>CM062817.1:805819461-806432411 GCA_031772625.1 Pinus tabuliformis | reverse complement strand
ATATTTGAAGCATTTATTTTTTATGATTTGACCAATTTATTCCAACCATTTGAATTAATTCTTTGTGCATTGTCTTCATTATTATTCTCTTCCCAAGGTCAAACTCTCCATCTTAGTCATGATGATGAACCACACTGGATGGTTCGAAATGTATAGACACAAACTTCTAATGTGATTTTATCGAAATAATTTCAATATACAAAATATGGATCACAAAAGCCTAAATTCAGAAAATGTATAAATTTATTTTTATTCAAAAATAAAAATAAATATTTATAACATGAAAAGAGGCATAAATAATATATTAGAATCACAATTTAAGGTATGTGTAAGTTGCATTAGAATCACAACTTAAGGATAATTTAAGTTATTATATATATATATATATATATATAAATATATATATATATATATAAATATATATATATATATATAAATAACCTTAAAATCATGGAAACCAAATACATTAGTCAACCAATCATCTTAAGCATGTTTTTCAGTAGGTGGTCTCAATTTCCCAACGGGAACCAGCTTGTTTTACCACCAACCTATAGAATAATTTGTCAAAAATTCTAATAGCATCAACAACCTTAGAAAAATTAAAGTATTTACTACCAAATTAAAAAAATAAAATCTACAAACAAACATTTCACAAACTAGGAGTTTGATGAGGTAATAGGTGTTGGGTCCTTGACACTAAAGCCTGGAGGCTCTAGTAGAATGGGGACACATTGGATGTGGCACTTAATATGATCCAACATTGATTTGGATTTAAACATGAATGCAGCAAATTACATATATAACCATAAATACAAAGATGCATTAGAAATAACACTTCATTTCATTAATATCAAATACTGAAATATGCTTACAAACAGAATGGAAATAAGACTAGCTCGGGCGATGGTAGCTTATCTCTGAGAAGAGATGTGGCATCTACATGCCTCTGAACTATGTTACAATGAGGCTCAAAAGCCTATTTATTATTTAGAAACAATGGAAAACCCTAAACATCCAAAAAGCTAGCCCTAGGAGATGAAGCGCCAAACTATGGGCCCCGTTTGGGTAAATTGGTACATCAACTTCCTGGGGTCGTAACTTCGGCGTACGATCTCTGTTTGACGCGCACAATACCTCGTTAGAAATATCTATTCGAGGAATACAAATTTTGAACGACCAACATGGCCCAAGACCCATGCTGGTCCCGGTTTTCCCAAAAAACGTGTTTAGGGCCTCAAAACGGCTCCGGAAGTTCAGGGCTCGAAAAACTGCCAAAAATAGTGAATTGTGCTACAAATGAGGAAACTAAAAAACCGAAAGAAATAATGGTTGGGTTCCAAGTGGAACAGGCGGGTGGCCACCAATATCCACCTAGATCAAACATATCATCCATTCATTATAGGCACACTGGCTAGTTTCTTTGGATGTGTGTGGTGTCTTCTAGGCTTGAAAATATATTATATTTTTCTTCTTGATTTTTTGTTAGGAACCCTTGCCAAACAGGGTTTTCATTTTCCAGTATAATGATAAGTCACATAAATACTGCTTCCTCATGCCCCTGGTGTTACTAGGGTCAATAATCCATTGTCCAAAATCTTCCATTATCTTCGAATATGAGAAAGCTTTCATATCTATAGTTGTTAGGGTTTCTAGTTGAAAAATTTCATTTATGGTCTTAGGGGGGATGGCTGAATAAAAAGTTTCAAAAACCTCTTGGGCCTGCCCCTAGGCTTGATTTTCGTCGTGGGGGCCATGACCTCCCACCCATATCGACTTCTCATCCTTTGGCATTGCATGTTAACTAACAAACTTAATTTCCTTATACTGCACAGGTCATGATAGTAATAGAGGTTTGACTACATCAGTGAAGAAAATCTAGGGTCATCACCAAGATAGAGTTGAGGGGGCACAAAAGGAACAATACCCAACAACAAGAACAAGGCAATCCACCACTAGGCGGTAAGGTGAATTTGATATAGGAAAGGGTGATTAAATTGAAAATAAATACCACCACAGTGCATGCAGATAATTTATGAAAATAACTATATCACTTTAGAATTACCCTGCTTGTGTTGGATACTATACACCAAGGGTAAAATATTGAGAAGACCTTTGCATGATAATTATGTTACAAGCTCACCCGGATGCGGGTGAATCAAATAACAATTAATGAATTTATTAATTGAAACTGGCGTTTTGTCCTGGCAGATGCAGCTGAGCGCTCATCTCAATGTTTGCGTTTGGCTCAAGCTGGCTCACACTACGCGAATTCAAGTCTGCCTACAGGTGGACTTAATGGCTCACCTCGATAGATACAAGGCCCTTGCGGTTTTAGTCATGAAGTATTCAGCCTTTCTCTCCATGGATCGCTCTCCGGCCTCCTGCCTTTGCCCTTCCCTTTTGGAGTTTCTTAGCAGAAGATTAACCTTAGCATTCAGAGTCAGGCTCCTGCTGGTTCTAGCGATTGATTTCCAGTGCTCTTTATCCCCTGGTTTGCCCTATTCTGGGCTTATCGCTCGTTTTCTCCCTTGTCGGTTGTGTCTCCCCGATGCTATCACCAGTTCAGCCAATTTCTCCTCTTGCAGTCTAGTTATGGTCCGGAATAGAATGCGGAGCCGTCATGGCGGGAGCCATGGAGGTCGTAGGCATTCTCAACCCGCTCAAGCTGCTGATCAATCAATTCCTTCTGCCTCTCAGCCTCCCTTACAAGCTATAACGCCTCCGTCTAGCCCCTCCTGCAGACCCTTACCGTATCACGCTTTCCAGAATTTCCATTTTAAGTTCCAAAGCAGCTTAAACAAGCCTATCATCTCTGCAAATATTTCCATTATTTTCTCGAAGGAGGAGTCTCTGCCTCTCGTTTCAGTGCACACGGAGGCAGAATCATCTCAGGATGGTTTCAGAATCGTGAGCAGCCATGGCATCGAGCAGCAGCGGGAAGATGATGGTCAGGCCAACAAGCAGGGTGAAATGCAGGCAGCAGACAAGGCTACGGGTGTCACTCTGCCACCAGGTGGCAGCCCCCATGGAGCATCGGCATCGGTGGACGTTGAAGGAAGTTCCTGCAGCACTCTTCTGGCTTCGAATCCTCCAGGTGGCAGCGGGGATGGTAATGCAGCGAAGAGCGACGACTTTTGGTATGGCAACGCGTGTCCGATGGTGGAGGAGCCACTGGACCAGGACGTGGTCATGTAACAACTCCTGGCTCCTGTGGTCGCTCTCACTGATTTATTTTTGACTCACTTTTTCCAGTTCAATGATTCTCTGGTTTTGTCTAGGCGGTCAGGAGCTCTGTTTCTCTGGTTTTGTCAATGCTATTGTGGTTTGCCAGTTTGAGGATCTTATGCTGATTTGGACAGATTCCCTGGCCTTCGTTGCTGGTTATAACAACTACATAGGGGTTGACTCTTTTTTTTGGGGTTTATCTTAGTCTTGAAGTTCCTATGTCTGGTTCTATGTACAATGTAACTGGTCTTCCCAATCATGGGACAGTTCTGTTAGGCTAAAAGCATGTTGCTCTTCGCTCTCGAGGTTTCAACCTCCTTGTAATTTTATTGTTACTCTACTTTAATAGAATTAGTCTTTACTTAGAAAAAAAATTATGTTACAAGATCCTAATAAGCCTCGGTCTATCGTATGAGAGCATATAATTCTCCATGCAATCTTCCAAATCCTCGTGCCCCTTATTACCTGCATTGATTTCTTCCTCGATTAGCCTTCTTGCAGATCCCCTTTGATGTCAATTCTCCCCAAATCCACTAACAAGGAAGGTAAACAGTTCTTTCCTTACATTGTTTGAATCCAACAACTTAAAGCCTCCTCATTATTCTCTCAAGCATAAGACCAAACCCCTTCTTCAGGACATTGAGTCATTTCCTCTTAGCTCCACTAAGCCTTTGGTCTCGACGACCCTCCTTTCTCTTATATATATTGTATCCCATAGTAGATGAATAAACCTTTACTCATATGCTTGTGCATGCATGGGGGTGGCCACACCACCCCCTCCGTTTAATGCATTAGTCTCCTTAGGGTGGTGGGAACAACCCCCAACCCCATTACACTCCTCGATTAAGACCCCCATTGAGGATTCTTGTCCCTCATTAGAAATCCCCCTATTGAAGGAAATTTATTTACTTCCAAGGTATTATGCAGATTATTGTACTAATCTAGCTAGGTCTTTGAAGGCGAACATGCTTTAAAACATATTCCTCTTTGAATGCATCCCAAGTTAGCTAAGAAATCTATAGCTTTATTGCCAGTTCTCTGGGTATGTGGTGTGGTAACATAATTTAGGGATATAAGCAACAATGTAATCCGAGAAATTAGGTTGATGAGCCTTTAGATTTTGGAGAGTTTTATACTATAGCACCTTGGATTAACTTTTGAGTTGTCCTAGTAACCAATTGAGAATCTCCATATATATTTGAAGCTCTGAGTAACCTGCCAATATTGCTAGCTTGAGGCCCCTTTCTAAATCTATGAACTTCGCTTCATTATTATTATTAACTATACCATAGTTTTCCACATATATCCATAATACATTATGTTCCTGGTCTCATAACAGTCCTCCATAACTTGCTAGTCTAGGATTACCTTTTGAAGCTCCACCAATGTTTAGTTTCACAAAACCTTGAGGAGAGGAAGAGTAAGAAGTGGGCAGTGAATTTTGTGGAAGGGAAGGCTCCTTTGAAGCAAAGGATACCATTGAGGGAGAAAGATCAAGCTTGCTTAGAATTGCTAGTTCCTGAGGTGGGGTCTTCCAGTCATATTGATACCAAGTCTCAACCAGGATGGTTTCTCAGATGCTTTGTTTAATGTAACAAACTTTGTCTTCAGTCTCCTGTTTATTCTTAAAAATATGCATGTTTTGTTCCTTCCACACGGCCCACA
Source organism: Pinus tabuliformis (assembly GCA_031772625.1). NCBI lineage: Eukaryota > Viridiplantae > Streptophyta > Pinopsida > Pinales > Pinaceae > Pinus > Pinus tabuliformis. Next base: position 806,427,521 of record CM062817.1, on the reverse strand, counting down.
TGAAAAACCCAACAACTAACAACCATGCATATTTATCACAGGACTAAAGAATACCTTGGTTGGCCATTGTTCCAGGGTTTCTATCAAATTGCGATGGGACTTGTCAAAGTGGCCAAAGAACTACAAAATATTCTGCCATATTGAGTTAGAAAACTGAAAATTATTTAGTATATGTTCCATCGTTTGTTATTTTTTCCTACACATAGGGTAGAAAGACGACCCTTGGAATCCTTTCCTCTAAATATGATCCCATATCAAAATCCTACATTGACCCACCATACACATAAAATGTGTAACCTTATGCCACTATCAATTCATCGATATTCTCCTCTAGACATGCTATCGAGGCATAGTTTAATGATCAGCTAGTAATGAGTAAGCTTCCTTTTGAGTAAACATGCCTCTCATCTGATAACCCCAACGTAAAGTGTCTGGTTCTCTGTCGAAGGGGATTTTCTGATTCTGTCACTCCTGGTCAAGAGTATACCATTGAACTGAAGGGGGAGTATTCGATCAGTCTTCCTACTTTTTCTAAATCTTCCATTGAGTATCTTCTATCCTCAATTTCCAAAAATTAATAACCATAGAACACCTTTTCTCTATGGTAAAGACTTGTAGTTATCTCATGTCATTCCTTTCACTTAGTCTTGGCAACTGTTGCTAGGAGTCTTGCCAAAAATGAGCCATGCACCCATTTCTTATCTCTCTAAAGGTATGTTCCTAGATTAGACTTCAGTTGGTCTAAGCAAGATTCCATATAAAGGATCTTAGAGGAAAGCTCTCATCACTCAACTTCTTTGATTGGGAATGAAAATACCCATGGTTTTTGTTCCATATTTGTTTCCAAAGATCCATTCCTCCTTGGAGCCATCACCACCATAGTTTCACCCCAAGAGCTTTGTTCAACATCTCCATTTCATGGTTTCCTAACCTACTTGCTAATTTAGGCTTGTAGAGGTGCTACCAAGCTACTAGAGCCCATTTATTCACATTTTCTCCCCTCCATAATATATTCTAGAAAAATATAGTGATAGAGTTGCATATGGATTTAGGAGCTACCAATACTAAAAATTGGCAAATTGGAATAAATTGAAGCACTGGTTTAAGAATCACTAAGTGTCCAACCATATTAAGGGATCTAAAAGCCCAACTTTCAAGTTTATTTGAAATCTTCTATAAGAAAATTTTCTAGCAAGCTATTCTCAAGGAGTTTGATACAAGGGGGAAACCTAAGTATTTGACTGGGAGATTGCTAATACGAAATTCTAGGAAACATACAAGATGGCCTTGAACCATAGGATTAGTGCTGAAGAAAAACACATTGGATTTCTCACCATTTATCAGGGTGCCATAGGCATTCATAAAATTAGAGAGGATGGATTTTAAAAACCTAGACAATTCCTCACCACAAGGATAAAACCCTTTTAGATACCCCATTGACCATTTTCTTTGAGGTATCTCCCTAGGCCTTCAACTACTAGAATGAAGAGGAAGGGGGATATTGGGTTACCTTGACACAAACCTCTGGATGGATTAAAAGTCATAGTGGGCAAACCATTTCAAAGAATGCAATAAAAGGGGGAGGAAATCATAGATTTAATCCAAGAGACGCATTCTGGAAATAATCCAAACACATAAAGCACGCTAAGAAGGTACGCCTGGCTAAGTCTGTCATAAGCTTTAGAGGGTTCAAACTTAATTAAGATCCCTAGTTTTTTGGACTTCTTCAAGGAATGTATAACCTCATGAGTAGTCACATGCCATCAAGTATCTAGTGACCCTCAACGAACTCTATATTTTTTTGGGAGATGATACTATTTAACATGGGTTTAAGGCATTTTAAAATCAATGAAGAAATTAATTTATAAATAACATTACATAGAGAAATAGGATGGAAACTGCTTGAGTCTTATGATTTACCAGATTTAGGGATTAAGGTAATGAAAGTAGCATTGAGACTCATCATACCTTTTGAGTTTGGAGGGGTTCTTAAACCAGATCATGGACATGGACCAATAAATTTCCAGTAGGCCTAAAAGAAATCCATAGTAAATCCATCACTTCCTAGAGCTTATTACATGGCATAGCCATAACTACCTCCTCCACTTCTGAGAAAGTTATTTCTTGCACTAAAGCTGCATTTTGATCTTGATTGATTAATTGAGGAATATTCTATTCCATTCAAAAATGGCTTTGTAATCATACCATGAAAATAAGAAAGTAATTCATTTTCAATTTCTTCGTGGTTCAGTAAGCGTTGTCCCTCTCTAGATTTGATATAGAAAATCCTATTGTGTTGTCGGTTCTTAATCATAGTCTTTTGGAAGAATTTGGAATTGAATTCCCCTTCGCTCAACCATTGCACTCGATAGTTTTGTCTCCATAACGTCTCCTCCTATTTCCTTCTCTGTTCATTTTTTTGATTAATTGACCCTCTTCTAGGATGAGAGCTTCTATTATACCCTCCATGATGATTTTTTTTTGAACTTGTTGTATTTGTGCTTCTAATTCTTGTTTATATATTAAGATATGTGTAAACTCCTTTTTATTCCATTCTTTGATCTTCTTCTTGAATTATTTTAGTTTTAGCTAGAAGAAATGCATTAGATTCCATCCTTGTACAACAATCTCATCCCACTAAGTATGGGATTTGTTTAGAAATTTTGGTCCTTCAACCATAAACTCTCAAATGAACTGGGAAGTTTCTAGGGGCAATTTTCAAATCTAATTCTAATCTAATGGGTCAACGATTAGACCATAAACAGGGTAACATTTCAGTTTCCAAAAAAATGTCTTTTCCTATTAAAGCCTCAGATACTAGGAGTCGATCAAGGTGACTCACTATTTGGTGTCTACCCCCTCTACAATTATTCGAAGATCCTATTTATAGTATCCATATCTTCTACCCATAAGTATGGGATCAATCCACTAAAATGATGAGCCTCCATATCTAATCTTCTTAGACCTCCTTATTTTCTTCCAGTGGTTTTATCAGGATAAAGTCCCCCCCAATAATCTAGAGATCATTAGGGTGTAACTACCTTATTGAATGAAGGTTTGATAAAAATCTACCTTCTCTGTTGGTAGATGAAGTACATATATGGTTGTCAAAACCACAACCTCCTTAATTCCAGTATACCATAATTTCCTAGAGATAATTCTTGGACAGGTGATCCATTCCATAAAGGAAATTTCTAAGGGATTCCAAAGGATTTTTATACCTCCAACACTTTCATTCACTTCTAATGTCATTTCCTCATATCCTTACCCACGTCAACCTACAATATATCTTACCTTCTCACAAGAGAGTTTGGTCTCTTGCAAGATTATTGTTTCTAGATTTTCCTGATTTATTCATTCATTAAGATGCCTCTTCTATTGAGGCCCCTTATGTTCCATGTAATGATCTTCATTTGAGAAAGAAATTCAAGGAGTGGTAGACCTCCTAAAGCATGATCACTTTCCTAGTATCTATAAGACCTTCTCCTACAGTTTGGATTGATCCCTGGATGGTTTTCCTTCCTTGTTTCCTATTACCTGTTATTGTAACCTTTCCTTTTTTCATATTCATTATAGGTTTGTGTCTGTGAATCCATCTGCACCTCCCATTGTTCTCCACGCCCTATGTGACCTAGACTCTGCAATTTCTAATAAATCTCTTGAAATTGACTCTTTTGTTTGATCAAGGTGAACCTTGAATCTAGTTATTTCCATTCCACCAACATCTCAGTCAATATTTTCTCCTCATCACTGAGACTTTCCCCTTGTATCTCTGTTTCCATTCTTTCCTACTCTCCCTTTGGAATTTCCTCCAAAACTATGTTTTTTAGCAAATCCTCCCGGGCCTTTCTCTTGGGCATAACTTTTACTTGGGGTGGATCAACTTTTGGATATAGTTTCATTAAGTCTTCTAGGAGTTTTGTGTCCCTCCTCTTCCATGGATATTGATTTCCTATTGGATTTACCTTGTCCATGGCTTGAGTGGGTCTACTTTTTGGGGTCTTTCGCTTGCTGTTGACTTTTTGAAAACCCTCAAAATCCTCCTTTATCGCCGACTCTTGGGTTTTGATTTTATTTAATGGAAATTCATGGAATAAAGGTCCATATTCATGGCATCTCCTACAATAGAACAACACATGCTCATAATCCAGTGATTACCGCCATACCTCATCATGATATTCCAGTTCTATGAATTCAGGTAAGGGATGCATTATATTCATGTAAATGGATATCCTTGCATATAAGGTGTAACAACCCCGATTGGTGGTGTATGCAATTTTCACCAATGTTCCAATAGAATTGTCGATTCCCTCTAAGATCTCTGGATCCTAGAAAATTTGTGGCAAGGAAAAAATCAAACCCAAACTGAAGCTACCATAAAATTTTCCTGGTCTGGGTTATAACACTCTTCCTAGTACCTCATGTAAAGTTCAACGTTGTTGAAAAAAAAAGGGTTGTTTTCAAAAATTCAGGTTTTTCCTCCAAAATTGAAAATATTACTGTGAAAAGACCTTGATCTCCCACTTTTGGCTAAATATGGCCCTTTGGTTGCCATTTGATTTGTATCCATTTAACCAAATCTTACTTCATCAACTAGATTCCTATGAATTTACAAATGAGTGCAAGATCTTTCATATAATGACGATAACCTTCCAAATTGTTATTTGGAATCACATATTTCAGATTTGCCATAACATTTGGTAAACATCTACCCTTAAGATGAGATTTCCATTGTGCCCCAAGTACAAGAGTTTCTAGTCATGTTCTTTTCTCTTTACTTATTCCTTCTCCATTTGGGTTTGATTTCTTATCCCCATTAATTGAAACTTTTTTGGAGAGGATCGCTCCCCTCCATACTTGTTTTCTCATGCATGGACTTAATGCTGTTAATGTTGAAAATTACGGCCTTGTGATGTGGTATAAGATTGAAAACCTAAATCTTGATTCAAAAATTCTATAGAGAAAAACCCTAACCCTAATAAAACTCATTCTAATATTTTAAAAATATTAAACTTGCTATATTTAATAATAACCCATTATATTATTTTAAATTTATAGTAATTAATATCATATATGTGTTCCCATATTTAATTTTTTAACAATTTTATTTCATATTACAATAACATCTTAAATGTTATATTTGTTTTTTTTCCTTTTACATTTTTTTATTATCAAATTTTCATATTGTTTAATAAATATTTTAAAAATATTTCCTTATTATTTAAAACTAAATTTTAAATAAATAAATAAAAACTAAAATATACCAACATGAAAATTAATTTCTAATGCCTTTCCAAAAAGCAGAAATGACCAACATAATACAACACAATGCAATGGAGAGAGCTATTTCGAAACTTACATATTAAAACAAAACACTCAAAATGAAATGAAATAGAAAATCATTCATATCTATCTCGACTCTAAATGTAGTATTCATAAGGAGGGATTCCAAAAAAAAGAGCCTAGTAAAAATTTAAAAAAAGAGCCCAGTAAAAATTATTTGGTGGTTAAGGATCTAGTATGAAAATGTTTACATAAAATATGATTTAGAAATATTTTGACTTACCAAAGTATACAAAATCATTAATGAGTATTTTGACTTACCAAAGTATACAAAATCATTAATGAGAAAATAAATTGATAGGAAATTTCTTAAATATTTTAAAGTTTATTTAGATTTTAGATAAATATTTTTGCTAAGCTTTTCATTCACATGATATACATGTTAAATTTGGAATAATAGGATATACTACATTTTAAATTTGGTGTTAAATTTGGAATAATAGGATATACTATTTGGTTTTAGGAATTTTCCCTTACCACGTTTTTAAATATTTTAAGATTTAATTTCTCTTTCTTATTCAATATGTGGAGAGTAGAGGTTTTAGTTTCTGTGGTTGAGAGGAAATATTTTTCTCTATATGAAGTGGAGAGCAGAGGTGGTTAAGGAAATATTTCCTTTTATATGGGTTTAAATTTTTTAGTAAGATATATTCTTGGTGTAGATGAAGAGTTTTTCTCCAAAAATAAGGAGAAATTTTTTTAGTAAGATATATTTTTGATGTAGATGAAGAGTTTTTTTCCAAAAAAATAAGGAGATGGTATATATCAATGTATATATTAATTTTGTATTTAGTTAGGTTAAAATATGTGTTTTTTTTAATTTGGACTCTTTATTAACTTATAAAAACATTACAAGTAATAGGATGCGGTATTATTGGTTTTTTCTTTTTTGAAAAACTAGACTAGTAGCACAAGTTTAACCATTTAAAATTACACATATTATATTTTATCATTGCCATTGTCCAAAAGTGAACTCTACCAAAGTTCTTCCCATTACAAAACCGAATTCTTCGATCCATAGAGCTGCAACTAACAAAAAGGAAAATTCCCATACCCATCAAACTAACACGACATTATGAAATGAATTGACTTATCATAGAGGTATGATACTAATATTCTTAGTCAGACAAGGTGGACCATCTTGGAAGACCATGCACACTGGTGACTGACCTGAGTGTTCATGAGTAGACCATGAGCCATGTTGAGACGCCGACCACGGTCACAGACCTTTCTCGATGAGCCACGAACTAGTTGTGGACTCTGTTGAGCCCTGACCTCGACCCTCAACCACCCGCGAACAACAACTAACCATTGGCGATTTTCAACCATGAACCACGACCATCTCCAAACAACTACGAGCCTCTGACCATTCTGAGACATAAACCGTAGGCGACCGCGAACAATCACAAGTCCAAGGCTGCTTCCTGAGAGCGACTTTCGAGTTTTTCCTTCTGGGGGATTTCAGGACACCAATTAAGAGGGACTTTGCCTTGGAGGACCAAAGAGAGTAGCCCCGCAAGTAAAATTGAAGAGGATAAAAACCACAGGGTACTGATGTTGAGATGAGTCATACCAGTTAGGGAATTAGTAGCGCCGTAGAGGGGAAGACACCAATTTTTTTCCATAAGGGAGCAATGACCAGTCGAGAATCCATTCAAAGAAATTTGTGAAATGAGAGGAGGACCGCCTAGCCACCAAGCGAACCTCGAAGATGAATTCATCCCCAAAAAGACTTGAAGAGAAATGCGGATACACACCACCTTGGAGAAAAAAAATACAAACCCAAGGTTGGGCCAGCATGTGTATGCCCCGTAATGAGAAGGAAGGTTGGCATGATGACGACGAGCAAGCATATCCGTTTAGGTGAAATACGATTGATGACAGACTGCAATAGCCATGGCTACATCTAAGCAAGGGAGCACACGTATGGTGACGTTGTGCTTTGCCACTGGAGTAAGAATCTTGTTCCTATGACAACTGGGAGCTGTCATAACACAACGAGGACATGCGAAAACCATAATACGAATTCCAGGACTGCTTGAATGATCACCTCACCTGAGCATTTACACCAGAGTATGCACACAGGGTTGCAACGTGGGTCAAACCAGGTGGCCGGTCGTTCGTGCCATTCTAATCATTTCAGTAACAGGTGTCAAGTTCTTCCACTCGACGTGGGTGAGGTTAGGTTATAATCTTAAAATCAAAGAAATATGTTTATTATTTTTTTATTTGTTTTGTTTTGTGAAATAATTAAAATTGAGCCAATCAAATTTATATTTTTTATTTTGTCGGATTTTTTTATATCTTTAGTTTTTATCATATTTATTTTTTAATTGTGATGATAAATAATGGTATTATTAGAAAAATAAGTGTTCCAAAAATTTCTACGGGAGAGGGGGCATGGAGGGAATCTTTTAACACATAAACAAGGGCCTACTTTATACATCAATTTGGTGTTTGGCTAGGCTACAACCTTGAAACTAATCATCTTCATAATCAATGGGTCTAGTTTGAGTGGTTAAACCAAGGCGTTAATTATCCTTTTGAATTGAGTTAAATTCTATTTTACGATATTCTAGCCTCTCATAAATTTCCTACAATCAATTAAAAAATAAGTTACATTTTATAAACACTTAATAAATCCAAATTTAAATTGGGGTGGTAGGAGTGGGCACAGGTGGGGTGATTCTTCACCATGAGAATCAAGTAAAAATGAAGTATGCCTAAGGGTTGGGTCATGCCTCAATTAATGAAGTTGAAGCGTATGTTGTTTATCAAGGTTTATGGCAAACTGCGTGATTGGGAATTCAAGATTTGATTTTCATAGGAGACTCAACAATCATCATAAATCATCTGTATGCATGAAAATTCCCACTGGATCTCAAACTATGACAAATCTTTGAAGGAATTCATTATTGGTATCAAGCCTGAACTAAAATACAATGTGTTCAGGTGTTAAGAAGTTGTAACTCTGAGGAATATTTACTAGCTAATAAGGGATATACACTTGAAAAATGAGTGCTAGAATGGAAAGGGGAAAAAGGGGTTGACCCCCTACCCTAAAAAAAATAAAAATAAAAATTTCAATAATGCATAAAATTTCAAAAATTGGGCAAGCCCCGCGGGGTAAGTGGACGTATGAGTTCTGTAGGGGGCATTCAAATTAGAATATGGGACTCGATTGTGTGTTGTTTGGTGGTGATCCTAGAAGGGTTATGTGTGATGACTGGCAGTTTAACGAAGATTCGACGAAGGAGGATTAAATGCAACATGATGGATCAAGGTGGGGAATTCATGGAAGGTGTTTTATTGCTTGAAGGAAGTGAGGGAGGTGATGTTGATTAAGGGATTTCAAAGGCAACTTCATTCCATGAATGAATTGTGTACTGATCAAGGTGATATCAAGTACTATTGCATGATGGATACTTTGTTAGGTTAGCTTAAAATTTTTGGAGGAGGGTGGTTGGTTGGAAGCTAAGGTATACCCATCTCTTTGTGAGGCGCTGAATTGAGATGGTGGACTTATGGTTTTTAGTGATTTAGTTTTTTCCCCTTAGGATAGAGGGAAAGGGATTTGTGGGAAGCATACAATGAAGATAAGGGTGGACAGAGGAAACCTAGGCTTGGAAGTAAGGGTGATCGTTGGTAGCTATTTGGGTCTACGGTCTCGAAACATAGAAGGGTGATGTTGCTTAGTGTTGATTATTGTGGTAATAAATTTTTATTCTTACTCTCTATTTGATTTGATTGCATTGTTGTTTAAGGTCCAAATATTGTCTTGTCTCCTTTGGTTTAAGGAGAATTTCATGTTAAAAGGAATTATCATCGTTGAGGTGATAATTCACTCCCCTAGGCTTAATGTTACTCAATGGGAGGATCATAAATTTGTATTAGTGGTGAAGATTGTTAGAGTGTTGCTCTAGGTTGGCGGGGTTCTGTGGAATTTATATTCAGTGAAGGTTGGGTCAGTATCGTACTTGTTAAAACAAACCTCCCCATATCCTCTTAATAATATGGATTTGAATTGGTGGTCTCAAAGGCAGACACCTTCAGTTTAGGACGAAAGAATAAATAAATTGTTGCAGAGGAGAATTGGTGAAGTTGGACCTTTGTTTACAGTGAAGCACAGACAAGCAGTGCAACTCTGGCTCTCTTATGTGTCTTTAAGCTTCGTAGCCATTTTTTAGAGATGTTGCCTTTAGTATGCGAGAGCGGTATTTGGTATGCAACATGATAGAATATATGAAAACCCCTCATTTCATCTTGGTTTTGGTCGTAATTTTAATACGAGTTCAGGTCTCTACTATTGGATGTCTTTTTCTTTCTTGAGGAAACAACCCTCTATATGCACAAGGCTCGGTGGTAATTACTGTCTCAGATCTCTCTTGGATTGTGGAATTTGTTTGGGAATTAAACACTCCTGCTTTCATGACTTCGGGAGAAGAATAAGAAAAATTGAAACACGTATGTATTTAGGTTCAGAAGGACATGTCCATTTTTATGAAGAACCTCCAAAGCACCCAACTTAAATTCCAAAGGTTGGAGGACGAAATAGATGCAATTCAAATGTAATTAGAGAAATTGTCATAAAAGGTGTAGGAAATGAACATTTTAGGGGTTGATCAACAATATCAGAAAGAAGATTACCCTATTGCTAAAACATGAAATCTAATGATATGTAAATTTCACTTTTTGGTAGGCCAATTTTAGCGCATTTACAAGGGGATCAATGTTGGGATTTCCTCTTTGTTGATGATAAATAGAGTTATCAGATTATGTAAATGGGAAAGGAGAAATGTGACTTTTAGATTATGCCTTTTGGAAACTGAATTGGATCATACATTAATAATGTAATCTCACTAAGTTATCAACTCAATATTTTATATTAATGAAATTCTCGATTACTTAAAAAAATCCAAATTAAAATAAACTATAATTAATATATGCCAAAACTATTTTTAAAACGAATTTTTTTTTTTGAATATCATTAAGAATTTACTATGAGATCAATGCCCTTGACCACATATCCAACTTAATAATTTTGTTGCATTGTCTTTTCAAATAAGCTGCATCTTTCATTTAAATATATTGTAATAGTGACAATCATGTCATAAAAGAACCGTAATATCTCTTAGTTTTGAAAATTCAAATGTAAACCACCATAGATCCATTTTAATTTGAAATTATCAAATATTAATAATAATCAAATATTAAAAAATGTAAATTTTATAATGGAGAGAGTAATAATATTGTTATGTAAATACAAAATCTATAATATCTCTATGGTGTAGGTTTTCAAAATCAAACATAACGATGTATATGTTTTCATGGAACTAAAATAATACAGAGTAGCATACACCTGCTGATTTTTGGGGTTGACGTAGCCTGGGTATGGATGGTGATACATACATGCCATGACATATATAAAAGATTACCGACAACAAGCCTCGATATGATCCACCATCGCCATCAACTAAGAGATTGTTCCTGCCCAGACCATGTTGTCTTGTTCTGACCATGCAATTAAAGCATGGATCATCGACCGAAATTTAAATTTAAATTTGAATTTTCAACATACCGCACATAGCTCCACATGATACAGACTATGCCACCTCCTATAGTTGTCTTTTGTCCATAGCTCCTGGCGTTCTTGCATTCCAGGGTGAGAACTAACGTCTCTGGTTCCAGTCGCTCTAAGATCTTCCATGATATATAGATATATGTTTATGTAAGTCTGTTGTAATGATGGTTTTAATGGTCTTAGTTGGATTATTGTTGGAGGGGTTCACAAGTGGGGAAGGACTCATATAATGAACTTGTAGATTGTCCACACTAGCTATGGACATAAGATGGTTGATTACCATCAGCATCACTCCGTCTTATCTTTTTCTGTTGTCGTTGCGTAATGCACAATAATATGTCATGTTTCGTTATGTGTTCCCTACGTGTTTGAAGCAGGGTGAAGAGGTCAGGGAGGGAGTTAATTTTGCTTCTTTTTGTTCAATGAAAGATGCAACTAGGCAAGTTATTGTTTTGGCTATTCAAATATGTTAGTTTAGTTCAATTTTTTTGGTTATTTATTTCCTATTGGAATGGTTAGGTAGCAGGAGTGTAATAGTATTATGAGTAGGTGGTATGCATTTTTTGTGATGTAATAAACATCCCGACTCTATATCAGGAATTTCAATTTTTTTTTTATTGTTATTCGAAGGGGTTGAAAACTCTGGTTATTTGAAATTGTAATGTGGATTCTGCAATATGTGAAGTTTGTTTGTAGCAAAAATTCTATCTAGTATCGGTTGGTTCAGTCTATTGTAGAGATTAGTGTGAATTATATGTTTTGGCTTACATGGGTACTTTGTTTACTCTTACATATGAGGAAACATGAAGCAATAATATTTACAAGAAAAAAACTTTATAAGTGGAGATCCATTTTTTGAATTGATCCAATTCAAGTTATTTTCTGAATGTTGTAATTATGTTTTCATCCTTAGAAATAAAACTTTACTAGAAAGAGCTACAATAATTAAATGTGACACATTTTCTGACTTTAGTAACATATATAACGTAGTGATTTTTAAATTAAATTCCCTATTATTAATATAGAAGCCCTTGAAAAGTAGATTAAGTGAAACACAAAGATTAGAGATATCATTAAATTGAGTTTTGCTACACATGTGCTCTTTCATTGAAATTAGCCATGAACAAACTTCACAAAAAATTGGGAAAAATTACTTGTAAATCTTATAAATTACCTTTACAATTTCCAAAATGATCTCTTATGATGCATTTGTCATTTCTATGAATCATTAAAGTGAGTTTTTCATTTCTTTTCGTTGAGCAATCCAAGGCTATGATGTGAGCATTTTTATTTGCATAGCCTTCCAAGGCTTTAATGTTATTAACAAAGTCAAAAAAACACTAGAATTAAAAACAAGGCCGCATAGCTAGCGTTCTCTACCGCCTAGTTTAATTATTGAATTTTGAAAAGTATGAACCAATAGCCATATTTGAACAAGGGCTACATCACAAGTACTCTCCCTTATCTTAAATATCGTTGAATTAGAGTAAAAAACGATAAATAATGGGCAAAGTATAACCCTTAGTTTTTATTTTTTTTTGTGCAAAGCCTTGAGTTTGATTGTATTAACCTTCAATTAATCATATTTTCATAATAATGGGCAAAGTATAAGCCACAATTTTAAATTTTATGTGCAAAGGGTCGAGTTTGATTGTAGTAGCCTTCAATTAATCATCTTTTTTAAGTTCCTTGTTTCATAACTAATATTCCTTTGTCCAAATAATTTTACAAAATCACAAAGTTTTCAAAATAGAACAATCATAATGTAAGATCATGATGTTATTAAATTGAAACATTTGCATACTTGTATTTAATGTGTTAAAATCAAGTGTCTTGCACAATCACAAAAATGTCTAATTTGAAACATCCAAATAATCCTAATTTGTGTAATACTAATTGCATATTCACTTTTATCTTTAAATATAGCTAACATGTTTTTTATTGATTATAGAAGGAACATGTGTAGATTCTCAGTGGAGCACTAAAGAAATTACATCCCATCTCTCTTATATTGGTTATAGAATGCTCTTTTCCACACAGTAATTTTTTTAAATAGAAATTATATGACACTTTTAAGTAGTATTTGGTGAAGTATCAAGTAATATGGTGAATCTCATTTTATTGCACAATTTGAGGTTACTACGAAGTTGAGATCCCATTAAAAAATGACCTAATGACTTAATAGGTGGAAGAAATGTTGCACTAGTAAAATTCCGAGTTTTTCTAGTATATGAACAATGGACTTTCTCTAAATCATAATATTTAATTTTAATTGTATTGTCTATCTTGTGTATTGAGTTCAATGCAAAAAAATATTCTCTCAAAATAAACTCATTTTTATCACTTTAAATATTTAAATTTCCCATAAACATTAAAAAAACACTAAAACAAAATTAAACTGTAATATTTAATTATATATATCATTTATATAATTTATATATTTAGTACGTCGGAAGATATCATGATAACATAAGTTATGGTACCTCAGATAGAAAAAATAAAATTATATATATATAATTAAGTTAGTCTTTAATAACACTCATAATCCTAGTAGTGGTATATATGCCATTGTTGAATGATTTGGTATTTATTAATCAATTAAGTTAATTCTAAAAATTTATTAGAATAAATTAGTTGTGTTGTAATGTTTTCATAAATTAATTAATATAATTGGATAATGAAAAGTTACAATTTTGATAATGAAATTTTGTTATTTCAAAAAGTTTGATATTTAAAATTATTTTTCCCCAATAACTTCATCTTTTCTAATTTTAGTAATTGAAATTTAAAATTCTACTAATTAATCAATTTTAATCAAAATTATTTTAAAAAATATATAAAATAATAAACTTTATTTGTTACATAAGTAATATAATATGTAATATAATCTATATTAGGACTTTTAACGACATTTTTTTCTGATTAATTTTAACCAAAATTTGGTAGAGATTTTTATAAACTTGAGTTTAAGTTGTTTAATTGTAGAATTCAAACACCCCAGAGGTTTTTCAGGTCTTCAATCCATTTATGCAAATCACATTTTCTTGAAATTGTTTTGTCATATTCTAGTGAAAAAATCTCTTTTGTTTATAAGTTTTTTTTTCCAGAAGAAAAATCTATATTTGTTATATTGAGATCATATAAACTGTTCTGATCATATAAACTGTTTATAAGTTAGTCTACCCAATTTTAAAATAATAAGTTTGAAATTTCAATCTTATTTATTAAAAATATTAATTAAATAAATAAAATTCTTATTAAAAAATCTAAATATTGAATACCAAAAATTAAATCCCAAAATAATATTTCCTGGATTCCAATTTAAATTATATAGTTAATAAATGAATAGTTTAAATTATCAAACAATGAATCTACTTAATTTCAAAATTGAATATCCATATATTATAATGGGTGTCTACTGAGGTGGCGAATTTTCTTGGGATTTTCCAAAATTTCTTCCTAATTTGATCAAATGTTAAAAAAAAAACCTCCAATTTTCTTGGGATTGCAATTTAATAACTTAAATATTAAATACCCAACACAACTATTTTAAAAATTCAAAAAATAAAAAATAAAAAAAAAATTCAAGGCAATACTGTTATGCTGTATACATGACTTTATATTTCCTGTAATATAATATATTTGGTTTTTTTTCTTCTGAACTATTTTAAAAATTCATAAAAGACGGGTAGAATTTTTTTTTTCGAATGTCCCGCTCATGGCAATTAGTTTTAATTAAATAAATAAAGTATTAAATATTTAACACAACTCATTCCCTGAAAACAATAATCATGCATAACTTTTGAATGATTTGAATTTCATACTTATAAAATGTGTCCTAATTTTCAATTTTAATATTTATAAAAAGATAAAGTTCTCTCCTATTATATTAAAAATCATGATATCTAATTTTATATAGGTTACTTTGAATTGATGTGACAAGTTCATAATGTTAAAGGTGAAATAATGATTACAAAATAAGACTCCGGCTCCTCTCCACCTATCAAAACTTAAATAAATAAAAGTTAATAATTAAAAATACATAAATTATTTTTCTTGTCTAATATCCACTTTATATATTCTTTAAAAAAATTTGGTTAACAATAAATTAATTTAAGGCTCAACGTATTTATGAATACATTATACCCTTGCTTGTGGCAGGGATAATATGGATAATTACATTTCATCAATCTAATTTGTCACACAAAATGAAGTGCAATCACTCACTCGGTTGATAATTAATATATTTATAACACTTTCAAGAAAGGAGATAAATTAAGAAAAACTACATGGTTGTGTAATTTTTAATTTAGTGAGGTGTTCAATATTTTTTATGAACACTTCATCTATTTTCACACCGAAAATAATTTTATAATAATTATCTCACTAATACTTAAAAGAAGAATATAATAGTTAAAAATTAAAATATTATAATAACAATTTACTACTAGTAATTATTAATTTTGAAAAGGTTTGATTAGGATAAATGGCAACTTTAATGATTTTATACTATAATAATATATTCCATAATAAAATTGTTGAGAAAATTGGAGTTAGGGACCCTTAGTGAAAGAAAATAAAATAAAAGTAATGGATGAAAAAATGTTAATACTACGGAAATAAAGATTAATTTAGTATATTGAAATATTGAATAGAATAATATTGAATTATTAAATTAAATAAAATTATTAATTAAAATAACATAAATTGGAATTAAATAATTATTATTAATAAAAAAATTATAGAATTTAAAAAGGGGAGTTCCACCGATTTTAACTAAAATGATCAAGAAAGATAAAAAAAAAATGAATTATAAATTATTTAAATAATAAAGGTAAATGGTTAAATATTGGCTAATAAAAGCACTGAGATAGAATAAAATGGTAATAATTAGAATTTAATTAATGTTGGATTTAATTATAGAATTAGAGATCAGTCTAAATCCATTTTTATTTTAAGAGATCAATTTTTTTTCACTTAAAAGAGAATTGTACCTAAGAGATTTAATCTTTTTTATGCTTCATAGATCCAGATTAAAATTGACCTGGACCTATTTTATTATTAATTATAATTATAGATATAATTATTAATTTTCATTTCATTTTTAGTTTTTTATGTAATTTAATGAAGAAAAAATGTTTATAAAACATCACATCTCTATCATATTAGCTAAGAAACACCTCTCCATAAATAACTTTTAATTTTTTATTATTATTTAATTAAAACCATACATACAACATTTCTGTAATATCGAAAATTCCTCAGCATTCATTAAAAAATAATAGTAATATTTACTTCCACCGCTATGAATCAAGAATTAGTTTCAAAAAATAATTATGATTTACTTACAAATTAGAAATTAGTTCGAAAACTAATTTAAACATCGGTGAAATTGGGATGACAAAAAAGGATTTCAAGGAACATTTTCTTGGTGTTCTGGAAAAAGCAATGCGATCGAGAGAGAGATGGGCTAATTATTAGACATGCGCTAGTTTTCTTGGTCTTCTAAAAAAGCAATGCGATCGAGAGAGAGGATGAGGATGGTTGACCTTTTAGACATGCGCTAGTTTTTTCTCGCTAGAATGCAATGAGGATGAGGATGGTTGACCTTTTTATAGGGAAGGATGATCTCTATCCAACAGCTGATATGGACTAACACGGGGTATGATAGGGCAAATGATGTCATACTCTTGTGTTTTGGTGTGGTAATGGAGAATCTAATAAACTAGATGTTATGGAGATTGATATGTGTTTCTCTGTGTACGTGGTGGGGTATGTATATAATTTATTGGTGGAGGCTCTCTTAGGTAGAGAGGCATATATAATTGATATGTGTTTCTCTGTGTACGTGGTGGGGTATGTATATAATTTATTGGTGGAGGCTCTCTTAGGTAGAGAGGTATATATATAATAATAATTTATTGGTAGTTAATTATTATTGATATGATAAGTTTATAATGTTAAAGATGAAATAATGATTATAAAATAAGATTTTAGTTTTTTTTATCCATTAAAATTTAAATAAACAAATTTTAATAATTAAAAATAAACAATTTATTTTTATTATCTAATGTCTATTTTATATATTGCTTAAAAAAATTTCGACAACAATAAATTAATTCAAATGTCAACGTATTTATGAAAAATATGATGCAATTTGTACAAAATTAACTACTCATTCAAGAAATAATAAACATTTTATTGAAGTAATTAGTATAAATTAATGAATAATAATTAGTATCATATTCATTCATTATTTTTTTTTTCTCTGCAAATACTAACTTCTATTAACTGTAAGGCAAAATATTTTTACATAGTGTCGAGGTTTGGAAGCACTCGACAGAACATAACTGCCCCTTTACAGACATAAGCTACATAAGCTGGGGAAACCAGTTACAAAGATCAAGAAACTAGATAACAGACATAAAGAGAGACATGTGTTGCCGAGAAGGAGAACTGAGCCAACACAGAAACACAAAAACATTGCAACCCAGCACATAATGTGTCACCAAATTCCCATCTGGAAGCCAAAAAACAGTAGGACATTAGCACTGAACCTTGACTGCAAGCCTGAAACAGTAGCCGAAACAAAAAGAGATAGTCCCAAGTGGCGCTACTTCTCCTTTGTTGGGCCATGGTTCTTCTTCTCATCCAGACCTATATCACCAGTCTTCAGACCTTCATTGCCGCTCAAGTCGCTGCCAGGGATTGCCATGGCATGGCTTGCCTCGCCATGAGTCCCGTCCTCAGCCGCAGGTCCTGTATCTTCAAGGGGAGGAAGATTTTTGAGAAATTCCTCCTGTTCATACTTCTCATTTTTCCAATTCTCCATGATGTCTTTGTCCAAGGAATGCTTACTGCTTGAGGAAGGATCAGGGGCGATGCAGGCCAAAGGGGAGACTTGGTTTTCCTCTTCCGAAAGAATAATGGTGATGTGAGCAGTGACAAGGGGCCTATGAAAATTACTTTTAAATTTAAAGTGCGTGGTTTGGAAAGCACTGTTCGGGATAGGCTTACGACCAGAACTTATAGAAGGCCCAGCTTCATGGACGGGGGAGGGATTGAAGGGTTCCAACGCAGTTTCCATGGCATGACCGACTGGAGGATGCAAGCGACTGTCACGACGCCCCCATGAACGTTACCTCTTGCCCGATGAACCATGATGACAGACAGGAGGTAGGCCGCAAATGGATTATGGACGGGAGAACCAACAGGACAGAGTCGAATGAGGCAAGAGGGATGCCCAACAGAGCTTCCAACCTACAATACAATATAACAGAACTTACAGACGACCACAGAACTTGCAGACAACAACACAATGCATGAATCCAGAATAGGGGAGAAATTACCCTTGATAGAGTTGGCTTGGAGCTTGCGGCAATGAACCAGAATTAGTCCATCACCAACAGCCTCCGCAAACCAGGTTCCGTTACCGCGCGATTGAGCACAAGGCATGGTGAAAGAGCTATGGAGCGGCATGATTATAACAGTACGAATGTTGTGTCGATCAACGCAGAACATAAATGCGAATCCGCCAACCGATCCAACATTCATAACCTTCCCCTGCTCGCATGAGTTTAAGTTCCGGGAGGCCACGCTGCTCTGCAGCTAACAATACCGGACATTAATTCCTTGCATGGGAAACAGTAAGGTCGATGGTGCCACCCGGATCCGGGACATATTCATTCATTATTAATATAATGCTAATTTTTCATTATTAATAAAATTTAATATTTTTTAAGTTTATAATTTTTATTTATTAAAAAATTAAAATTTTATGAAAGTTTAAATTTTTAAGTTTATAATTTTATTTTTGTTTGTTAAATTGTAAAAGTTGAGATGAATCTATTTTTAATTTTTGGTTTGCGAAATTGTTATAGAAGGCATCTAAATTGTCAAAATTATTTGTAGACTCGAGGGTTGTATCTGGCCTAGGTTACACCAGCACTATATTTTTACCCATAAAATTTTGAATTAATGACCATTACATCAACAACCTTCACATCACAGAGCGCCTTAACAATACAACCCATCACCATCTATTTTATACGCTATATATATATATATATATATATATATATTTAGATAAATTTATTTTAATTCATTTATTTATAATTGGTTAAACCATGTCTCTATAGCATATTATTATTTTACTAAACTATTTATTTATAATATATTACTTTATTAAACCATCTGGCTATAATATAATATATTGTTCGATCTCGGTAACCTTTTCTCTCTAATTTTCAATCAACCATATAATATTATTTTACTAAACCATTTATGTATAGTATATTGTTATCTCTATAACATATTATTTTACTAAATTATTTATTTATAATATATTATTTTATTAAACCATCTGTTATATTTTGTTCAACTATTTATTTATAACATATATAGAGATATATTTTTGTTATTTTATTTTATTTTCCTAAAAATTCATAATTTTAAATCTGAAAGGTAATCGAATCCTAGTTTGTAAAACTATTTAGTTATAATATGGCCAAGATTAGAACAAACTCTCATGAGTTTCATAGTGAAACTGGTAGTTCCTAAAACACCATGGATGGAAAAGATCTGCCATCTCTGTGAGAATATGAACATCTAGGATGAAAATCACTTCCTCTTAGAGTGCCCCGCGTACAACCACATTAGATCTCAGTTTCATAATCTTTGTTGCAATACTGACCTTCCTACCTTTTTAAGATGCCAAAATTATAGTGAGCTCGGGAGACTTCTCTCCAAGTTTTTGGAGCATAGGAATAAAATCTTAAATCAAACTAAATAATTTGTTTCTTTAGGTCCGATAGACCAAAGTTTGATCTCAATGGACATTAACCATCATCATCATCATATTATGGTCTTAAATGATCTATATATAAATTATTATTATTATTTTAATTATATTGTAAATCACAATTTAAGATTTAAAATATAATTAAATATTTTATTAAACCATTTATATATGTATAATATATTGTTGTTATTATTTTATTTCCCCAAAAAATTATAATTCCAAATCTCAAAGGTAATGGAATACTAGTTTGTAAAACCATCTGGCTATAACATATTATTGTCTTAAGGATCTATTCTCTACCATGGGTATGACTTTAACACTGACAAAACAAAAGTTATGATTATCAAATCCAAGAAGGACACTTACGCTAATTTTATGTATGACAATAATAACTTGGAGGAAGTGTATTCTTACAAATACCTAGGAATTGATATTCATCACAAGCTCAACTGGAACTATCGCATTGAGAAAAGGATTAATGGGGGTGGAAAGTTTATTTTGGTCTTGAAAATAATTGTAAAACAACAAACCTCGTAATGTGGGATAGAAAGAAGTTCCTTTTTGAAACATTAGTCACTCTTGTTATCTTATATGGATGTGATGTTTTGGGCAGCATCTCTAGAGAATCCTGCAGAATCCTGGAGAGAGATTGAGCAAATCTATAAGCATTTTATAATGTATAACCTCAAAAATAAGAGCAATACACCCTATCCTATTATCCTTATAGAAGTGGGTCTTTCCCCTATCAAGAGCCTAGCTATGACTAGCTTCTATTGTACAAGCACAAACTCAATAACATAAGAGACCATTGACTTCCTAAGCTAGCTTTAAATTCCAGCCAAAACCACCTAAGGCTCAAACGAGGTTGGTTTAAAGACATCAGGACCTAGTTAAACCATTGGGAGATCAACGAGAATGTTGCATTGCAAAACATTAATAACATTAGAAATATTGGTACTTCTAAGTTCAAAGATAAAATGTGGTGTGAGAAAGATTTAACAGCTAAAAGAAAATTAAGATATTATAAGGACGTCATCCACCCTACCCTAGAATATCAAAAGTATCTCTCTATTTTAACTAGCTCAAAAAAGAAAATTAATATAGCCAAGATTAGAACGAACTCTCATGAGCTCCATAGTGAAACGGGTCGTTGGGCAGTTCCTAAAACACCATGGATGGAAAATATCTGCCATCTCTGTGAGAATATGAACATAAAGGATGAAAATCACTTCCTCTTAGAGTGCCCCACGTACAACCACATTAGATATTAGTTTCATAATCTTTGTTGCAATACTAACCTTCCTAGCCTTTTAGGATGCCAAAATTATAGCGAGCTGGAGAGGCTTATCTCCAAGCTTTTTGAACATAGGAATAAAGTCTTAAATCAAACTTGATAATTCGTTTCTTTAGGTCCGATAAGCCAAAGTTTGGTCTCAATGAACGTTAACCACCAACATCATCATCATCAATATACTATTATTATTATTATTATTATTATGATAATATTGTAAATCATTTAAAATATAATTAAATATTTTATAGTTCATTCAATATGTTAAATTATTTATTTATATATATTTTTTCTAAAAACTTATGATTGAAAATTATGATTTATAATTTTAAATGTAGATTGTCTATCATTATTATCTATAATATTTTTAGCATAATTATCTATAATATATTATCAGATTCCTAAAAATTATCTATCATTATTATTTATAATATTATTATCATATAGATATATGTCTTCGGGATTAATCACATTGTTAGGATTTTGTCCACGTTTCAAACCAATTAATGCGTGAGAAATTAATCGATCTATAGGAATAAATAGCATGAATGCATCATTGCCCAAAGTTAGCCTTTTGGTAAATTAGTTAAAAAAATTATTTAAAATATAAAGTGATATTATTAAATAATTATTTTATATAAATCGATAATTTTGAAAAATAATATTTTATATTTAATTATTCCATAACAGCTAGTCTTTAACTAATTATATAATATTTCAAGAGATATCTCCCTATCACTAATTCTTAAATAAATTTTTTAACTAATTTACCAAGGACTAATTTTTAATGGCTAACTCTCACCAATGATGCATCCATGCTATTTATTCTGATCAATTGATTTCTCACCTTGTCTTGAGGATGAACCACAATAGTTCGATTGATTTCTCACCTTGCCTTGAGGATAAACCACATTAGTTCACCTTGCCCTGAGGATAAACCACATTAGTTCGTTCGAAAAGTCGACCAAATCCTAACAATATGATTAATTCGGAAAACTTATATCTATATTATGGATCACAAAAGTCTTAGATCTAACATTATTATCATAATCATCTATAATATATTATTTATTATTTTAGAAATTATAATTCATAATTTCAAATGTTAAATTATTTATTTGTTTGTTTATAATTTTTTTTTCTAAAAAATTATGATTGAAAATTATTATTTATAATTTTAAAAAGTCGACCAAATTCTAACAATATGATTAATTTGGAAAACTTATATCTATATTATGGATCACAAAAGTCTTCGATCTAACATTATTATCATAATCATATGTAATATATTATTTATTATTTTAGAAATTATAATTCATAATTTTAAATGTTAAATTATTTATTTGTTTGTTTATAATTTTTTCCTAAAAAATTATGATTGAAAATTATTATTTATAATTTTAAATGTAAATTATCTGTCATTATTATATATAATATTATTATCATTAAATTATTTATTTATATTTATTTACTTGAAATTTATCTATCATTATTCTCGAAATATTATTATCATAATCATTTATAAATATTATTTATTATTTTACAAAGTATAATTCATAATTTTAAATGCAAAAATAAATAAATAAATAAAATTAATGTAATAGCCTTGAGTGAATTGTAAATATTCTAATTTGTAATTTGCTAAGTTAAGTGATAAACATAATTGTTTATCTTTCTAAAGTTAATTAATAAATATTGTTTATGGTCAATCATAAAATTACAGGAAAGAGTACTAAATGAGAATTTCACTTACTAGAGAGTTAGAAGATAGTTATTCCTCTCCCATAAATAATCTTAGTTGGGAAAATGGAGCCAAAAGGGTGTGAGGGGAGAAAAATTGAGGTAACCTTGTGAACTTGGTACCTGGTTGGAGGAGGTCAAGAGAGGAAAATAAAATTGGAAGCTTGTAACACTGAGAACCCTAAGAATAGGTTGTTGAGGATTGGAAGAGGTCAAGAGAGGAAAATAAAATTGGAAGCTTGTAACCCTGAGAACCCTGAGAATAATGTTGTTGAGGGAGGGAGGATGCTACTAGTAAGAGATTCTTGAGGGGTTTGAGGAGGTCAAGAGAGGAAACTAAAATTGGAAGCTTGTAACCCTAAGAACCCTCAGAATAATGTTGTTGATGGAGGGAGGATGCTGCCAGTGACAGATTCTTGAGTTTCTTGAGTTGGTTGGCCAATGGAATCCCAAATTGTTGGCCATATGTTATTGAGGGTTGGAGGAGGTCAAGAGAAAAAAATAAAATTGAAAGCTTGTAACCTTGAGAACCCTAAGAATAACGTTGTTGAGGGAGGGAGGATGTTGCCAGTAAGAGATTCTTGAGTTGGTTGGCCAGTGAATCCCAAACTATTTGCCAATGGAATCCCAAACTGTAGCCTCGATGCTCGGTTGAAATCCTAGACTAGACCTAGAAGGGATCAAGGTTCGGAAATTTAATGACTATTTTTGAAAAATAATATTTAAATTATGATATTAACAAATATTATTAAGTAACGGCTATAAACAAATATTAAAAATATTTTTTAATATCATAATTTAAATATTATTTTTCAAAAATAGTCGTCATTTGAAATTTTGGTCTCTACATTGCTCTCCATTTAAGCTGTGGCCATGGTATGCATCTTCATCTGGTCCTAATGATGAAACAAGTTGGTTGGTTTGAAACGCGTCGACCAAAAAAAACTGTTATGTGATTTTTACTGAAATACTTTTCGTAATTCATTATGGATCACAGAAGCCTGAATTTATAAACATAGGATATATTTGTTTCATCTCATCTTCCATTTCCCAGGTGGGTTATTCAGGTCCAAAGTGCTTCCATTTCACTTTAACCTAGGAGATGTCTTGATTCCATAATATAATCTCCCTCTGGTCCAAAATTTGCAGTGGTTTGACTTGAAATTCTCCTTCCGGTTTGACTTGTATAACATACCAATAAATTACATAAGTTGGGTCATGTACATACTTCTTTAAAACATATACATGAAACACATTATGAATTCTAATATGAGCTGGTAATCCCAGATGGTAGACGATTGATCTAACTCTGACCAATATTTCAAATGGCACATAGAACTGAGGAGAAAATTTAGAATAGCTCCCCAAACTCAAGGAAATCTTCTTAGGTTGTACTTTAACATAAACATGCTCCCCTACTTGGAACTCCTTAATATATGTTCTTTTCAAGTCTGCATAGCTTTTTTTTCTATCCTGAGCCACTTTCAAATTTTGTTTGATCCTCTTAACCAACTCTTCCATTTCCTGGAACTGATATAGTCCCAACATAAGTTTATCTTTAGGTTCACAGTAGTTCAATGGAACATGACATTTCCTCCCATACAAGGCTTCAAAGGGGATCATTTTGAGTGACGCTTGGTAACCATTATTGTAGGCGAACTCTAGCAAGTGTAAATAATCCTTCCACTTGGTAGGTTGATTCATAACATACATATGAAACCTATCTTCCAACACTTGATTTACTCTCTCCGCTATTCCATCGATTTGTGGATGGTACACAGTGCTAAAATTAAGTTGTGTACCCATCCCAAAAAACAAGGCCTTCCAAAAGTTTGAGGCAAATTTTGCGTCTCTATTTGATATCACTGTCTTAGATATGCCACAGAGTCAAAACAAATCTTTCATAAAGACCTATGCTACTTGTGCAACCTTGAAAGTCAATTGCATAGGAATAAAATGGGAAACTTTAATTTGTATGTCCACTACTAGCATGACATAATCACGATGCCTCCCGGTTCTAGGCAACCCAGTTATAAAATCCAGCGATATCACCTCCCATTTCCACTTTGTTATCAATAAGGGATTCAAAAATCTTGTTGGGATGGTGTTCTGTTTTCACTAGTTGGAATTCCTGACACCTTGCAAACTATTATGCAACATCCCTATTCATTCCTAGCCAAAAAAATTCTTTCTTAAGTGCATAAATCATTTTCTAATATCAAAGATTTGTTGCATATGGATTTTTGTGATATTCTATCAAAATTATTCTTTTAATATCATCTTCATTTGGGACAGACGATCAAGTTTTATACATCAACAATCCTTCAGTATTGATTTCATACTTCAATTGATTTTTTTGGGCAATTCCTCTCCTTAAAATGTTATGAATTAGATTATAATTATGATATTTTATTGCTCCTATTTTTACTAATTTTGAAAAATTTGTCTCACTTATGCTCACAATTATCTCACATAAGTGGCTTGAAATTCATCTCAATGCATCTGCCACGTTATTAACCTTCCCCTTTATGTGCTTGATGTTGAAATCATAGTCACTTAAGAACGTCATTCACCTAGCCTGCTTGACATGCAGTTCAGGTTGGGTGAAAAATTATTTTAGACTTATGTGATCTGTTATTAAAGTAAATTTCTTGTCAACCAAATAAGGAGACATTATTAGGGCATGAATAATTGTTGCAAACTCTAAATTGTAAACCACATAGTTCTTTCTCGTTCCTTTATTTTCTGGAACTCGTAAGCTATTACATATCCCACTTGCATTAAAACTCCCCCAATTCCTTCTAAACATGCATTATGATACATACAACAAATTATTTATATGGATTACCTATTTTTAGTATCGGTGCTACTGTCAAGAGGTGTTTTAATGTCTCAAAACTTTCTTGGCATTTTTGTATCCATACAAATTTTACACCTTTTTTTTGCAAGGATGTTATGGAATGTGCTATCTTGGAAAAAACCTCTATAAATTTGTGGTAATACCCAATAATTCCCATGAACGATATAATATCAGCCATGTCTTTCAGAACCAACCAATCTAAAATGGCCTTCACCTTCTCAGGGTCTACCATTATACCTTCCTTGAAATTGTATCTTGTCCTGGAAAAACTTGCACTTACTAAATTTTCCATACAATTGATGTTCACGCAAGGTCCACAACTCTATTTTCAGGTGTTAATTGTGCTCTTCTCAAGTTTTGGAATATATTAATATATCATCTATGATGATTAACACAAACCTATCTAGAAATTTACTTAACACATTGTTCATCAAACACATGAAGATAACAGGTGCATTAGTGATTCCAAAGGGTAACACTGTAAATTCGTAATGCTCGTACCTTGTGTTGAATGTTGTCTTTGGTATATCCTCCTTTGTAATCCTCAATTGGCAATAACCTAATCTGACGTATACTTTTGAAAATATAATTGCCCCTCTTACTTGACCAAAAAAATTGTAACCACCCCCTTCCACATTTACCCAATTTCATTGGCCTATCAAGGTAAACATGAGACAAAGAGTTACTATGAAATGACCCAACCTCCAAGCTCCAGTTATGAAAGTGGGATTGACAACTGACAACTCAGACATTCCTCAAGGTTTACAGGACACTCAGGGGCCAAATAACCACCCCAGGTGACCAAACCCTGAGTTGGGGCAACTTGTTTCTCACTTAATAGATCAATCACATGCACAAGCTTGCAAGGGTGCATTTATAAGGCTCCAAACACACACATGATACTACTTCCATGTGGCTATAGCCCAAAATTTCCAGTTCATAGGGTTCGGTCTCGAGATATGAGCCACAGTTCTAGGATAACCTCCAGACCACTACCAAGAACTATTTGAGACTTTCTAGAATCATTATTGACATGAGGACAAAGCAAAACATTCAAACTCAAATCAAGAAATTGACTTAGAATTCCTAGAAAATACTAGACATTTATTCAAACACATGGCAAACATGTAAGCTACAAGTCATGAATGCATATTTGATCATATAAGTTTAATATTCACCGAAGAATAACCAAGAAGTCCCTAAACCTCTCCACATTATTGCAACAACACTTATTAGTCCATACATTTATCAATTAAACAATAACTAAATGATTCATGACAAGAGCCATAGATGGTACACACATCATATAACCAATATATAACCAGAGAATAACCAATATAGAAACCATGGAAAATCAACCATAATATCACTAATATCACACTACAAATGCTCATATATCACAATAAGAAAATGTGGCATATTAACATAGGAAAAATACCAACCTAATTAGGGACTTCCACATAGCACATCCATAGATTGGGATGAACCAAATCTCTCTTTCAGCCAATCACCTATGCGCAATATTCCAAGCATGAATGTAGGAATTCATGGAATAACAAAGAAAAAACCGAACCAAGGCTTCCAGAGGCCAAACCACCTCAACCCTCAACCACAGTGATTGAACCTCCACGGTTAGACATTAGTAACACCAACCAGATTGGTCTGTACCCAACCTTTCCAGGGTTTCCGGAACTAATAATTCAACCCATAGCCTTCCAGGGCTCCAAAGTGTTTTTTCAGCCCGACTCCAAGGACTAGCATCTAAACCCACCAAGGACCCCAGAGCATTTTTCCCAACTTAGGCTCCATGACTAGTAACTCAACCCATGTTGTTCAAGGGCTTCCAAAGCATTTCTTCCAATCCAAAACACCATAAGGAATTATGAGCACCAATCAGGAAAAAAAAAAAAAAAAAATCAAGTGGAAAAAAACCACAACACCATGGCTATCCAAGAAATGGCAAAGAAAGGCTGAAATCACTATCAATATAGGAAAATATCCATGCCAATGACAACAAAAAACTAGAAAATCACATGCATATAACATGCATCCTGAAATCAACAAGGAAATCACACATGCAACTTGTTACCTGCAAAGAAATCCATTTGAAGTTGTTGATCCACCTGTTCTCTTCCGCTTTCCTTCTTTCTCCAAATCCAATGTATTCCAAAGTGCTCCAATAATGCTCTAAGAATGCTCCAAGATTTATCTAGGTGTGCAAGAGTGTGAGAGAATGAATGGGAGCTCTAAAACTAAATTGAAAAAAGGTTAAAACTAACAAAAGCTGTGAACTAATCCTCATAGCCTTTTTATCATTGAGGCCTCTATTTTCTTCATTTTCCCATGCAAATCTGTGTCTCTTCACCTTCCTCTTCTCTTATTTTCATTTATTTCATAAATAAAATGCCAATTATTTCCACTTTGCCTTGTCAATGCCTTTGCTAAATTCCATAGCCATAAATTAATCACCAGTGATACCCATCACTATGTTTTTCCCAACATTCAACTTGGAATACATGTCGCATGACCTTGGTCTTATTTTATTTACGTGGAAAATGAACCAAGGGCTGTTACACAAATCATCTATTCTTGGAATGGGGTAATTATTTTTAATAGTCAACTTATTTAATTGATGGTAGTTAATACACAGTCTAAACGTCCCATCTTTCTTCTTGACGAAAAGGACAAATGCACCCCACGGTGACACACTAGGTCTAATAAAACCCTTTATTAATCATTTCCTATATTTTCATTTTTAATTACATAAGCTCAGGTACAGTCATCCAATAGGGATCTTTTGACATCGAAGCTGCCCCTGGTATCAATTCTCTGGAAAAATATATTTCTCTTTTTGGAGCAGACCTAGAATTTCATCTAGAAACACATTCGGTTAGTCCTGAATAACATCCATCTCATTTACAAATTTATTAGTTTTTTTTTAAAGAATGATCTTCCACTTGGATGGCGAAAAATTGACATCCTTTTCTTGCAGCTTTTATCTGTTATATAGATATAGGCTTGGGTATACCCATTATAACCTGCACTTCTCCATCTTCAACTATACATGTGACAATTTTATGTAGACAATTTACTTTTGTTCGGTGCCTTTCCTACCAATCCATCCTTATTGAAACATCATATGAGCCCAAGAGTATAATATTTAGGTTTATAGTAGTCTAAAATCCATTTAAAGATATTAAGCATGCCTTAATCTAGTTTGTAACTTTTCTTTTTTCCCTTGTGGGCAACTGAGCCAACCAAGAATTCTTATATTTTTTAGACTTAATTTTACACTTTTCTACCACATGAAGACTAATACAACTTAGGCTAGAGCCAGGATCTATTAATACATAAATATTTTGGTTAGAAATAATACATTTAATTTCCACCATTGTGGATTAGTGTTCTTCTTGGTGTCCTTCCAGCGCTAGATTAATTCGTGTTTTGTTTCTTGTTATGTCATTAAATGTAGAGGCCTCTTGAAGGTGCTGTAAATTTTCCACATGCCATGTATTGTAAGGGAAGTTTTGCAAGTAATGGGATTCTCTAGAATCCCAACACCATAAAGGTTGTTTATCCTTACCATTACCTCCTTTATTGACATTAGATTTTTTAGAAATGACTTGAGATTGACCTTGTGCTTTTTCTGGTTGAATGCTATTTTTATGCAAGCTCTGGTTCTGGTTACTTTTTCAGAGATGCTTGAAGGACCCAAATTTAATACTCTTCCCACCTTGAGTGATCTGGTTTTTTTTCTTGTTGGACTAAGATTTTAAATTTTCATTCTTATGTTTTGCCTGTCAATAACATATTCAATATTTTCTGATTACCTTGTCCATGGTCTTTGGTTTATCATACTCAATTCTTTCCTTAAATGAAGGTGGAAGACAACTTAAGAATCTTTGTATCTTAGCATTTTCATCCTTGAGGTATGGTACATAACGTATTAAATGAGTAAACTTATTGACTAACCCATCCATTGTCATTTTCCCAAACTTTAATCATGAAATTCCTTGGCCCTGTCATCACTGTAATGTGTTGTTAAGTATTTTCCTTTAAATAAACATTGAAATTCTTCCCATTTAACCTCTTTTCCTTCTAAGTTATGGAATGCCCTCATTTCTTCCCACCATAGAGAAGCCTTTCCCTGCAACTGATAAATAGCCATCTTGGCTTGTAATTTGGTGGAATAATAATATATTGTAGGTATCTGTTAATGTTAAGCAACCAAGCTTCAACGACCTCTTCCTTTCCCCATCAAAGGTTTGGGGTCAAATTTTCCTAAATTCTCCATGCAATTCCTCTCTTGATTTATTCTCTAACTTCGTCTGCAATTTCTAGGAACTATGTTCCTTTGCT
The DNA here is from genome assembly GCA_031772625.1 of Pinus tabuliformis. NCBI lineage: Eukaryota > Viridiplantae > Streptophyta > Pinopsida > Pinales > Pinaceae > Pinus > Pinus tabuliformis. The sequence goes on along the minus strand of CM062817.1, from coordinate 806,397,547 downwards.
TCCTTTGGCCCTTCCTCATGACTTTCTTCCATATTTTCAACAAATTTTCACTTGGAGGTCCCACCTTGGTTCTCCTCATTCCTCATTGTTTCCACTATCTTGGGGATTGATTTTCTGTTAAATTCTCAATGAGTTTTTCTTGCTCTGCTCTAGCCTTTAGTAGTTTCTCATGTCTAACTCGCAAGTTTATCAGTTCCTTCTGCAAGTTCTACATCGTATTTAACAACTCTCTCGTGGGTATTTTCACCTATTGACCTAAATGTACATAAATTTCTTCTTACCCAATAAGGGTTCTTTCTAGCGGTTCTTCCATTATGGGTGCTCTAACAAATTTCTTTCTTGACATCTTTCACTATATCTACACTAACATTACTAAATTAATAACAATGTGATCAGCTCAAGGTCTCAATGTTGAAACCCTTTGCTCTGATACCATATGTAACATCTCTAGGTTTGAAAGTAAAAAGGTGAACAATCACTTACATAATTCGTATTATTTTTAAAACAAAATTTATATAGGTAATGAATAATATCTTCCTTAAATTTATTTATTTTCTTTTTGAAATAATACTTACAAGAATAAACACAACTATTGAAAACTTGAATTTACAAGGCTTGTACAATACTTCATTAACAACTCTGTCTTTATTCCCATTCAATTACATGGTTTCAGGTGCATATAATATTGCTCTTTGTCCCTCTATTATTAAATTATGACTATTACAAGGACCTTTCTCAAGCTTAGTTTTACATTTGGGTTCATTATGCCAATCCAATAGCCTTGACCCCATTTTTTTTTTAACCTACATATCGCATACCCTTTATATACATACATATACATGGATACCCCTCTTGTTCTTTAGTATTGAGTTTGGTCCTTCGCATTAATTCACTAGAAACTTATATACTTATTTTTAGTCCCTGCCATCTGGCAATGGCCAGGGACTATAGTAATCGAAAAGATGGAATTTAACATTAATTTAACTTGCTTAATATTACAAATGATAATTTACTATTATGAATAACCAAAATTTTTAAGAACAATTAGTTTGATCGTCATATTTAGCCTCTTCCCGAGGTGGGAGGCTAAAACATAAGTTATATTAATTTTTTCCGTTGGCATTTGGAATTTTTTCTTAGCAGAGTAAAATAATGCAAGCATTAGTTTAAAACGTTAAATGTTATAAGAACTGAATTAAAATAAACCTAAGATCATAAGCTTCACGACAAGGTGAGAGACTTGGCATGTCCATCTGTGAAGGCTTCTGTCTAGTGCGTCTGTCGCCTGCCACCTGCCATCGCTTCAATCTAGGTGCCATTCCATAAAATGTAACAGTTGTCCCTTTCGCCAGATTGCATGGGAGAGTTTTCCATAAGCCGGAGTCCTTGAGTCTTCGGAGTCCCTGAGTCTTCTACATCATAATGGAGTCCCTGAGTCTTCTGCATCATAATGAAGATGAGCTATGATGAGCCAAGTCTTTTGCATCATAATGAAGATGAACTATGATGAGCCAATCTGCGGTGTCTTGTATGAAGATTACACAAAGTCCTTCTTCTGCATCATAATGGAGTCCCTGATTCTTCTGCATCATAATGAAGATAAGCTATGATGAGCCAGTTCTTCTGCATCATAATGAAGATGAGCTATGATGAGCTAGTCTGCGGCTTGAAACTTGAAATAGTGGAGCAACAAGTAAGAAACAATTTTTCATTCTTTGCTATCATTTCATGCACAATCAATTTTCATTATGAATTCACTCTTTGTCATCATTTCTTCATTTTGCATTCACTCTTTGTCATCGTTTCCAGTCAATTTTCATTTATGATCTTTCACTGAACACAACTTTTTTCCAGTCAATTTTCACACAGTCAATTTTCATTTATGATCTTTCACTAAACACAACTTTTTAATTTTTTTATGAAACTCTTAAAAGCTAAGATTAGAAACAAAAAAACTCACCTTTGTGCAGGCTGGCTAGATTGATGGCTTGAAGAACATGGTCCTTGCTCCTTCCACCATGAATTATCAGTACTTTCACCTGAAACCTTTTCCTTTCATACCTTCGTTGGTTCACGGGCAATTGGATCAACTGGTTATGAATCACTTGCTTCATCAAATGGCTCTGAATCAAGCGCTTAAACTGGAGCTTCCATAAACTAGATCTTGCTTTGGAACCAACACTACCAATAGCAATATAAGTAGAGGTGGTAGCAAGAGTAGTAGGAAAGGTGGCTAGTTAATGAGATGCATTTGAACCTCAGTTTACTCACCAACATTCAAGTGAATAGTTGACCCAGCATCCTTGTAATCGCAAAAAGAGCCAAAGCCCGAAGCCATTGATTTATAACCAGTAGACCTCGCAGCCTTGAGCGATATATAGGTTAGTAGGAGCACTACCAAATTATAGTAAAGGGTATGAAATTGCCTCCTTATTAAGCTATTGGTTGGGATGCTTCCTGTAGAAAAGCACGCAGTGAGAAAGATAACATAAGAAGGAGCATAAAAGCTAGCAAGCATACATATTGAGCTAGCTAGTCCTTGCGCTGACCAAACCCTAGACTTATCAATTTTTCACCAACAAAGGCTGTAACTAAGAACCTAAATGGTGAATTAATGATAGCAATCCACCCTTGGGATGCTACGCTCAAAGGTGAAGGCTGTAACTAAGAACCACATGCAATCCTGTGCCCATACTCAGCGCGTGGCCTTGACTCGTTCGATGGTGAACCAATGGGTTGAACCGACTCGACCATGCCATTGAATGCTTTAGAGGAGGATGCCAAATGATGGCTTTATTGTATAGCCAGGGTTAATGGGCCTGAAATGGATCTGTAAGGACAAGCTTCACTAAGGCACAGAGACAAGAAATTCAACCAACTATTCAAATCGATCATCTTCGACAAGAAATTCAACTAACTGTTAAAATTGATTGTCTTCGACAAGAATAAGCTCTACCTCTTTTTGTTTCATTTACTGTATAAAAAACAACATCTAATTTACAAAATTACGCACATAGGCACATGGCTTGCGTGCAATCCTGATGCATACCCAATTAAATTAATGTATAACGTTATTTTGAGTTCAAACAGATGGTCAACATACACGTCGTGTTGACACATGTCCTGGCTTTCTCAGCACGTGTAGCCATGAGTTGCAACTTCCAGCTTTGGCGAAGATGAAGTAATGTTCTATGTGAAAAGAGGATATCAAACCAGCCTTTACAGGGTCATGTAATCTTTTATTTTAATAGGAAGGCATGCACGCTGATAGGAGTTTAATAAGGTTGAATCAATAAATTATTGCATGTCCAATGCACATATTTTTATTTACCACTTGCACGCTAATGGTTGGATTCAATTATAATATTAGTGTTATCCTTCAACGGGGACTCCATTTAGAGTTACTTCAAGATTGATTATTTCTCTTATACTTGAGATTAATTTATTATTTTACATTAATGCAAATGTATTCAACATTGAAATTAGGTAAATTTCAATTTGCTAAGGTGGGGGCCTTATAAATATCATGCACATGTGAGTAAAGTGTACAATCCACTAAGTTTAGAACCTCATAGGATTTTTAGTTTTCAACGATTTAGCGCTGCCTTGTATTTGTAGTTTTCTGGAATCGTATGGCTAGTATGTTTTTTGGAATCGTATGGCTAGTAGTTTTCTGGAATTGTCTGGCTAGGAAAGGCTGGACATGCAGCACTCCATGGAATACACATATACAATGTAACCAACACGTTTGATTACTAGCTTGATCGATCACTTTCCATTCCCTACCTGTTAGACATGCTACTCTCCATGGAATACCCATATACAATGTAACCAACATGTTTGTTGAAACTCCACAAAATTCTTTGGCTTGCCTGTGCTTTACCGGAACTGTGGTCTCATGGTTTTCTTCAAGCCTCGGGCAGGGACTAGCTACCGTGCAGCTTATCTTCTTACCTTTTGAATTCCATTGAATATTGGTGTTTGACCTTTCAACCCTTGTTAACCACACATCAATTCTATTTTGGATGTATGTTAAGAGCTTCCATTGTTATCATATATTTTTCCACGACATTTTTTACGAAGTCTAAATTTGGGATTAGGGTCTTTACACATAACACGTAGACCATGCGTATTTTTCGATAATAATGGATTGAATACATGTCATATTCATTGATATGTGGTTGGGTTCTTTGTTTGATGTGCATCTTAGCTATTTACAAATCTTAATTTAATTCTAAGAATGAATGGTGGTGATCCTCTTGTGTAAGAGTTTGGTAACTAACCAACCCAAACCCTCTGTTGAATTCCCATTTTACCTTTTTCTCTTTCGAGAGAGGAGCTATGTCCTTGGCTCCAAAACTTGATGCTGCTCCCAACAATTATGAGGAATCACTTGCATAATTCTTCCTTTGTGCTTGATTTCTCCTATCCATTATGAATAGACATATGCATCTGGAAAGTTTACAGGTAAGGTTGGAGTTCTATATGGGAATATGGGAACCTTTACACTTTATTTAATTTTTTTTCTTTCTTTGGTAAGGTTTGTTAGAAAATCAGAAAGGCAGAAAATTTTTCTTATCTTGATAATTACTTGTGATGTATTTGATTTATTATTAGATTCTTTTATGTATTATTTTATCTTCTTATCATCAAGCGACTATCAAAAATCAAAAGCATGAAGATCAAGACAACAAGTGATAGTATGTAGGCTCTCATCTAGGGTAAAACCCAAAGATTATCATCTCTTCTTCAAGAACCAAATCAAATGAAACAACCAAGACCATTTGACCAAGACAAAGACCTTATCCAAGCTACCAAATCAGCCTCCAATAAAGTCCTTTCAAGATAGCACCAATAAGCTTCTAGTCAACAAGAACCAAAATTATTTGATCCTACTTCAATCACAGATTCCAACTACCTACATCAAATTTTTGGCCTCTACTATAGATCTGCAATTTTCAACCCCTCCTGCAACTCAAAATTTTTCACATGTGAGCCAAAACAAGAGAAATACAATCTTCTTTCCTTCGCTGGGGTTCATCTCTTCTTCGCTAGGGTTCCTGTCTTCTTCCTTAGGGTTTCTTCTTCTTCTTTAAGTATTTTTCACTCCTTCGTTAGGCCTTCACTCTTCCTTTTGATTGAAAATCAAACTTCACTTAATGACGCCCTAATAGGTCGAACTACACTACTTCTTTATAGTGGTTGAAGCTCCCTAACGAGGTCGACTTGATTGCTTTTGAGGCTAAATTGGTGGATGAGGTTTACATGATCAATTTAGATGAAATAATTTTTATTTCTTTGACATAGTAATCCCAAGAAGGGTGTAGAACATAAATACAAGAATAATGACTCATGACACAAACCCTAGAAGCACTCAATGGGTGTTTTGATCTAGAAATATAATAAATTGAGCATGAAACCCATGCTTATAAAATAATAATTTTTTTTTTTTTTTAAGATAATTTTTCTTTTTCTTTCTCTTTACAAGCACATAATAATTGCATCATGTCATGAGCTAGACAGTAATTATGAATACCAATACTAGTTACATTTTTGACACTCCCTCTTAACTAGGGAACTATCCATAATTGTTCAACCGATACAAGGTTGACCTCAATTTGAAGTGTTCCAAGAAGAGTACAACAACATCTGTAATGTTAGATACCATTAAGGCCAAAACTTCTAAGGTATAAAAGATCCAAATGTCAAGACATTATTTCAAGGATCCACATGTCATCACCAAGACACCAATTCAAGGATCCAAGTGTCATTTTCAAGACACTAATTCAAGGATCTACTAACTCAGTTGGGTCTAAGGTTGGATCAAGGAAACATGCCACTATAGGTATCATCAGGCTACAACCCTGGTATCAATCCAACATGATATAGATACCATTTAGGCCTCCATGCCAAGACACCAACCCTTACAGGGATCTAGGTATCATTAAAGTCAACACTAAAATGGAGATCCATAAGACCAAGATACCCTCTTACAATGGGATCTAGACATCATCAAGGCCAAACTATAACTGAGATCTCAATACCAACTAGGCCAAGATAGTCTTCCCAAGTACCATCATACATGCATCCAACCTAAGGTACTCATCTCTCCCTCTCAACCAAATCAATCCAAGCATGCTTATCAAATATTCAAAATTCTCAGGAAAGATATCAACACATCAACTACTTGTTATTTCGTTAGAATATATTGTAGCCTTATGACCCCAATCACTTCGAATATATTGGTTCTTATTATCAATATGCTAGCATAAAATATGGGGTCCTCAATCATTCTGATGTTGCTTAATTCATCATAATATCCAAACACATCTTGACAGAAGCTTCCTTTTCCAACCTCTCAAGCAACACCAAACTCAACCTCAACACTTTTCAAAACAATCGAGTCTTTTTTCACCACTTCATCAAACAAGAGTAACCATTAGTAGTGATTTAGCCATTCTCTGATCTTATTCTTTCTTCATAGTCTTTACTATACATCATGTCCTCCTTCTCAACTATGGAGGATCTACACTTTTCTTCATAAAAGAAATACATCCAAGCTACCTCTTAACTTAGGGAGATAAGTAAATCATTATCAACTTCATTCTTGTTGATACATAGGCTCTTTCTTTTTGCATCATCATATTATCTGAGAACTTCGACCTTTCAAAATTTCATTCATATGGAAACAAGATCATCTTTCAATCATCAATCTAAACTTCAACGTCATCAGGGTTCTTACAACTCCCTCTTTTCATCATGCTTAATATCATAATGTCATCATCAAGTATGAGGTAGGTATACATCTTTACAACCTCTTGAAAACTATGTACCTATAAATATCATCAGCACAAAAATAAATGTACAATAGCATGAAATTAACTTTATGAAACTCAGGTTCTCATGTTATCACAAGGAGAAGATTTAGGGCTATCAAAACTTTGAAAATAAACATTATATATCCAACAACTAAACCATAGTAGGGTTTCAAGTAAAGCGGAATCATTTATACCTAGGGCTACACTTTCATGGCCTAGACTTTTACATCAACCTTTGATAAGGTTTTGTCACAAACCCTAAAATTCTAGGTTTTATTGTATGCCCTAGATACCATCAAAAAACCCTAAAAATAAAAAGGATAGGGTTTCAACAAAGTGAACAAATATCAAAAGATAGTTATTACAAGGGTTGATTTAACCTAGAGATCAAGCATCCTAACAATATAAGAATCTTCATGATTTTATAACAAAACCATATAGAGGAGAGAGTCATTAATATAAAGCAATTTTAAAGACAAAATAATCATACCTTCTTATACGATGAATACTTGCTACAAATCTTGTACTATTAAACATACCTTGAGTTGATTCCTTTACAAGCGTTGTAGGGCTTCCTCTTGAAGGGATACTTTTACAACAAGATTTCTCAACAGTTTCCTTTTGAAGGTTCCCTCTTAATCTAGCCATAATCCTTTCCTTTTAGAATATTCCTACAAATATTTCTTCCAAGGAAATTACAAGATAAAGGATTAAAATCATGCAACAAAAATAAAGCTAGACATATAGGAAATCAACAAGGTAATGAAAGAAATAAAGAATACTTATTTTTTGAGAAAGTAGAAGCTCTCTCTCTTGATTTTATATCGATCCAGACATTTCGAGGGATTCCTTCAACTTATCAAAACAACTCAAGGACTTTTTATCAAAATATATTAGATCTACAACCCCTAGGAATCAAAAGAAAATTAATCCTAGAGTTAATTATAAAGGAAAATTCTACAAAACGTAAAAACAATGACCTATACTATAGATAAAGTATATAAAATGGATAACAACCATAAAGACTTAATATAATAAGACTTTGAATCTATAATCCTGAGTTTTGGTCTTCTTTGGAGGATTATCATCAATGAAAATTGTAGCTTGGTCCCTTTCTCTCTTCTTGTTATTACTATTATCAAGATATTGATTCTTATAGTGTCCCATTTTGTGACAATGATAACATTCTAATTTAGAAAGGTCAATCTTCCCATGATTTTTCTTTGACTCTTTAATCTTCTTATTTTACCCTTTCTTGTTAAAATGGGTAGAATAGGCATGTGAGGTAATTTCTTCATCTTCTTTCTTACCTCCTATCAAGGAAAGACAAGCTTCTTCTTGAGTACAGGAAAACCACATTTCTTCAAAGGAGGGATAATTTTTCCAACTACTAATTCCAGTTGCAAAGGCATTCTAAGACTTTGGTATTCGTAGAAGGGCAACAATCATAAGTTCCTTATCAAGGATTATTTCATCATTTTTTTTTATTTCATCTCTTATATGAGAAATTATTACAAAGTAGGAGGACACTGTATCATCCTTGGTCATTTTGATAGTTCGAAGTTCATTCTTTAGTCTTTCCACTAGTCTAATATTCTTGATTTCGAATAACTTTGAGAGAACATAATACATTTTCTTTGAAGTATCTAGTGTGGATATGTAGGGAATCAAGTTTCCTTTAACTACATCCACAATTAGGCCCATGGCTATAATGCCATTTTCTTTGTACTTCTCCTTTCCAGCATCCTCTGTAGGTTCTTTGACTTTTCCTTGTACTAATTCCAATGCTTTATTCCTTGCAAGGATGAAGTCCATCCTTGTTTTCCATGCTCTAAATTTATAGGCTCCTTAAAGTTTGTTCTTGGATTTCATTGATGATGCCATAGATATAATGTCACTTTTGATGAGGCCTTTTATTGAACTTTCAAAATATTGTTTACTATACCAATACCCTTTTCAAGGGAGGTCCGAAGACTTCTTACAAAACTTCCAAGGCTTCCTTATTTTCTTCAAAACTTCAAGAGTCCAAAAATTCTTCTTCTTTCTCCTTAAGTCATTTCTTGAACTCTTACTAAGTGATCTTCAAGCTACCTTTTCCCCTTTCTTCACCTTAGCTTTGATACCATGTCTGAAAATCACAAAGACTGAAATATTTTCTTATCTATATAATTACTTGTGATGTATTTTATTTCTTATTGGCTTCTTTTATGGCTTCTTTTATCTTTTTATCATCAAGAAACTATCAAAAACAAAAAACATGAAGATCAAGGAAACACATGACACAATATGTAGGCTCTCAGCTAGGGAAAATCCCCTCTTCTAGGGGAAAACCAAAAGATTCTCTTCTCTTCTTCAAGAACCAAATAAAAAGAGACAACCAAGACCCTTTGAACAAGACAAAGACCTTATCCAATCCACCAAATCAACCTCCAACAAAGTCCTTTCAAGGTAACACTAATCAAATTCTAGTCAACAAGAACCAAACTTCTTTGATCTTGCTTTAATCACAAATTTTGGCTTTCTGCATCAAATTTTCGGCCTCTACTATAGACCTGCAATTTTCAGCCCCTCCTGCAACTCATAAATTCACATGTGTGAGCTATAATAAGAGAAAGACAATATGCTTTCCTTCACTAGGGTTCCTCTCTTCTTCGCTAGGGTTTCTTCTTCTTCTTTAAGTCTTTTTCACTCCTTCTTTAGGCCTTTGATCTTCCTTTTGATTGTGAATCAAACTTCACTTAATGATGCCCCAATAGGTCGAATTTCACTACTTATTTATAGTGGTCAAAGCTCCCTAATGAGGTCGAATTGATTGCTCTTGAGGTCGACTTGGTGGACAAGGTTTACATGAGCAATTTACATGAAATAATTTTTCTTTGTTTGACATAGTAAACCCAAGAAGGGTCTAGAACATAAAGACAAGAACAATGAATCATGACACAAATGCTAGAAGCACTCTATGGGTGCTTTGACCTAGAAATATAATAAATTGAGCATGAAACCCATGCTTATAAAATAATAATTTTCTTTTCTTTTACAGTAATTTTTATTTCTTTTTACAAACACATAATAATTGTAGAAATTTTGAATAATATGAAACTTATTCACAGAGATTATCCTAATTATACACTATTGCGGAATGCATGCATAATACATAACCTCCTCTACGTTGATCACCAATTTTGCAGAATTAAAAACAATGAAACATCAATCGCATGCGCACATTAACATAGTATATAATGGGGAAAGCATACAGTTGAAAACCCCGCACTATCTGTATATTATAATGATAGATAACATGTAACAATACATAGTACAATACTCCTCACAAGTACTCAGTACTATCTCCACCTGTTACACACAAACTAGCTCAGATCTGAATCAAGTCATAGGTTCAAATCTCCTCTGTTGTCTGCCTGCCTCTACTGCGCAATCCAAAAATAAGAATAGGAATTATCCAAGCTCATTTTCCTTGGCTTGTACCGTGCAATCCTCATTGGCAATCTCCATTAATGCATGTGCAAATCTCATGCACAACTATAGTCACATCTGATAGCAGTCTCAACCTCTAACACCTGTCTCCACTGAATTGTCCATGCACTAAGTTAACTGATGTATTCTTTAGTTGCTTTATGAGTTAATAATTAGTGAATTAATTAACAATTAATTCACATCACTCATCACTAGTGTATTTGTAGTTAAACTAAATACAACTAGTTCAACCAAGTCAAACTGAACACAACTCCATCAACTCCACCAAACTCAATCACTTGAGTTCTAACTGAAGTCCATCATGCAATAGCTCAATTGACCCATAAGAAAAGCGTATTTTCTTCTGACAGCTACATGTGCCACATCCGTAGCTCGAACTAAAGTTCTCTAAGAGGATAAGATAATGTTTATAGTCCAAATATTATTAAGAGCTAATAATATTTGACTGTTCCATTTTTAGCTTGGCAGTTTAAAAATAGACTCCGCCCATATGTCTAAAAATAGAAGTCCATCTATTTTTACCAACATGACCAATCATCCACAAATAGCATCCTGCAACTCATAGACCATGATCCATATGTCTAAAAATAGACATAGTCTAAAAATAGACTTTGCGCCAAAAATAGCCTGCGGGCCCACTTAGTGAAGGCGACTCCTTTCCACTAAGCTCCATCATCTTGTTGCATTCTCAACACTCCCTCTCAACAAGATATGGATTATCGGCAACCCCTATCCTGCCTCAGTGGTATTCAAGTTTGCTCCTGGTGAGCGCCTTCGTCAAGATATCAGCATCCTGATCCTCCGTGGGAATGTCTGAAAGTAACATGATTCTCCGCTGCATACAATCTCTGATATGATGGTACTTGATGTCAACGTGCTTGGATCTATCATGAAATATTGGATTAGCCAAGATTTTAATGCGACTCTGGCTATCACAATAAATCACTGTAGGCTTCAAGTGTGACCCGAACAACCTGACCGGGATCTTCCTCATCCATATAGCCTCGCATGCAGCCAAACCTGCTGCCATATACTCGGCCTCTGTTGAACTGAGTGCCATGGATCTCTGCTTCCTGCTGTACCAAGAAACTGCTGTCGACCTGATATTGAAAATCCCTCAAAATGTGCTCTTTTTGTTCGTTGGGCTCCCTGTCCAATCTGCATCCGTGAAGCCACATAGCTTCACCTCATCCTCCTGTATGTACCACGATCCATATCCCGATGTTCCTCTGAGATAACGTAATACATGCTTGCCTGCCTTCCAGAAGAGCTTGGTTGGCTTAACCATAGCTTGTGAAAGCTGGTTAATAGCATAGCATATATCGGGTCGTGTATTGACCAGATACATAAGCGACCCCACCAACTGTCGATAAACAGTGGCATCCACTACCTCCACTGAAGTAGCATCCTCCTTCCTCCAACCTCCAGGAAGAGGATTATCAACAGGCTTGCAGCCATGCATGTTGAACTTCTCCAATATCTCTCGAGCATACTTACCCTGAGAAACAAATATTCTATCACTACACTGCCAAATTTCCAATCCCAGGAAATAATGAAGGAGGCCCAAGTCCTTCATCTCAAACTCCCTAGCAAGATCCTCCTTACATGAAAGTATCAACAACTCATCACTTGTCAAAATCAAATCATCTACATAAAGTACAATGATAAGCAACTTACCCTCCACCACAATCTGGTATAGGTTAGGATCCGCCTCACTCTTGGAGAATCCAAGTCCGGTGAAATAATTGTCTATCCATGTGTACCAAGCACGTGATGCTTGTTTCAACCCATACAGCGCTCTCTTGAGCCTGCACACATGCAACTCGCTGCTAAATATCTCGAAACCTTCGGGCTACTCTATGTACACCTCCTCCTCAATGACTCCGTTGAGGAACGCAGTCTTCACATCCATTTGATGAATGTGCCACCCCATCTGCGCTGAGAGAGCAAGAATCGCCCGTATGGAAGAATACCTTGCGACAAGTGCAAAGGTCTCCTCATAATCGATCCCCTCTATCTGTGAGAAGCCTCAGGCAACAAATCTTGCCTTGTACTTCTCCACACTCCCGTCAGCTGCCTGCTTCACCTTGTAGATCCATCTCGAACCCACCATTGATTTCCCTTCCAGTATTGGAATAATCTCCCATGCACTGTTTCTGACAATCGAATCATACTCTTATACCATGGCATCTACCCATGCGGGATCCTCCACAGCTTCCTCGAAAGAGGATGGCTCAGTCACAACACATTTTCTCACAAGAGCCATGTATCTAATGTACCGATCAGGTGACTGTCTCTGTCTGCGCTGCCCTGTAGGTGGTCCTACAACCTTCTCTACATCTTGAGCCAGTCACTCAGCTTTTGTAATGCGCTTTCGCCCTCTGATGGTTGGCACTGCATGAGTGGTCTCTTCCACTCCATGAACTTCATCTTGTGGTTGATCCACATCCTGAAGCTCATCCTTAGGAACTAATAGCTCCTCATCTGCATGCAAGTGTGGCTCCCTCTCAAGCGAACACTTCATGGCTTTCTCCTCCTGAAATTTGATATCCCGTCGCACAACAGTCTTGCGACTGTCTGGCAAATACACACGATAGTTGTGGGGCGTATCAGTGTACCCCACAAATATCCCAACCTATGCGGTCGGCTCCAGCTTCTTCCTGGCATCCTTCGTCACATGCATGTAAACGTTAGAACCAAAAATCCTCAAATGAGAAATATCAGGCCTCTTACCAGAATAAGCCTCCTCGGGTGTACTCATGCCAAGTATCCTGTGAGGACAACGGTTCTGCACATATACTGCCGTGTTGCATGCTTCCACCCACAAGTGAAGGGGTAGGCCCTGATCATGCAACATCGCCCGTGAAGCACCCACGATTGTTCTGTTCTTCCGCTCAACAACCCCGTTCTGCTGTGGGTTATGGGGAGCTATGAGCTCTCTTCGAATCCCTTCTGTGCTGCAGAAGTCCTTGAACTCGCCAGAGATGAATTCACCACCATTGTCGCTCCTAAGAGCCTTCACCTTCTTCCCTCATTCCTTCTCGACCAGTGCTTTGAACTCATAGAACTTTGAGTATGTCTTGCTCTTCTTCTACATGAAGAAGATCCAACACTTCCGAGAGAAATCATCAACAAAGATCACGTAGTACCTGTGCTTTGCTGTCGAAGCTACTGAGAAAGGTCCACACACGTCTGTGTGAATTCTCTCAAGGATCATCGTGGCGTGACTATCCATCTCGTGAAAGGTGGCTTTCACAAATTTTCCCAAAGTACACCCCTTGCATTGATCTGACTGCGCAAGAGTGCCTTTAGGAAGCCCAATAGTAATCTGCTGCAGTATCTTCAAGGCTCCATGGTGAAGGTGGCCCAATCTCCTGTGCCACATCTCGCCATCATCCCGGCTCACCAATCCTTCTGGCGTGCACGCCATTGCTGCCCAGCCATCTACATGCAACTGATAAAGGTTCCTGACTTGAACCCCTATCTTCCGGGTTTCTCCAGTTGTCTTACTGTGCAGGAAATCCTTTCCCTCGCTGAAAACAACATCATATCCCTTATCTTCTAACATCGCCACAGAGATAAGATTCTTCTTCAATCCTGGAACATGCATCACTTCCTTCAATACGAAGGGTTTACCAGACTCCCTCTCAAAGGAAATGGTACCGATACCAGTCGCACTGTATCTACCATCATTTCCCATCTCGATGTAAACTCCAAGATCTTTCTCATCTAGATCAGAAAACAAATCTCGATCTCTTATCATGTGAAAAGACGCACCACTGTCCAAGAACCATACTGATCCCATCACACTTGATACTAAGCATGCGATCAACGAAAAATCAATCTCAAACTGTGAGGCTAAGGCCTCTCCCACTGCAGATCCAACAACTTGCTTATTTTTCTTCTTCTGCGGACAATTTGTGGCATAATGTCTGTGTTGGTGACATTGAAAGCACTTCACCTTGGACATGTCCTGCTTCTTGCCTTTCGCACCGGAATGAGAAGCTTTCTTGTTCTTCCCCTTCTTTTCTTTCGCAGCCAAAGCGCAATTTTCTTCATCAGATGCCTTTGATGAAGATCCGTCCCTGGTATTCCACCTGATCTCCTCTTGCACAAGATCCGACCAAAGTCTCTCCCATCCTGGCAATTTCTCCCGACCATTGACAGAGTCCTGATAGGAATGCCAACTCTTTGGAAGACCAAGGAGAGCCAAGCTCACCAAGTCCTCATCATCGACATTCACCCCCACACTTCCCAGCTCATCCCGGCATTGAGTGAACTTCGTGAGATACTTGGGCATACTGTCTCCTTTCTCACACTTGATGTTTCTGAGTTTATCCTTGAGCGCCAACTTCCTCTGGTCGCTCTTTCTTTGGAATAGATCTGTCAACGCTTTCCACATCAAGTATGGAGAAGCCTTTCCATGCAGGCTGGACACAATGTGATCCTTCACGCCCTCCAACAGAATCCTTCGACACTTTGCTGTCTTCTTTTGCCAAACCTCAATGTGAGCAGCATCAGTAGGCTTTGGGACCTCAGCCTGTATGAACTCCTTCAGCCCATTGTCATCTAACACCGCCTCCATCCTGTCTTTCCATGTAATATAATTAGAGCTACCTTCAAGAGCATGCTCCAATCGCAATCCGTTGAAAGACATTTCAACTTTGACACCAAGAAAACACTGCTGCAAATTCGAATTCCACCAACACAAAACTCAACCGCTTCTGATCTAAAATTCGTGAGAACAAAGTATTTCTCGTACAGAGATTGACTGTATGGGAATTCACCGGATATCTCACCTCCCAAAAGAAGGATGAATCCACAGGCTACCTGGCCCGATTACAGACTCTGCTTGAAGAAATAAAATGTAAACACTTTCTGAATAATAGATCTAATGATCAACTCTGCTCCGATACCATGTATAAATTTTGAATAATATGACACTTATTCACAGAGATTATCCTAATTATACACTATTGCAGAATGCATGCATAATACATAACCTCCTCTATGTTGATCATCAATTTTGAGGAATTAAAAACAATGAAACATCAATCGCATGCGCACATTAACATAGTATGTAATGGGGAAAGCATACAGCTGAAAATCTCGCACTATCTGTATATTATAATGATAGAGAACATGTAACAATTCATAGTAGTTGAACACTTGAGAAAACCCCAACTGCTGCTGCGCGCACGCGTCTGATCCCGCGTTCGAGCCTCGACCTGGGATCGCCTGAACGAGCTCCATCATGGATCCTCCGGATCCACCAGGTGGGGATCCGGAGCTGCAAAGAGCTTTCTCCAATCTGGTAAAGTCACTCCCTCCGCAAAGACCTAGACCAACAGCAACAAAATTTGTGAAGAAGCTTGATGTATTACAGGAAGTCCAACTGCCTCCTACCATTCCGCGCATGGCAGCCATTTCCCTAGCAGAGAAAGGATTAATCGGGCAATTTACAGGATTGTGGCCATCACCCAGAACAGTGCAAAGATGGGTCGAGAGAAACTGGTCGGACAAGATCCAGGGTAAAATATCCATCAGATTCTGTGGCAGAGGATATTTTACCTTTCATTTTGAAACCAAAGAGGATAAAGATCTAATATTCAGAAATGGGCCTTACTTTATGGACTCTAGGGGTCTCTATCTCAATAAATGGACTCCGGACTTTGATCCAGAACTTGATATACCAAATGCGGTTCCTGTTTGGGTTAGACTGCCTCACCTTCCCCTCCACTGCTGGGGGGATGACTCGGTTAAAGCAATAGGAAATGCGGTGGGGAAATACATAGATCGCAGTGAACCTAAAGACAACATGCAGGCGTGTGCGCGGATATGTGTTGAAGTTGATCTGGGTCGAGGACTGCTGTAAGCAATCAAGTTGAAAGTTGATGACTGGTGCCACATTCAGTAGTTAGATTACGAGCAAATTCCCTTCAAATGCAAGGTATGCCACGAATACGGACACTTTGCACATAGATGCACTAAAATAGTTAACGTAGAATCTGATGAGCAGGATGGGCAATGGGAAACTGTAAAAAGGAAAAAACCATCTCCTCCCCCCAAATCTTCGGATCCTGAGGCTCCTGGCCCTTCCCATCAGCATCCTTCCCGTCAGCAACCTTCCCATCAGCAACCCTCCTCCTCCCAGCAGCCTCCCCTTCAGAATCCTCCCTCACCTCCACGGACTTCCGATCCTCCTATCCCTCCAACCACTAACCCCTTCTTGATCCTTTCAGAGGCTGATTCTGGGCCTGATTTCCCTTCCACAGATCCACCTCTCCATCTTTCTCCTCCTCTCATCGCTTAGCCCTCCCCTGATCCCCTTTCTTCTAGGATTACCAGGAGCTCTTCAAAGGAACATGGAGCGCCTAGTGATGCTCCTAAAAAGCATGGGCCTGGAAGGAAATCGGCCAAGCAACAGAGGGAAGAAAATGCTCAGAAAGACATAGCCATGGGTTCCCAGACTCCAATAGAGTCTTTCATTCATGGACACTTGGAAAAAGAAAATAGTAACAAAGGAAATGAGAGGCGAGCACCTCTCCATGTAACCAGTAAATCATGATGAAAATACTATCTTGGAATAGTAGGGGATTAGGGCACCCCTCCAAGCTAGCAGCCCTCAAGGAATTATTACATAGTGAAAATCCTGAAATTGTCCTTATCCAAGAAACAAAGCAAGATCAGTCTGAAATTAGTAGAGCAATAAGCCAGCAAAAGCATTTCAGTGGATGTGCAAGCGAAGCAAGAGGAGCCTCAGGTGGAATTCTAACCATGTGGGATAACAATAAATGGATCTGTGACTCCACCAGAGTCCACCAAAACTGGATCCGAGTCAAACTGGAGAGCAAGACTAGTGGCTCAAAGGTAACAGTTTACAACATATATGCTCCGAATCGGTACAGAGAGAAAGAAGTGTGTTGGAATACATTGGAAGCAAGTATAGAAGAAGAGCAGAACAATAACCTCATTATAGCAGGAGACTTAAATCTGGTGATGCACGCAAACGAAAAGAGAGGAGGAAATTTTACCCCCGATCCTTTCAGAAGTCGACTTGAGACCATCATGCAGGAGCAAGACCTTGTTGATATCAGACCCACAAATCGTAGGTACACCTGGAGTAACAGAAGAATTGGTGCCGGCAATATCATGGAACGTCTTGATAGGTTTCTTATAAGTATAGCATATCTGTCCACCTTCACTACAGGTCATTCAAATATCCTCAATGTTTCAACCTCTGATCACTACCCGATAACGCTCATTCTTCATAACCAATGTCAGCTAGGTCCCATACCATTCAAATACTGCTCCATTTGGAATCATTCCTCAGCAGCAAAAGATGTGGTGCGACAGGCTTGGATTCAACATGTGGAAGGTTCGCCAACTTACATTTGGGAGACAAAATTGAAGAGAGTAAGACAGGCTCTAAAAAATTGGGCAAGGAATAACTATCAAGAGCCCGAGGTGAACAAAAAGAAAATTAAGCAAGAGCTAGAAGAAGTGCAGGAAAGAATTGAAGCTCTTGGGCTATCGTAGCAAACTAAAGAGCAAGAAACTAGATTATATTCTCAGCTGAGTCAAACCATAAGGGATGAAGAAACAAAATGGAGGCTGAAATCAAGGCAACTCCGGTTGCAAGAGGGGGAAAAAAACACATCTTATTTCCACAAGCAGGCCACGGTTCAAAAGGCCAGAAATACAATGAACAATTCATAGTACAATAATCCTCACAAGTACTCAATTGTATCTCCACCTGTTACACACAAACTAACTTAGATATGAATCAAGTCACAAGTTCAAATCTCCTCCGTTGTCTGCCTACCTCTACTGCGCAATCCAAAAATAAGAATAGGAATGATCCAAGATCGTTTTCCTTGGCTTGTACTGCGCAATCCTCATTGGCAATCTCCATCAATGCATGTGCAAATCTCATGCACAACTATAGTCACAACTGATAGCAGTCTCAACCTCTAACACCTGTCTCCACTGAACTGTCCATGCACTGAGTTAACTGATGTATTCTTTAGTTGCTTTATGAGTTAATAATTAGTGAATTAATTAACAATTAATTCACATCACTCATCACTAGTGTATTTGTAGTTAAACTAAATACAACTAGTTCAACCAAGTCAAACTGAACACAACTCCATCAACTCCTCAATCAACTCCACCAAACTCAATCACTTGAGTTCTAACTGAAGTCCATCATGCAATAGCTCAACTGACCCATAAGAAAAGCATATTTCCTTCTGACAGCTGCATGTGCCACATCCATAGCTCGAACTGAAGTGCTCCAAGAGGATAAGATAATTTTTATAGTCCAAATATTATTAAGAGCTAATAATATTCGACTGTTCCATTTTTAGCCTGGCAGTCTAAAAATAGACTCCGTCCATATGTCTAAAAATAGAAGTCCATCTATTTTTACCAACATGACCAATCATCCACAAATAGCATCTTGCAACTCATACACCATGATCCATATGTCTAAAAATAGACATAGTCTAAAAATAGACTTTGCGCCAAAAATAGCCTGCGGGCCCACTTAGTGAAGGCGAATCCTTTCCACTAAGCTCCATCATCTTGTTGCATTCTCAACAATAATTACACCATGTCATGAGCTAGACAACAATTATGAAGACTGATACTAGTTACATTTTCAACAAGGTCCATAATTATTTGCATTTTCTTCATTCGCCATTGGACTTATTCATTTGCATGGTAGGGTATATGGGTTATATGGATTTGACGAGTGTTTCCTCCCTTGCCCAGTTAGATTTTATTTTCCCTTGAGGGTTTTGAACTTTAATCTCTCTGGAATGTTCATGGCTCTAACTCTGTTAGGTGGTATTTCATTTTCCATCATAACAACAAGGTTTTAATTAAATATTGTTTTCTTATACTCTACTAAATGTAAGGTGTGACTCACTTATTTCTTGTGTGTTTCAGTGTAGGTCCGTTCACGGGGACAGTTACATTCACCCTTAACTTCCCTCAGCTATCAATGAACTCCGATTAAATTCCATGGCTCAAAACTTTTCCATTATCCATTCCTAGAATTGGTTCTAACTCCATATATTTTATCTTCTAGTTATGCATACAAAGGGCCAATCCGAGTTAATGAAGTTTCTCAGTCTTGCATAAGTGTTTAACCGTATGAGTCACTCTCCATGGATTCTAGGTTTTAAATATCACTATCTTTCTCTTTTTCCAGGTTACAAATTGCACTTCTAGAGCTTCTACTTACTGTAATTCTAAAATTTTGGTTGAACCCCATTTCGGCCAAGGGTTTTAGATATAGACATTAAAAGGGCCAAGCTCAAAAAATTCAAGGGCCCGTTTATTTATTTATTTATTTATTAGCTAAGGGTTTTTATGTTCATTAATCCTCTTGACCGTCAGCTGGTAGTCTAGTTGAAGGTGTAAATTATGTGTAATATTGACATTTCTAGGTCTTCAAGAGATTGAACCCAAGCTAGGGTTGTTTATCTCTTATGTACTTCAATATATATATATATATATATATATTTCTTTTCGGACTTTTGCTACCTGCATAACGACTTCAATTTTTCATGTGTATACACACACACACACACACACACATAGGTTCTAAATCCAATTGTGCATTCAACATGGAAAAGGAACATAGCTGAAATTTGTGTCTCCCTAGAATATATTTGTGTCTTTCTATAATATAATTCAGTTATTGAATTAACCTTGAAAATTCTTCATGTACAACTGCAACATTGAACTTAAAAGGTTATATGTTATGTCTTATGGAAAAAAAGTTGGCATTCTTGTATTGTACAATTATTATCTTTTCAGCCCTTTACTGGTCCAATTATTTTTCTATTTCTCTCCACAAGCTAATTGTTATCCAAACATTTCTATTTGTTTCCTTCCAATAAATAATCATACTCTTTCTTATTAATGTATATAGAGTATCGATAAAATTACAAACTACACACACACGCACACACACATTGACATAAATGTACATATATTTATTTATTTAGTCCAGAGTCTCAATGGTTACTTTTAATGGGAAACCATTTTCAGTTCTTTATGACCTAGCCTCCTCATGCCCAAGATTGACTATGTGAAAACCCTGAAGGCGATATGCTGCTCTCAGGATTTCATGAATCCAACTTGGGCATAAAACCCAAAATTTACCTTTATTATTTTAGTAGTCTTTTTTGTGTATAATAAACAAACATTGTTATTTAGAAGGGAACAAATCCATTATTCAAATTTGAAGTTTAATTTTCTGTCATCTATTCTTGATTTATACTTAACACAAAATAATTTATGTATTCACAGATAATCCTCAATTTTACCTTCACTTGTAGACACAAGCTTCGTAGTTTGAACCCTGATTCTGTCCCTTTCTGTTTGCAATCACAAAGTTAGTCCAACAAACACATTTATTTAATTATCTATCAATTTCCAAAACTTGTAATTAATATTTCATTTACAACATAATCACAATTCACACAAGTTACACAGGTACTTCAGGGACTAAATACTTATCTATTTCCGTTCAGAAATAAGCCAAAGGATTCCACGTTCCTCCCAACCTTGAATTTAATTATACAAATAGTTCCCCCCAGGCTCTCCTTCTAACTTTCAGGTAAAAGCCAAGAATATTCTTGAATGATTTTACCTCCACAACCCTATGCAACTTCCTACAAACCCTTTCTTGGGTTTACAAGTCTTTATCTCCCACTAGTAAGGGTTGTCCAGATACTATATTTATCTCCCACTAGTAAGGGTTGTCCAGATACTATATTTATCTCCCACAATATCTTGTTCAAGTTCCACCACAAGGTATTTCTATCCAACCCTGTAATTATTAAGGTGGTCTGCGATATATGTCTAATCTCTCTTATTTTCTTTCTTCGAGAAACTCAAGATCCAACAAAAGACAGAAGGATAATTCTCTTTTCTTCCTTTTTATTTTTCTACCTACTTAGGCATAACTAACTTCAACTGTTTTCCCCTGATAGTTAGAGGCTAATCTCTCATGTTAGCCTCTTAACATATTTTTGAGAGAATTAATTATTCTAACATAAATTATCATTCATTATTACTTTTCTTTTGTTATAAAAATAAAACAATAATCCAACACATGCCTTTTTAATATTTTAAAAATAAATAAGTCACAAAAAAAAGTCTTTCCAATAGAGATGTTTTCAAGTTTATCATACTGATAATGCCTATATCATGATATGCCAAATTCAAAAAAATATAATACTTATAACAAATAATGATAGTCATATTATACGTTAGGTAAATAAAGAAACAAAATAGCATGTGAGGGGAAACTCAATTAGTGATGCCCGTGTTATGAAGTATTATGTAAATAATGAGATTCAAAATTCAAATTCCCTCCATTAAGCTCGTGCCTACAAAAGGGTTGTACAATGAATATATATATATATATATATATATATATATATATATATATATATATATATATATATATATATATATATATATATATATATATATAGATATATATATATATAATGGGTAAGGGTTTTCATCTAATAAACCTGGATTAGGGACCAAAACCATTACGTAACACTTTTGAAACAAAATTCTTGATAACAGAAGGATCTTAAAAAGTGTTCAAGCTTTTAGGTTGTTGTTCCATTTTAAAATAAAAACATTAACACTATAGACTCTACAAAAAATCCAAGTATTAAACAAAAATCTACATAACATCATCAAAAAACATATATGCATAAGAGGCTACCCATAACCTCATGTCCTGACATTCAACAACAATTGTTTCCATCAGGACCAATTTGTTTGAGTTAATGAGTTTGTTCCCCTCTAGCTATAGTGTTGGGACCTTCATCACCCAAAGCTGACTGCACGTTTCCAAATCTTAAGACTTCAATAACAGATAGACGAAGACCAAGCTGAGACCTTCAATTACTTGTTCCATTTTTTCCTGCGGACAACGCATATTATATTCCAGGAAGAGTTGGAACAACATACTCTTCCTTTTGAACATATCTTTGAGCTTTTTGATGGAAACTATTAGAGCATGTGAAGCATCCTGAAGGCTGTCAAAAACAAGGCTGGCATCGACATTATTCCAGGGGATATAAGAATTTACCATTGCATCCCATAGTTCAGACACTTAACTATATAGCCCATTGACAATGAAAACACCAAATTCATAACCAGGATGAGATGAGAAAATACTAATACTTGGAGGAACCAAGAAATTCAATATATAGGAAAAGATATAAATATTCCACAAGCCAAACATCATCAGTAAATCTAGAGCCATTTCCCAAAGATCAGCCAAACAGAGAATTAACAGGTGATCACTGAGGAATGGAATTGGATGACTACCTTAATTTCATTCTTCTGCGTGAGGTCCTAGACTTCGCAGCTGAGACAATCCACCCTAGATCCCACCCGAGGGAGAGTAAATAAATAAGACACCCCTCCCTTGAATTAGATGAAGAAACCTGCCACTTGTTAGCCCAATTAAGGAACCATTGAGGGAGCATACATGTTTGTGGATGAAAAGGGGAAAATCACTAGAACCTGATAACCATTCTTTGATGAGAACAAGCCACTTTGCAAGGGAATAACTGGGAAATTGGCCACATATCCATTTCATAAACACCCCTAGGCTTATGGGAGTCATATATCTAATGTTTGAGATTTGAAGATCTTGTTTAGACATACTAATGAGGAAGAAAAATACCCCCATGCATTTAACTATAATTTAAACCTTTCATAATCATTAGGGAATTGGAGATATGTTGATACTATTGTCCACTTCAAGGCTACTTTGTTCCATAGTGGAACCTTTTTTGGCTAAAAAATCGGCTACCAAGTTCAGATGTCTGAGAATACGGTAAAATTCCAATTTTTCAAACTATGAGGCATAAATAAGCACCCTTTGATTCATGGGAGGGGAATCTAGACATATTGCTTCCCAACCCTTCGTCATTTGGTGAATGACAAACATTGAATCTCCAAAAACTATCAAGCTTGAAATTTTCTTTTCTATGGCCACCTCCAGTTTACATAATGCAAAATACTTTGCCATATTGTTGGTCACTATACCTAGACCCCAAGAAAATTATGTCACTATTTTTCCATCAAGGCTATAAAGAACCACTCTCACCCTTGCCTCTCCCAATGAAAATATAAATATATTGATAATAATCAAAATTGCAAATTTTACGTATTTATATATACATAAGTTGAGAGTTATGAGTTTTCTAACATTGAGTGACGTTGCAATTACTTTACATCTATAGTAAATGATAAAAAAATTTACACCTCAAAGAGATTCCATCTTGATAAATTCGTAGTCATCTTTGCTTAATGGATTAATTGTTGAAATTGATTTAGATTAAATTTTATTATAAAATGTATAAATTTATTGAAATTCTTTTGATAAAAATCACATTAGAGTTTTTTTGAGTCTACGCATTTCCAACCATCTAGCGTTGTTCATCATCAGGACTAAGATGGAGAGTCTGATCTTGGCAACAGAATAAATAATGAAGACGATGCACAAATAATTGTTATGTTTGACTTTTAATATAGGATCCTTTTCTTTTCTTGATTTTTTTAAAACCAAAATGAGTATAGTTTATATTAAAAAAGTCGCGCCTGTTCACAACAAAATCGGGTCTTTACATCGATTTATCACTGCTTCAACAAGCTGATAAAAATTTCTTGGTCCATCTAGACTACTGCGGTAGCTATGGCTGTCCTGCTTACAAAAATTTCCCATTCTGGGGTATATACAACTATTACTTCGACATAATTGAAATAAGAGATATATACATTTAGAGTTCATCATTTTGATAAAACAAAAGCAAAACCCATTAAAATATGGTCAGATATCCATAGGGGCTAGGTTTTTTAGATCCAGGCCCGGGGAGGCCTCTTCTGAGTCTTTGGAATTCTCCTGGTCCATCACTCCCTCCACGTTTGCCTCCAAACCATCCTCCATTGCATCCACCTGGAGCTTCAAATTTTCTAGCTGATGACGTAGTGCATCCACTTCGTCCTCAAGTTGCCTGATAAATTATTTTTTCTCAATTCTCCTTTCCTACATGGTTATATTCTCATGCATTTTTTGATGCATGCTTCCCGTTGATCCCAATGATCTTGAACACAGGTGAGACAGGAGGGTATGTATCTACCACCTTGCACTAAGGAATTGGCTCTCAGCCCACCAGACCTCGGCCTGTGGCTTCCCCACGTGCCTGACCAAGAAATGTTTCGAGAACCCTGCATGATGGCTTCCAAAACCGCGCTTTTTATCGATCTCTATAAATTAGCATTGTTTTCCTCGATCTCCCACCGTGCCCACAACAGACTTCCCTGCTCCTTGGTGAGAATGCACCATCCAACCTCACACCAACTCCAATTCTCCTCCCTCTTCTAGAGAGAATTACTAACCCACCTAGTGTCCCAAATCCAATCCGACTGCAAATACTCCAGACCAGCCAAGCCCAACACCCACAACCTTCCAATTATGCTTAGAATTTCTTGATTTTCCTTCAAAACCTCAGACAGACAGACCTTCCTTCCCTCATTTCAACTCTTCACAGCATAACTCCCAACCTCTGTGACATAGAAACTGATACACAACAGCCTTGGCTCTAGCCACCAAGCTTTCGCAGAGGCCACCGTCCCACTCTCAAACCTTAGAACATACAAAATCCACATACCAGTTTGCACTTTATACCTGCTGCCTGACCTGGAGGTGATGCAAAGATGAGTGAGGAGATTGTTGCAATCGAGATCCCATGAGTACTCCATCATAAATCCACCCTCCTCCATTAATTTCCCACCAATCTCTTGATCTCTATCAGTCATTCCCACAATTCTCCCACGAACGAGCCCGACTTCACTGAGGTCTTGAATTAAATTTTGCTCTGTAAAACTCAAATCCCTGCAAATGCTTGAGGTGTTGTGCCACCCAATTCTCCAAGAACCAGGGCCGAAACGGTGATGCCACACGCTGCGACTTATTTTTGAAACAGGTGTAGTACAAAATTTCCATGGGATGTCATGTTCCGAGTGAGTCTGGATGTCTGATTTGCCACTAGTTTGCATGGTTGGCAAGAGCTTGTAGAGGGTGATGTGATAAGGGGAGGAGGATCCCAGGGTGGAGGTTATAACGCAGAGGTGGAGGTTAGAAAGGGGAGGGGCCATAGATAAGGGGGAAGGGAAGGGGGAATGGGAGAAAGGGGAAGGGAGACGGGGGGGATGGGGGAAATGATAGGAAGTGGGGTGGGGGGGGGGGGGGGAGGAAGATGACAGGAGAGAACTAAGCAGAGAAGGGTGGGGCTTCATTTCATTATGGAATGATAGTTGCAACTTTTCCACCTCCATATCTATCCACTGAAGATTTATTTCTGGCCTACATATAACTCTCTTCAAATTCTAAAGGAACATTTGTCATGCTCACGACATCATTGATTACACATTTTTCCTCCTCTAGATGGCTTGCCTTATTGGCTTGACTGTCAGCATCATGATTATTTCCCCTTAAGACATAATAGAAGGTCACTGAGTCGAACGCAGAGATCAATTTTTGGGCTTTCATAATGATTTTATTTAGGTTAGAGATCTTAGCCTTTGAAGTGTTAATCATATGCCTTATCACTATCATGGAGTCTCCTAACACCTGAATCTTCTTTATCCCATTTCTTTGTGCCAAGATTAGTCCCAGGAGAATTCCATAAGCTTCAACTTGGTTATTGGTCTTTCGGCCTAGCCCCCAAGCATAACTAAATTCAATGATTCCTTCAGGATTAATGAGAATCCCTCCCCCTCCTGCCACCCCATTGATTTATTTATTATTACCGTTTGTATTCTTATTATTTAATTTGAATCAATATTTATTATTTAATATATTCTTGAACGTTCTTTAAATGAATATTGATTTATTAATATATTCTTGAATGTTTGTTGAAATAATATTTGAAGTATTTATTTTTTATGATTTGACCAATTTATTCTAACCATTTGAATTAATTATTTGTGCATTGTCTTCATTATTTATTCTTTTCCCAAGATCAAACTCTCCATCTTAGTCTTGACGATGAACCACACTGGATGGTTCGAAAATGCATAGACACAAATATTCTAATGTGATTTTTACCAAAATAATTTCAATATACAAAATATGGATCACAAAAGCTTGGATTCAGAAAATGTATAAAAAACAAATTATTCAAAAATAAAAATAAATATTTATAAGATGAAAAGAGGTACAAATAATATATTAGAATCGCAATTTAAGGATAATTTAAGTTATATATATATATATATATATATATATATATATATATATATATATATATATATATATATATATATAACCTCAAAAAATCATGGAAACCAAATACATTATTCAACCAACCATCTTAAGCATGTTTTTCAGTGGGTGGTCTCAATTTCCCAACGGAAAATCAGATTTTTTGACCACCTACCTATAAAATAATTTGTCAAAAATTCTAATAGCATCAACAACCTTAGGAAAATTAAAGTATTTACTACCAAATTAAAAAAACAAATCTGCAAACAAACATTTCACAAACTAGGAGTCTGATGAGGTAATAGGTGTTGGGTCCTTGACACTAAATCCTAGAGGCTCTAGTGGAATGGGGGAACATTGGATGTGGCGCTTAATATGATCCAACATATCATCCATTCATTATAGGCACGCTCGCTAGTTTCTTTGGACGTGTTTGATGTCTTCTAGGCTTGAAAAGATATTATATCTTTCTTCCTGATTTTCTGTTAGGAGCTCTTGCCCAACAAGGTTTTCATTTTCCAGTATAATGATAAGGCACATAAATACTGCTTCCTCATGCCCCTGGTGTTATTAGGGTTAATAATCCATAACATCTTCCATTATCTTCAAATCTAAGAAAGCTTGCCTATCTATAGTTGTTAAGGTTTCTAGTTGACAAATTTCATTTATGGTCTTAGGGGGGATGGCCGAATAAAAATTTTCAACAACCTCCTGGACCTGCTCCTAGGCTTGATTTTCACCCTGGGGGCCACGACCTCCCACCCACATTGACTTCTCATCCTTTCGCGTTGAATGTTAACTAACAAACTTAATTTTCTTATATTGCACAAGTCATGATAGTAATAGAGGTTTGACTACAACAATGAAGCAAATCCAAGATAGCGTTGAGGGGGCACAAAAGGAACAAGACCCAACAACGAGAACAAGGCAATCCACCACTAGGCGGTAAGGTGACTTTGATATAAGGGTGATTAAATTGAAAACAAATGCCACCACAATGCATGCAGATAATTTAAGAAAATAACTATATTGATTTAGAATTACCTTGGTTGTGGTGGCTACTAAACACCAAGGGTAAAATATTGAGAAGACCCTTGCACGATAATTGTGGTATAAGCTCCCAATAAGACTCAGTCTACCATAGGAGAAAATATAAATCTCCATGCAATCTTCCAAATTCTGATGCCCCTTAGTACCCGCAGTGATTTCTTCCTCGAGTAGCCTTCTTGCAGAGCCCCTTTGATGCCAGTTCTCCCCAAATCCACTAACGGGGAAAGTAAATAGTTCTTTCCTTACGTTGTTTGAATCCAACAACTTAAAGCCTCCTCATTATTTTCTTAAGCATAAGACCAAACCCCTTCTTCGGGACATTGAGTTGTTTCCTCTCGGCTCCACTGAGCCTTTGGTCTCAGTGACCCTCCTTTCTCTTCTATATATTGTAGTCCAGAGTAGATGAATAAACCTTTGCTCGCATGCTTGTGCATGCATGGGGATGGCCACACCACCCCCTCCATTTAATGCATTAATCTCCTTAGGGTGGTGGGAACAACCCCCAACCCCGTTACACTCCTCGATTAGGACCTCCATCAGGGATTCTCGTCCCTCATTAGAAATCCCCATATTGAAGGAAATTTATTTACTTCCGTGGTATTATGCATATTATTGTACTAATCTAGCTAGGTTTTTTAAGGCCAACCTGCTTCAAAACATATTCCTCTTCGAATGTATCCCAAGTTAGCTAAGAAATTTGTAGCTTTATTGCCAATTCTCTACGTATGTGACGTGGTAACACAATTTAGGGATATAAAAAACAATGTAATGCAAGAAATTAGGTTGATAAGCCTCTTTATTTTGGAGAGTTTTATACTATAACACCTTGGATTAACTTTTGAGTTGTCCTAGCAACCAATTGAGAATCTCCATATCTATTTGAAGCTATGAGTAACCTGCCAATATTGCTAGCTTGAGGCCCCTTTCTAAATATATGAACTTCGCTTCTTTATTATTATTAGCTATACCATAGTTTTCCACATATATCCATAACACATTATGTTCCTGGTCTCGTATCAGTCCTCCATAACTAGCTAGTCTAGGATTACCTTTTGAAGCTACATCAAAGTTTAGTTTCAAAAATCCTTGAGGAGAGGAAGAGTAAGAAGTGGGCAGTGAATTTTGTGGAAGGGACGACTCCTTTGAAGCAAAGCATATCATTGAGGGAGAAAGATCAAGCTTTCTTAGAATTGCTACTTCCTGAGGTGGGGTCTTCCAGTCATATTGATACCAAGTCTCAACCAGGATGGTTTCTCAGATGCTTTGTTTAATGCACCAAACTTTGTCTTCAGTCTCTTGTTTATTCTTAAAAATACGTTTGTTTCGTTCCTTAAACATGGCCCACATGACAAACCCAACAACTAACAACCATTCATATTTATCACAGGACTAAATAATACCTAGGTTGGCCATTACTCCAGGGTTTCTACCAAATTGTGATGGGACTTGTCAAAGTGGCCAAAGAACTACAAAATCTTCTGCCATATTGAGTTAGAAAACTAAAAATTATTTAGTAGATGTTCCATTGTTTGTTATTTTTTCCTACACATAGGGTAGAAACATGACCCTTGGAATCCTTTCCTCTAAATATGATCCCGTATCAAAATCCTCCATCAACCCACCACACACATAAAATGTGTAACCTTATGCCACAATCGATTCATTGATATTCTCCTCCAGACATGATCCCGAGGCATAGTTTGATGATCAACTAGTAATGAGTAAGCTTCCTTTTGAGTAAACATTCCTCTCGTGTGATAACCTCAACGTAAAGTGTCCGACTCTTTGTCGAAGAGGATTTTTTTATTCTGTCACTCTTGGTCAAGCATATACCAATGAACCGAAGGGGGAGTATTCGATCAATGTTCCTACTTTTTCCAAATCTTCCATTAAGTATCTTCTGTCCTCAATTTCCAAAAATAAAAAACCATAGAACACCTTTTCTCTATGGTAAATACTTGTAGTTATCTCATGTCATTCCTTGCACTTGGTCTTGGCAACCATTTCCAGGAGTCTTACCAAAAATGAGCCATGGACCCATTTCTTATCTCCCTAAAGGCATGTGCCTGGATTAGACTTCAGTTGGTCTAAGCAAGGTTCCATATAAAGGATATTAGAGGAAATCTCTCATCTCTCAACTTCTATGGTTAGGAATGAAAAGACCCATGCTTTTTGTTCCATATTTGTTTCCAAAGATCCATTCCTCATTGGAGCCATCACCACCACAGTTTCATTCCAAGGGTTTTGTTCAACATATCCAGTTCATGGTTTCCTAGCCTCCTCACTAATTTAGGATTGTAGAAGTGCTACCAAGCTATCAGAGCCCATTTATTCACATTCCCTCCCCCCACCCCCTCCCCACCAACCCCCCCCCCCCCCCCCCCCCTCCATAATAAATTCTGGAAAAATATAGTGATAGAGTTGCATATGGATTTAGGAGCTACCAATACTAAAATTTGGTAATTGATTTAAGAATCACCAAGTGTCCAACCATATTAAGGGATCTAAAAGCCCAACTTTCAAGTTTATTTGAAATCTTTTGTAGGACATTTTGCTAGCGAGTTATTCTCAAGGAGTTTGATACAAGGGGGAAACCTAAGCATTTGACCGAGAGATTGCTAATATGAAATTCTAGGAAACATACCAGATGGCCTTAAACCATAGGGTTAGTGTTAAAGAAAAACACATTGGATTTCTCACCATTTATCACGGTGCCATAGGCATTCATAAAATTAGAGAGAATGGATTTTAAAAACCTAGCTTCATGTACGGATGCTTGAAGGAAGAGTAAGATATCATTAAAAAATAATAATAATAATAATAAAAAATAAAAAATAAAAAATAAAAATAAAAAAATAAAATATAAAAAATAAAATAAAATATAAAATAAAAAATAAAAAATAAAAAATAAAATAAAAAATAAAAAATAAAACTAAATAAAATAAAATTAAATTAAAAATTTAAAAAGTTAAATTAAAATAAAATAATAATAATAATAAAATAAAAAATAAAAAAATAAAATAAAATAAAAAATAAAAAATTGGTGGGTAATAGACAATTCCTTACCACAAGGGAAAAACCCTTTTAGATATCCCATTGACCATTTTCTTGAGGTATCTCCCTAGGCCTTCAACTGCTAGAATGAAGAGGAAGGGGGAAATTGGGTTACCTTGACACAAACCTCTGGATGGATTAAAATTCATAGTGGGCAACCCATTTAGAAGAATGGAATAAAAGGGGGAGGAAATCATAGATTTAATCCAAGAGACCCATTCTGGAAAGAATCCAAACACATAAAGCACGCTAAGAAGATACACCTGGCTAAGTCTATCATAATATTTAGAGAGTTCCAACTTAATTAATATCCCTAGTTTTTTGGACTTATTCAAGGAATGTATAACCTCATGAGTAGTCACAATGCCATAAAGTATCTGGTGACCCTCAACGAACATTGTATTTTTTGGGTAGATGATACTATTTAACAAGGGTTTAAGGCATTTTACAATCAATGAAGAAATTAATTTATAAATAAAATTACACAGAGAAATAGGATGGAAACAACTTGGGTCTTATGATTTACCAGATTTAGGGATTAAGGTAATGAAAGTAGCATTGAGACTCAACCATACCTTTTGAGTTTGATGGGGTTCTTCAACCTAATCATGGACATGGACCAACGAATTTCCAATAGGCATAAAAGAAATAGATAGTAAATCCATCACGTCCTAGAGCTTTATTATGTGCTATAGCCATAACTACCTCCTCCACTTCTGAGAAAGTTATTTCTTGCATTAAAGCTTCATTTTGATCTTGATTGATTAATTGAGGAATATTCTATTCTATTCAGAAATGTCTTTGTAATCATACCATGAAAATAAGAAAGTAATTCATTTTCAATTTCTTCGTGTTGCAGCAGGCGTTGTTCGTCTCTAGATTTGACAGAGAAAATCCTATTGTGTTGTCGGTGCTTAATCATGGTCTTGTGGAATAATTTGGAATTGCATTCCCCTTCGCTCAACCATTGCACTCGATAGTTTTTCCTCCATAACGTCTCCTCCTATTTCCTTCTTTATTCAACTTTTTCTATTAATTGACCCACTTCTAGGATGAGAGCTTCTATTCTACCCTCCATGATGATTTGTTGTTGAACTTGTTGTATTTGTGCTTCTAATTCATGTTTATATATTAAGATATGCCTAAACTCCTTGCTATTCCATTCTTTGATCTTCTTCTTGAATTATTTTAGTTTGAGCTAGAAGGTATGCATCATATTCCATCCTTGTACAACAATATCCTCCCACCAAGTATGGGATTTGTTTAGAAATTTTGGGTCCTTCAACCATAAAATCTCAAATGAACTGGGTAGTTTCTAGGGGCGATTTTCAAATCTAATTCTAATCTAATGGGCCAATGGTTAGACCCTAAATAGGGTAACATTTCAGTTTCCAAAAAAATGTCTTTTCCTATTAGAGCCTCAGATACTAGGAGTCGATCGAGGTGACTCACTATTTGGTGTCTACCCCCTCTACCATTATTCAAAGATCCTGTTTATAGTATCCATATCTTCTACCCATAATTCTGGGATCAATCCACTAAAATGATGAGCCTCCATATCTAATGTTCTTAGACCTCCTTTATTTTCTTCTAGTGGTTTTATCAGGATAAAGTTCCCCCTATAATCTAGAGATCATTAGGGTGTAACTACCTTATTGAATGAAGGTTTGATAAAAAATCCACCTTCCAATTTGGTAGATGAGGTACATATATGGTTATCAAAACCACAACCTCCTTAATTCCAATATATCAGAATCTCCCAGGGAGAATTCTTGGATAGGTGATCGATTCCATAAAGGAAATTTCTAAGGGATTCCAAAGGATTTCTATACCTCCAACACTTCCATTCACTTCTAATTCCATTTCCTCGTATCCTTTCCCACATTGACTTGCAATATATCTTACCTTCTCACAAGAGATTTTGGTCTCTTGCAAGATTATTGTTTCTAGATTTTCCTTATTTAATCATTCATTAAGATGCCTCTTCTATTGAGGCCCCTTACGTTCCATGTAATGATCTTCATTTGAGAAAGAAATTCAAGGAGGGGTAGACCTACTAAAGCATGATCACTTGCCTAGTATCTATAAGACCTTCTCCTACTGTTTGGATTGATCCCTGGATGGTTTTCCTTCCTCATTTCCTATTACTTGTTATAGTAGCCTTGCATTTTTTCATATTCTTTCTGGGTTTATGTCCGTGAATCCATTTGCACCTCCCACTGTTCTCCACGTCCTATGTGACCTAGACTCTGCAATTTCTAATAGTTCTCTTGAAATTGACTCTTTTGTTTGATCAAGGTGAATCTTGAATCTAGGTATTTCCATTCCACCAACATTTCAGTCAATATTTTCTCCTCACCACTGAGACTTTCCCCTTGTTCCTATGTTTACATTATTTCCTCCTCTTCCTTTGGAATTTCTTCCAAAACTATGTTTCTTGGTAGATCCTCTTGGGCCTTTCTCTTGGGCATAACTTTCGCTTGGGGTGGATCAACTTTCAGATATAGATTCATTAAGTCTTCTAGGAGTTTTGTGTTCCTCCTCTTCCATGGATATTGATTTTCTGTTGGATTTAGCTTTTCCGTGGCTTGAGTGGGTCTAATTTTGGGGGCCTTTCGCTTGTTGTTGACTTTTTGAAAACCCTCAACATCCTCCTTTGTCGTTGACACTTGGGTTTCGATTTTATTTAATGGAAATTCATGGAATAAAGGTCCATATTCATGGCATCTCCTACAATAGAACAAGACATGTTTATAATCCAGTGGTTTCTGTCATACCTCATCACGGTATTACAGTTCTATGAATTCAGGTAAGGGATGCATTATATTCATGTAAATGGATATCCTTGCATATAAGGTGTAACAACCTCGCTTGGTGGTGTCTGCAGTTTTCACCAAAGTTTCAATAGAATTGTCGATTCCCTCTAAGATCTCTGGATCCTAAAAAATTTGTGGCAAGGAAAAAATCAAACCCAAACCGAAGTTTCCATAAAATTTTCCTGATCTGGGTTATAACACTCCTCCTAGTACCTCATGTAAGTCCAACATTGTTGAAAAAATAAGGGCCATTTTCAAAAATTCAGGTTTTTTCCTCCAAAATTGAAAATACTACTATGAAAAAACCTCGAGCGCTCATTTTTGGCTTAATATGGCCCTTTGGTTTCCATTTGATTTGGATCCATTTAACCAAATTTTACTCCATCGACTAGATTCATATGAATTTACAAATGAGTGCAAGATCTTTCATACACTGACAATAACCTACCAATTTACTATTTGGAATCACATATTTTAGATTTTCCATAACATTTGGTAAACATCTACCCTTAAGATGAGATTTCCATTGTGCCCCAAGTACAAGAGTTTCTAGTCATGTTCTTTTCTCTTTACTTGTTCCTTCTCCATTTGGGTTTGATTTCTTATCCCATTAATTGCAACTTTTTTGGAGAGGATCACTCCCCTCCACACTTGTTTACTCATGCATTGACTCGATGTTGGTAATGTTGAAAATTACCTCCTTGTGATGCGGTATACGATTGAAAACCTAAATCCACCAGCACTTACTTGGTGATTCAAAAAATTCTGCAGAACAAAACACTAACCCTAATAAATCTCATCCTAATATTTTATAATATTAAACTTGTTATATTTAATAATAACAAATTATATTATTTTAAATTTATAGTAATTAATATAATATATGTGTTACCATATTATATTTTAAATGTTATATTTTCTTTTTTCCTTTTACATTTTATTTATTATCAATTTTTCATATTATTTAATAGATATTTTTAAAATATTTTCTTATTATTTAAAACTAAATTTTAAATAAATAAAAAAAACTAAAATATATCAACATGGAAATTATTTTCTAATGCCTTTCCAAAAAGCAGAAATGATCAACATAATACAACACAATGGAGAGAGCTATTTCGAAACTTACCTATTAAAACAAAACACTCCAAATGAAATGAAATAGAAAATCATTCATATATATCTCAACTCTAAATGTAGTATTCATAAATAGGGATTCCAAAAAAAGAGCCTAGTAAAAATTAAAAAAAGAGCCTAATAAAAATTATTTGGTGGAAATGAAATAGAAAATCATTCATATCTATCTCAACTCTAAATGTAAAGAGGGATTCAAAGAAAACGAGCCTAGTAAAAATTAAAAAAAAGCCTAATAAAAATTATTTGGTGGTTAAGCATTTAGTAGGAAAAAGTTTACATAAAATATGATTATATTTTACTAGTATTTTGACTTACCAAGGTATACAAAATCATTAATGAGAAAACAAATTCATAGGAAATTTCTTAAATATTTTAAAGTTTATTTAGATTTTAGATAAATATTTTTGCCAAGCTTTTCATTCACATAATATACATGTTAAATTTGGAATAATAGGATATACTACATGTTAAATTTGGAATAATAAGATATACTATTTGGTTTTGGAATAATAAGATATACTATTTGGTTTTAGCAATTTTTTCTTAATCATGCCTTTAAATATTTTAAGATTTAATTTCTCTTTCTTATGTAATATGTGGAGAGTAGAGGTTTTAGTTTTAGTGGTTAATAGGAAATATTTTTTTATATGAAGTGGAGAGTAGAGGTTTTAGTTTTGATGGTTGAGAGGAAATCATTTCTTCTATATGGATTTACATATTTCTAATATGATATATTGTTGAGGTAAATGAAAAATATATGGATTTACATATTTCTAGTATGATATATTGTTGAGGTAAATGAAAAAAAAATTGATGTAAATGAAAATTTCTTTTTCCTAAAAAGAAAGAGATGGTATATATTAATTTTGTATTTGGTTAGATTATAATATGTATTTTTTTTTTTTTTAAATTTGGGCTCTTTATTATTTTATATTAACATTATAAATAGTAGAGTGTATTATTTTATAATGACATTATAAGTAATAGAGTACGATGTTATGTTTCATCATTGCCATGGTCCAAAATTGGACTCTACCAAAGTTTTTCCTATTACAAAACCGAATTCTTCAATCCATAGAGAGTAGCCCCACAAGTAAAATTGAAGAGGATAAAAACATTCTAATCGTTTCAGTGACAGGTGTCAAGTCCTTCCACTCGACGTGGGTGAGGTTAGGTTATAATCTTAAAATCAAATAAATATGTTTATTATTTTTTTATTTGTTTTGTTTTTTGAAATAATTAAAATTGAGCTAATCAAATTTATATTTTTGTTATTTTGTTAGATTTTTTTATATTTTTATTAGTTTTTATCATATTTATTTTTTAATTTTGGTGATAAATAATGGTATTAATAGAAAAATAAATGTTCAACAAATTTCTACAGGAGAGGGGTTATAGAGGGAATCTTTTAACACATAAATAGGGGCTTACCTCATATATCAATTTGGTGTTTGGCTAGGCTACAACCTTGAAACTAATCATCTTCATAATCAATGGGTCTAGTTTGAGTGGTTAAACCAAGGCCTTAATTATCATTTTGAATTAAGTTAAATTCTATTTTACGACATTCTAGCCTCTCATAAATTTCCTACAATCAATTAAAAAATAAGTTACATTGTATAAACACTTAATAAATCCAAATTTAAATTGGGGTGGTAGGAGTGGGCAGGGGTGAGGTGATTCTTCACCATGAGAATCAAGTAGAAATGAAGTATGCCTAAGGGTTGGGTCATGCCTCAATTAATGAAGTTGAAGCATATGTTGTTTATCAAGTTTTAAGGCAAACTGCGTGATTGGGAATTCAAGATCTGATTTTCATAGGAGACTCAACAATCATCATAAATCATTTGTATGCATGAAAACTCCCACTGGATCTCAAACTATGACAAATATTTGAAGGAATTCATTATTGGTATCAAGCTTGCACTAAAATACAATGTTTTCAGGTGTTAAGAAGTTGAAACTCTGAGGAATATTTACTAGCTAATAAGGGATATACACTTGAAAAATGAGTGCTAGAATGGAATGGGGAGAAAGGGGTTGACCCCCTACCCTAAAAAAAATAAAATAAAATAATTTCAATAATGCATAAAATTTCAAAAATTGGGCGAGCCCCACGGGGTAAGCGGACGTATGAGTTCTCTAGCGGGCATTCAAATTAGAATATGGGACTCGGTTGTGTGTTGTTTGGTGGTGATCCTAGAAGGGTTATGGGTGATGACTAGCAGTTTAACGAAGATTCGACTAAGGAGGATTAAATGCAACATGATGGATCAAGGTGGGGAATTCATGGGAGGTGTTTTATTGCTTGAAAGAAGTGAGGGAGGTGATGTTGATTAAGGGATTTCAGAGGCAACTTCATTCCATGAATGAATTGTGTATTGATCAAGGTGATATCAAGTACTATTGCATGATGGATACTCTATTAGGTTAACTTAAAATTTTTGGAGGAGGGTGGTTGGTTGGAAGCTAAGGTATACCCATCTCTTTGTGAGGGGCTGAATTGAGATGGTGGACTTATGGTTTTTAGTGATTTAGTTTTTTCCCCTTAGGATAGAGGGAAAGGGATTTGTGGGAAGCATACAATGAAGATAAGGGTGGACAGAGGAAACCTAGGCTTGGAAGTAAGGGTGATCATTGGTAGCTATTTGGGTCTACGGTCTCGAAACATAGAAGGGTGATGTTGCTCAATGTTGACTATTGTGGTAATAATTTTTTATTCTTACTCTCTATTTGATTTGATTGCATTGTTGTTGAAGGTCCAAAGATTGTCTTGTCTCCTTTGGTTTAAGGAGAATTTCATGCTAAAAGGAATTATCATCGTTGAGGTGATAATTCACTCCCCTAGGCTTAATGTTACTCAATAGGAGGATCATAAATTTGTATTAGTGGTGAAGATTGTTAGAGTGTTTCTCTACATTGGCAGGGTTTTGTGGAATTTATATTCAGTGAAGGTTGGGTCAGTATCGTACTTGTTAAAACAAACCTCCCCATATCCTCTTAATAATATGGATTTGAATTGGTGGTCTCAAAGGCAGACAACTTCAGTTTAGGACGAAAGAATAAATAAATTGTTGCATAGGAGAATTGGTGAAGTTGGACCTTTGTTTACAATGAAGCACATGCAAGTAGTACAACTCTGGCTCTCTTATGTGTCTTTAAGCTTCGTAGCCATTTTTTAGAGATGTTGTCTTTAGTATGCGAGAGTGGTATTTGGTATGCAACATGATAGAATATATGAAAAACCTCGTTTCATCTTGGTTTTGGTCGTAATTTTAATACAAGTTCAGGTCTCTACTATTGGATGTATTTTTCTTTCCTGAGGAAACAACCCTCTCTATGCACAAGGCTCGGTGGTACTTACTGTCTCAGATCTCTCTTGGATTGTGGAATTTGTTTGGGAATTAAACCCTCCTGCTTTCATGACTTCGGGAGAAGAATAAGAAAAATTGAAACACGTATGTATTTAGGTTTAGAAGGACATGTCCATTTTTATGGAGAACCTCCAAAGCACCCAACTTAAAATTCCAAAGGTTGGAGGACGAAATGGATGCAATTCAAATGTAATTAGAGAAATTATCATAGAAGATGTAGGAAATGAACATTTTAGGGGTTGATCAACAATATCAGAAAGAAGATTAGCTTGTTGCTAAAACATGAAATCTAATGATATGTAAATTTCACTTTTTGGTAGGCCAATTTTAGGGCATTTACAAGGGGATCAATGTTGGGATTTCCTCTTTGTTGATGATAAATAGAGTTATCAGATTATGTAAATGAGAAAGGAGAAATGTGACTTTTAGATTATGCATTTTGGAAACTGAATTGGATCATACATCAATAATGTAATCTCACTAAGTTATCAACTCAATATTTTATATTAATGAAATTCTCAATTACTTAAAAAAATCCAAATTAAAATAAACTATAATTAATATATGACAAATTTATTTTTAAAATAAGAAAAAAAACTGAATATCATTAAGAATTTACTATGAGATCAATGCCCTTGACCAGATGTCCAACTTTATAATTTTGTTGCATTGTCTTTTCCAAAGAAACTGCATCTTTCATTTAAATATATTGTAATAGTGACAATCATGTCATAAAAGAACCATAATACTTCTTAGTTTTGAAAATTCAAGTCTAAACCAACTTAAATCCATTTTAAAATAAAATTATCAAATATTAATAACGATCCCATATTAAGAAATATATATTTTATAATCGAGATAGTAACAATACAAAATCTATAATATCTCTATTGTGTAGGTTTTCAAAATCAAACATAACGATGTATATGTTTTCATGGAACTAAAATAATACAAAGTAGTCTACACCTGCGAATTTTTGGGGTTGACGTAACCTGGGTATGGATGGTGATACATACATGCCATGACATATATAAAAGATTACCGACAACTTTGCTCAAATTTTCGATGATTGCTGGAACAAGCCTCGATATGATCCACCATCGCCATCAACTAAGAGATTGTGTCGCCACTATCCTGCCCAGACCATGTTGTCTTGTTCGGACCATGCAATTAAAGCATGGATCATCGACCGAAATTTAAATTTGAATTTGAATTTTCAACATACCGCACATAGCTCCACATGATACAGACTATGCCACCTCCTATAGTTGTCTTTTGTTCATAGCTCCGGGCGTTCTTGCATTCCAGGGTGAGAACTAACGTCTCAAGTTCCAGTCGCTCTAAGATCTTCCATGATATATAGATATATGTTTATGTAAGTCTATTGTAATGATGGGTTTTAATGGTCTTGGTTGGATTATTGTTGCAGGGGTTCACAGGTGGGGAATGACTCATATAACGGATGGATTCGCAAAAACAATGGAGAACTTGTAGATTCTCCACACTAGGTATGGACATAAGATGGTTGATTACCATCAGCATCACTCCGTCTTATCTTTTTCTGTTGTCGTTGAGTAATGCACAATAATATGTCATGTTTCGTTATGAGGTCAGGGAGGGATTTAATTTTGCCTTTTTTTTTCAATGAAAGATGCAGCTAGGCAAGTTATTGTTTTGGCTATTCAAATATGTTAGTTTAGTTCAAATTTTTGGTTATTTATTTCCTATTGGAATGGTTAGGTAGCAGGACTGTAATAGTATTATGAGTAGGTGGTATGCATCTTTTGTGATGCAATAAACATCCCGACTCTATTTCAGGAATTTCAATTTATTTTTTTTGTTGTTATTCGAAGGGGTTTAAAACCTTGGTTATTTGAAATTGTAACGTGGATTCTGCAATATGTGAAGTTTGTTTGTAGCAAAAATTCTATTTAGTATTGGTGGTTATTTGAAATTGTAATGTGGATTCTACAATATGTGAAGTTTGTTTGTAGCAAAAATTCTATTTAGTATTGGTTGCTTCAGTCTATTGTAGAGATTAGTGTGAATGATATGTTTTAGCTTACATGCGTACTTTGTTTACTCTTACATATGAGGAAACATGAAGCAATAAAATTTACAAGAAAAAACTTTACAAGTGGAGATCCACTTTTCGAATTGATTCAATTCAAGTTATTTTCTGGATGTTGTAATTATGTTTTCATCCTTAGAAATAAAACTTACTAGAAAGAGCTACAATCATTAAATGTGACACATTTTCTGACTTTAAGTAACATATATAACGTAGAGATTTTTAAATCAAATTCCCTATTATTAATGTAGAAGCCCTTGAAAAGTAGATTAAGTGAAACACAAAGATTAGAGATATCATTAAATCGAGTTTTGCTACACATGTGCTCTTTGAAATTAGCCATGAACAAACTTCACAAAAAAATGGGAAAAATTACTTGTAAATCTTACAAATGACCTTTACAATTTCCAAAATCATCTCTTATGATGCATTTGTCATTTCTATGAATCATTAAAGTGAGTTTTTTCATTTCATTTCCTTGAGCGATCCAAGTTTATGATGTGAGCATTTTTATTTGCATAGCCTTCCAAGGCTTTAATGTTATTAACAAAGTAAAAAAAACACTAGAATTAAAAACAAGGCCGCATAGCTAGCGTTCCCTACCGCCTAGTTTAATTATTGAATTTTGAAAAGTATGAACCAATAGCCATATTTGAACAAGGGCTACATCACAGATACTCTCCCTTATCTTAAATATCGTTGAATTAGAGTAAAAAACGATAAATAATGGGCAAATTATAAGCCTTAGTTTTTTTTTTTTTTGCAAAACATTGAGTTTGATTGTATTAACCTTCAATTAATCATATCTTCATAATAATGGGCAAAGTATAAGCCACAATTTTAAATTTATGTGCAAAGGGTCAAGTTTGATTGTAGTAGCCTTCAATTAATCATCTTTTTTAAGTTCCTTGTTTCATAACTAATATTCTTTTGTCCAAATCATTTTACAAAATCACAAAGTTTTCAAAGTAGAACAATCATAATGTAAGATCATGATGTTATTAAATTGAAACATTTGCATACTTGTATTTAATGTGGTAAAACCAAGTGTCTTACACAATCACAAAAATGTCTAATTTGAAACATCCAAATAATCCTAATTTGTGTAATACTAATTGCATATTGATTTTTATTTTTAAATATAGCTAACATGTTTTTTATTGATTATCTCAGAAGGGACATGTGTAGACTCTCAGTGGAGCACTAAAGAAATTACATCTCTCTTATATTGGTTATAGAATGCTCTTTTCCACACTGTTATTTTTTTATTATTTTTTAAATAGAAATTATATGACACTTTTAAGTAGTATTTGGTGAAGTATCAAGTAATATGGTGAATCTCATTTTATTGCACAATTTGAGGTTACTACGAAGTTGAAATCCCATTAAAAAAATGACCTAATGACTTAATAGGTGGAAGAAATGTTGCACTAGTAAAATTCTGAGTTTTTCTAGTATATGAACAATGGACTTTCTCTAAATCATAATATTTAATTTTAATTGTACTGTCTATCTTGTGTATTGAGTTCATTGCAAAAAAATATTCTCTCAAAATAAACTCATTTTTATCACTTTAAATATTTAAATTTCCCATAAACATTAAAAAAACATTAAAACAAAATTAAACTATATTATTTAATTATATATATCATTTATATAATTTATATATTTAGTACGTCGGAAGATATCATGGTAACATAAGTTATGTACCTCAGATAGGAAAAATAAAATTATATATATATATATATATATATATATATATATATATAATTAAGTTAGTCTTTAATAACACTCATAATCCTAGTAGTGGTATATATGCCATTGTTGAATGATTTGGTATTTATTAATCAATTAAGTTAATTCTAAAAACTTATTGGAATAAATTAGTTGTGTTGTAATGTTTTCATAAATTAATTAATATAATTGGATAATGAAAAGTTACAATTTTGATAATGAAATTTTGTTATTTCAAAAAGTTTGATATTTAAAATTATTTTCCCCTCATAACTTCATCTTTTTTAATTTTAATAATTGAAATTTATAATTCTACTAATTAGTCAATTTTTATCAAAATTATTTTAAAATATATATAAAATAATAAAATTTATTTGTTACATAAGTAATATAATCTATTTTAAAAGGACTTTTTTTACGACATTTTTTCTGATTAATTTTAACCAAAATTTGGCAGAGATTTTTATAAACTTGAGTTTAAGTTGTTTAATTTGTAGAATTCAAACACCCCAGAGGTTTTTAAGGTCTTCAATCCATTTATGCAAATCACATTTTTTCTTGAAATTGTTTTGTCATATTCTAGTGAAAAAAATCTCTTTTGTTTATAAGTTAGTCTACCCAATTTTAAAATAATAAGTTTGAAATTTCAATCTTATTTATTAAAAAATATTAATTAAATAAATAAAAATCTTATTAAAAGATCTAAATATTGAATACCAAAAATTATAATCCCAAAATAATATTTCCTGGATTTCAATTTAAATTATATAGTTAATAAATGAATAGTTTAAATTATCAAACAATGAATCTACTTAATTTCAAAATTGAATATCCATATATTATAATGGGTGTCTACTGAGGTGGCGAATTTTATTGGGATTTTCCAAAATTTCTTCCTAATTTGATCAAATGTTTAAAAAAAAACCTCCAATTTTCTTGGGATTGCAATTTAATAACTTAAATATTAAATACTCAACACAACTATTTTAAAAATGCATAAAAGACGGGCAAATTTTTTTTTTCGAATGTCCCGCTCATGGCAATTAGTTTTAA
This sequence comes from Pinus tabuliformis, assembly GCA_031772625.1. NCBI lineage: Eukaryota > Viridiplantae > Streptophyta > Pinopsida > Pinales > Pinaceae > Pinus > Pinus tabuliformis. The sequence goes on along the minus strand of CM062817.1, from coordinate 806,354,630 downwards.
TTAAATAAATAAAGTGTTAAATATTTAACACAACTCATTCCCTGAAAACAATAATCATGGATAACTTTTGAATGATTTGAATGTCGTACTTATAAAATGTGTTCTAATTTTCAATTTTAATATTTATAAAAAGATAAAATTCTCTCCTATTATATTAAAAATCATGATATCTAATTTTATATAAGTTACTTTGGATTGATGTGACAAGTTCATAATGTTAAAGGTGAAATAATGATTACAAAATAAGACTCCGGCTCCTCTGCACCAATCAAAACTTAAATAAATAAAAGTTAATAATTAAAAATACATAAATTATTTTTCTTCTCTAATATCCACTTTATATATTCTTTAAAAAAAATTTGTTAACAAAAAATTAATTTAAGGCGCAACGTATTTATGAATACGTTATATCCACTTTATATATTCTTTAAAAAAATTGGGTTAACAATAAATTAATTTAAGGCTCAACTTATTTATGAATACGTTATACCCTTGCTTGTGGCAGGGATAATATGGATAATTACATTTCATCAATCTAATTTGTCAAAAATGAAGTGCAATCACTCACTCGGTTGATAATTAATTTTATAACACTTTCAAGAAAATAATTTTATAATAATATCTCACTAATACTTAAAACAAGAATATAATAGTTAAAAATTAAAATATTATAATAACAATTTACTACTAATAATTATTAATTTTGAAAAGATATGATTAGGATAAATGGCAACTTTAATGATTTTATACTATAATAATATATTATTGTTGAGAAAATTGGAGTTAGGGACCCTTAGTGAAAGAAAATAAAATAAAAGTAATGGATGAAAAAATGTTAATACTAAGAAAATAAAGACTAATTTAATATATTGAAATATTAAATTATTAAATTAAATAAAATTATTAATTAAAATAACATAAATTGGAATTAAATAATTATTATTAATAAAAAAAATTATAGAAATTAAAAAGGGGGAGTTCAACCAATTTTAACTAGAATGATCAAGAAAGATAAGAAAATGATTTATAAATGATTTAAATAATAAAGGTGAATGGTTAAATATTGGCTAATAAAAGTATTGAGATAGAATAAAATGGTAATAATTAGAATTTAATTAATGTTAGATTTAATTATAGAATTAGAGATCAGCCTAAATCCATTTTAATTTCAAGAGATCAATTATTTTTCACTTAAAAGAGAATTGTATCTTAAGAGATTTAATCCTTTTTTATGCTCAGTAGATCCAGAATTAAAATTGACCTAGACCTATTTTATTATTAATTATAATTATAGATATAATTATTAATTTTTATTTTATTTTTAATTTTTGTTTTATGTAATTTAATAAAAAAAAATGTTTATAAAACATCACAACATCTCTATCATATTAACTAAGAAACACCTCTCCATAAATAACTTTTAACTTTTTATTATTATTTAATTAAAACCATCCATACCACATTTCTGTAACATCGAAAGTTCCTCGGCATTCATTAAAAAAATAATAATAATATTTACTTCCACGTTTACTTAAAAATTAAGAAATTAGTTCCAAAACTAATTTAAACATCGGTGAAATTGGAATGACAATAAAAGATTTCACGTAACATTTTCTTGGTCTTCTAGAAAGCGCAATACGATCGAGAGAGAGATGGGCTAATTATTAGACATGCCCTAGTCGATCGAGAGAGAGATGGGCTAATTATTAGACATGCCCTAGTTTTTTCTCGCTAGAATGCAATGAGGATGAGGATGGTTGACCTTTTTATAGGGAAGGATGATCTCTATCCAACAGCTGATATGGACTAACACGGGGTATGATAGGGCAAATGATGTCATACTCTTGTGTTTTGGTGTGGTAATGGAGAATCTAATAAACTAGATGTTATGGAGATTGATATGTGTTTCTCTGTGTACGTGGTGGGGTATGTATATAATTTATTGGTGGAGGCTCTCCTAGGTAGAGAGGCATATATATTAATAATGTATTAGTAGTGTATTAGTAGTGTCATATACGCAAGTTAATTATTATTATATGATAAGTTTATAATGTTAAAGATGAAATAATGATTATAAAATAATATTTTAGCTTTTTTATCAATTAAAATTTAAATAAATAAAATTTAATAATTAAAAATAAATAAATTATTTTTATTATCTAATATCTATTTTACATATTGCTTAAAAAAATTTCATCAACTATAAATTAATTCAGATATCAATGTATTTATGAAAAATATGATGTAATTTTTACATCATTAACCACTCATTCAAGGAAATAATAAACATTTTATTGAAAGAATTTTAAGTTTAATTTTTTAAGTTTATAATTTTATTTTTGTTTGTTAAATTGTAAAAGTTGAGGTGAATCTATTTTTAATTTTTGGTTTGCGAAATTGTTATAGAAGGCATCTAAGTTGTCAAAATTATTTGTGGACTTGGAGTTGTATCTGGCCTAGGTTACACCTATCTGGCCTAGGTTACACCAGCACTATATTTTTTCCCATAAAATTTTGAATGAGTGACCATCACATCAACGACCTTCACATCACAAAGCGCCTTAACAATACAACCCATCACCATCTATTTTATGCATTATATGCATATTTTTTATTTATTAATATATATATATATATATATATATTTAATTCATTTATTTATAATTAAATTAATTGGTTAAACCATCTCTATAACATATTATTATTTTACTAAACTATTTATACACTATTTATTTATAATATATTATTTTATTAAACAATCTATTTATAATATAATATATTGTTCGATCTGGGTAACCTTTTCTCTCCAATTTTCAATCAACCATATAATATAATATGATGATGATGATGATGGTTAGCGTCCGCTGAGACCAAATAATGATCTATCGGACCTAAAAAGACAAATTATTTATTTTGATTTAAGATTTTATTCCTATGCTTAAAAAGCTTGGAGAGAAGCCTCCCGAGTTCACTATAATTTTGGCATTGTAAAAGACTAGGGAGGTCAGTATTGTAACAAAGGTTGTGAAATTGAGATCTAATGTGGTTGTATGCAGGGCACTCTAAGAGGAAGTGGTTTTCATCCTCGATGCTCCTATTCTCACAAATATGGCAGATCCTTTCTATCCATGGCGTTTTAGGAACTGCCCAACGGCCAGTTTCACTATGGAGCTCATGAGAGTTCGTTCTAATCTTTGCTATATTAATTTTCTTCTTTGAGCTAGTTAAAATAGAGAGATACTTTTGATCTTCAAGGGTGGGGTTGATGACCTTCTTATAATAACTTAATTTTCTTTTAGACGCTAAATCTTTCTCACACCACAATTTTTCTTTGAACTTAGAAGTAACAATATCTTTAATGTTATTTATGTTTTGCAAAGCATCATTCTCATTGATCTCCCAATAGTTTAACCAGGCCCTTGTGTCCTTATGCCATCCTCGGTTAAGCCTTAGGTGGTTTTGGCTGGAATTTAAAGCTAGCTTAGGAAGTCTATGATTGTCTATGTTATTGAGCTTGTGCTTGTACACCAGAAACCTGAGCATAGCTAGGCTCTCAATAGGAGAAAGACCTGCTTCTATAAGGAGAATAGGATAGGGTGTATTACTTTTAATTTTCAGGTTATAAATTATAAAACGCTTCTGGATTTGCTCAATCTTTCTCCATGATTCTCTGGAGATGCTGCAGCCCCAAACTTCACAGCCATATAAGATAACAGGAATGACTAAAGTTTCAAAGAGGAACTTCTTTTTATCCCACATTACGAGGTTTGCTGTTTTACAATTATTTTCAAGACCAAAATAAGCTTTCCATCCCCCATTGATCCTTTTCTCAATGCTATGGTTCCAGTTGAGCTTGTGATGGATATCAATTCCTAGGTACTTGTAAGAATACACTTCCTCCAAGTTATTATTGTCATACATAAAATTAGCGCAAGTGTCCTTCTTGGATTTGATAATCATAACTTTTGTTTTGTCAGTGTTAACAGTCATACCCATGGTAGAGCAGAAATCCTTAAGAAGCTTGAGTTGCTTATCAAGATCAGAAGGGCACCTTGCCAAAAGAACAATATCGTCAGCGTAGAGAAGAAGGATAACGACTATCCCAGCTAAGATTGTGCCACCACATCCTGCTTCTTCTAAATAACCTTCAAGCTTATCGATGTAAATGCCAAATAGGGTAGGGGAGAGGGGGCAACCTTGTTTAACTCCGATGTTACACTTAATATCTTTTGACCACCCCTCATTGTTCTTTAGCTTGGCAATTACATTCTCGTATAGCCTTATAGCAGCAGCTCTCAACTCAAGAGGAACCTTTAGCTCTTCTAACCTATTCCAAAGGTTGTATCTAGGAACCGTATCGAAAGCCTTTCTAAAGTCTACAAAGCAGCAAAATAAATTGGATTTATCATTACGACATTCCTCCGCAATGATCCTAAGCGTAACAAGGTGGTCTGTTGTTGAGTGATGCCTTCTGAAACCTGCTTGCGCTAATTTACTAAACCATTTATGTACAATATATTGTTATCTCTATAATATATTATTTTACTAAACCATTTATGTATAATATATTACTATCTCTGTAACATATTAGTTTACTAAATTATTTATTTATAATATATTATTTTATCAAACTATCTATTATATTTTGTTCAACTATTTATTTATAATATATTATTTTATTAAACTATATATATAGATAATATTGTTGTCTTTATTTTATTTTTCTAAAAATTCATAATTCCAAATTTGAAAGATAATGGAGTCTTAGTTTGTAAAACTATCTAGCTATAATATAGCCAAGATTAGAACGAACTCTCATGAGCTTCATAGTGAAACTAATAGTTGGGCAGTTCCTAAAATACCATGGATGGAAAGGATCTGCCATCTTTCTGAGAATATGAATATCGAGGATGAAAATCACTTCCTCTTAGAGTGCTCCGCGTACAATCACATTAGATCTCAGTTTCATAATCTTTGTTGCAACACTCACCTTCCTAGCCTTTTAGGATGCCAAAATTATAGTGAGCTCGGGAGGCTTCTCTCCAAGCTTTTTGAGCATAGGAATAAAATCTTAAATCAAACTAAATAATTCGTTTCTTTAGGTTAGATAGACCAAAGTTTGGCCTCAGTGCACGGTAACCATCATTATCATCATCATCATATTATGGTCTTAAATGATCTATATATAAATTATTATTATTATTTTATATCTATATATAATATATTATTATTATTATTTTAAATATATTGTAAATCACAATTTAAGATTTAGAATATAATTAAATATTTTATTAAACCATTTATATATGTATGATATATTGTTGTTTTTATTTTATTTTCTGAAAAAATTATAATTCCAAATCTCAAAGGTAATGGAATCCTAGTTTGTAAAACCATCTGGTTATAACATATTATTGTCTTCAAGATTTTTGCTCTACCATGGTTATGACTGTTAACACTGACAAAACAAAAGTTATGATTATCAAATCCAAAAAGGACACTTACGCTAATTTTATGTATGACAACAGTAACTTGGAGGAAGTGTATTCTTACAAGTACTTAGGAATTGATATTCATCACAAGCTCAACTGGAACTATAGCATTGAGAAAAGGATTAATGGAGCGTGGAAAGCTTATTTTGGTCTTGAAAATAATTGTAAAAGAGCAAACCTCATAATGTGGGATAGAAAGAAGTTCCTCTTTGAAACTTTAGTCACTCCTGTTATCTTATATGGATGTGAGGTTTGAGGCAGCATCTCTAGAGAATCATGGAGTAAGATTGAGCAAATCCATAAGCGTTTGGTTACGTATAACCTCAAAAATGAAAGCAATAAACCCTATCCTATTATCCTTATAGAAGTGGGTCTTTACCCTATGGAGAGCCTAGCTATGACTAGGCTTCTATTGTACAAGCACAAACTCAATAACATATGAGACCATAGACTTCCTAAGCTAGCTTTAAATTCTAGCCAAAACCACCTAAGGCTCAAATGAGGTTGGTATAAAGACATTAGGGCCTGGTTAAACCATTGGGAGATTGACGAGAATGTTGCATTTCAAAACATTAATAACATTAAAAATATTGTTACTTCTAAGTTCAAAGAAAAAATGTGGTGTGAGAAAGATTTAACGGCTAGAAGAAAATTAAGATATTATAAGGAGTCCATCAACCCCACCCTAGAATATCAAAAGTACCTCTCTGTTTTAACTAGCTCAAAGAAGAAAATTAATATAGCCAAGATTAGAACAACTCTCATGAGCTCCATAATGAAACGGGTCGTTGGGAAGTTCCTAAAACACCATGGATGGAAAAGATCTGCCATCTTTGTGAGAATATGAACATCGACAATATGAAAATCACTTCCTCTTAGAGTGCCCCGCGTACAACCACATTAGATCTAAGTTTCATAATCTTTGTTGCAATAGTAACCTTCCTAGCCTTTTACGATGTCAAAATTATAGTGAGCTCGGGAAGTTTTTCTCCAAGCTTTATGAGCATAGGAATAAAATCTTAAATCAAACTAAATAATTCGTTTCTTTAGGTCCGTAGACCAAAGTTTGGTCTTAGTGGACGTTAACCACCATCATCATCATCAATATATTACTATTATTATTTTAATTATATTGTAAATCATTTAAAATATAATTAAATATTTTATAGTTCATTCAATATGTTAAATTATTTATTTATATTTTTTTTTCTAAAAAATTATGATTGAAAATTCTGATTTATAATTTTAAATGTAGATTGTCTATCATTATTATCTATAATATTTTTAGCATAATTATCTATAATATATTATCAGATTCCAAAAATTTATTTATCATTATTATTTATAATATTATTGTCACATAGATATATGTCTTTGGGATTAATCACATTGTTAGGATTTGGTCCACATTTCGAACCAATTAATGCTTGAGAAATCAATCGATCTATAGGAATAAATAGCATGGATGCATCATTGCCCAGAGTTAGCCATTGGTAAATTAGATAAAAAAAAATATTTAAGATATAAAGTGATATTATTAAATAATTATTTTATATAAATCGATAATTTTGAAATTTATATTTAATTATTCCATAACAGCTAGTCTTTAACTAATTATATAAAATTTCAACAGATATCTCCCTACCACCAATTCTTAAATAAATTTTTTAACTAATTTACCAACAACTAAATTTTAATGGCTAACTCTCACCAATGATGCATCCATGCTATTTATTATGATAGATCGATTGATTTCTCACCTTGTCCTGAGGGTGAACCACATTAGTTCGTTCCAAAAGTCGACCAAATCCTAACAATATGATTAATTCGGAAAACTTATATCTATATTATGGATCACAAAAGTCTTAGATCTAACATTATTATCATAATCATCTATAATATATTATTTATTATTTTAGAAATTATAATTCATAATTTTAAATCTTAAATTATTTATTTATTTGTTCATAATTTTTTAGATATTTATTTATTTGTTTATAATTTTTTTCTTAAAAATTATGATTGAAAATTATTATTTATAATTTTAAATGTAAATTATCTGTCATTATTATATATAATATTATTAACATTAAATTTATTATTTATATTTTTTTACTTAAAAATTATCTATCATTATTATCTATAATATTATTATCATAATCATTTATAATATATTATTTATTATTTTACAGAGTATAATTCATAATTTTAAATGTAAAAATAAATTAATAAATAAAATTAATGTAATAGCCCGAGTGAATTGTAAATATTCTAATTTTTAATTTGCTAAGTTAAGTGATAAACATAATTGTTTATCTTTCTAAAGTTAATTAATAAATATTGTTTATGGTCAACCATAAAATTACGGGAAAGAGTACTAAATGAGAATTTCACTTATTAGACAGTTAGAAGATAGTTATTCCTCTCCCATAAATAATCTTAGTTGGGAAAATGGAGCTAAAAGGGTGTGAGGGGAGAAAAATTGAGGTAACCTTGTGAACTTGGTACCTGGTTGGAGGAGGTCAAGAGAGGAAAATAAAATTGGAAGCTTGTAACCCTGAGAACCCTGAGAATAAGGTTGTTGAGGATTGGAAGAGGTCAAGAGAGGAAAATAAAATTGGAAGCTTGTAACCCTGAGAACCCTGAGAATAACGTTGTTGAGGGAGGGAGGATGCTGCCAGTAAGAGATTCTTGAGGGGTTTGAGGAGGTCAAGAGAGGAAACTAAAATTGGAAGCTTGTAACCCTAAGAACCCTGAGAATAACGTTGTTGATGGAGGGAGGATGCTGTCAGTGACAGATTCTTGAGTTTCTTGAGTTGGTTGGCCAATGGAATCCCAAATTGTTGGCCATATGTTATTGAGGGTTGGAGGAGGTCAAGAGAAAAAAATAAAACTGAAAGCTTGTAACCCTGAGAACCCTAAGAATAACGTTGTTGAGGGAGGGAGGATGTTGCCAGTAAGAGATTCTTGAGTTGGTTGGCCAGCAAATCCCAAACTATAGCCTCGATGCTCGGTTGAAATCCTAGACTAGACCTAGAAGGGATCAAGGTTCGGAAATTTAACGACTATTTTTGAAAAATAATATTTAAATTATGACATTAACAAATATTATCAACGGCTATATTAACAAATATTAAAAATATTTGTTAATATCATAATTTAAATATTATTTTTCAAAAATAGTCGTCATTTGAAATTTTGGTCTCTACATTTCTCTCCATTTAAGTTGTTGCCATGGTATGCATCTTCATCTGGTCCTGACGATGAACCACACTGGTTGGTTTGAAACGCGTCGACCATAAAAATATGTTATGCGATTTCTACCGAAATACTTTTCGTAATTCATTATGGATCACAGAAGCCTAAATTTATAAACATAGGATATATTTGTTTCATCTCATCTTCCATTTCCCAGGTGGTCTGTTAAGGTCCAAAGTGGTTCCATTTCACTTTAACCTAGGAGATGTCTCGATTCCATAATATAATCTCCCTCTGGTCCAAAATTTGCGTTGGTTTGACTTGAAATTCTCCTTCCAGTTTGACTTGTATAACATACCAATAAATTACATGAGTCGGGTCATGTACATACTTCTTTAAAACATATACATGAAACACATTATGAATTCTAATATGAGCTGGTAATCCCAGATGGTAGACGATTGATCCAACTTTGACCAATATTTCAAATGGCACACAAAACTGAGGAGCAAATTTAGAATAGCTCCCCAAACTCAAGGAAATCTTCTTAGGTTGTACTTTAACATAAACATGCTCCCCTACTTGGAACTCCTTAATATATGTTCTTTTCAATTCTGCATAGCTTTTTTGTCTATCTTGAGCCACTTTCAAATTATGTTTAATCCTCTTAACCAACTCTTCCATTTCCTGGAACTGATATAGTCCCAACATAATTTTATCTTTAGGTTCACAGTAGTTCAATGGAACATGACATTTCCTCCCATACAAGGCTTCAAAGGGGATCATTTTGAGTGACACTTGGTAACCATTATTGTAGGCGAACTCTAGCAAGTGTAAATAATCCTTCCACTGGGTAGGTTGATTCATAACATACATATGCAACCTATCTTCCAACACTTGATTTACTCTCTCTGTTATTCCATCGATTTGTGGATGGTACACAGTGCTAAAATTCAGCTGTGTACCCATCCCAAAAAACAAGGCCTTCCAAAAGTTTGAGGCAAATTTTGCGTCTCTATTTGATATCACTGTCTTAGATATGCCATGGAGTCAAAACAAATCTTTCATAAAGACCTATGCTACTTGTGCAACCTTGAAATTCAATTGCATAGGAATAAAATGGGAAACTTTAATTTGTATGTCCACTACTAGCATGACATAATCACGTTGCCTCCCAGTTCTAGGCAACCCAGTTATAAAATCCAGCGATATCACCTCCCATTTCCACTTTGTTATCGGTAAGGGATTCAAAATTCTTGTTGGGATGGTGTTCTGTTTTCACTAGTTGAAATTCCTGACACCTTGCAAACTATTATGCAACATCCCTATTCATTCCTAGCCAAAAAATTTCTTTCTTAAGTGCATAAATCATTTTCTAATATCCAAGATTTGTTGCATATGGATTTTTGTGATATTCTATCAAAATTATTCTTTTAATATCATATTCCTTTGCGACATACAATCAAGTTTTATACATCAAAAATCCTTCCTTATTGATTTCATACTTCAATTGCTTTTTTTGGGCAATTCCTCTCCTTAAAATGTTATGAATTAGATTATAATTATGATATTTTATTGCTCCTATTTTTACTAATTTTGAAATATTTGTCTTACTTATGCTTACAATTATCTCACATAAGTGGCTTGAAATTCATCTCAATGCATCTGCCACGTTATTAACCTTCCCCTTTATGTGCTTGATGTTGAAATCATAGTCACTTAAGAACGTTATTCACCTAGCCTACCTGACATGCAGTTCAGGTTGGGTGAAAAATTATTTCAGACTTATGATCTGTTATTAAAGTAAATTTCTTGTCAACCAAATATTGTCTCCACATTATTAGGGCATGAATAACTGTTGCAAACTCTAAATTGTAAACCACATAATTCTTTTCTCGTTCCTTTATTTTCTGGAACTCGTAAGCTATTACATATCCCACTTGCATTAAAACTCCCCCAATTCCTTCTAAACATGCACTATGATACATACAAAAAATTGTTTATATGGATTACCTATTTTTAGTATCTGTGCTACTGTCAAGAGGTGTTTTAATGTCTCAAAACTTTCCTGGCATTTTTGTATCCATACAAATTTTACACCCTTTTTTTGCAAGGATGTTATGGAATGTGCTATCTTTGAAAAAACCTCTATAAATTTGTGGTAGTACCCAATAACTCCCATGAACGATATAATATCAGCCATGCCTTTCAGAACCAACCAATCTAAAATGGCCTTCACCTTCTCAGGGTCTACCATTATACCTTCCTTGAAATTGTATCTTGTCCTGGAAAAACTTGCACTTACTAAATTTTCCATACAATTGATGTTCATGCAAGGTCCACAACTCTATTTTCAGGTGTTAATTGTGATCTTCTCAAGTTTTGGGATATATTAATATATCATCTATGATGATCAACACAAACTTATCTAGAAATTTACTTAACACATTGTTCATCAAACACATGAAGATAACAGGTGCATTAGTGATTCCAAAGGGTAACACTGTAAATTTGTAATGCCCGTACCTTGTGTTGAATGTTGTCTTTGGTATATCCTCCTCTGTAATCCTCAATTGGCAATAACCTGATCTAACGTATACTTTTGAAAATACAATTGCCCCTCTTACTTGACCAAAAAAATTGTAACCACCCCCTTCCACATTTACCCAATTTAACTGGCCTGTCAAGGTAAACATGAGACAAAGAGTTACTATGACATGACCCGACCTCCAAGCTCCAGTTATGAAAGTGGGGTCGACAACTGACAACTCAGACATTCCTCAAGGTTTACAGGACACTCAAGGGGCAAATAACCACCCCAGGTGACCAAACCCTGAGTTGGGGCAACTTTTTTCTCACTTAATAGATCAATCACATGCACAAGCCTGCAAGGGTGCATTTATAAGGCTCCAAACACACACATGATACTACTTCCATGTGGTTATAACCCAAAATTTCCAGTTCATAGGGTGCGGTCTCGAGATATGAGCCGCAGTTCCAGGATAACCTCCAGACCACTACCAAGAACTATTTGAGACTTTCTAGAATCATTATTGACATGAGGACAAAGCGAAACATTCAAACTCAAATCAAGAAATTGACTTAGAATTCCCAGAAAATACTAGACATTTATTCAAAAACATGGCAAACATGTAAGGTACAAGTCATGAATGCATATTTGATCATATAAGTTTGATATTCACCTAAGAATAACCAAGAAGTCTCTAAACCTCTCCACATCATTGCAACAACACTTATTAGTCCATACATTTATCAATTAAACAATAACTAAATGATTCATGACAAGAGCCATAGATGGTACACATCATATAACCAATATATAACCAGAGAATAACCAATATAGAAACCATGGAAAATCAACCATAATATCACTAATATCACACTACAAATGCTCATATATCACAATAAGAAAATGTGGCATATTAACATAGGAAAAATACCAACCTAATTAGGGACTTCCACGTACCACATCCATAGATTGGGATGAACGAAATCTCTCTTTCAGCCAATCACCTATGCGCAATATTCCAAGCATGAATGTAGGAATTCATGGAATAACCAAGAAAAAACCAAAACAAGGCTTCCAGAGGACAAACCACCTCAACCCTCAACCACAGTGGTTCCACCTCCACGGTCAGACATCAGTAACACCAACCATATTGGTCTATACCCAACCTTTCCAGGGATTCCAGAACTAATAATTCAACCCATAGCCTTCCAGGGCTCCAAATTGTTTTTTCAACCCAACTCCAAGGACTAGTATCTAAACCCACCAAGGGCCCCAGAGCATTTTTCCCAACTTAGGCTCCATGACTAGTAACTCAACCCATGTTTTTCAAGGGCTTCCAAAGCATCTCTTCCAATCCAAAACACCATAAGGAATTATGAGCACCAATCAGAGAAAAAAAAAAAAAATCAATTGGAAAAAAACCACAACACCATGGCTATCTAGGGAATGGCAAAGAAAGGCTAAAATCACTGTCAATCTAGGAAAATATCCATGCCAATGACAACACAAACCTAGAAAATCACATGCATCCGGAAATCAACAAGGAAATCACACATGCAACTTGTTACCTGCAAAGAAATCCATTTGAAGTTGTTGATCCACCTGTTCTCTTCCGCTTTCCTTCTTTCTCCAAATCCAATGTATTCCAAAGTGCTCCAATAATGCTCTAAGAATGCTCCAAGATTTATCTAGGTGTGCAAGAGTGTGAGAGAATGAATGGGATTTATAAAACTAAATTGACAAAAGGTTAAAACTAACAAAAGCTGTGAACTAATCCTCATAAGCCTTTTTATCATAGAGGCCTCTATTTTCTTCATTTTCCCATGCAAATCTATGTCTCTTCACCTTCCTCTTCTCTTATTTTCATTTATTTCATAAATAAAATGCCAATTATTTCCACTTTGCCTTGTCAATGCTTTGCTAATTTCCATAGCCATAAATTAATCACTAGTGATACCCATCACTATGTTTTTCCCAACATTCAACTTGGAATACGTGTCGCATGACCTTGGTCTTATTTTATTTACGTGGAAAATCAACCAAGGGTTGTTACACAAATAATCTATTCTTGGAATGGGGTACTTATTTTTAATATTCAACTTATTTAATTGATGGTAGTTGATACACAGTCTAAAAGTCCCATCTTTCTTCTTGACGAAAAGGACAAATGCACCCCACGGTGACACACTAGGTCTGATATACCCTTTATTAATCATTTCCTGCTTTTTCATTTTTAATTACATAAGCTCAAGTACAGTCATCTAATAGGGATCTTTTGATGTCGAATTTTCCCCTGGTATCAATCTCTGGAGAAATATATTTCTCTTTTTGGGGCAGACCTAGAATTTCATCTAGAAACAAATTCGATTAGTCCTGAATAACATCCATCTCATTTACAGATTTATTAGTTTTGTTTAAAGAATGATATTCCACTTGGATGACGAAAAATTGACATCCTTTTCTTGCAGTTTTTATCTGTTATATAGATATAGGCTTGGGTATACCCATTATAACCTGCACTTCACCATCTTCAACTATACATGTGACAATTTTATGTAGACAATTTACTATTGTTCGGTGCCTTTCCTACCAATCCATCCTTATTGAAACATCATATGAGCCCAAGAGTATAATATTTAAGTTTATAGTAGTCTAAAATCCATTTAAAGATATTAAGCATGCCTTAATCTAGTTTGTAGCTTTTCTTTTTTCCCTTGTGGGCAACTGAGCCAACCAAGAATTCTTATATTTTCCAGACTTAATTTTACACTTTTCTACCACATGAGGACTAATACAACTTATGCTAGTGCCAGGATCTATTAATACTTAAATATTTTGGTTAGAAATAATACATTTAATTTCGACCATTGTGGATTAGTGTTCTTCTTGGCATCCTTCCAGCGCTAGATTAATTCGTGTTTTGTTTCTTGTTATGTCATTAAATGTAGAGGCCTCTTGAAGGTGTTGTAAATTTTCCACATACCACGTATTGTAAGGGAATTTTTGCAATTAATGGGATTCTCCAGAATCCCAACACCATAAAGGTTCTTTATCCTTACCATTACCTCCTTTATTGACATTATATTGTTTAGAAATGACCTGAGATTGACCTTGTGCTTTTGCTGGTTGAATGCTATTTTTATTCAAGCTCTGGTTTTGGTTACTTTTTCAGAGATGCTTGAAGGACCCAAATTTAATACTCTTCCCACCTTGAGCCATCCGGTTTTTTTCTTGTTGGACTAAGATTTTAAATTTTCATTCTTCTGTTTGGCCTGTCAATAACATATTCAAGATTTTCTGATTACCTTATCCATGGTCTTTGGTTTATCATACTCGATTCTTTCCTTGGCCTTGTCATCACTGTGATGTGTTGTTAAGTATTTTCCTTTAAATAAACATTGAAATTCTTCCCATTCAACCTATTTTCCTTCTAATTTATGGAATGCCCTCAGTTCTTCTCACCATAGAGAAGCCTTTCCCTGCAACTGATAAGTAGCCATCTTGGCTTGTAATTTGGTGGAATAACAATATACTTGTAGGTATCTGTTAATGTTAAGCAACCAAGCTTCAACAACCTCTTCCTTTCCCCATCAAAGGTTCGGGGTCAAATTTTCCTAAATTCTCCATGCAATGCCATTCTTGATTTATTCTCTAACTTCGTCTGCAATTTCTAGGAACTATGTTCCTTTGCTTCCTCTGGCCCTTCGTCATGACTTTCTTCCATATTTTCAACAAATTTTCACTTGGAGGTCCCACCCTAGTTCTCCTCATTCCTCATTGTTTCCACTATCTTGGGGATTGATTTTCTGTTAAATTCTCAATGAGTTTTTCTTGCTCTGCGCTAGCCTTTAGTAGTTTCTCATGTCTAGCTCGCAAGTTTATCAGTTCTTTCTGCAAGTTCTACATCATATTTAACAACTCTCTCGTGGGTATTTTCACCTGTTGACCTAAATGTACATAAATTTCTTCTTACCCAACAAGGGTTCTTTCTAGCGGTTCTTCCACTATGGGTGCTCTAACAAATTTCTTTCTTGACATATTTCACTATATCTACACTAACATTACTAAATTAATAACAATGTGATTAGCTCAAGGTCTCAATGTTGAAATCCTTTGCTCTGATACCATATGTAACATCTCCTGGTTTGAAAGTATAATGGTGAACAATCACTTACTTAATTCGTATTGTTTTTAAAACAAAATTTATACACGAAATGAATAATATCTTCCTTAAAATTTATTTATTTTCTTTTTGAAATAATACTTACAAGAATAAACACAACTATTGAAAACCTGAATTTACAAGGCTTGTACAATACTTCATTAAAAACTCTGTCTTTATTCCCATTCAATTACATGGTTTCAAGTGCATATAATATTGCTCTTTGTCCCTCTATTATTAAATTATGACTATTACAAGGACCTTTCTCAAGCTTAGTTTTACATTTGGGTTCATTATGCCAATCCAATAGCCTTGACCCCATTTTTTTTTAACCTACATATCGCATACCCTTTATATACATACATATACATGGATACCCCTCTTGTTCTTTAGTATTGAGTTTGGTCCTTTGCAGTAATTCACAAGAAACTTATATACTTATTTTTAGTCCCTCCCATTTGGCAATGGCCAGGGACTATAGTAATCGAAAAGATGGAATTTAACATTAATTTAACTTGCTTACTATTACAAATGACAAGTTACTATTATGAATAACCAAACTTTTTAAGAACAATTAGTTTGATCGTCTTATTTAGCCTCTTCCCGAGGTGGGAGGCTAAAACATAAGTTATATTCATTTTTTCCGTTGGCATTTGGAATTTTTGCTTAGCAGAGTAAACTAATGCAAGCATTAGTTTAAAACATTAAATGTTATAAGATTTGAATTAAATTAAACCTAAGATCATAAGCTTCACGGCAAGGTGAGAGAATTGGCATGTCCATCTGCGAAGGCTTCTGTCTAGTGCGCCTGCCGCCTGCCACCTGCCACCGCTTCAATCTAGGTGCCATTCCATAAACTGTAACAATTGTCCCTTTCGCCAGATTGCATGGGAGAGTTTTCCATAAGCCGGAATCCTTGAGTCTTCGGAGTCCCTGAGTCTTTCGCATCATAATGGAGTCCCTAAGTCTTCTGCATCATAATGGAGTCCCTGAGTCTTCTGCATCATTATGAAGATGAGCTATGATGAGCCAGGTCTTTTGCATCGTAATTAAGATGAGCTATGATGAGCCAATCTGCGGTGTCTTGTATGAAGATTACACAAAGTCCTTCTTTTGCATCATAATGGAGTCCTTGAGTCTTCTGCATCATAATGAAGATAAGCTATGATGAGCCAGTTCTTCTGCATCATAATGAAGATGAGCTATGATGAGCTAGTCTGCAGCTTGAAACTTGAACAAGTGGAGCAACAAGAAACAATTTTTCATTCTTTGCTATCATTTCACGCACAATCAATTTTCATTATGAATTCACTCTTTGTCATCATTTCTTCATTTTTCATTCACTCTTTATCATCGTATCCAGTCAATTTTCATTTATGATCTTTCACTGAACACAACTTTTTTCCAGTCAATTTTCACACAGTCAATTTTCATTTATGATCTTTCACTAAACACAACTTTTTATTTTTTTTATAAACTCTTAAAAGCTAAGATTAGAAACAAAAAAACTCACCTTTGTGCAGGCTGGCTAGATTGATGGCTTGAAGAACAGGGTCCTTGCTCCTTCCACCATGAATTATCAGTACTTTCACCTTAAACCTTTTCCTTTCATACCTTCGTTGGTTCACGGGCAATTGGATCAACTGGTTATGAATCACTTGCTTCATCAAATGGCTCTGAATCAAGCGCTTAAACTGGAGCTTCCATATACTGGATCTTGCTTTGGAACCAACACTACCAATAGCAATATAAGTAGAGGTGGTAGCAAGAGCAGCAGGTGGCTAGTTAACGAAATGCATTTGAACCTCAGTTTACTCACCAGCATTCAAGTGAATAGTTGACCCAACATCCTTGTAATTGCAAAAATAGCCAAAACCCATAGCCATTGATTTATAACTAGTAGACCTCGCAGCCTTGAGTGATATATAGGTTAGTAGGAGCACTACCAAATTATAGTAAAGGGTATGAAATTGCTTCCTTCTTAAGCTGTTGGTTGGGATGCTTCCTGTAGAAAAGCACACAGCGAGAAAGACAACATAAGGAGCATAAAAGCTAGCAAGCATACATACTGAGCTAGCTAGTCCTTGCGCTGACCAAACCCTGGACTTATTAATTTTTCACCAACAAAGGTTGTAACTAAGAACCTAAATGGTGAATTAATGATAGCAATCCACCCCTGGGATGCTACACTCAAAGGTGAAGGCTGTAACTAAGAACCACATGTGATCCTGTGCCCATACTTAGCGCGTGGCCTTGACTCGTTCGATGGTGAACCAATGGGTTGAACCGAATCGACCATGCCATTGAATACTTTAGAGGAGGATGCCAAATGATGGCTTTATTATACAACCAGGGTTCATGGGCCTGAAATGGATCCGTAATGACAAGCTTCACTAAGGCACAGAGACAAGAAATTCAACCAACTGTTCAAATCAATCGTCTTCGACAAGAAATTCAACTAACTATTCAAATTGATTGTCTTTGACAAGAATAAGCTCTACCTCTTTTTGTTTCATTTACTGTACAAACAACAACATCTAATTTACAAAAGTACGCACACAGGCACATGGCTTGCATGCAATCCTGATGCATACTCGATAATTAATGTATAACGTTATTCCGAGTTCAAACAGATGGTCAACATGCACGTCGTGTTGACACATCTCCTGGATTTCTCAACATGTGTAGCCATGAGTTGCAACTTCCAGCTTTGTCGAAGATGAAGTAATGTTCTGTGTGAAAAGAGGATATCAGGCCAGCCTTTACAGGGTCATGTAATCTTTTATTTTAATAGGAAGGGGTGCACACTGATAGGAGTTTAATAAGGTTGAATCAATAAATTATTGCATGTCCAATGTACACATTTTTATTTACCACTTGCACGCTAATGGTTGGATTCAATTATAATCTTAGTGTTATCATTCAACGGGGACTCCATTTAGAGTTACTTCAAGATTGATTATTTCTCTTATACTTGAGATTAATTTATTATTTTACATTAATGCAAATGTATTCAACATTGAAATCGGGTAAATTTTAATTTGCTAAGGTGGGGGCCTTATAAATATCATGCACATGTGAGTAAAGTGTACAATCCACTAAGGTCAGAACCTCATAGGATTTGTAGTTTTCAACGATTTAGTGTTGCCTTGTATTTGTAGTTTTCTGGAATTGTATGGCTAGTATGTTTTCTGGAATCGTATGGCTAGTAGTTTTCTGGAATTGTCTGGCTAGAAAAGGCTGGACATGCAGCACTCCATGGAATACACATATACAATGTAACCAACACGTTTGATTACTATCTTGATCGATCACTTTCTGTTCCCTACCTGTTAGACATGCCACTCTCCATGGAATACCTGTATACAATGTAACCAACATGTTTGTTGAAACTCCACAAATTCTTTGGCTTGACTGTGCTTTACCGGAACTGTGGTCTCATGGTTTTCTTCAAGCCTCGGGTAGGGACTAGCTACCGTGTAGCTTATCTTGTTACCTTTTGAATTCCATTGAATATTGGTGTTTGACCTTTCAACCCTTGTTAACCACACATCAATTCTAATTTGGATGTATGTTAAGAGCTTCCATTGTTATAATATATTTTTCCACGACATTTTTTACGAAGTCTAAATTTGGGATTAGGGTCTTTACACATAACACGTAGACCATGTGTATTTTTTGATAATCATGGATTGAATACATGTCATATTCATTGATATGTGGTTGGGTTCTTTGTTTGATGTGCATCTTAGCTATCTACAATCTTAATTTAATTCTAAGAATGAATGGTGGTGATCCTCTTGTGTAAGAGTTTGGTAACTAACCAACCCAAACCCTCTGTTGAATTCCCATTTTTCCTTTTTCTCTTTCGAGAGAGGAGCTATGTCCTTGGCTCCAAAACTTGATGCTGCTCCCGACAATTATGAGGAATCACTTGCATAATTCTTCCTTTGTGCTTGATTTCTCCTATCCATTATGAATAGACATATGCATCTAGAAAGTTTACAGGTAAGGTTGGAGTTCTATATGGGAATATGGGAGCCTTTACACTTTGTTTAATTTTTTTTCTTTCTTTGGTAAGATCTGTTAGAAAATGAGAAAGGCAAATTTTTTTTCTTATCTTGATAATTACTTGTGATGTATTTGATTTATTATTAGATTCTTTTATGTATTATTTTATCTTCTTATCATCAAGCGACTATCAAAAACCAAAAGCATGAAGATCAAGACAACAAGTGACACAGTATGTAGGCTCTCATGTAGGGTAAAACCCAAAGATTATCATCTCTTCTTCAGGAACCAAATCAAATGAAACAACCAAGACCCTTTGACCAAGACAAAGACCTTATCCAAGCTACCAAATCAACCTCCAATAAAGTCCTTTCAAGATAGCACCAATAAGCTTCTAGTCAACAAGAACCAAAATTCTTCGATCCTACTTCAATCACAGATTCCAACTACCTACATCAAATTTTTGGCCTCTACTATAGATCTGCAATTTTCAGCCCCTCCTGCAACTCAAAATTCTTCACCTGTGAGCCAAAACAAGAGAACGACAATCTTCTTTCCTTCACTAGAGTTCATCTCTTCTTCGCTAGGGTTCCTCTCTTCTTCCTTAGGGTTTATTCTTCTTCTTTAAGTCTTTTTCGCTCCTTCTTTAGGCCTTCACTCTTCCTTTTGATTGAAAATCAAACTTCACTTAATGATGCCTTTACAAGCCTTATAGGGCTTCCTCTTTAAGGGATACTTTTACAACAAGGTTTCTCAAGAGTTTCCTTTTGAAGGCTCCCTCTTAATCTAGCCATAATCCTTTCCTTTTAGAATATTCCTGCAAATATTTCTTCCAAGGAAATTACAAGATAAAGGATTAAAATCATGCAACAAAAATAAAGCTAGACATATATAGGAAATCAACAAGGTAATGAAAGAAATAAAGAATACTTATTTTTTCAGAAAGTAGAAGCTCTCTCTCTTGATTTTGTATTGATCCAGACATTTTGAGGGATTCCTTCAACTTACCAAAACAACTCAAGGACTTTTTATCAAAATATATTAGATCTACAACCCCTAGGAATCAAAAGAAAATTAATCCTAGAGTTAATTATAAAGGAAAATTCTACAAAACGTAAAAACAATGACCTATACTATAGATAAAGTATATAAAAGGGATAACAACCATAAAGACTTAATAGAATAAGACTTTGACTCTAGAATCCTAAGTTTTGGTCTTCTTTGGAGGATTATCATCAATGAAAATTGTAGCTTGGTCCCTTTCTCTCTTCTTGTTATTACTATTATCAAGATATTGATTCTTACAGTGTCCCATTTTGTGACAATGATAACGCTCTAATTTAGAAAGGTCAATCTTCCCATGATTTTCTTTGACTCTTTAATCTTCTTATTTTCTCCTTTCTTGTTAAAATGGGTAGAATACGCATGTGAGGTACTTTCTTCATCTTCTTTCTTACCTCCTATCAAGGAAAGACAAGCTTCTTCTTGAGTACAGGAAGACCACATTTCTTCAAAGGAGGGATAATTTTTCCAACTACTAATTCCAGCTGCAAAGGCATTCTAAGACTTTGGTAGTCCTAGAAGGGAAACAATCATAAGTTCCTTATCAAGGATTATTTCATCATTTTTTTATTTCATCTCTTATATGAGAAATTATTACAAAGTAGGAGGACACTGTATCATCCTTGGTCATTTTTATAGTTTGAAGTTCATTCTTTAGTCTTTCCACTAGTCTAATATTCTTGATTCCGAATAACTTGGAGAGAACATAATACATTTTCTTTGAAGTATTTAGTGTGGATATGTAGGGAATCAAGTTTCCTTTAACTAAATCCACAATTAGGCCCATGGCTATAATGCCATTTTCTTTGTACTTCTCCTTTCCAACATCCTCTGTAGGTTCTTTGACTTTTCCTTGTACTAATTCCAATACTTTATTCCTTGCAAGGATGAAGTCCATCCTTGTTTTCCATGCTCTAAATTTATAGGCTCCTTAAAGTTTGTTCTCGGATTTCATTGATGATGCCATAGATATAATGTCACTTTTGATGAGGCCTTTTATTGAACTTTCAAAATATTGTTTACTATACCAATACCCTTTTCAAGGGAGGTCCGAAGACTTCTTACAAAACTTCCAAGGCTTCCTTATTTTCTTCAAACTTCAAGAGTCCAAAAATTCTTCTTCTTTCTCCTTAAGTCATTTCTTGAACTCTTACTAAGTGATCTTCAAGTTGCCTTTCCCCTTTCTTCACCTTAGCTTTGATACCATGTTTGAAAATCACAAAGACTGAAATATTTTCTTATCTCTATAATTACTTGTGATGTATTTTGTTTCTTATTGGCTTCTTTTATGGCTTATTTTATCTTCTTATCATCAAGAAACTATCAAAAACCAAAAACATGAAGATCAAGGAAACACATGACACAATATGTAGGCTCTCAGCTAGGGAAAATCCCCTCTTCTAGGGGAAAACCAAAAGATTCTCTTCTCTTCTTCAAGAACCAAATAAAAAGAGACAACCAAGACCCTTTGAACAAGACAAAGACCTTATCCAATCCACCAAATCAACCTCCAACAAAGTCCTTTCAAGGTAACACTAATCAAATTCTAGTCAACAAAAATCAAACTTCTTTGATCTTGCTTTAATAACAAATTTTGGCTTTCTGCATCAAATTTTCAGCCTCTACTATAGACTTGCAATTTTCAGCCCCTCCTGCAACTCATAAATTCACATGTGTGAGCTAGAATAAGAGAAAGACAATATGCTTTCCTTCACTAGGGTTCCTCTCCTCTTCGCTAGGGTTTCTGCTTCTTCTTCAAGTCTTTTTCACTCCTTCTTTAGGCCTTTGATCTTCCTTTTGATTGCAAGTCGAACTTCACTTAATGATGCCCCAATAGGTCGAATTTCATTGCTTATTTATAGTGGTCAAATCTCCCTAATGAGGTCGAATTGATTGCTCTTGAGGTCGACTTGGTGGACAAGGTTTACATGAGCAATTTACATGAAATAATTTTCCTTTGTTTGACATAGTAAACCCAAGAAGGGTCTATAACATAAAGACAAGAACAATGAATCATGACACAAATGCTAGAAGCACTCCATGGGTGCTTTGACCTAGAAATATAATAAATTGAGCATGAAACCCATGCTTATAAAATAATATTTTTCTTTTCTTTTACAGTAATTCTTATTTTTCTTTCTTTTTACAAACACATAATAATTACACCATGTCATGAGCTAGACAACAATTATGAAGACCGATACTAGTTACATTTTCAACAAGGTCCATACTTATTTGCATTTTCTTCATTCACCATTGGACTTATTCATTTGCATGGTAGGGTATATGGGTTCTATGGAGTTGACGAGTGTTTCCTCCCTTGCCCAGTTAGATTTTATTTTCCCTTGAGGGTTTTGAACTTTAATCTCTCTGGAATGTTCATGGCTCTAACTCTGTTAGGTGGTATTTCATTTTCCATCGTAACAACAAGGTTTCAATTAAATATTGTTTTCTTATACTCTACTAAATGTAAGGTGTGACTCACTTATTTCTTGTGTGTTTCAGTGTAGGTCCATTCACGGGGATAGTTACATTCACCCTTAACTTCCCTCAGGTATCAATGACCTCCTATTAAATTCCATGGCTCAAAACTTTTCCATTATCCATTCCTAGAATTGGTTCTAACTCCATATATTTTATCTTCTAGTTATGCATACAAAGCGCCAATCCGAGTTAATGAAGTTTCTCAGTCTTGCATAAGTGTTTAACTGTATGAGTCACTCTCCATGGATTCTAGGTTTTAAATATCACTATCTTTCTCTTTTTCCAGGTTACAAATTGCACTTCTAGAGCTTTTACTTACTGTAAGTCTAAAATTTTGGTTGAACCCCATTTCGGCCAAGGGTTTTAGATATAGACATTAAAAGGGCCAAGCTCAAAAAATTCAAGTGCCCATTTATTTATTTATTTATTTATTAGCTAAGGGTTTTTATGTTCATTAGTCCTCTTGACTGTCAGCTGGTAGTCTAGTTGAAGGTGTAAATTATGTGTAATATTGACATTCCTAGGTCTTGAAGAGATTGAACCCAAGCTAGGGTTGTTTATCTCTTATGTACTTCAATATACATAAATATATATATATATAGATATTTCTTTTCGGACTTTTGCTACCTGCATAACGACTTCAATTTTTCATGTGTATAAATATACACACACACACACATATAGGGTCTAAATCCCATTGTGCATTCAACATGGAAAAGGAACATAGCTGAAATTTGTGTCTCCCTAGAATATATTTGTGTCTTTCTGTAATATAATTCAGTTATTGAATTAACCTTGAAAATTCTTTATGTACAATTGCAACATTGAACTTAAAAGGTTATATGTTATGTCTTATGGAAAAAAAGTTGGCATTCTTGTATTGTACAATTATTATCTTTTCGGCACTTTATTGGTCCAGTTATTTTTCTATTTCTCTCCACAAGCTAATTGTTATCCAAACATTTCTATTTGTTTCCTTCCAATAAATAATCATACTCTTTCTTATTAATTTATATAGAGTATCGATAAAATTACAAACTACACACACGCGCACACACATTGACATACATGTACATATATTTATTTATTTAGTCCAGAGTCTCAATGGTTACTTTTAATGGGAAACCATTTTCAATTCTTTATGACCTAGCCTCCTCATGCCCAAGATTAACTATGTGAAAACCCTGAAGACGATATGCTGCTCTCAGGATTTCATGAGTCAAACTTGGGCATAAAACCAAAAATTTACCTTTATTATTTTAGTAGTCTTTTTTGTGTATAATAAACAAACACTGTTATTTAGAAGGGAACAAATCCATCATTCAAATTTGAAGTTTAATTTTCTGTCATCTGTTCTTGATTTATACTTAACACAAAATAATTTATGTATTCACAGACAATCCTCAATTTTACCTTCACTTGTAGACACAAGCTTCGTAGTTTGAACCCTGATTCTGTCCCTTTCTGTTTGCAATCACAAAGTGAGTCCATCAAACACATTTATTTAATTATCTATTAATTTCCAAAACTTATAATTAATATTTCATTCACAACATAATCACAATTCACACAAGTTACACAGGTACTTCAAGGACTAAATACTTATCTATTTCCCTTCAGAAATAAGCCAAAGGATTCCACGTTCCTCCCAACCTTGAATTGAATTGTACAAATAGTTCCCCCCAGGCTCTCCCTCTAACTTTCAGGTAAAAGCCAAGAATATTCTTGAATGTTTTTACCTCCACAACCCTATGCAACATCCTACAAACCCTTTCTTGGGTTTACAAGTCTTTATCTCCCACTAGTAAGGGTTGTCCTGATACTATATTTATCTCCCACAATATCTTGTTCAGATTCCACCACAAGGTATTTCTATCCAACCCTGTAATTATTAAGGTGGTCTGCAATATATGTCTAATCTCTCTTATTTTCTTTCTTCGAGAAACTCAAGATCCAACAAAAGATAGAAGGATAATTCTCTTTTCTTCCTTTTTATTTTTCTGCCTCCTTAGGCATAACTAACTTCAACTATTTTCCCCTGATAGTTAGAGGCTAATCTCTCATGTTAGCCTCTTAACATATTTTTGAGAGAATTAATTATTCTAACATAAATTATCATTCATTATTACTTTTCTTTTGTTATAAAAATAAAACAATAATCCAACACATGCCTTTTTAATATTTTAAAAATAAATAAGTCACAAAAAAAGTATTTCCAATAGAGATGTTTTCAAGTTTATCATACTGATAATGCCCATATCATGATATGCCAAATTCAAAAAAATATAATACTTATAAGAAATAATGATAATCATACTATATGTTAGGTAAATAAAGAAACAAAATAGCATGTGAGGGGAAACTCAATTAGTGATGCCCGTGTTATGAAGTATTATGTAAATAATGAGATTCAAATTTCAAATTTCCTCTAATAAGCTTGTGTCTACAAAAGGGTTGTAAAAAGAATATATATATATATATATATAGTGGGTAAAGGTTTTCATCTAATAAACCTGGATTAGGGACCAAAACCCTTACGTAACACTTTTGATACAAAATTCTTGATAACAGAAGGATCTTAAAAAATGTTCAAGCTTTGAGGTCGTTGTTCCATTTTAAACTAAAAACGTTAACACTATAGACTCTACAAAAAATCCAAGTATTAAACAAAATTTACATAACATCATCGAAAAACATATATGCACAAGAGGCTACCCATAACCTCGTGTCCTGAAACTCAACAACAATTATTTCCATCAGGACCATTTCTTTTGAGTTAATGAGTTTATTCCCCTCTAGCTATAGTGTTGGGACCTTCATCACCCGAAGTTGACTGCATGTTTCCAAATCTTAAGACTCCAATAGAAGATAGACGAAGACCAAGAGTGTGCACTTCTTTGCTAAGACCTTCAATTACTTGTTCCATTTTTTCCTGCGGAAAACGCATATTATATTCCAGGACGAGTTGGAACAACATACTCTTCCTTTTGACCATATCTTTGAGCTTTTTGATGGAAACTATTAGAGCATGTGAAGCATCTTGAAGGCTGTCAAAAACAAGGCTGGCATCGACATTATTCGAGGGGATATAAGAATTTACCATTGCATCCCATAGTTCATACACTTAACTATATAGCCCATTGACAATGAAAACACCAAATTCATAACCAGGATGAGGTGAGAAAATACTAATACTTGGAGGAACCAAGAAATTCAATATATAGGAAAAGACATAAATATTCCACAAGCCAAACATCATCAGTAAATCCAGAGCCATTTCCCAAAGATCAGCCAAACAGAGAATTGACAGGTGATCACTGAGGAATGGCATTGGATTACTACCTTAATTTCATTCTTCTGCGTGAGGTCCTAGACTTCGCAGCTGAGACAATCCACCCTGGATCCCACCCGAGGGAGAGTAAATAAATAAGACACCCCTCCCTTGAATCAGATGAAGAAACCTGCCACTTGTTAGCCCAATTAAGGAACCATTGAGGGAGCATACATGTTTGTGGATGAAAAGGGGAAAATCACTAGAACCTGATAACCATTCTTTGATGAGAACAAGCCACTTTGCAAGGGAATAACTGGGAAATTGGCCACATATCCATTTCATAAACACCCCTAGGCTTATGTGAGTCATATATCTAATGTTTGAGATTTGAAGATATTGTTTAGACATAATAATGAGGAAGAAAAATGCCCCGATTCATTTGACTATAATTTAAACCTTTCATAATCATTAGGGAATTGGAGATATGTTGATATTATTGTCCACTTCAAGGCTGCTTTGCTCCATAGTGGAACTTTTTTTGGCTAAAATATCGGCTACCAAGTTGAGATGTCTGAGAATACGGTAAAATTCCAATTTTCCAAACTATGAGGCATAAATAAGCACCCTTTGATTCATGGGAGGGGAATCTAGACATATTGCTTCCCAATCCTTCATCATTTGGTGAATGACAAACATTGAATCTCCAAAAACTATCAAGCTTGAAATTTTCTTTTCTATGGCCACCTCCAATTTACATAATGCAAGATACTTTGCCATATTGTTGGTCTCAATTTCCCAACAGGAAATCAGATTTTTTGACCACCTACCTATAAAATAATTTGTCAAAATTTCTAATAGCATCAACAACCTTAGGAAAATTAAAGTATTTACTACCAAATTAAAAAAACAAATCTGCAAACAAACATTTCACAAACTAGGAGTCTGATGAGGTAATAGGTGTTGGGTCCTTGACACTAAATCCTAGAGGCTCTAGTGGAACGGGGGCACATTGGGTGTGGCGCTTAATATGATCCAACATATCATCCATTCATTATAGGCATGCTCGCTAGTTTCTTTGGACGTGTTTGATGTCTTCTAGGCTTGAAAAGATATTATATCTTTCTTCCTGATTTTCTGTTAGGAACTCTTGCCCAACAAGGTTTTCATTTTCCAGTATAATGATAAGGCACATAAATACTGCTTCCTCATGCCCCTGGTGTTATTAGGGTCAATAATCCATTGTCCAACATCTTCCATTATCTTCAAATCTAAGAAAGCTTACCTATCTATAGTTGTTAAGGTTTCTAGTTGACAAATTTCAATTATGGTCTTAGGGGGGATGGTTGAATAAAAAGTTTCAAGAACCTCCTGGACCTACTCCTAGGCTTGATTTTCACCCTGGGGGGCCACGACCTCCCACCCACATTGAATTCTCATCCTTTTACGTTGCATGTTAACTAACAAACTTAATTTCCTTATATTGCACAAGTCATGATAGTAATAGAGGTTTGACTACAACAATGAAGCAAATCCAAGATAGCGCTGAGGGGGCACAAAAGGAACAATACCCAACAACAAGAACAAGGAAATCCACCACTAGGCGGTAAGGTGACTTTGATATAAGGGTGATTAAATTGAAAATAAATGCCACCACAGTGCATGCAGATAATTTATGAGAATAACTATATCGATTTAGAATTACCTTGGTTGTGGTGGCTACTAAACACCAAGGGTAAAATATTGAGAAGACCCTTGCACAATAATTGTGGTATAAGCTCCCAATAAGACTCAGTCTACCATAGGAGAAAATATAATTCTCCATGCAATCTTCCAAATTCTCGTGCCCCTTAGTACCCGCACTGATTTCTTCCTCGAGTAGCCTTCTTGCAGAGCCCCTTTGATGTCAATTCTCCCCAAATCCACTAACGGGGAAAGTAAACAGTTCTTTCCTTACGTTGTTTGAATCCAACAACTTAAAGCCTACTCATTATTCTCTTAAGCATACGACCAAACCCCTTCTTCGAGACATTGAGTTGTTTCCTCTCGGCTCCACTGAGCCCTTGGTCTCGATGACCCTCCTTTCTCTTCTATACACTATAGTCTAGGGTAGATGAATAAACCTTTGCTCGCATGCTTGTGCATGAATGGGGGTGGCCACACCACCCCCTCCATTTAATGCATTAATATCCTTAGGGTGATGGGAACAACCCCCAACCTCGTTACACTCCTCGATTAGGACCCCCATCGGGGATTCTTGTCCCTCATTAGAAATCCCCATATTGAAGGAAATTTATTTACTTCCGTGGTATTATGCATATTATTGTACTAATCTAGCTAGGTTTTTTAAGGCCAACCTACTTCAAAACATATTCCTCTTCGAATGTATCCCGAGTTAGCTAAGAAATTTGTAGTTTTATTGCCAATTCTTTGGGTATGTGACGTGGTAACACAATTTAGGGATATAAAAAACAATGTAATGCAATAAATTAAGTTGATGAGCCCCTATATTTTGGAGAGGTTTATACTATAACACCTTGGATTAACTTTTGAGTTGTCCTAGTAACCAATTGAGAATCTCCATATCTATTTGAAGCTCTGAGTAGCCTGCCAATATTGCTAGCTTGAGGCCCCTTTCTAAATATATGAACTTCGCTTCATTATTATTATTAGCTATACCATAGTTTTCCACATATATCCATAACACATTATGTTCCTGGTCTCGTATCAGTCCTCCATAACTAGCTAGTCTAGGATTACCTTTTGAAGCTCCATCAAAGTTTAGTTTCACAAAACCTTGAGGAGAGGAAGAGTAAGAAGTGGGCAGTGAATTTTGTGGAAGGGACGACTCATTTGAAGCAAGGGATATCATTGAGGGAGAAAGATCAAGCTTGCTTAGAATTGCTACTTCCTGAGGTGGGGTCTTCTAGTCATATTGATACCAAGTCTCAACCAGGATGGTTTCTCAGATGCTTTGTTTAATGCACCAAACTTTGTCTTCATCTCTTGTTTATTCTTAAAAATACGCCTGTTTCGTTCCTTCCACATGGCCCACATGACAAACCCAACAACTAACAACCATGCATATTTATCACAGGACTAAAGAATACCTAGGTTGGCCATTACTCCAGGGTTTCTATCAAATTGTGATGGGACTTGTCAAAGTGGCCAAAGAACTACAAAATCTTCTTCCATATTGAGTTAGAAAACTAAAAATTATTTAGTAGATATTCCATTGTTTGTTATTTTTTCCTACACATAGGGTAGAAACATGACCCTTGGAATCCTTTCCTCTAAATATGATCCCATATCAAAATCCTCCTTCAACTTACCACACACATAAAATGTGTAACCTTATTCCACAATTGATTCATCGATATTCTCCTCCAGACATGATCTCGAGGCATAGTTTGATGATCAACTAGTAATGAGTAAGCTTCCTTTTGAGTAAACATTCCTCTCGTGTGATAACCTCAACGTAAAGTGGCTGGCTCTTTGTCGAAGAGGATTTTTTGATTCTGTCACTCTTGGTCAAGCATATACCATTGAACCGAAGGGGGAGTATTCGATCAGTCTTCCTACTTTTTCCAAATCTTCCATTAAGTATCTTTTGTCCTCAATTTCCAAAAATAAAAAATCATAGAACAACTTTTCTCTATGGTAAATACTTGTAGTTGTCTCATGTCATTCCTTGCACTTAGTCTTGGAAATCATTGCCAGGAGTCTTACCAAAAATGAGCCATGGACCCATTTCTTATCTCCCTAAAGGTATGTGCCCGGATTAGACTTCAGTTGGTCTTAGCAAGGTTCCATATAAAGGATCTTAGAGGAAATCTCTCATCTCTCAACTTCTCTGATTAGGAATGAAAAGACCAATGCTTTTTGTTCCATATTTGTTTCCAAAGATCCATTCCTCCTTAGAGCCATCACCACCACAGTTTCATTCCAAGGGTTTTGTTCAACATATCCAGTTCATGGTTTCCTAGCCTGCTCACTAATTTAGGATTGTAGAGGTGCTACCAAGCTATGAGAGCCCATTTATTCACATTCCCGCCCCCACCTCCCCCCCCCCCCCCCCCCCCTTCCATAATAAATTCTGGAAAAATATAGTGATAGAGTTGCATATGGCTTTAGGAGCTACCAATACTAAAATTTGGTAAATTGGAATAAATTGAAGCACTGATTTAAGAATCACCAAGTGTCCAACCATATTAAGGGATCTAAAAGCCCAACTTTCAAGTGTATTTGAAATCTTTTGTAAGACATTTTGCTAGCAAGTTATTCTCAAGGAGTTTGATAAAAGGGGGAAACCTAAGTATTTGACCGAGAGATTGCCAATATGAAATTCTAGGAAACATACCAGATGGACTTGAACCATAGGGTTAGTGTTAAAGAAAAACACATTGGATTTCTCACCATTTATCAGGGTGCCATAGGCATTCATAAAATTAGAGAGGATGGATTTTAAAAACCTAGCTTCATGTAAGGACGCTTGAAGGAAGAGTAAGATATCATAAAAAATAAAAATAAATAAATAAATAAAATTAAAATAAAATAAAATAATAAATAAAATTAAAAAATAATAATAATAATAATAAATAATTAAATAAATAATAATAATAATAAAATAAATAAAATAAAAATAAAAAATAAAAAAATAAAAGTAAATAAATAAATAAAATAAAAATTGGTGGGTAATAGACAATTCCTCACCACAAGGGAAAAACCCTTTTAGATATCCCATTGACCATTTTCTTTGAGGTATCTCCCTAGGCCTTCAACTGCTAGAATGAAGAGGAAGGGGGAAATTGGGTTACCTTGACACAAACCTCTGGATGGATTAAAATTCATAGTGGGCAACCCATTTAGAAGAATGGAATAAAAGGGGGAGGAAATCATAGATTTAATCCAAGAGACCCATTCTGGAAAGAATCCAAAAACATAAAGCACGCTAAGAAGATACACCTGGCTAAGTCTATCATAATCTTTAGAGAGTTCCAACTTAATTAAGATCCCTGGTTTTTTGGACTTATTCAAGGAATGTATAACCTCATGAGCAGTCACAATGCCATAAAGTATCTGGTGACCCTCAACGAACTCTGTATTTTTTGGGTAGATGATACTATTTAACAATGGTTTAAGGCATTTTACAATCAATGAAGAAATTAATTTATAAATAAAATTACATAGAGAAATAGGATGGAAACCGCTTGGGTCTTATGATTTACCAGATTTAGGGATTAAGGTAATGAAAGTACCATTGAGACTCAACCATACCTTTCGAGTTTGGTGGGGTTCTTCAACCAAATCATGGACATGGACCAATGAATTTCCAATAGGTCTAAAAGAAATAGATAGTAAATCCATCATGTCCTAGAGCTTTATTATGTGGTATAGCCATAACTACCTCCTCCACTTCTGAGAAAGTTATTTCTTGCATTAAAGCTTCATTTTGATCTTGATCGATTAATTGAGGAATATTCTATTCTATTCAGAAATGTCTTTGTAATCATACCATGAAAATAAGAAAGTAATTCATTTTCAATTTCTTTGTGTTGCAGCAGGCGTTGTCCCTCTCTAGATTTGATAGAGAAAATCCTATTGTGTTGTCGGTGCTTAATCATAGTCTTGTGGAATAATTTGGAATTGCATTCCCCTTCGCTCAACCATTGCACTCGATAGTTTTTCCTCCATAACGTCTCCTCTTGTTTCCTTCTTTATTCAACTTTTTCTATTAATTGACCCTATTCTAGGATGAGAACTTCTATTCTACCCTCCATGATGATTTGTTGTTGAACTTGTTGTATTTGTGCTTCTAATTCATGTTTATATATTAAGATATGCCTAAACTCCTTGCTATTCCATTCTTTGATCTTCTTCTTGAATTATTTTAGTTTGAGCTAGAAGGTATGCATCAACAATATCCTCCCACCAAGTATGGGATTTTTTTAGAAATTTTAGGTCCTTCAACCATAAAATCTCAAACGAACTGGGTAGTTTCTAGGG
The DNA here is from genome assembly GCA_031772625.1 of Pinus tabuliformis. Classification (NCBI taxonomy): domain Eukaryota; kingdom Viridiplantae; phylum Streptophyta; class Pinopsida; order Pinales; family Pinaceae; genus Pinus; species Pinus tabuliformis. Next base: position 806,322,414 of record CM062817.1, on the reverse strand, counting down.
GCGATTTTCAAATCTAATTCTAGTCTAATGGGCCAATGATTAGACCCTAAATAGGGTAACATTTCAGTTTCCAAAAAAATGTCTTTTCCTATTAGAACCTCAGATACTAGGAGTCAATCGAGGTGACCCACTATTTGGTGTCTACCCCCTCTACGATTATTCGAAGATCCTGTTTATAGTATCCATATCTTTTACCCATAAGTCTGGGATCAATCCACTAAAATGATGAGCCTCCATATCTAATGTTCTTAGACCTCCTTTATTTTCTTCTAGTGGTTTTATCAGGATAAAGTCCCCCCTATAATCTAGAGATCATTAGGGTGTAACTACCTCATTGAATGAAGGTTTGATAAAAATTCCACCTTCCAATTTGGTAGATGAGGTACATATATGGTTATCAAAACCACAACCTCCTTAATTCCAATATATCATAATCTCCCATAGAGAATTCTTGGATAGGTGATCCATTCCATAAAGGAAATTTCTAAGGGATTCCAAAGGATTTCTATACCTCCAACACTTCCATTCACTTCTAATTCCATTTCCTCGTATCCTTTCCCACATTGACTTGCAATATATCTTACCTTCTCACAAGAGATTTTGGTCTCTTGCAAGATTATTGTTTCTAGATTTTCCTTATTTATTCATTCATTAAGATGCCTCTTCTATTGAGGCCCCTTACGTTCCATGTAATGATCTTCATTTGAGAAAAAAATTCAAGGAGGGGTAAACCTCCTAAAGCATGATCACTTGCCTAGTATCTATAAGACCTTCTCCTACTATTTGGATTGATCCCTGGATGGTTTTCCTTCCTCATTTCCTATTACTTGTTATTGTAGCCTTGCATTTTTTCATAATCTTTCTGGGTTTATGTCCGTGAATCCATTTGCACCTCCCACTGTTCTCCACGTCCTATGTGACCTAGACTCTGCAATTTCTAATAGTTCTCTTGAAATTGACTCTTTTGTTTGATCAAGGTGAATCTTGAATCTAGGTATTTCCTTTCCACCAACATCTCAGTCAATATTTTCTCCTCACCACTGAGACTTTCCCCTTGTTCCTATGCTTCCATTATTTCCTCCTCTTCCTTTGGAATTTCTTCCAAAACTATGTTTTTTGGCAGATCCTCCTGGGCCTTTCTCTTGGGCATAACTTTCGCTTGGGGTGGATCAACTTTCAGATATAGATTCATTAAGTCTTCTAGGAGTTTTGTGTTCCTCCTCTTCCATGGATATTGATTTTCTGTTGGATTTAACTTGTCCATGGCTTGAGTGGGTCTAATTTCGGGGGTCTTTCCCTTGTTGTTGACTTTTTGAAAACCCTCAACATCCTCCTTTGTCGCTGACACTTGGGTTTCGATTTTATTTAATGGAAATTCATGGAATAAAGGTCCATATTCATGGCATCTCCTACAATAGAACAAGACATGTTTATAATCCAGTGGTTTCTGTCATACCTCATCACGGTATTACAATTCAATGAATTCAAGTAAGCAATGCATTATATTCATGTAAATGGCTATCCTTGCATATAAGGTGTAACAACCTTGCTTGGTGGTGTCTGCAGTTTTCACCAAAGTTTCAATAGAATTGTCGATTCCCTCTAATATCTCTGGATCCTAAAAAATTTGTGGCAAGGAAAAAATCAAACCCAAACCGAAGTTTCCATAAACTTTTCTTAATCTGGGTTATAACACTCCTCCTAGTACCTCATGTAAGTCCAACATTGTTGAAAAAATAAGGGCCATTTTCAAAAATTCAGGTTTTTCCCTCCAAAATTGAAAATACTACTGTGAAAAAACCTCGAGCGCTCATTTTTGGCTTAATATGGCCCTTTGGTTTCCATTTGATTTGGATCCATTTAACCAAATCTTATTCCATCGACTAGATTCATATGCATTTACAAATGAGTGCAAGATCTTTCATACCAATAACCTTCCAATTTGCTATTTGGAATCACATATTTCATATTTGCCATAACATTTGGTAAACATCTACCCTTAAGATGAGATTTCCATTGTGCCCCAAGTACAAGAGTTTCTAGTCATGTTCTTTTCTCTTTACTTGTTCCTTCTCCATTTGGGTTTGATTTCTTATCCCATTAATTGCAACTTTTTTGGAGAGGATCACTCCCCTCCACACTTGTTTACTCATGCATTGACTCGATGTTGGTAATGTTGAAAATTACCTCCTTGTGATGTGGTATACGATTGAAAACCTAAATCCACCAGCACTTACTTGGTGATTCAAAAAATTCTACAGAACAAAACACTAACCCTAATAAATCTCATCCTAATATTTTATAATATTAAACTTGTTATATTTAATAATAACAAATTATATTATTTTAAATTTATAGTAATTAATATAATATATGTGTTACCATATTATATTTTAAATGTTATATTTTCTTTTTTCCTTTTACATTTTATTTATTATCAAATTTTCATATTATTTAATAGATATTTTAAAATATTTTCTTATTATTTAAAACTAAATTTCAAATAAATAAATAAATAACTAAAATATATCAACATGGAAATTAATTTCTAATGCCTTTCCAAAAAGCAGAAATGACCAACATAATACAACACAATGGAGAGAGCTATTTCGAAACTTACCTATTAAAAAAAAACACTCCAAATGAAATGAAATAGAAAATCATTCATATCTATCTCAACTCTAAATGTAAAGAGGGATTCCAAAAAAACGAGCCTAGTAAAAATTAAAAAAAGAGCCTCGTGGTTACGCATTTAAAAAGAAAAAGTTTACATAAAATATGATTTATTAGTATTTTGACTTACCAAGGTATACAAATACAAAATCATTAATAAGAAAATAAATTCATAGGAAATTTCTTAAATATTTTAAAGTTTATTTAGATTTTAGATAAATATTTTTGCCAAGCTTTTCATTCACATAATATACATGTTAAATTTGGAATAATAGGATATACTACATGTTAAATTTGGAATAATAAGATATATTATTTGGTTTTGGAATAATAAGATATACTATTTGGTTTTAGCAATTTTTTCTTGATCATGCTTTTAAATATTTTAAGATTTAATTTCTCTTTCTTATTCAATGTGTGGAGGCTAGAGGTTTTAGTTTTAGTGGTTAATAGGAAATATTTTTTTTTATATGAAGTGGAGAGTAGAGGTTTTAGTTTTGATGGTTGAGAGGAAATCATTTCTTCTATATGGGTTTACATATTTCTAGTAAGATATATAGTTGAGGTAAATGAAAAAGAAATTGATGTAAATGAAATTTTATTTTTCTCAAAAATAAGGAAATTGTATATATTAATTTTGTATTTGGTTAGATTATAATATGTTTTTTTTTTTTTTTTTTGGCTCTTTATTATTTTATAATAACATTATAAATAGTAGATTATAAATAGTAGAGTGTATTATTTTATAATGACATTATAAGTAATAGAGTGCGATGTTATTAGTTTTCTTGCTGGGAAACTAGACCAATAACACAAGTTCAATAATTTAAGATTACAAATCTTATGTTTCATCATTGCCATTGTCCAAAATTGGACTCTACCAAAGTTTTTCCTATTATAAACCGAATTCTTCGATCCATAGAGGGTAGCCCCACAAGTAAAATTGAAGAGGATAAAAACCACAAGGTAGTGATGTTGAGATGAGTCATACCAGTTAGGGAATTAGTAGTGCCGTAGAGGGGAAGACACCAATTTTTTCCCGTAAGGGAGCAATGACCAGTCGAGAATCCATTCAAAGAAATTTGTGAAATGAGAGGAGGACCGCCTAGCCACCAAGAGAACCTCGAAGGTGAATTCATCCCCAAAAAGACTTGAAGAGAAATGCGAATACACCACCTTGGAGAAAAAAAAATACAAACCCAAGGTTGGGCTGGCATGTGCATGCGGCCGTAATGAGAAGGAAGGTTGGCATGATGACGACGAGCAAGCATATCCGTTTAGGTGAAATACGATTGATGACAGACTGCAATAGCCATGGCTACATCTAAGCAAGGGAGCACACGTATGGTGACGTTGTGCTTTGCCACTGGAGTAAGAATTTTGTTCCTATGATAATTGGGAGCTATGATCACCATAATACGAATTCCAGGAGTGCTTGAATGATCACCTCACCTGAGCATATACACCAGAGTATGCACACAGGGTTGCAACGTGGGTCAAACCAGGTGGCCGGTCGTTCGAGCCATTCTAATCATTTCAGTAACAGGTGTCAAGTTCTTCCACTCGACGTTGGTGAGGTTATGTTATAATCTTAAAATCAAAGAAATATGTTTATTAGTTTTTTATTTGTTTTGTTTTTTTGAAATAATTAAAATTGAGCCAACCAAATTTATTTTTTATTTTGTTGGATTTTTTTATATCTTTATTAGTTTTTCTCATATTTATTTTTTAATTGTGATGATAAATAATGGTATTATTAGAAAAATAAGTGTTCAAAAAATTTCTGCAGAGAGAGGCTCATGGAGGGAATCCTTTAACACATAAACAAGGGCCTACCTTATACATCAATTTGGTGTTTGGCTAGGCTACAACCTTGAAACTAATCATCTTTATAATCAATGAGTCTAGTTTGAGTGGTTAAACCAAGGCATTAATTATCCTTTTGAATTGAGTTAAATTCTATTTTACGACATTCTAGCCTCTCGTAAATTTCCTACAATCAATTAAAAAATAAGTTACATTTTATAAACACTTAATAAATCCAAATTTAAATTGGGGTGGTAGGAGTGGGCACAGGTGGGGTGATTCTTCACCATGAGAATGAAGTAGAAATGAAGTATGCCTAAGGGTTGGGTCATGCCTCAATTAATGAAGTTGAAGTGTATGTTGTTTATCAAGTTTTAAGGCAAACTGCGTGATTGGGAATTCAAGATCTGATTTTCATAGGAGACTCAACAATCATCATAAATCATTTGTATGCATGAAAACTCCCACTGGATCTCAAACTATGACAAATCTTTGAAGGAATTCATTATTGGTATCAAGCCTGAACTAAAATACAATGTTTTCAGGTGTTCATAAGTTGTAACTCTGAGGAATATTTACTAGCTAATAAGGGATATACACTTGAAAAATGAGTGCTAGAATGGAATGGGGAGAAAGGGGTTGACCCCCTACCCTAAAAAAAATAAAAAAAATAATTTCAATAATGCATAAAATTTCAAAAATTGGGCGAGCCCCACAGGGTAAGCGGACGTATGCGTTCTCTAGGGGGCATTCAAATTAGAATATGGGACTCGATTGTGTGTTGTTTGGTGGTGATCCTAGAAGGGTTATGGGTGATGACTGGTAGTTTAACGAAGATTCGATGAAGGAGGATTAAATGCAACATGATGGATCAAGGTGGGGAATTCATGGGAGGTGTTTTATTGCTTGAAAGAAGTGAGGGAGGTGATGTTGATTAAGGGATTTCAGAGGCAACTTCATTCCATGAATGAATTATGTACTGATCAAGGTGATATCAAGTACTATTGCATGATGGATACTCTGTTAGGTTAGCTTAAAATTTTTGGAGGAGGGTGGTTGGTTGGAAGCTAAGGTATACCCATCTCTTTGTGAGGGGCTGAATTGAGATGGTGGACTTATGGTTTTTAGTGATTTAGTTTTTTCCCCTTAGGATAGAGGGAAAGGGATTTGTGGGAAGCATACAATGAAGATAAGGGTGGACAGAGGAAACCTAGGCTTGGAAGTAAGGGTGATCATTGGTAGCTATTTGGGTCTACGGTCTCGAAACATAGAAGGGTGATGTTGCTCAATGTTGACTATTGTGGTAATAATTTTTTATTCTTACTCTCTATTTGATTTGATTGCATTGTTGTTTAAGGTCCAAATATTGTCTTGTCTCCTTTGGTTTAAGGAGAATTTCATGCTAAAAGGAATAATCATCGCCGAGGTGATAATTCACTCCCCTAGGCTTAATGTTACTCAATGGGAAGATCATAAATTTGTATTACTGGTGAAGATTGTTAGAGTGTTGCTCTAGGTTGGCGGGGTTTTGTGGAATTTATATTTAGTGAAGGTTGGGTCAGTATCGTACTTGTTAAAACAAACCTCCCCATATCCTCTTAATAATATGGATTTGAATTGGTGGTCTCAAAGGCAGACAACTTCAATTTAGGACGAAAGAATAAATAAATTGTTGCAGAGGAGAATTGGTGAAGTTGGACCTTTGTTTACAATGAAGCACAGGCAAGCAGTGCAACTCTGGCTCTCTTATGTGTCTTTAAGCTTCGTAGCCATTTTGTAGAGATGTTGTCTTTAGTATGCGAGAGCAGTATTTGGTATGCAACATGATAGAATATATGAAAAACCCTCGTTTCATCTTGGTTTTGGTCGTAATTTTAATACAAGTTCAGGTCTCTACTATTGGATGTCTTTTTCTTTCCTGAGGAAACAACCCTCTATATGCACAAGGCTCGGTGGTACTTATTGTCTCAGATCTCTCTTGGATTGTGGAATTTGTTTGGGAATTAAACCCTCCTGCTTTCATGACTTCGGGAGAAGAATAAGAAAAATTGAAACACGTATGTATTTAGGTTCAAAAGGACATGTCCATTTTTATGGAGAACCTCCAAAGCACCCAACTTAAAATTCCAAAGGTTGGAGGACGAAATGGATGCAATTCAAATGTAATTAGAGAAATTGTCATAAAAGGTGTAGGAAATGAACATTTTAGGGGTTGATCAACAATATCAGAAAGAAGATTACCCTGTTGCTAAAACATGAAATCTAATGATATGTAAATTTCACTTTTTTGGTAGGCCAATTTTAGCGCATTTACAAGGGGATCAATGTTGGGATTTCCTCTTTGTTGATGATAAATAGAGTTATCTGATTATGTAAATGGGAAAGGAGAAATGTGACTTTTAAATTATGCCTTTTGGAAATTGAATTAGATCATACATTAATAATGTAATCTCACTAAGTTATCAACTCAATATTTTATATTAATGAAATTCTAGATTATTTGAAAAAATCTAAATTAAAATAAATATATGACAAATCTATTTTTAAAATAAGAAAAAAAGATTGAATATCATTAAGAATTTACTATGAGATCAATGCCCTTGACCAGATATCCAACTTTATAATTTTGTTGCATTGTCTTTTACAAATACGCTGCATCTTTCATTTAAATATATTGTAATAGTGACAATCATGTTATAAAAAAACCGTAATACCTCTTAGTTTTGAAAATTCAAGTGTAAACCAACATACATCCATTTTAAAGTGAAATTTCAAATATTAATAAAGATCAAATATTTTATAATCGAGAGAGTAATAATATTGTTATGTACAAAATCTATTGTTTAGGTTTTCAAAATCAAACATAACGATGTATATGTTTTCATGGAACTAAAATAATACCAAGTAGGCAACACCTGCGAATTTTTGGGGTTGACGTAACCTGGGTATGGATGGTGATACATGACATATATAAAATTTGGTGAACAATAAATTAATTTAAGGGTCAATGTATTTATAAATATGTTATACCCTTGCTTGTTGCAGGGATAATATGGATAATTACATTTCATCAAGTTAATTTGTCACACAAAATGAAGTGCAATCACTCACTCGGTTGATAATTAATAGATTTATAACACTTTTTTTTTTTTTTTTTTTTTTCTGTAAGCTGAGGTAAAATTCTATTACTAAAATAATAACTATGTACATATACAGTTTGCCACCCGCCCATTAGGGAAACCGAGTGGCCTTCGACAGTATATAACCGCCATCAAAATGAAATATATGTTTTGTTTGTCAAACCATAATAGAAACCGCTATTCAACCTAAAAACATACGATTAAGAGCTGGAAATAGAACCAGACTGTACAGCAATGAAAACAAAACATCTACTATCTGAAAAAGTCAAAATTGGCATACAAAAAACCTCTTATCAGGAGCTGTCATATCTACTGCTTCATGGCTTCACTGTTGACTGCATTTTCTGTCTTAACCACTAGTCCACTCTCTTTGAGCAACTGTATCAGCTGATCCATATTCCTATCCTGCATGAGAAGAGTCATTTGAATATTCTTCAATTCTCCTTAGAAAGTAGGCACACCTTGAGCTAACTCCACCATTTCAGCTGCAACCTGTTCCAGGGCCTTGGCAAGTAAACGTTTCATACCCCAATATACATGCAGGAATTGTTTATAAAGTGACATCCGCCCTCTGGTATGTCCCGGATCAGGGAGATAAGTCTCCCAATCTGCCATCTCAGGGTCGGATTGATCCTGCAAAGCCTCTTCCTCCAACTTGTCGATAATCCTCCGAATTTTGTAATTCGTTTCCTTGGCGTAGGCCACCTCTGCCTCCTATATTCGCCGTCGCATATCTTTTTTGCCTCGACCTCGAACCCCAACCCCACTGCCAGAGCCATCCTCATAAACTCGTTGCCCTCCTCGCTCTGCAAACTTCCCTCTACCCCGCACACTTACGCGCCCCCTTCGCCCTCAAGCTCTACCACGCCATACATCATTTTCCTCGTCGTCATTCTCTGAGTCAATCTCTGTATCATCCCTGGCGTCCACCGGAGTGGAATGTCTCATCCACTTGCCAACTTTTCCACCCGAGGTCTTGCGCTGGTTATCCTCTGCAAAAAACTCCCGAATATCCACTTCCAGCTCTTCCGAATCTTCTGGTATGTCCAGGTAAATGGGAGGCAAGGATTCATCAACCACCTGCTTCCCTTTCTCTTCCATAGCGGCTCCCTGACTACGTGTTCTCCTACCCTCACAGCGGCCTGTATTATCTGCCATGATGATACTCCTTTGCAACCGAGTCACCTGTCTCTGCTCCAGCACGAACAGCAGACCTCCTTCCCACTCTGGGCGAATATGCAGAGCTCCTTCCCACTCTGGGCGTATATGCAAAGTGACTCTAAGTCCTACTCCCGCTCGTCTAGCCTCAAGTATTATATATGCCGCTCCCCGTCTACCATCACAGAAGCGCATAATTCGTCCATGCAGTGATATAACCCCGTGCAACCATCTTCCCCCGGTAGTGTTAGTTATTGCCCAAGCTTGCTCATTATTACACATTTCTGGGCATGGATCCTGATGTGATGCGAGCCCTGCCCTCTTGACGCCACCACTCTCCCACCACAGTGCCTGCCCTGCAAACGTCCTTGGGATGAGCAGATATTCATTCCGCCATATTAACATTTGTGCACTTCTATTCTTCAGACCCCCAATGTCCTCATAAATGCGCTTGTCGTTTCCATTCAACATCATTATAGGAAGGCAGCTAAGCAGTCCTATCCACCCCATTCGCCTCATGATTGTCTTGCCGTAATATAGCTGCCAGGTCATGCCAGCGCGGCTCCTCCTGCAATGCCACCCAGCTTCCATCCAACATCCGTTGCAATCCTCCACATGCCCAGTTGGCCAAGTAATCAGCCGCTCGATTGCCTCTTCGTAAAACATGATTGATTGTTATAGAATCAACCCGCCTCATCTGAACTTCGATATCTTGTATAATCGCAGCCGTCCTCCAGGTCTTGGCTACGAGATCCCAGGTTTTACCCCCCTGTAATTTTCTTAACATGTCAATTACCAGTTGGGAGTCTCCTTCGATAGCTAGGTTCCGATATCCATTCCTCGCGGCAATTCTAATACCATGATAAATTCCCCAGAGCTCCGCCTCATTATTGGACATTTCACCACCCCATTCAGCATATGCCCATAATGAAATGCCCCTGCTATCACGGAAAATACCACCCCATCCTGCGTCCCCAGGATTGCCCTTTGACGCACCATCAAAGGACAATTTAATTCGGTTGTCTCCTGGGAACCTAAAATGATTTGGACTCTGCACAGTATACCTACTAACCTTATCAGTGGTAGGATATAACATGGTACAATCAATATTCAGTTGGGCGACTATTCGTTGCTCTTCCAAGTTTAGTTTCCAATCCTCCTCCCGCCAAGTTTCAGACAAGACCGTCTCTTTAATCGAGCGGCATACCTCATCCCAGATTCTTACTACATGACAACTTCGATCTTTAAAAATGCGGCGGTTACGTTCTTTCCACACCTCCCAAATAACGAACCCAAGCGCCAAACTCCATATCCTCCTAACCAGTCTGCTATGATAATTTCCTTTTCCCCATTGTAAAATAGTATTCCTTATACTATGAGGATCCCGATTCACCTGCCCAAAAAGAACTCGTAATTCTTCCCACAAACTCTGAGTATACAGACACCTATTCAGCAAGTGTTCCTGGTTCTCGAAATCATTATTACATAGATAACACCGAGATGGGCCAAACATTCCTCGTTTCTGCATATGATCCCACGTCAAGATCCGTTCTCTACACACTAACCATGCGAAAATAGTTACTTTTGGCCACCATTTAGCTGCCCAAATCTTTTTCCAATCCACTGGTTCCTCCTCTCGATCCTCCTTGGTGAACCAATAATAAGCTTCTTTAACTGTGAACATACCTTGCGTGGCCTTACCCCATCTTAGGATATCATTGCCTGGCCGTATCTTGATTTTCCTCGAATCTAATTCTCTGCTAAACAGTAGTTGAGTCTCAGGACTGATTCTCTGATCCCATTCCGTCGGTCTTTTCCATATCCTCCATATTGCATTCAGATCAGCCGGTCTCCAGTAATCCTTAACATATACCATGCCCTGCTGTTGTGCACCTTCTTGAATGTCATAGAAATTGGGGTTTCTTGCCAACTTCTCACGTTGCTGCCACCCATCCGTCCAAAACCTAGCTAGGTTACCTTCTCGAATTTCCCAAAACGCAAAATCTCGAACCAAATCTTTGTTGGTTCTTGCTAGCTCCCAGATTTGGGAACCGCTTGGAGTGTCTTCTATCCGTAGACGACCTTCCACTGAGCACGGCATATTGTATTTTAGATTCCAGATGTGTTTCCATATATCCACTCCCCCCTGCACCCACCTCCACCATAGCTTCGCACCTAGAACCTTATTCACTATTTCCAAATCTCGAATACCTAGGCCTCCTTCCTCCTTCCTTCTGATTACATGCTGCCATGAAACTAAAGTCCATTTTCTTTGCTGTGTTGGACCCCCCCAAAGAAATTTACCGAAGATTTGTCTTAATTTACAAAAAACCCCCTTAGGTGCAGGCATAATTGACAAAGGGTATATAGGAATGGAGAGCAAAACAGATTTTAAAAGAACAACCCGACTTGCTAGATTTAGCATTCTAAACGACCAATTATTTAATCGTTTCTGGATTTTATCAACTAAATATTGCCAATTATTAATACGCTTGGAATTACTGTCTAACTGAATACCTAAGTATTTGGTAGGTAATACACCCTGTCTAAAACCTAACACGCGAGTTAAATGAGCCTTAACAGTTTCAGGGGAGTTGAAAATAAAAGTACAAGATTTATCATTATTAACCGCCATACCTGAAGCGTCCATAAAACCGTCTAAGATATGTTTGAAGCCCCTTACCTCGCGTAATGAGGCCTCACCAAATAACATTAGGTCATCAACAAACTGCTGATGCGTTATGATTAGATGCGCCCCCCATAATCTAAGACCTTTGATTCTTCGGTCCCTGACCCCCTGTTTAATTTTCCGGCTCAATCCTTCCATTGCTAATATGAACAGGAAAGGTGAGATTGGATCACCTTGCCTGAGTCCCCTTGTGGCGTGAAACGGATCAGTGGGTATGCCATTGAGTAGTATGGAGAAGTTCGGAGTGGAGACCAAACTCCTTATCCAAGCTATCCATCTGCTGTCAAACCCAAAAGCCTGGAGAACGGCTTGGAGATAGTCCCAATTCAAACGATCATATGCCTTAGATAGGTCAAGCTTCATAAGCATCCCTTTCATCTTTCGTTGCTTTAAAGTATGTATTACCTCTTGGGATACTACGATACCATCCAGAATTTGCCGACCTTCCACAAACCCGGTCTGTTCAGGCGCGATCAAATTAGGTAGGAGGGGTTTCAGCCGTTTCGCAATCACTGTAGATATTATCTTATAGATTACATTGCATAGGGCAATGGGTCTAAAACCCTGTGGTTCTTCAGATGCATTACTCTTAGGAACCAAAGTAAGAAAGGTGGAGTTAATACCTGGCCAGATTTATAACACTTTCAAGAAAGGAGGTAAATTAAGAAAAACTACATGGTTGTGTAATTTATAATTTAGTAGAGGTGTTCTATATTTTTATGAACACTTCACCTATTTTCACACGTAAAATAATTTTATAATAATATCTCACTAATATTTAAAACAAGAATATAATAGTTAAAAATAAAAATGTTATAATAACAATTTACTACTAATAATTATTAATTTTGAAGAGATATGATTAGGATAAATGGAAACTTTAATGATTTTATACTATAATAATAAATTACATAATAAAATTGTTGAGAAAATTGGAGTTAGGGATCCTTAGTGAAAGAAAATAAAATAAAAGTAATGGATGAAAAAATGTTAATACTAAGGAAATAAAGATTAATTTAGTACCAGGAAATGCAATGCAATCGGTGGGCAAATAGTGGAGGCATTGATTAAAATGGAGAAAATGGCGATTGTTAAGGTTTTCTCGTGCAGAGCTCTGTTTGCTGCTGCATCGTTTCCCAAGCCTGCCACAGGGGCCGAAGGCGATCCATGGTTTGGGGTGACGGTGAACGCTGTTGAAAGGGTTTCATTAGTGCAAGCGCCTACAGAGAAATGGCCTTTCTCTTGCAGACAAACGCCTCAAATACACCCAGGTCAACGCGGCTACGCATCTGTGGGGTTTTCTATCACAAGAAATCATGTGATTCTGGATTGGGAACGATATACAAGTTTTCAACGAGACCACGAGGCGAGGGCATCAACGGAAGCTCACCATTTTGCGTGGATATACGAGGAGGGTTTCTTCTTGCAGAAGATCGAGGTCCTAAACTGCGAATTTGAACAAATCAGCTTTCGTGCCGCAAGGCGTTTAGAGGCCAGGTCTAGCCAAACCCTGAACGCACGAAGAAACGGCAGGGGCGGACTGCATGATGCAGATCTGCTCCCTCTTTCAATGCATGGGCCCAAACATTGCAGATTCGGCCTGGATCTACACGATCTAGCCTATATCCGAGTACAGCCAGATTCCAGGCAGCAGATCGAAGGCACCAATCATAGATCGAGCAGAGTTTTTGCAGATCTAGACATGCACAAGGAAAAACGACCAAAAACGGGGTCAGATCTGGAAGATTGTTTACAGCCAGAGCAGGTAACAACTACTTGTTTTCAGATTCTGATTAAATCCCCTCAGGGGAAAACTCGTTTAATGTGGGTTCATGCAGGAAGCACCACCTTGCAGCTGAAACAACAAATATGGGCAGAGATGGGATACCCAGTTCAGATCCAACATCTGGTCAGTGGTAGGCGGTCCCTCCAGGACTGTAGAATGATGAAAAGCTATGAGATTGGTCCAGGATCAATCATTACTTTAAACTTTAGATTGAGAGGAGGGGCTCTGCCTCAGGGACAGCCAAGCTCCTCAGGGGGAGACAAGGGAAAAAAAACAGCATCCCAGCACCAACCCAAGGGAGGCTTATCCTACAAAAACATTTTACAGGGCAGCAAAGATTCAGGGTCCTCTCCAGCTCAAGGCGGACATACACCCAGGCCATACATAGTAGATCAGTCAGGGCAAACCCCAGCCCTAAACTTAGATTCTACAGGGCTTGATGATTTCGTTAAGTCCTATGAAACGCAAGCTCTAATCTGTTGTTTCAATAGTTTTTGGCCTAAACCTTTGGATCTATTCCATTGGATCTTCACCAGCTGGACCATGGAATGTGATATACATCTATGTTCAAAGGGGTTTTTTATAGTAAGATTTGCATCCAAGGAAGTCAGAGATACAGTCATTAGTGCTGGGCCTTGGTTTTGGGGAACATCGGGGCTGTTTATGACCCCATGGTTTCCAGATTTTGATCCAAACAAAATGACTATATCCAAAGTGCCGGTCTGGGTCAGACTATTCAATCTCCCTCTTCATTTTTGGAATGAACGAGTCTTGGAAGGCATTGGGAACAGCATAGGAAAATATATCAAAACAGATCTGGAAAGGATTGATGAAAGGCTCTACACTTTCGCACGTATTTGTGTGGAAGTAGATTTAAGCAAAGGGCTGCCGGACAATATAAGGCTGATCTACAAACAACAAAATTGGTTGCAAGTACTAGATTATGAAAACACCGCTTTCAGATGTAGGCTCTGTAGGCAGACAGGACACTTGCAAAGCACATGTCCAGAAGCCAAGAAAGTAAACAGTAAAAAGAAGCAGAAAGGGAAGCAGAGGAAAGGATGGCAATTTTCACCCCCAGATTCAGAGGACGAAGAATCAGAAGCACAAGAGGAAGAGACCCCCGCAGAGAAGACCGAGGTCTCTCAAGAAATGGAGAATCAGAAGGGAACCACATCAGACAACAAGGATTCACATTTTCACTTAAACCAGGCAGAGAAGGAAAGCGAGGGTATGATTATGGGAGGGACCAAAAGGCATCACCACTCAGATACTTCAGACTCAGATAAGGAAACAGCCTCACAGAAAGCAGAAACACAGCTGGTCATAGCTTCGATTGAGCCCACTCAAGGAGAGTGGCGCAAGGTCGAAAAGAAAAAGGGGAGAAAAACCTGAAGGGTGAGTCCTTTACTCACCACCGGATTGCAGTTTTTCTCCTCTTTATCCTCTCTACTCTCTTTCTCTTTCTCTAATACAGTTACTTTGTAACGTTGCATGGGGTGCGAGAGCACTGGAGCCCAATGGGCATCTTTCTGAAATGCTTCAATGCATCTGCTAGTGTAACTTTTCATTTTTTTAATAAAAAGTTACCGTTTTTTTCCTTGGAAAAAAAAGATTAATTTAGTATATTGAAATATTAAATAGAATAATACTGAATTATTAAATTAAACAAAATTATTAATTAAAATAACATAAATTGGAATTAAATAATAATTATTATTAATAATAAAATTATAGAATTTAAAAAGCGGGGAGTTCAACCAATTTTAACTAGAATGATCAAGAAAGATTAAAAAAATGAATTATAAATGATTTAAATAAATAGAGGTAAATGGTTAAATATTGGCTAATAAAAGCATTGAGATAGAATAAAATGGTAATAATTAGAATTTAATTAATGTTGGATTTAATTATAGAATTAGAGATCAGTCTAAATCCATTTTTATTTTAAGAGATCAATTTATTTAACTTAAAAGAAAATTGTACTTTAAAATATTTAATCCTTTTTTATGCTTGATAAAACCAGATCTAAAATTGATCTAGACCTATTTTATTATTAATTATAATTATAGATATAATTATTAATTTTTATTTTATTTTTAATTTTTGTTTTATGTAATTTAATCAAGAAAAAATGTTTATAAAACATCACAACATCTCTATCATATTAACTAAGAAACACATCTCCATAAATATCTTTTAACTTTTTAAAACCATATATACAACATTTCTGTAACATCGAAAATTCCTCAGCATTCATTAAAAAAATAATAATAATATTTACTTCCACCACTATGAATCAAGAATTACTTACAAAAATAATTATGATTTACTTACAAATTAAGAATTTAGTTCCAAAACTAATTTAAACATCGGTGAAATTGGAATGACAAAAAAGGATTTCAAGGAACGTTTTCTTGATCTTCTTAAAAAAGCAATGCGATCGAGAGAGAGGATGAGGATGGTTGACCTTTTAGACATGCCCTAGCGAGAAAAAAAGCAATGCGATCGAGAGAGAGGATGAGGATGAGGCTGGTTGACCTTTTAGACATGCCCTAGATTTCTCGCTAGGATGCAATGAGGATGAGGATGGTTGACCTTTTTGTATGGAAGGATGATATCTATTTAACAGCTGATATGGACTAACACGGGGTATGAGAGGGCAAATGATGTCATACTCATTAATAATTAGTATCATATTCATTTATTATTAATATAATGCTAATTTTTCGTTATTAATAAAATTTAATATTTTTAAAGTTTATAATTTTATTTTTGTTTGTTAAATTGTAAAAGTTGAGATGAATTTATTTTTAATTTTTGGTTTGCGAAATTGTTATAGAAGGCATATAAATTGTTAAAATTATTTGTAGACTCGGAGGTTGTATCTGGCCTAGGTTACACCAACACTATATTTTTATCCATAAAATTTTGAATTAGTGACCATTACATCAACAACCTTCACATCACAGAACGCCTTAACAATACAACCCATCACCATCTATTTTATGCACTATATATATTATAATTTAAATAAATTTATTTTAATTCATTTATTTATAATTGGTTAAACCATGTCTTTATAACATATTATTATTTTACTAAACTATTTATACGCTATTTATTTATAATATATTACTTTATTAAACCATCTATCTATAATATAATATATTATTCGATGTCGGTAACTTTTTCTCTCCAATTCTCAATCAACCATATAATATATTATTTTACTAAACCATTTATGTATAGTATATTGTTATCTCTATAACATATTATTTTACTAAATTATTTACTTATAATATATTATTTTATTAAACCATCTATTATATTTTGTTCAACTATATATATATATTTGTTATTTTTATTTTATTTTTCTAAAAATTCATAATTTTAAATCTAAAAGGTAATCGAATCCTAGTTTGTAAAATTATTTAGTTATAATATAGCCAAGATTAGAACAAACTCTCATAAGTTTCATAGTGAAACTGGTAGTTCCTAAAACACCATGGATGGAAAAGATCTGCCATCTCTGTGAGAATATGAACATCTAGGATGAAAATCACTTTCTCTTAGAGTGCCCTGCGTACAACCACATTAGATCTCAGTTTCATAATCTTTGTTGCCAAAATTAAGATGAGCTCGGGAGGCTTCTCTCCAAGTTTTTTGAGCATAGGAATAAAATCTTAAATCAAACTAAATAATTTGTTTCTTTAGGTCTGATAGACCAAAGTTTGGTCTCAATGGACATTAACCATCATCATCATATTATGGTCTTAAATGATCTATATATAAAATATTATTATTATTTTATATTTATATATATAATATATTATTATTATTATTTTTTATTTATATATAATATATTATTATTATTATTATTTTAATTATATTGTAAATCACAATTTAAGATTTAAAATATAATTAAATATTTTATTAAACCATTTATATATGTATAATATATTGTTGTTATTATTTTATTTCCCCAAAAAATTATAATTCCAAATCTCAAAGGTAATGGAATACTAGTTTGTAAAACCATCTGGCTATAACATATTATTGTCTTAAGGATCTATGCTCTACCATGGGTATGACTTTTAACACTGACAAAACAAAAGTTATGATTATCAAATCCAAGAAGGATACTTACGCTAATTTTATGTATGCCAATAATAACTTGGAGGAACTGTCTTCTTACAAATACCTAGGAATTGATATTCATCACAAGCTCAACTGGAACTATAGCATTGAGAAAAGGATTAATGGGGGTGGAAAGTTTATTTTGGTCTTGAAAATAATTGTAAAATAGCAAACCTCGTAATGTGG
Organism: Pinus tabuliformis; assembly: GCA_031772625.1. NCBI lineage: Eukaryota > Viridiplantae > Streptophyta > Pinopsida > Pinales > Pinaceae > Pinus > Pinus tabuliformis. The sequence goes on along the minus strand of CM062817.1, from coordinate 806,304,836 downwards.
GATAGAAAGAAGTTCCTCTTTGAAACTTTAGTCACTCTTGTTATCTTATATGGATGTGATGTTTGGGGCGGCATCTCTAGAGAATCCTCCAGAATCCTAGAGAAACATTGAGAAAATCTATAAGCATTTTATAATGTATAACCTCAAAAATAAGAGCAATACACCCTATCCTATTATCCTTATAGAAGTGGGTCTTTCCCCTATCGAGAGCCTAGCTATGACTAGCTTCTATTGTACAAGCACAAACTCAATAACATAAGAGACCATAGACTTCCTAAGCTAGCTTTAAATTCCAGCCAAAACCACCTAAGGCTCAAACGAGGTTGGTTTAAAGACATCAGGACCTAGTTAAACCATTGGGAGATCAACGAGAATGTTGCATTGCAAAACATTAATAACATTAAAAATATTGGTACTTCTAAGTTCAAAGATAAAATGTGGTGTGAGAAAGATTTAACAGCTAAAAGAAAATTAAGATATTATAAGGACGTCATCCACCCTACCCTAGAATATCAAAAAGATCTCTCTATTTTAACTAGCTCAAAAAAGAAAATTAATATAGCCAAGATTAGAACGAACTCTCATGAGCTCCATAGTGAAACAGGTCGTTGGGCAGTTCCTAAAACACCATGGATGGAAAAGATTTGCCATCTCTATGAGAATATGAACATCAAGGATGAAAATCACTTCCTCTTAGAGTGCCCCACGCTAATCTTTGTTGCAATATTGACCTTCCTAGCCTTTTAGGATGCCAAAATTATAGTGAGCTGGGGAGGCTTATCTCCAAGCTTTTTGAACATAGGAATAAAATCTTAAATCAAACTTGATAATTCGTTTATTTAGGTCCGATAAGCCAAATTTTGGTCTCACTGAACGTTAACCACCAACATCATCATCATCAATATATTATTATTATTATTATTATGATAATATTGTAAATCATTTAAAATATAATTAAATATTTTATAGTTCATTCAATATGTTAAATTATTTATTTATATTATTTTTTCTAAAAACTTATGATTTATAATTTTAAATGTACATTGTCTATCATTATTATCTATAATATTTTTAGCATAATTATCTATAATATATTATCATATTCCTAAAAATTGTCTATCATTATTATTTATAATATTATTATCATATAGATATATGTCTTCGGGATTAATCACATTGTTAGGATTTTGTCCACGTTTCAAACCAATTAATGCGTGAGAAATTAATCAATCTATAGGAATAAATAGCATGGATGCATCATTGCCCAAAGTTAGCCTTTCGGTAAATTAGTTAAAAAAATTATTTAAAATATAAAGTGATATTATTAAATAATTATTTTATATAAATCGATAATTTTGAAAAATAATATTTTATATTTAATTATTCCATAACAGCTAGTCTTTCACTAATTATATAACATTTCAAGAGATATCTCCCTATCACTAATTCTTAAATAAATTTTTTAACTAATTTACCAAGGACTAATTTTTAATGGCTAACTCTCACCAATGATGCATCCATGCTATTTATTCTGATCAATTGGTTTCTCACCTTGTCCTGAGGATGAACCACATTAGTTCGATTGATTTCTCACCTTGTCCTAAGGATGAACCACATTAGTTCATTCGAAAAGTCGACCAAATCCTAAAAATATGATTAATTCGGAAAACTTATATCTATATTATGGATCACAAAAGTCTTAGATCTAACATTATTATCATAATCATCTATAATATATTATTTATTATTTTAGAAATTATAATTCATAATTTCAAATGTTAAATTATTTATTTGTTTGTTTATAATTTTTTTCTAAAAAATTATGATTGAAAATTATTATTTATAATTTTAAAAAGTCGACCAAATCCTAACAATATGGTTAATTTGGAAAACTTATATCTATATTATGGATCACAAAAGTCTTAGATCTAACATTATTATCATAATCATCTATAATATATTATTTATTATTTTAGAAATTATAATTCATAATTTTAAATGTTAAATTATTTGTTTGTTTGTTTATAATTTTTTTCTAAAAAATTATGATTGAAAATTATTATTTATAATTTTAAATGTAAATTATCTGTCATTATTATCTATAATATTATTATCATTAAATTATTTATTTATAATTTTTTACTTACAAATTGTCTATCATGATTATCTATATTATTATTATCATAATCATTTATAATATATTATTTATTATTTTAGAAAGTATGATTCATAATTTTAAATGTTAAAATAAATAAATAAATAAAATTAATGTAATAGCCTTGAGTGAGTTGTAAATATTCTAATTTTTAATTTGCTAAGTTAAGTGATAAAGTTAATTAATAGATATTGTTTATGGTCAACCATAAAATTACGGGAAAGAGTACTAAATGAGAATTTCACTTACTAGACAATTAAAAGATAGTTATTCCTCTCCCATAAATAATCTCAGTTGGGAAAATGGAGCCAAAAGGGTGTGAGGGGAGAAAAATTGAGGTAACCTTGTGAACTTGGTACCTAGTTAGAGGAGGTCAATAGAGGAAAATAAAACTAGAAGCTTGTAACCCTGAGAACCCTGAGAATAAGGTTGTTGAGGATTGGAGGAGGTCAAGAGAGGAAAATAAAATTGGAAGCTTGTAACCCTGAGAACCCTGAGAATAACGTTTTTGAGGGAGGGAGGATGCTGCCAGTAAGAGATTCTTTAGGGGTTTGAGGAGGTCAAGAGAATAAAATAAAACTGGAAGCTTGTAACCCTAAGAACCCTCAGAATAACGTTGTTGATGGAGGGAGGATGTTGCCAGTGACAGATTCTTGAGTTTCTTGAGTTGGTTGGCTAATGGAATCCCAAATTTTTGGCCATATGTTATTGAGCGTTGGAGGAGGTCAAGAGAGGAAAAGAAAACTAGAAGCTTGTAAGCCTAAGAACCCTAAGAATAACGTTGCTGAGGGAGGGAGGATGTTGCCAGTAAGAGATTCTTGAGTTGTTTGGCTAGTGGAATCCCAAACTATTGACCAATGGAATCCCAAATTGTAGCCTCGATGCTCAGTTGAAATCCTAGACTAGACCTAGAAAGAATCAAGGAGAGTCTTGGATAGACCTGACATGGTAACTGTTTGGAAGTGAAACTAGATTAGACCTAGAAGGGGTCAACGAGAGTCTTGGATAGACCTGGATGCTCGGTTGAAATCCTAGACTAGAGTCTTGGATAGACCTGACATGGTAAGTATTTGGAAGTGAAACTAGACTAGACCTAGAAGGGGTCAAGGAGAGTCTTGGATAGGCCTGACATGGTCATTGTTTGGAAGTGAAACTGGCTCAGGGGGAGTTCTGGTAGTTGATAACATACTCACTGGTTCAATGGAACACTCTTTTTCCCTAGTGATTTTGTGGTTGGTTCAGAAATTTAAAAACTAGATTAGACCTAGAAGGGGTAAGGAGAGTCTTAGATAGACCTAACATGGTCACTCTTTGGAAGTGAAAGTTGCTCGAGGGAAGTTCTGGTAGTTGATACCATACTCACTTGTTTAGTGGAGCACTCTTTTTCCCTGGTGATTTTGTGGTTGGTTCGGAAATTTAAAAACTAGACTAGACCTAGAAGGGGTAAGGAGAGTCTTGGATGGACCTGACATGGTCACTCTTTGGAAGTGAAAGTGGCTCGAGGGGAGTTCTGGTAGTTGATACCATGCTCACTTGTTCAGTGGAGCACTCTTTTTCCTTGGTGATTTTGTGGTTGGTTCGGAAATTTAAAAATTAGACTAGACCTAGAAGGGGTAAGGAGAGTCTTGGATAGACCTGACATGGTCACTCTTTGGAAGTGAAAGTGACTTGAGGGGAGTTCTGGTAGTTGATACCATACTCACTGGCTCGAGGGGAGTTCTGGTAGTTGATACCATACTCACTGGCTCAGGGGAACACTCTTTTTCCCTAGTGATTTTGTGGTTGGTTTAGAAATTTAAGAAAGATAGATAAGTATTATTAATATGTTTCGTTGGGAACACTCTTTTTCCCTGGTGATTTTGTGGTTGGTTCAGAAATTTAAGAAAGACAGATAAGTATTATTAATATGTTTCATTGGTATGTTGTTTCCTTCTAGATGTGTAAAATTACTTTTAGGTTGTACTAAGTTATATTTCTCTACATAGAGGATGAATTCTCTAGAATGGGTGCAAACTGTAATTTTGTGGCAGACTCATATTGAAGAACAATTAAGTGAAAAGTTGTTTTAGTTTTCGAGGTCTATATTTCTGATATTATGCCATTATGCTATGTTTGAAATTTAAGTTTCTTGCTAATATATGATGATTATTTTATTATTGGACTGGGTTAGTTTTGAGGCTAGAACAACAATTAAGTGAAAATTTGCTTTAGTTTTGGATTCTATATTTATGATATTATGCCATTATGCTATGTTTGAAATTTAAGTTTCTTGCTAATATATGCTAATTATTTTATTACTGGACTGGGTCAGTTTTGAGACTAAAACAATCATTAGTTTGTTAGCCTTGCAAAGTCTCAATCCACACACACACACACATATATATATATATATTAAAGCTCGAAGTAAACTCTAAAAATATCTCAACATTAGTTACCATTCTAAATTTTGACAACAGAGAAACAAATTTCTAATACTATGAAGAAAGAAACCAAATATAACAACAGTCGATAAGTATCACAGATATCTTTCATAAAATTAAAACATGAGTTGACACCCTCATAATTAATTAATAATTATGAAATCAATTAGAACTAAAGACCTGAGAATGATTGAATACAACACTATAGAATGTAACTAACAAAACAATTTTTTTACAAAACAAAATAAAAGGGAAAATATCCATTTGCATGTGAAATTGAAAACTCCGCCAAAAGGAAGACAATACTCTATCACAAGCAAAGTGAAATTGATAAAACCAATTACCCTAACCCTTAGGGTTAACATATTTCACTAGAAGAAATAACGAGTAGCAACATTGTTAACCAAAGTAGCAGTGTTGAAAAAAAAGGAAAATAATGGGCAAATAATATGTGTAGAGAGTTATTTTATGAATGAAATTAACAAGGTCACACGCCAAAAATATTCCATAACCATTAAGAAAAAGGCTAACATTGTATTTATTTACACAACCATTTTAAAAATCACACTTCAAACCCTAACTAAAATTTAATGTTAGTCGTGAGGCCTATGATGTGATGTTCCCCATATACGTGTAAATATTTATTTTATTGTATTTGTAGGACAACTGAACACTAGTTAACTTTGTTTTATATAAATAGCTATTATGTTTCTATTGCATAAGTGAATTTCTAGGATTATGACAATAATTAATTGATTTAACTTAAAGTAAAAAGTGAGCTATCAAAGGATAACAGTTGTTCTCAAACAGTTATGTTGGGTGGTTACCCAGCCCTAACTTTTCAAAGGGGAGATTTATTCCAGGAATCAAGAGGATGACAGATCTGGGATCTAGAAGAAAGAAGAGAACTAGAAGAGGTAAAGAACCAAAGGATTAAAAAGTGTGTTGTAAGGACAGACAGTACAAGAATGGCTATGTCTTGTTAAGACTAGATAGCTCAACAAATTCAAGAAGGAAAAATTCTTGAAGAGATTGCCTTGAAGAGGGTAGCTCAGGGGGAGACTTCAAGCAAAACAGTGCTGGTCTCAAGGTTGGGAGGCAAAACACAAATAGAGGACTTAGACCTAAAATCCTAGAAAGCTGAGACAGATAAGTATCTCTGAATACTTTAACTTAAAAATAGCAAGTATTTCCAGTGGTGGGAAGCGTATGGCATCTGTCTTAAAAGCAAGTAGAGGAATTATAAGATTATTTATTATCTGTATTAACTTAAAAATAGCAAGTATTTCTAGTGGTGGGAAGCGTATGGCTTTTGTCTTAAAAGTAAGTAGAGGTATTATAAGATTATTTATTATCTGAGTGAAGTCATAGTTAGGAATAGTGCAAGAATTTATGATGCTAACCTTTACTGTATAAGGGAAAGAACAAAATACAAAACAAATGCAATATAAATTCAAGTCATACGACAAACTCTTGAAAAGCTAAAATAGTTGAGTATTATGATATTTAGAAATAGTAAGAACGAATATTCTCCATTTATCAAATATAAGAAGGACAACATAACCAAGGTTTACCTGGCCATATTGTAACCAGCAACTGTAGAAATTAAAACTACAGATATCTATAAGTACCATATTTAGAGACTCGGATTAACGTCGATTCACATTTAACTGAATATATTACTAGCAAAACCCCGAGAAAGCATTTGGGCACTCGAAAAACAAGAATAATTAGTAAATATGCTAGAAATTCCTATAATAGAATCGTTGTTGAATAAAATATACAAACAATGAAACAAGTAACAAAGAATTTCTTGCAGCCTATTAAATGATAACAGAGACTTTATATCTTAATCCGTAATATGATGGCATTTGTAACTGTAGAGTAAATATAGACAATAGGGTTCTAAAACTGTACAGTAACGAAGAACAACGAAGAAGTAACCGCACCTTTCCATTACTATATCAAAAAAACAAAGTGAACAGTAGAATCCTTCAAAAGGATTAAGTATAGCCACAAATACTAACTCCCGAGTACAGAGTATTTTTCCCATGATTAAGCAAATAAGAGACTCAGGCATAAGAAGACAATAGCTCCTCATAACTCTAAACCCGACTCATTTCAAAAATAGTAGCAAGGCAAGATACATTTCAAACCAGAACAAGAACTGAATATGGATTACCCTCTGCGTTCAGCAACATCTTCCGAAGATTATTACATAAACCCTCGGCTCTAAGCCAGAGTGCCATTAAGAAAAAAGAAAACAAATATAGTATTCCGCTCAAAAATGAATACATATAACAAATAATGACCTTGGATAAACCTTGCAAACAACATACCCAGTAGTACGTGCCGAAGAACTGGTAGTCATGGATGCAAGCCAGAATGACCTCGAGGGTTTTCACTTTGGAGTTGAGCAGCCTTGTCCATAAACCAAGTAGCAACGAGATTACAAGAAAACGATACTAAACAGTGAAAGAAGTTTAACGAATTAAATGAATAAGCTCAGTAAACCAATACTTGCCTTAAGGTAAATTAAAGCCGGCAAACCCCTTCCAGAACCAAGGATTGAACCAGGTGCATGTAGTGTTATTCCACTGACAAGCAATAACTCCGAAAGAACCCCAAATGCAGGCAGTCTGGTTGAAAACGATCGACATAAAAATGTAGAAGCAAACAGGGAACTTTATCAAAGAAACAGATGGTCGATTAAGCCGGAGGGCCGATGAATGTTCAGCTGGATCAAGACAAGCTTGAACATACGCCTCAAAGCATACAATGTACCACAAGACGATTCCTCGGCCGTCAGGTCCGATGGGAGTACAAGCACCGTAGATCCGGCACACATTTCCGCTCGAAGACCACAGCTGGAGGCACCTGGCAGTCGGCTCAAAGCACTAGGCATTAGCAGCTGAGTTATTAAATGAGGATCATAAGGTTAGGATATTGCTGTAAATTCCATCACATTTATACTTTAATGTGTTAAAAGGGCATGACAGCACTAAAGTCATATTAATTAACTTAGCATCAAATGTCAACCTTCGCCGACAGTTTAGTATTCTCTGCCATAACTTTAAATAAATAAATAGTTGTGTACAGTGCTAACATAGTGGTAGCTACCAATTCATGGATATCAAATGAATATAGTAAGCCATTCTCGCTCGTTAATTGTAAATCTAAATATATATGAGGTTTTATGTTAAAAACATGTAAATAATTATTCTACTAGCAATTCGTTAATATTGGATGTGTGACATATGGTATCAGAGCACTCAGGTTATCAAAACTGAGGCCTCTGGAAAAACAAATTTGGCAATATTTGTGTATTATGCACAACAAAAATCCAAGAACAGATATAGCTATTATGAGAAGAATGGGAAACATACCACATTGAACAGTGACAAGACCAGGAGCATCAACTTTTCAGGAGACCAATCCTGAAGTATGGGTGCAACTAGGTGAGGAACCTCGAAACACCAATTCCACAATTCTAGAGACTATGCAAGAACTAAAATAAAAAATGGCTCGACTGCAGGCAGACAATGAATGATTAATGCAGGAAAAAGAGAAAATCATGAAGATCCTGTTAGATAGATAGAATCAGAGGCAAACCATTCCTAGTCCCAAGCACGGAAATGTGACGGGAGAACATGAATATCATACTGAACAAGAAGAAACTAAAGGTGGTGAAGAGAACCAAGAAGAAGAATCCAGAAATGCATCAGAACACAACAAGCACAAGAGACAAAAAGTAGAACTTCAGGGAGAATTCCAGAAGATAAAGCCTCCGCTCTTTGATGGTGAACAGGAGGAGGTAGTCGAAGCTTGGCTCATTAACATGAACAAATATTTCCAACTGTACGAATACGACCATAATCTGAAGGCTAGATTGGAAATTTTTCAGTTGCAGGGGAAAGCCACCTTGTGGTGGGAGGAAGTAAAAATAGTTCGTGGTGTAAATGAACAAAGCATAACCTGGGATAAATTTCAAAAATAGTTTAAGGAAAAATATCTAACCGAAAGATTTTACGATGAGAAGGTCAAGGAGTTTCATGACCTTCGTTTGGGACAACTGTCTATAGATGAGTTCATAACTAAGTTCACCTCTTTACTGCGATACGTTCCATACATATGGGAAGACAAGGCTAAGGTATAGCGGTTTGTCAGTAGTTTGTCATTGTTTATGAAGGAACGCCTTGAGTTCGATAATCCAAAAACCATGGACAAAGTCATACAAAAGGCTCAGGTGTGATATCAGCAAAATAAGCAGAAAGGGGAAGGAGGAAAAAAGTCGAATGACAAGAAAGGAGGTAAATTCTCCTCTAGTCATAAAATAAATAAATTTGTTCTCAACAAGACCCCAATAGAAATGTGAACAGGAATCCACCTCGGTTCAAAGTTCCCAGTGAAACCAAGACAAATGAGTAATCAGTAAGGACTGAAGTGGAAATGGCAGCCAGACCACCAGTACAGTGTTGGGGATGTGGAGGGCCTCATTATGTTAAAAACTGCCCACATCGCAGAGGAACTGATCAGGTAGCCCAGGTTCAAGAGGCATCAACAGTCAGAGAAGTGGCAAGAAGCATGCCGAAAATCAATGCTGCCCTTGAGGACCACCAGGCAGAATACCAACCGACTATGATAGAGTTTGAAGGTAAAATTTCCAACCAAACTATGTCTATTTTAATTGACCCTAGGGCTACCTTAAGTTATGTTAGCCCCAAAATAGTAGAACAATGCAAGCTGCAGCCGGTTAAATTTAAGAATCCCTAGTTAGTACAATTGGCCACAAGGGCCAAAAGAAGAGTGTTAACCAAGGTTAGTAATTATCTTTTATAAATAGCAGGACAACCCATTATGGCAGATTTAAATGTACTACCCCTAGGGTCATATGATATTCTAATTGGAATGGATTGGTTGGAAAAACACAGGTCTCTCCTCAACTGTAAAACTAAAACCATTAACTACATGGATGAGGATGGTGGGAAGTGGGAAATTCAAGGGATAATAAGACCCTTAAGATTGAAACCTGTGACAGTGTCTCAATTGGACAAATGCATCCAGAAAGGATGCAAGATTTATGGAATTCAAGTAGGATATTCTGATTCAAAAGAAAAATCTGCTACGTTGGATGATATACCAATAGTGCAGATGTATTTCCAGAGGAAATCCCGGGGCTTCCACTGAAAAGAGACATAGATTTTACTATTGAATTAATACTAGGAGTTGCACTTGTGTCTAGAGCCCCTTATCATATGAGTATACATGAATTAACCGAGTTGAAAATGCAAATGCAAGAAATCCTTGACAAAGGATATATCCGACCAAGTGTATCACCCTGGGGAGCCCCGGTACTTTTTGTAAAAAAGAAGGATGGAACTATGAGAATGTGTATGGACTATCGTCAACTAAATAAGTTAACCATCAAAAACAAGTATCCCCTACCTCGCATAGATGAATTATTTGACCAAGTAAAAGGGGCCACTGTGTTTTCCAAGATTGACCTTCGATTGGGCTATCATCAAATTAGGATCAAGGAAGAAGACATAGCAAAAACAACCTTCAAAACTCGATATGGGCACTACGAGTTTGTGGTGCTGCCCTTTGGTCTAACCAATGCACCTGCAACTTTCATGTGCCTCATGAATAGCATATTCCATAAATATTTGGACAAGTTTGTGCTAATTTTCATTGACGACATCTTAATCTACTCACGAACAGTGGAAGAACACAAGGAACACCTTCAAATTGTTTTGCAAGTTTTAAGGGAACACCAGCTATATGCCAAATACAGTAAATGTGACTTTTTTAAAGAACAGATCCAATATCTTAGTCACGTCATTACTAAAGATGGAATAGTTGTGGACCTAGAAAAAGTAAAAACCATAATGGAATGGCCAGTACCAAAAGATGTGGCGGATATAAGATCGTTTATGGGCTTAGCCGGATATTACAGGCGATTCATTGAAGGCTTTTCTAGGGTAGCCTACCCCATTACTTCGTTGCAAAAGAAGGGTAAGGCCTTTTTATGGAGTAGTGAATGCCAACATAGTTTTGACCGGCTTAAACATTTACTCACCACTACACCCATATTAAGCATTGTTGATCCAAATAAAGATTATGTGGTGTGTACTGATGCTAGTAAGGAAGGTGTAGGAGGCATACTAATGCAAGAAGGCAGAGTCGTAGCTTACGAATCCAGAAAGCTCAAGGAGCATGAATAGAGGTACTTGGCCTATGATTTGGAGTTGACAACAATTATTCATGCTTTGAAAATGTGGTGGCACTACTTATTGGGTAAGAAATTTCTGCTAATGACCGACCATCATAGCTTGACTAATTATTTCAAGCAGCCCACATTGAATGCTAGACAAGCTCATTAGGTCACTTTTCTGAGTGGATTCGACTTTGAAATTAAACATCTAAAGGGTAAGGATAATCGTGTCGCAGATGCATTAATTAGAAAAACTAAATGTTTATATGAAATATCATTTAGGGAAGCACAAAACACATTCAAGGAACAAATTAAAGAAGAAGTAATGCAAGACCCCGAGTACCAAAATTTGTGGCAGCAAACAAAAATTTTGAACAACAAAGAACAATAGCTTGGGTATGAAGTAAATGAAGACGGTTTGTTGATTTACAAAACAAGGATGTATGTAACCAAAATAAAATCCATTAAGGATTTAATTCTATATGAATATCACAAAGTTCCATATGTCGACCATCCTGGATATCAGAAATTGATAAACGCTCTTAGAAAAGAGTATTTCTGGCCTGGCATGAAAAAGGAGGTGGCTGAATATTTGGCTCGTTGTTTGGAATGTCAACAAGTCAAAACAGAGCACCATCATCCAGCCGGTTTACTCCACCCATTACCAATTTCAGAATGGAAATGGGAAGTTATTCTATAGATTTTGTAACAGGCCTACCCAGGTCAAGGAAACAAAACGATTCAATCATGGTGGTTGTAGATAAGCTAAGCAAATCCGCCCACTTCACACCGATACAATCTACTTTAAAGGCAGTTCATATTGCTAATATATTTATGAAAACTATATTTAGATTACATGGCATATCGAAGGTTACGATTTCAGATTGTGACGTAAAGTTTACATCAGCTTTCTGGAAAGCCTTGTTTGAAGGATTGGGCACCCAACTACATTTCAATACCGTGTACCATCCTCAAACAGATGGGTAGACCGATCGACTAAACCAAGTGGTAGAGGATATGTTACAAGCATATGTGATGCAGCAACCATCTAAGTGGGAAGAGTACCTACATCTTGTGGAATTTTCTTACAACAACAGCTATCACACCTCTACACAAATGAGTCCTTTTGAAGTGCTCTATGGTCGTAAATGCAGAACTCCCTCAAAATGGGGTGGTCCAGAAGATAAATTAATGTTGGGACCTAATATGTTAGCAAAGATGGAAGAAATGATCAAGGAAGTGTGATGTAACTTGAAGGTCGCCCAAGTCCGGCAAAAGAACTTTGCGGACAGGAAAAGAAGTTTTTTGGAATTTCAAGTAGGGGATCATGTCTACGTTAGCGTTCGGGCCAATAAAAGTACACTACAATGGATGGGTTGCGCCAAATTAGCACCCAGCTTTTGTGGTCCATTTCAAATTATAGCACGAATTGGGCCCGTAGCTTATCAGCTTGCCTTACCAAGCCACATCCGAGTGCACAACATTTTTCACATTTCGGTATTAAAGAAATATATTTATGACCCCAAACACATAATAAAATGGCAAGAAATACAGGTGAAGGGGGAGAGAATTACAAAAAAAAAATAAAAATGTATATATGTATGCATAGTAGATTTATATTCTGATTTTTCCAAGGTAACTAAAGTAATTATCTATTTATTTTTGTCAAATACAGGTAGAACCGAAAGGCGAGTTCCTGGTCAAGCCAATGGGTATACTCGATCGGAGAGAAGTAATGCTGCGGAGACGAGTTATCACCCAAGTTAAGGTACAGTGGCAGCATTTTGGTCCTGACGAGGCTACCTGGGAGGATGAAAGGACCATGAGGGAGATATTCCCAAGGTTATTTTCAACAAAAGAACATCGGGATGATGTTCAGTCTTGGGGGGGAAGATGTGATGTCCCCCATATATGTGTAAGTATTTATTTTACTCAATTTGTTGGACAACTGAATACTGGTTAACTTCGTTTTGTATAAATAGCAATTATGTTTCTATTGCATAAGTGAATTATTGGAATTATGACAATAATTAATTGATTTAACTTAAAGTAAAAAGTGAGTTATCAAAGGATAACAGTTGTTCTCAAACAGTTAGGCTGGGTGGTTACCCCAGCCCTAACTACTTCCAAAGGGGAGATTTATTCCAGGAATCAAGAGGATGATGAATCTGAGATCTGGAAGAAAGAAGAGAACTGGAAGAGGTAAAGAACCAAAGGATTTAAAATTGTGTTGAAAGGACAGATAGTACAAGAATGTCTATGTCTAGTTAAGACCAGATAGCTTAACAAATTCAAGAAGGAAAAATTCTTGAAGAGATTGCCCTGAAGAGGGTAGCTCGAGGGGAGACTTCAAGTGGAACAGATCTAGTCTCAAGGTTGGGAGGCAAAACACAGACAAAGGACTTAGAATGAAAATCCTAGAAAGTTGAGACAAATAAGTACCTTGTAGAGCCTCTAACTTGCACCTAATTATCTATCATTACCTACAGCTTTTTCCTCACTTATCCCTCTCTTTTGCCCTATTTTCCTCATAAACCTATCCAGATCATTACATTTGATGTCTTTAAGCATGATTGGTTAACTTTGCTAATGTTTGACTGTTTGTCTAGATTTTTGACATATGCACAGAGATTCCGCAGCTGTCTGGCAATTCCGCAACCATTCAGCAATTCCGCAGCTATCTAGTCATTCCGCAGCCTTTTCATTGATCTCTATGTTCCACGTGTCATTTTGAAAAACGAATCACATGGGCACGTGGGAATGAAGGTGTTAAAGGTTCCTATGCTATTGGTTCGGTCAGCAACGCCACGCACACCTCCGGTCAACGTGGATCAAACTTCGGTCAACAAAGCCAGCTCAAACGGTGCTGCGTGAGCTGATAGGTCACGTCACTCTAGATGGCGATTCCTCCACGCTATGCAGGTTATGGGAGACAGGATCCAACCTTGGATTCAACCTCCATGACGACCGTACCCTCCAGATAACACACGGACCTGTTTACGTGTTGCTGTACCATTTAATTAGCATGACTGTCAGTTAATTTCTAGTTTCATGTTTTACGCAGTAGGCAGTTGTTCATACGCCTATAAAATCCAGCGTATACGCACGCTTAAGGATTAGTTTTTAGTTGCTTTGTTTATGTAATTGCTATAATTTTAGTGTGTACAGAAACTCTGTTTTGAAGCTGCTGTTTCAGCACTTTTTACTGTAATTTCTGCATATGAGTTAATAGAAGACTGTGCTGTTTTGACTCCTTCAAGTAGCTGATCTTTCCTTGGGTTTTGTGGATGGAGGGCCCCCATTCATAACAGCCTTTGTACAGTAAATTTACCTTTATGTTCTTGCCATTTCCTTCTTTTGAATTCAGCAATTTTCCTTTTCTTTAATACATGTACAGTTTTGATTTACTTTCACTGTCATCTCATTTCCAGCATTTACTTTAACTGATCAGGATTGTTTTCTGCAGGTGTTAGCCCGGGATTGTGTGTCTTTGTTGTATTTGCTTTATCTCTAATGGTATTTTCAGTTGTCATATTCATAGTTGCTGCCTTTACTCTGTTTTTCTAGCTTGATTTCTAGTTTAGTTTCTCAAGTTGTATGCTAACATATTGATGGTCTCCTTATCATAAGTTGTTCATCTTTAAGAGATCAGAATACTAATAAATCACAGCTTGCTTTGAGTAGTTTTTGACTTATATCACTAACTCTTTCTTCACTTGTTACACATTACAATGTATGTTGGAAGCAGAATGTTGAAGAGAGGTACAGTGGTGTTATAATTTGTCATCTTAGAGCTTGATTACTTTTTAGACTTATTTCTAACTACTTCTTAATCGTGTTTCACATAGTACTATATGTTGGAAGCAGAGTGTTAGGAAGAGATGAACATTATAATTGGTCTTTAAAGTGGTTTTTCTTACTTTTTATTGCAGCAGCATGAGTAGTGACTAGTGCCATTAGAAAGTGGTTTTTTATGCTTTGCTTTCAGTTTCATTTCAAGTTATTTCTTTCAAGCTCTTTCTTTGCAAGTTTAGAAGGTAGTTAGAAACCACCAGTTACACACACTCACTCATTTAGAAACCACCATACACACACAAATCACTCATTTGTTTATAAAATCATCACTTCATCTTAGGAAGTTAAATTGACCACAACACCCCCAAACGACAAAAAGATCTAAGAGGTTACTTAAGTATATACTGTACACCTTCACTTCATCAGCTTACGAGCCCCAGGTTGACAATTTATGATAGCAATTTAGACAACACTAAATTGACTAAACATTTTGGCGCCGTTGCCGGGGAAGTGAAATTAAGTAGCCATATTCTTAGAAAAAAAAAACATAAAATTTCAAGAAAAGAAGTTGATAACCTATCAAAGTATGCTCTCCTCTTGCACTTCAAAGTGATCTAGAGGATCAGAAAAGAGAAAGTTATTGATTTAGTAGTTTCTTGAGTATGCTCTCTTCTTGCACCTAGAGTGACCTGGAAGATCAGAAAAAGAACTATTAACTTGACTTGAAGAAAAATAATAAAAAAAAAATGACATGCATAGAGCTAGAGATTCTAGGGGAAGGTTTTTAGCTAGAGCTCGAAGTTCAATTTTTACAAGTCCATCTGCTTCAAGGGATAGACAAGAGACACCTCCCTCATCTCCAACCGACACTCCTAGCCCTAGAATTCCTAGAATTCAAGAGCCAAGAATTGACTCTCCCACACCTTCTATTGAATTTGAACCAGGAAGAGACCCTTCTCTTTCTCCTACAGAAAGACCAATTGTAATTGAGGAAGTAGAATCATCCGAAGAAGAAGGAGAAATCTCTTCTCATTCACCCTTTGTAGAAGAACCAGAAGATTTTGAAATCCCTAGGGGAACCATCATGGCAGAGGAAGAAGGAGGTGGTAGAGGTAGAGGTAGAGGAGGAGGAGGAAACAACAATGGAGGAGGTAGAGGTCCCCTTGGAGGAGGGAATAGAGATGGCGATAACTCATTTGGGTTTCCTATTGTTAATGAGGATTCCCGGGCTACTATGAAAAACATATCGCCATCTGTCCTCCCAAATTTCCATGGGTTAAGAACTGAGGACCCTGAAACATTTTTATTTGAGTTTGAAGTTGTGTGTCGAACTTATGACTATCTGGATGACTCTCAGAAACTCAAATTGTTCCCTTCAACATTAAAAGATCAAGCTTTGAAATGGTTCATGGGGTTACTCACTCAATCCATTAGGTCTTGGGATGAAATGAAACAAACATTTTTGGATAGGTATCTGGACTATTGTATGCCTATTAATCACAAGGACGAGGTATTTAAAATGATACAAAGAGAAGATGAGAGCTTAGAAGATTTACTTGAAAGATTTCAATATAACCTGAAAAGAGCAAAAATGAGTAACTTGGATGAAGAGACCTTAAAAGCCCTCCTATTAAAAGCCATTAGAGATGAATGGATAGATATCTTGAACATGATGGGGAAAGGGGATATATCTCAACTTTCACTCAGTGATATAGCAGAACTATGTATCCATCTCTCAAGGGGCAAATCAAAAACTCAAAAAGGGCCTAGAGATCCTTCTCTCCTTAGAGCAAATAAATCTGCAACGGGATCAGTAAGTAGGGCTGAAATCGGCAATATGCTTGATGAATTCAAAACTGACATCTTAGGGAGTCTTAATGAACAATTAGATACCCTTAAGATTCACAATAAACAAAAAGCAAAAGCTGAGGCTTTGGCCATTTTTTGCCCGAAATGTAGAAAGAAACATGCTTTAAGGGAATGTCCCTTGGATGCACACGTTGTAGAAACATGCGTAATTTGCTCAGAAACTCATGAGACCAAGGATTGTCCTTCAATTCCTGGCCTCAAAGCAGTCTTTCAAGAAGATCCAAATACACTTGAATCTCTATGTTTTGTTGCAAGGAGACCTTGGCAAGGGCAACAGAATCAAGGGTTTAAAAACTCTATGAATTTTCAACCCCAACCAAATTGGAATCCTTGGCAACAACCCTGGTCTCAACCTCAAAATCCTTTTCAATCATGGATGAAAAGCATGCAAAATCCTTATGAGAGATTTGCTCAATTCTATCAATATCCTCCATCTTTTCAGAACCAGCAAGCTCCACAACTTCCAAATCAAGGTCAACAACTATCATTGCCATACCCTCAACAACAACAACCTCCTCCACAAAATCAAAATTCTCAACTCTTGCTTCAATCCCAACAGAAGTCAAATCAACTTCCCTCTTAGCCATTACCAAATCCCAATAATAGGAACCCTCAAAATGCTTACATGATGGAAGGTCAACCATTTCCTACCTATATGATTGTTCCTCTCAATGAAGTACAACTCAGATCAGGTAGAATCCTAGATCAACCTTCTATAAATGATCAACAGCCAAGCATTTCTGAGGAAGAATCTCTTAAAGTCAATAAGGGTTCTGAAGTATCACTTCAAAACCAAAATATCCAAAAAGAAAAAGAAAAAGAATCAACCCCCACAACTCCCATAGTTGAGCAACCTACATCTTTAGCTACACCTCCTTTTCCTGAAAGATTACAAATTGACAAAAGAGTGGAAAAGAAAATTTGGTTGCCTGACTATAATTTTCTAGATGAATTGAAGAATGTCTATATCAAGATTCCCTTGTTACGAGCCATTAAGGAAATTCCCATTCTAGCAAAGACAATAAAGGAGTTGAGTTTGAAGAAAACAGGAAAGAGAACCAGAGATACCAAAAGGATACATCTGGTTGGAAAAATTGCAGACATTATGATGGGTAAGATTACCATGCAAAAGTATGTGGATCCCGGTAGCCCTATTGTCAAAACTCATATTAATGGGGTTGAAATCCCAAATACTTTGATTGACTTAGGAGCCGCTATCAACATCATGAGTAGATAGACCATGGATCAGTTAAAGCTTCCTAACCTTCTCTTTACACCTACTTTACTGCAACTTGCAGATCGATCAATCATTAAACCTGATGGTGTATTGGAAGACATTCCAGTCTCCCTAGACTCTTGGGAATATCCAGTTGATTTTATGATTTTAACTCCCAAGAACAATCTAGGAGGACATCCTCTTATCTTAGGAAGACCTTGGCTAGCAACAGCTGATGCTTTTATCAGTTGTAGGTCTGGGGACATGTATATATCAGATGGTAATTCCACCAAGAAATTCAACTTGTATCCTCCAGCAAAGGCAATAACAGAAATAGGAGAAGATGAGTGGGTCGATGATGAGGATACTATACAACCTGTTCTAACCATCTCTGAGATCAGTGAAGACAGTCAAATCCTAAACACATTAGAAAATTTTGAAATATCTTTAGAATATGACTCTACACAGTTTCAGTTAGATGTGGACGTTGAATATCTCTCCTCTAGACAGATGTCTCTCTTCTCAATGGAAGAGTTTGGTAGTTCTACAGTTGAAATCCTTCCAGGAAAAACATTGAACATTAATAGAAACTTGGAAAGACCACAACAAGAAAAATTAACCAAACTTTTGCAAAAACATTCTACTGCATTTGCATGGGAATACACTGACATGAAAGGAATCGATCCTAAGACTTGTATTCATCACATCTATATTGAAGAAAACAACAGACCTATTAGGCAACCGCAGAGAAGGATGAATCCAAACCTTAGGGAAATCGTGAAAGAAGAACTCCAGAAATTACTCAAGGTAAACTTCATTTACCCCATTTCAGATAGCCAATGGGTTTCTCCCTTGGTTATAGTGCCCAAAAAGAATGGTAAATGGAGAGTTTGCATTGATTACCGAGAATTGAACAAGGCAACCTTAAAGGATCATTTCCCTCTACCTTTTATTGATCAGGTACTAGACACTTTAGCAGGTAAAAAGTATTTCTCATTCTTGGATGGTTTTAGTGGGTATAATCAAATTCAGGTGGCACCTGAAGATCAAGATAAGACCACATTCACCTGTCCATGGGGAACTTTTGCCTACCGAGTACTCCCTTTTGGATTATGCAATGCACCTGCTACTTTTCAAAGGGCTGTATTAGGTATCTTTTCAGATCTAATCCATGATTGTGTAGAGGTCTATATGGATGATTTTACAGTTTACGGTAATACATTTGAAGAAGCTTTAGAAAATTTGGAAAAAGTACTGATAAGATGTAAGGAAACAAATCTTTCTTTAAGTCATGAAAAGTGTTTTATGATGTTTACTGAAGGGATTGTTTTAGGACATCATATTTCAGGAGATGGGATTAAGGTTGATAGATCCAAAGTGGAAGTCATCTCCAAGTTACCTGTTCCAAATTGCCAGAAAGATGTTAGAAGTTTTCTTGGGTTTACTGGATATTACAGAAGATTTATTAAAAACTTCACTAAGATAGCATCTCCTCTTTTCAAATTGCTTACCAAAGACTGTGAGTTCAAATGGGATCCTGAGTGTCAGTCTGCCTTTGAAACTTTAAAGACTAGAATATCTGAAGCACCCATCTTAAGGGGGCCAAATTGGAAACTCCCTTTCCACATTTCTACTGATGCTTCAGATACGGCTCTAGGAGCTGTCTTGGGACAAAAGGATTTGATCCCTTATGCCATTTATTACACTAGTAAAAATTTGACTCCCACTGAGTTAAATTACACTGTGACTGAAAAAGAATTTCTAGCCGTTGTTCATGCAATTAACAAGTTTAGACATTATATAACCGGCTATGAAACTTTTGTCCATACTGATCACTCTGCAATTAGATATCTCATGAACAAACCTGTTACTAATGGCAGAGTTACAAGATGGCTTTTACTTTTACAAGAATTCAACATTACTGTGTTAGATAGACATGGGAAACAAAACACAGTAGCTGATTTCTTGTCTAGAATCCAAAACACTAATGAAGATTCTCCAGTAGAAGATAAGTTTCCAGATGAATACTTGTTTGCAGTAACTACCAAGACTCCTTGGTATGCAGATATTGCTAATTATCTAGTTACAGGGAAGCTACCTCTACACTTATTTCCTAATGAGAAAAGGAAAATCATTCAGGAGAGTTCACATTATTCTTGGATTTCTAATGAATTGTTCAAAACAGGGCCAGATTGTATAATCAGAAGATGTGTTCGGGAAGATGAAATGCCTGACATCCTTAAGGCATGTCATGATGAACCATGCGGCGGACACTTTGCTGACAAGAGGACAGCCTATAAAATCCTTTCTCTGGGATATTATTGGCCTTCTCTCTTTAAAGATGCAAAGCAGTATGTTAGAAGGTGTGACAGCTGCCAAAGAGTTGGGAGACCAACTCCTTCAAATGAAATGCCACTACAGCCACAGGTATGCATCGAACCCTTTGAGAAATGGGCTCTAGATTTCGTTGGACCTATTAATCCACCATCAAAGCAAAAAAAGTATATATTGGTTTGTACTGATTATGTTACTAAGTGGGTAGAAGCCAAGGCATTGCCTTCTGCCACTGAAAATTCAGTTGTTCAATTTCTTTTTGAGGATATTTTTACTCGTTTTGGTGTCCCAAGAGAAATTGTGACAGATCAGGGAAGCCAATTTACATCTAAATTGATGGAGAAGCTGATGGAGGAATATAAGATCAAGCACAGAACATCTACTCCATACCATTCGCAATCAAATGGCCAAGTGGAATCTACCAATAAAGTTCTTGAAGGCATTATCACCAAGACTGTTCATCTTCATAGAAGAGATTGGGCGGAAAGGCTTCCTGAAGCCTTATGGGCCTATAGAACTACATGGAGGAACACAACAGGACTTTCTCCCTATGAACTTGTTTATGGGAAGGAAGTCCTGCTCCCCATTGAGTTCCAAATCAAGACCTTCAAGATGGCAGTCCAATTGGGGATGAGCCTCTCGGAAGCCCAAAAACACAGAATGGACCAGCTAAATGAGCTAGATGAAATAAGACAAGATGCAATTCTAAGGACCGATCTAGTTCAGCACCAAAGAACTAAATGGCATGATCGACACATCAAGGAGAAGAAGTTTCAAAAAGGAGATTGGGCTCTATTGTTTGATTCAAAGTTTAAAGACTTCAAAGGAAAATTTCAAACTCATTGGCTTGGGCCATATGAGATTGATGAAGTCTTTAGCAATGGAGCAGTTCGAGTGAAAACTATTGATGAATTTCATACTCCTCTTATTGTGAATGGCCATCGCTTGAAGATCTACCAAAAGCCACTCTCAAAAGAGGAATTTGTCAAGTTGTTTAAAGAAGATTCTGCAATCAGGTTGGTGGAGAAGGATTCTTCTCCTCCATCAGCCTAATCTTTGGTTTTTGAAAAAAAAAAAAAAAAATACAAATGTATAGGCCTGAAAACCAGTCTCTGATTGGCAGTCCTATGCAGAAAATCTGAGGTGAAAATCAGGGTCACCTGACACCTCACATTTTCCAAAAAAAATCTCTCTCTCCTCCTTGTTCCATCTCATTTCGCCCACTTCATTCACCATCTCATTCATCCAATCACTCTCACTCCACCTCATTTCTTTCCATCCATCCATCCATTACATTCTATCTCACCAATAAAGTCATTGTCAGATTTATTTCACACAGCTAAAGTTGTTTTGTGCAGACAGAAGGTATCACTGCAGTTTCCGCAGCTGAGGAGCAATTCCGCAGCCAACATCCCAATTCCGCAGCCGATACACTCTGTGCCTGCACATAAAAAATTACACTCTGTTTCAAGAAGAAATCTACAGTCAGAAAAAATCACCAGCATTATTAGAAGGCAAGGTCATGTAGCAGCAATAAACAATTAAAGGTTAGCATCATATGAGCAAAAGGAATCAAGATGCGGATACACAAGGTATGTTCTAATTTCTGACCAACAGTTATATCATTATGCATGGTTTTCGGATTATGTTTTGAGGCACCTAATGTAATGATTGCAAAATCCTTCCACTCCTCGACCGAAAATCCACGTAACCCTCATCCATAATGGTCCCTACTCATTCCAATTTCAAACCCAAACACGGCTGCTCTTTCATTAAAACTCTCGTACCAGAATGACGTATACAACTGTACTACGGCACTCTGAGTTATAATTCCGCAGCCAGATGTACACCAATGACCGACGTCTATGGGATTTAACCGTTTTCACCCATTACTCGTAACCCTCCTACGCATACATAATTCCATTCCCGTTGTTGATTCACTCCCTCATTTCCATTGTTCTTCACTGCTCTGTCTTATTCACTATTCTGTCCACCGTAAGCACTCTCTGTTTCATTTTCTTCTCATTTCTCCACTAAACCCTTGACCACTGTTGTAAGTGCATCACGGCTATTTTGCTGTAGCCGTAAACCCACTGTCCAAACACTTTTCTCCCATATAACTCTTCCACCAAGTGTTAAAACAGTGTTGTTAAGGCAGCCAGAGAGCTGATGGGTAAGCTATTGAGGGCAGAGCCTGAGGGCTCTAAATTTTTAGAAGGTTATCCCCAAACTAAAGACGCTTTGC
This sequence comes from Pinus tabuliformis, assembly GCA_031772625.1. NCBI lineage: Eukaryota > Viridiplantae > Streptophyta > Pinopsida > Pinales > Pinaceae > Pinus > Pinus tabuliformis. Next base: position 806,282,588 of record CM062817.1, on the reverse strand, counting down.
AAAAGGCCAAATGGCTCCAGTTCATTCAAAAATTCCAGGGATACCATAAGGAAGTCACAAAGGCTTTTGCTCGTTCTTTCGAAGACAACAAAGTGGAGATTGGAGATCTGAAATTTACAGTTACAGAAGGCAGTTTAGCACAAGCAACTTCATTACCTCAAACTAGGGAAAGGTGGTTCAAGAATCGATCAGTGAAAGACCAGGAATGGAAGCAAATATTGAAAAATCCAGGTATGAACACTAGTATTTTTACAAAAGGAATCCCTGTTAGTCTTGTCAAAGAAGAATGGACAGCTTTGCTTCTGTTAGTACAGAAATTCTTTACATGTGAAGGAAGATTCGGAACTTTGTATGTTTATCATGCTAAAATTATGATGCATTTCATGGGTGAGCATGACATTAATCTTCCTTATTTTCTACTATCTAGCCTTAGAAAAATGTGCTCAACAGTCCAAAGAAACATAAATAATATTGAGCCACATTTATACCATCACGGGCTTGTCAAAATGCTAATTGAAGAACAGTTAAAGGCCAAAAGGGATACATGGGAAAGATTTCTTGTGAGGAACCACTTCCAAGAGGTAGGAGAAGCCTCTGGTAGTTCACCTAAAGTGCCCAGAAAGAGTAGAAGAAGAAGAAGAGAAGAGGTTACCCTAGAAATTGCTGTCCAAGTAGAAACTGTCCCTGAAATTGTTGTCCAAGAAGAAACTGTCCAAGACCTTGTTGAAGAAGAAACTGCTGCCCATAACTCTGAGGAAGAAATTGACCTTGAGCTTGCTGTAGATATTGACCAAACAGCCCAAGAAATCATTACAGAAACCCTGCAAGAAATTGTACAAGAGGCTGCTCAAAAGAAAAAGGAGAGTAGGAAGAGACAAAAGAAGGATAAAGGAAAAGCTATAGCCCAGGAAACCTACCTTACTCCTGAAAATTCCAGTGAAGAGGACACTCAGCCATTGGCACATAGATTGGCCCAATTTCATGAGGCTGCCCTTTCCAAGAAGATGCAAAAACAAAAACAGAAGCAACAAAAGGAAAAACAGAGCATCACCACCGTGAGGAGGAGCAGTAGGCTACAAAGCAAAGTGGGGGCCACAAAGAACAAAGAGTCACTCTTTATTGACTTGAGCACACCTAAAAAGGTTGCTACAAGACTTGACTTTGAAGCAAACCCACCACATGTTGAGGTTACTCCTCCACGAGAGGAAAGCCCTTTTCAACAGGAGCATGAAATCGAATTTGAGCATGAGCCTAGTCCAAAGAGGTCACCAGAGATTGACCCAGATCAGCAGAGAGTATATAACTACTTGGAGACATTAGAACAAGCTGCTGCTGGTCCAAGCACTGTTCTACCTCTTGAACAGCAAGTTCACTCACTTAAACAAGAAATTTTTGAGCTTGAAGTTTTAAACCGCCACATCACACTAGAGAATGAAGCATTAAAAGAACGAGGTAAAGTGGACAAAATGGTCCACGATAATACCATGCTTCATCTGGGCCTTTGGCAAAGGAAAAACAGAAAGCTAAAGAAAAAATGCAGGAAGCTAAGCAGAGCTTTGGTCAATTTAAAATTCAGATGCTTGATGAGGAGACCAAGAGTCAATGTGGCTACACAGAGGAAGAGGAGAAGACTAGATGTCTTAGCAGAGGCATCTCAGCAGGTGGATTAAACAATGTTTTCATTGCATGAGGACATACAACACCCTCATAGTGGGGGTATGTAGAGCCTCTAACTTGCACCTAATTATCTATCATTACCTACAGCTTTTTCCTCACTTATCCCTCTCTTTTGCCCTATTTTCCTCATAAACCTATCCAGATCATTACATTTGATGTCTTTAAGCATGATTGGTTAACTTTGCTAATGTTTGACTGTTTGTCTAGATTTTTGACATATGCACAGAGATTCCGCAGCTGTCTGGCAATTCCGCAGCCATTCAGCAATTCCGCAGCTATCTAGTCATTGCGCAGCCTTTTCATTGATCTCTATGTTCCACGTGTCATTTTGAAAAACGAATCACATGGGCACGTGGGAATGAAGGTGCTAAAGGTTCCTATGCTATTGGTTCGGTCAGCAACGCCACGCACACCTCCGGTCAACGTGGATCAAACTTCAGTCAACAAAGCCAGCTCAAACGGTGCTGCGTGAGCTGATAGGTCACGTCACTCCAGATGGCGATTCCTCCACGCTATGCAGGTTATGGGAGACAGGATCCAACCTTGGATTCAACCTCCATGATGACCGTACCCTCCAGATAACACACGGACCTGTTTACGTGTTGCTGTACCATTTAATTAGCATGACTGTCAGTTAATTTCTAGTTTCATGTTTTACGCAGTAGGCAGTTGTTCATACGCCTATAAAATCCAGCGTCTGCGCACGCTTAAGGATTAGTTTTTAGTTGCTTTGTTTATGTAATTGCTACAATTTTAGTGTGTATAGAAACTCTGTTTTGAAGCTGCTGTTTCAGCACTTTTTACTGTAATTTCTGCATATGAGTTAATAGAAGACTGTGCTGTTTTGACTCCTTCAAGTAGCTGATCTTTCCTTGGGTTTTGTGGATGGAGGGCCCCCATTCATAACAGCCTTTGTACAGTAAATTTACCTTTATGTTCTTGCCATTTCCTTCTTTTGAATTCAGCAATTTTCCTTTTCTTTAATACATGTACAGTTTTGATTTACTTTCACTGTCATCTCATTTCCAGCATTTACTTTAACTGATCAGGATTGTTTTCTGCAGGTGTTAGCCCGGGATTGTGTGTCTTTGTTGTATTTGCTTTATCTCTAATGGTATTTTCAGTTGTCATATTCATAGTTGTTGCCTTTACTCTATTTTTCTAGCTTGATTTCTAGTTCAGTTTCTCAAGTTGTATGCTAACATATTGATGGTCTCCTTATCATAAGTTGTTCATCTTTAAGAGATCAGAATACTAATAAATCACAGCTTGCTTTGAGTAGTTTTTGACTTATATCACTAACTCTTTCTTCACTTGTTACACATTACAATGTATGTTGGAAGCAGAATGTTGAAGAGAGGTACAGTGGTGTTATAATTTGTCATCTTAGAGCTTGATTACTTTTTAGACTTATTTCTAACTACTTCTTAATCGTGTTTCACATAGTACTATATGTTGGAAGCAGAGTGTTAGGAAGAGATGAACATTATAATTGGTCTTTAAAGTGGTTTTTCTTACTTTTTATTGCAGCAGCTTGAGTAGTGACTAGTGCCATTAGAAAGTGGTTTTTTATGCTTTGCTTTCAGTTTCATTTCAAGTTATTTCTTTCAAGCTCTTTCTTTGCAAGTTTAGAAGGTAGTTAGAAACCACCAGTTACACACACTCACTCATTTAGAAACCACCATACACACACAAATCACTCATTTGTTTATAAAATCATCACTTCATCTTAGGAAGTTAAATTGACCACAACACCCCCAAACGACAAAAAGATCTAAGAGGTTACTTAAGTATATACTGTACACCTTCACTTCATCAGCTTACGAGCCCCGGGTTGACAATTTATGATAGCAATTTAGACAACACTAAATTGACTAAACATACCTCTAAATACTTTAACTTAAAAATAGCAAGTATTTCCAATGGTGGGAAGCGTATGACATTTGTCTTAAAAGTAAGTAGAGGTATTATAAGATTATTTATTATCTGAGTGAAGTCATAGTTAGGAACAGTGCAAGAATTTATGATGCTAACCTTTACTGTATAAGGGAAAGAACAAAATATAAAACAATTGCAATATAACTTCAAGTCATACGACAAACTCTTGAAAAGCTAAAATAGCTGAGTATTATGATATTTAGAAATAGTAATAACGAATATTCTCCATTTACCAAATATAAGGAGGACAACAGAACCAAGGTTTACACGGCCATATTGTCTTTTTTGCTAATGCAAGAGTCGGACCTTTCAATTCATTAATCATAAAATAAAGTACATATATTACATCAATACTTTCATGGTCGTTGACTATGCAGATGTCCCAAGAAAACTATTCCTAACCCCCTACCTCCAAACTTTACCTATCTCAAAAGAAAAAAACATAAGATTGGTTGGACTTGGATCCAAAAAGAACAGGACAAATGGTTGTCTGCAAATAAAGGTAGCACGACCGCCCGAATTCAAAAACTTGGGAACAGTCCCTCGGAAAGAACTTTTCCCGCGAAACCTAGCCTTCCACATTAAACTCGTCCCTTGAGCCTTACCATTTGAGCCACCGGCTGTAGATCAAGTCGGACTGAAGAGCAGCTCGCCAATTACCTCGAGTGTTCGCACGAGCAATCTAATCCATTGAATCTCCATGTGCCATCCGACGGTGGAGATTGAAATCGCACTAGCCCACATGCACGGGAGATAGCATGCGATGAGGGCGGAAATCCCTCCGGCCCCACCGCCACGTGGAGCTCAAAGAGTGACCAAACCCTTGGGCCCCATCAAACTGCTCGAAGTATCCAGAGCGTTGATTTACCTTGCACCATTGGACGGCTGAGCAGAAAATCGTGCGCCCGAAGTCATCGACCTTTAGGGCAGGGGAAAGTGGTTTTTGGACCGGGCCCTCCACCACGTGTCATGCTTTCTATGGCATCGCTGCCGAAAATCTGAAACCACTTTTAACATGAAAATTGTGCGATCGCTCCAAAACCGCCCAAAGGCGGTTTGACTTCCGTCACTGAAACATTAGGATGATGCGGAAGTTTTAGTTCCTGCTTTCTTCGAGCAATCTGATCCGTTGAATCTCCATGTGCCATTCGACGATGGAGATTGAAATCGCATCTGCCCACATGCACTGGTGATGGCATGCGATGAGGGCGGGAATCCCTCCAGCCCCACCGCCACATGGAGCTCAACGAGTGACCAAACCCATGTGCCCCAACAAACTGCTCGATGAATCCAGAGCGTTGATTTACCTTGCGCCATTGGACGGCTGAGAAGAAAATCGCACGCCTGAAGTCATCAACCTTTAGGGTGCGGGGAGAGTGGTTTTTGGATCCGACCCTCCACCACGTGTCATGCTTTCTATGGCATCGCTGCCAAAAATCTAAAACCACTTTTAACATGAAAGTTGTGTGATCGCCTCGAAACCGCTCAAAGGCGGTTTTGCCTTCTGTCACTGAAAAATTAGGATGATGCGGAAGTTTTAGTTGCTGCTTTCTTCGGTCTGGGAAACTCTGTCACCCAACACTGAAAATAGTCCTGATCGTGGTCCACTTTACCTCTAACCTTGGCTTACCTTCCATTGTGCACCTTTTTGTCCCACTTGGAGTAGCCCTCTAACCGCTGACCATTACTGGTTGGGTTCTATCATTCTGCTTTTGTACTCTTCTTTGTCCTCCTCTGCCTGGTTATGGCAAAGTATTTTCAGGTTGCTCTGCGCCATTATATTCCATCTCCTTAAGATTGCACTATCCTTGCAGCAAACACCTTGGTTGGCTAGAATGTCTGCCAATTTGTTGGCCTTTCTCCTCACATGAATGAATCTGAGAGTATGAAGTTCCTGTAGATGCACTTGAATTCTCTGAAGAACCCTAGTTAACCTCCAGTGTTTCGTGACCTTTTCTGGCCCTGTTCCATTACTGATTCTTTTGGCTGCGTTTATGACTAACTCTGAATCCGCTTCTATTATGACATTTTGGCAATTGCTCTGTATCAAAAATTGTAAGCATTGTTCCAAAGCCATTAGTTCTGTCATGTTGTTAGTGGCTTTTCCTAAGTGACCAGGGAAGAGGGAGATTATTCTACCTGTATCACCCCTTAGAACTCCCCCAAAACCAGCCTCCCCCGGGTTGCCTTTGGAAGCTCCATCAATGTTGTACTTTAAAAAACCTTCAGGGGGGGGATGCCAGAATTCCTCCACCTTATCTCTCATGCTTGCTTTCCTATCTAGACCTTGAGGAGTAAGCCCCTGCATGTCTAACAACTGGAGGATTTTTAACTCTTCTACTGAGGGAGGATTTTTGGGGAGATTCCTAACCGTGGTGCCCACTGTCTCCTTAAGTTGTTTTATGATCAGCTCCACCAGGCTAAGTGAGGCAGACTTTACCTCTTTGAATATTCTTTTGTTCCTTTCTTTCCACACATTCCAAATAATGAAACCCGGTAGGAGATCCCAGGCAAAGTTGAGAATTTCATTATCTGAAAAATTATTCCTCCAGTTGTTTAGAGTGTTGGCAATACTTTCTTTGTCTCTATCAGATTGTTTGAAGATGTTGGTAAAAAATTCCCATATCCTGTCGGTGAAAATACAACTGTTGAGAAGATGCTCTATAGTCTCCTCTTGGGTCTCACAGAGATGACATCTGGAGGGTCCCAGCATGCCCCTTTTTTTAAGGTTGTCCCAGGTTAAAATTTTCCTGTGGTGAACTAACCACATGAATATTTTGATTTTCATCCAGCCTTTGTGCCTCCAAAGCTTCTGCCAAGTTTTATTAGGAGCTTGGGGTTCTAGATCAAGAAGAAAACCTTTAGCTTCCTTGATATTAAAGTTGCCCTCTTTGTTGTTACCCCATCTCAGTTGGTCCTGCCCTTCCGTTACTAAAATTATTCTCTGATCCAGTAGTCTCTTAAGGGACTCTGCTTTACTGTTGAGGGTTCTATCCTCTCTGCCCTCAATTTTTCTCCAGATTCTCCACTTTCCTACATTATGTGGGTTCTCCCAAAAGTCTTTCACCTTTACTAGTCCTTGATTGTCAGTCTCTTTCTTGAGGCCTAAAAATTCTTCCTTCAGTAGATTAGGTTCCTGTTGCCATTTGTCCTCCTAGAAAAGTACCAGATCTCCCTCTCTGATTTCCCAAAAATTACTTTTTTGAACCACTTCTCTATTCTCCTAGGTCTTGTTCCATATGGGGGAGCCTTTCACTGTTCATGTCATATGTATGATATCAGCATCCGGTTAGGCATTGGCATATTTTTCCTTCCAGATGCTTGCCCATTGAGCTATAGGATCCTTAACCCACCTCCATCAAAGTTTGGCTCCCAGAGCCTTGTTGAGAATCTCTAGGTTGTCGAAACCCAGGCCTCCTTGGTTCTTGGGTTCGCAGATCTTTTCCCATGAGACTAAAGCCCATTTTTTCCTTGTTTCCTCTTTGCCCCACAGAAAATCTCGTTGAATACTCCCAAATTGCTACAAGACTCCTATTGGAGCTGGGAGGGCTGATAGCATGAAGATTGGGATAGCTTGGAGAACTGCTTTAGTAAGAACCAGTCTACCAGCTAAATTTAAAGATCTGTTTGTCCATTTCCTGACCTTGTCTTGCATTTTAGTTATTAATGGATCCCATATACTCTTGTTTTGGGGTTTAGCTGTAAGTGGAACTCCCAAATACTTAGAGGGAAGAGATTCTCTTTGAAAGCCTAAAATTCTGGAGACATTTCTCTGGATGGCAATATGAGTGTTAAGAAAAAGACTTTTGATTTGGTAAGGTTAACTTCCATACCTATGGCCTTCGCGAAGTCATCCAAAATCTGCTTGTAAGCAAGTGCTTCTTTGACTGTGGGAATTCCCTGTAACATTGTATCATCTGCAAACTGTTGATGAGTCAAAACTTGCCCATTCTCCGTAAGTTGGAGTCCTTGAATTCTTCCTGTTACTCTTACATGCTTGATGGACCACCCCAGCCCTTCCATCATGAGGATGAAGAGAAAAGGAGAGAGCGGATCTCCCTATCTTAGACCCCTGGAAGGGAGAAAAAGCTCAGAAGGAGAGCCATTCACCAAAATTGAAAATTTGGATGAAGTTACAAGGGCCATGACCCATCTGACCCAATTATGATCAAAACCAAACGCTGTGAGCACTTTTTTGATGTATGTCCAATTCACTTTGTCATATGCTTTGGCTATGTCCAGTTGCATGATCATTCCCGCTCTCTTGTTGCAAGTTAACGAGTGAACCACCTCGTGAGCTTGAATTATGTTGTCCAGAATTTGTCTTCCTTCTACATACCCTGTTTGTTCCCCGGAGATAAGCGTGGGCAACAGGGGTTTGAGTCTGTTGGCCACCACCTTGGAGATTATTTTGTAGACAACATTGCATAAGGCGATGGGCCTATATCTCTCAGGTGTTTGAGCATTATCCTGTTTTGGAATAAGGGCAATAAATGATGTATTGAGAGCTTTCAAAATGGTCTTGTTCCGGTTGGAGTCTTCTACTATCTCTACAATATCCCTTTAACAATATTCCAGCAGGCTTTGAAGAAATCCACATTAAATCCATCCGGACCTGGTGCCTTGCCATTTTGCATTTCCTTGAGGACCTCACTGATCTCCTTTTCAGTTACAGGTCTGTTGAGATTACAATTGTCCTCTCTGGATACTAGTTTAGGTATGTGTTTAATTAAATTCTTAATGAAAGGTTCTCTTCCTGGAAATTTTTCCTTGGCTATGTCCCAAAAATGCTTTACTAACACTGCTTCTATCTCCTCATGGGCTTGATGAGTTTGGCCATTCTCGTCCTTGATCGAAGAGATTCTGTTGTGAGTTCTATTCGCAATGGTAGATTTGTGGAAAAAATTAGTATTGCGTTCTCCTTATTTTAGCCATAGAACTCTAGATTTTTGTTTCAAAAAAGTTCTTCTTGTTCACACGGCCTTTCCCATTCTTGGTGATATTTCTCTGCTTGATCATTTTTGTCTTTTTCAAAGCCATTCTTGATCAAAGCTTGATTAAGCTCTAGGATTTTGATTTCCGTGATTTTTTTACTTGTGAAAATATTGCCAAATTCCTTCTGGTTCCATTCCTTTAGCTTCTGCTTGATGTGTTTTAATCTTTTATGTAGCAGGAACATAGATGATCCCTGAATCTACAGGTCTTCATCCCACCATTTTCCAATGTTGCTGATGAAATCCGAGTGTGAAAGCCACATATTTTCAAATCTAAATGGTTTGTTTCTTAGGGTGCCAATGCCCTTGATCTCCATTTGAATCGGCCAGTGATCTGAGCCTCCAAAAGGAAGAATATCTGCTATTATTTCCTTGTCTAGAAGCATGAGCTCTTCAAAGATCATGAATCTGTCTAGCTTGGAAGCTACCTGGGAATCCCCTCCTCTTTTGTTGTTCCATGTGCAAAGACCATTGTTTGTCTCAATGTCCACCAGCTTCATGTTTTCTGAAAAACATTGGAAAGCTGAGGAATCTTTGTTTAGAGCTCTTGTACCCCCTTTTTTCTCCGAGAGAGATCTGATCATGTTGAAATCTCCTCCTATAACCCACGGTAACCTTGCAAATCTTCTCCGAAGGTCCACTAAGGAATCGATAAACTTGATTTTGTCATCTAACCTTTGAGGGCCATACACATTCGTTACAAGATGTGTGTCCCTGTCTCCTACAGGCTGTATAACAACTAATAAATAATTCCTTGATGCCTCCGCATCAATAATACCTATTTTTTGGGGATTCCAGAGGATGAGGATACCCCTTGCAATATTTTCTGCTTTGACTTCTATAAACTCATATCGGCTGAGCCACCTACTATGGATTTGTCTTATCTTTTGAACAGAGCATTTCGTTTCTTGGACAAAAATTATATCCGGAGCTACCTGTTTCATTCTATTATTTAGCATTCTCTGTTTTCTTTTGCTTCCTAGACCTCTTACGTTCCAAGTTGTAAACTTCATAATTACAAATTGGTAAAGGAGTAACTGGTTAGATCTTTCATCTTACCTGAGTCTATCATGAGCTTTCCACATTCCATTAAAAGCTCGTTCTGCTTTTTTCTGCCCCTTTTTTTCCTTGGGTTTCTTGGAGCTAATTCTGGAGTTGATTTTACTGCTTTCATTCCATGATTTCCCAGTCTTTCAATGCTGTTATCTTCTACCAAGCTCTTTGCCTGTGTTTTCCATAAGAATAACTGCTTTATTCGAATGCATTCTTCTTGTGGTAGAGATTCTACCCCACCCGTTGTTCCCTTACTCAAGAACCCTTCTAGATCTAGGTTTTCTCTGTCAAGAATCTCTTGTAACTCATTGTCTTCCATTTCCATCTCGCTCTGGGTCATTTCCTGATCCATATCCATCTCTGATTCACTCATCATGATCCCTTTCTGTTTTTCCTTTACCTGCTCCTGATCCTGTTCTTCCTCCTTTTCCTGCTTATCATATCCATCCTTCATTACTTGATTTTCAACTGCTGAATCTTCCTCCTCTTCAAGAACATGGAACTGATTCGACCTCCCTTTTTGGTCTTCTCTTGGGTGTTGATTTGGCCCTTTTTTGCCATTTTTTCCTTTGTGAGCTACCTTGTGAAATCCATTTGTTTCTTTCATTGTGTTAGGTTTGCTTTTGTTCTCTGCCTTGCTGAGTGGGCAGTCTCTAAGCAGGTGCCCATGTTCATGACATTTTCGGCATCTAAATGGAATGTGCTCGTAGTCGACAGTCTGCACCCATTCCTCATCATGAACCTCCAGTATGACCTCGTCTGGAAGTGCTCCAGATATGTCCATCTATACACAAATCCTAGCAAAGGAGGTATATTTACCCCTTCTTGTGGCTTCCGAAGTTTTGACATACCTCCCTAATTGCCTATGGCTGCCAGTGATTCTATTTGCTAATAACCCAGAGGTAGCGAATAGAGTCTTACCCAGACCGGGACTGAGGTAACGGTTTCCCGCTCCGGCACGAAGTTCATCATCCACAGCCGCATATAGAGCCTTGTTGCTGCATAGAAGTAGGACCCCCCTTCAAACACTCTGTCTTTGTCCTCAATGTTTGCAAACACCACAGTGAAAAAACCCTTAGATCCTAGATGAAGATCGATGCTTCCTTTAGGCTTCCAGTGGTATCTGATCCATGCTTGTAAAGCCTTTTCGGTGGGCCATAGTCCCATGAATTTTCATATGATTGCATAAGTCTACATGTGCTCCCTATGGGCCTGCAGCTCTGGATTATTTAAGATTACTCTGGGAGTGATTTTAGCTTTGGGTTTGCACGATCCCTTTTGTTTCTTGTCTTTTGTTCCCTGTTTTTTGTCATTTTCCTCCTTGTCTTTTGTGCCATCATTCTCCTTCTTCTTGTTACTTTCTGTTTCCTCTTCCCTATTTTTCCCCCCTTCCATCTTGTTACCTCTGCCTGGTTCTGGGGGAGTCTTGCCCTTGTTAACCACTGCCTCTCTGAAGGAGGGAGTGGAGCTCCCTCCTCTGCCACCGTCCATGGAGAAAATCGCGCGCAAAAACCCTCAACCACGGTCTTCCGTTCTTCCGCTCTTTCCCGTCCCTTGAAGCCAAGTTCGCATCTAGAAGTTAAGGAAGATTCATCCTAACTTAGAAAGTCCACGGCCATATTATCACCAACAACTGTAGAAATTAAAACTACAGATATCTATAAGTATCATATTTAGAGCCTCGGATTAACGTTGATTCACAGTTAACCGAATATATCACTAGAAAAACCCCGAGAAAATATTTGGGCACTCGAAAAACAAGAATCATTAGTAAATATGCAAGAAATTCCTATAATAGAATCGTTGTTGAATAAAATATACAAACAATGAAACAGGTGACAAATAAATTCTCGTAGCCTATTAAATGATAACATAGACTTTATATCTGAACCCGTAATATGATGCCATTCATAACTATAGAGTAAATATAGACAATAGGGTTCTAAAATTGTACAGTAACAAAGAACAACAGAGAAGTAACCACACCTTTCCATTACTATATGAGAAAAACAAAATGAACAGTAGAATCCTTTAGAAGGATTAAGTATAGCCACGAAGACTAACTCCCGAGTACAAAGTTTTTTTTTCCCATGATTAAGAAAATAAGAGACTCATGCATAAGAAGACAAGAAATAGCTCCTCATAACTCTGAACCCAACTCATTTCAAAAATAGTAGCAAGGCAAGATACATTTCAAACCAGAACAAGAACTGAATATGGATTACCCTCTGCATTCAGCAACATCTTCTGAATATTATTACATAAACCCTCGGCTCTAACCCAGAATGCCATTAAGAAAAAGGAAAATGGATATAGTATTCCGCTCAAACATGAATACATATAACAAATAACGCTCTTGGATAAACCCTTGAAACGACATACCCGGTAGTACGTGACGTAGAATTGGTAGTCGTGGCCGCAAGCCAGAATGACCTCGAGGGTTTTCACTTCGGAGTTGAGCAGAACTGTCCATAAACCAAGCAGCGACGGGATTAGGAGAAAACGGTACTAAACAATGAAATAAGTTTAACGAATTAAATGAATAAGCTCAGTAAACCAATACTTTCCTTAAAGTAAATTAAAGTTAGTAAACCCCTTCCACAACCAAGGATTGAACCAAGTGCACACAATGTCATTCCATCGACAAGCAATAACTTCGAAAGAAGCCCAAACACAAGCAACCTGGTTGAAAAAAATCAACAACAAAATGTAGAAGCAAACAGGGAACCCTATCAGAGAAATAGATGGTCGATTAACCTGGAGGGTCGACGAATGTTCAACTGGAGCAAGACAAGCCTGAACACACGCCTCAAAGCATACAATGTACCACAAGATGACTCCTCGACCGTCAGGTCCGATGGGAGTACAAGCACCGTAGATCCGGCACACATTTCCACACGAAGACCCCAGTTGGAGGCACCTCAGAAGTCGAATCGAAGCCCTAGGCATTGGCAGCTGAGTTATTAAATGATGATCATAAGGTTAAGATATGGTTGTAAATGCCATCACATTTATACTTTAATGTGTTAAAAGGGCATGACAGGACTAAAGTCGTATTAATTAACTTAGCATCAAATGTCACCCTTCGTCGGCAGTTTAGTATTCTCTGTCATAACTTTAAATAAATAAATAGTTGTGTATAGTGTTAACATAGTGGTAGCTACCAATGTATGGATATCAAATGAATATAGTAAGCCATTCTCCATTCTCACTGGTTAATGGTAAATCTAAATATATATGATGTTTTATGTTAAAACATGTAATTAATTTTTTACTAGCAATTCGTTAATATTGGATATGTGACATATGAATTTACATAAGTGTAAAAAATAAAATGCTACAAGAAACCATGGAAAAGACTCAACTTGCAGGGTAATATAACTGAACAACCTATAGAACCTGTGACCAAACACAAGCACGGAAGAAATGAGAACCTAGATTATAATCGTTGATATAACAACAATCCAATTCCATGCCCATAAGCGTGTAGGATGCACCTGCAACCCAATAGACAAAACAATTTAGTAACTCGATGACCGTAACTAAAAACCTTGGGGAAAGATGAATAACAAAGGGCAAATGAAGAGACACCAAATGTTTACCTGTAAGATTAGCAGGATAAGTTTTCCATTTCCAAAAATGATTTTTGTTCAAACGTGAATTCACTCTGAGAATGCACAAGAACTTGAAGTAGTACATTGAGAACTAAACCATTTAGCTGGAATCAAAGTATTAGAACTTATAGTGACATCGCCAAATGGAATCACCATACTCCTGAGCAAGTGGGAGGGTTGTTCCCTTACCAAATCAATACTCGTTCCTTAGTTACTGGTGACTCGCCAGAGGATCTGCAATTGCTCTGGATTAGGAATGGTACCCTCATTACACGATGCATGATGAAATAAGTAAGAAGCAACGAGCATACATGGTAAACCTAGTGCCAAACCAAAGCAATGCATCACCATGGGTAGTCATTACTTGATGCTTAAGAAACTATCTGTAGCAATGGCGAAAGGCGACGAGGGCTTGTTCCCTTTGTTGCAAAGGTAAACCATCCGCCGAGTTGAGAGGAAAATTAGTTGGGACGGTGCGATGGGTGTGGGAGGTAGTTATGTTGCATAAGTTTAGATTATTTGTCAGTTGTAGATCATAACTCTAGGATCTGTATCCTTGATCTTAGCTCTTCACCAACCTGAGATCACATTTACGAAAAACAAACCATAGTGCGAATAGTTGGAAGTCTAAAGAGTTCAGGGGATGGAAGGACTCACGCGAGCTAATAAAATGTATGATGAGGCAAGTTTTGGGAATGGACTATTCAAAGGTTCAATTAAAAAAAAAGTTAACCAAAAATATATATTATTGAGAAGCTTTTGGCAATAATTTTATAAGAGTAGATTTTTTTTATGCGTTTGTTAAGATGGAGAATCAGATCATGGCATACAATTAAGTAGAGCGCAAAGTAGAGAAAATTAATTTACAAGGGTTAGACAATTAATTTACAACCATTGTTGTTACAATCTAACAGTTAATTGTTACAACAACAGTTACTTTAACAATTGTAAATTTGTCTTTATTTTGAACTCTACTTAATTGTATGCCATAATTTGAATCTCCATCTTATCCTCATGACTAACCACACTGGTCTAAAATTTTTCTCTTATATAATTATTGTCAAAAGTTTCTTAATAATTTAATATGGACCACAAAAACTTAAATTCATATATATATAAATATTCCAAATATTTTTTAATAATTATAACTTAAAAAATACATATATATTTTTCAACCATTATGACTTAATATAACATTGCACTCACACCAAAAATATATATATATATAACCCATTAAAATTTATATATTACATGAAAACCACTAACAACATAAAAATATATATTTTCCGTAGTTATCAAACCCTGGAAACAAAAAGTTAGAAACTATACTTAATAATAAAAACTAAAATAATACATTTACCATAATGGAAGTGAATGTATTTTTCGTAATAAAATGTGGTTTTATTATATAAAAAATAAATGATTAGTTCTGAAGCGGGGAATGCATTTTCTAGTAATAAAATGTGGTTTTATTATATATATATATATATATATATATATATATATATAAAGTAGTGCTGAAGTGAAGCCAGGAAGGTTACCATTAAATTATCGAGGGTAAAAATTATTTATAATATATTTTTATTTATAAGGTTGTTATTAAAATTATATATAATATATTATTAATTGAAAATTTATTATTTATATTGATTTTGGGGTTAAATGTGTGATAAATGGGAAAGTTAAGGATATTGAAGGTTATAGGCGGAAATCTTAAAAATTGGAGGTCTTGTTCTCATCCTCCACATCTACAAGTTTTTCAATCAAAAGGTCAAGCAAGGGTTCCCTAAACCATAGACTCAGAGCCTCATTATCCCTATTTTTAAAAGTAGGGATACAAATAACCCCTCTAATTATCGGACAATTATGATCAGCCCTCTCTTAGCCAAGTTATATGGTATTATTTTGGAAAACAAGTTGAGCATATGGCTTGAAAGTGAAGGTAAGCAGGCTAAAGGCCAAGTGGGTTTTAGAAGGCAACACTCAACAACTGACCACCTCGTTATGCTTAGGATCATTGTGGAGGAATGTCGCAATGATAAATCCAATCTCTTTTGTTGCTTTGTGGATTTTAGAAAGGTTTTCGATACGGTTCCTAGAAACAACTTACGGAATAGATTAGAAGAGCTAAAGGTTCCTTTCGAGTTGAGATTTGTTGCTATAAGGTTATAGAGAATGTAATTGCCAAGTTAAAAAGCAATGAGGGGTGGTCAAAAGATATTAAGTGTAATATCAGAGTTAAACAAGGTTGCCCCCTCTCCCCTACCCTATTTGGCATTTACATCGACAAGCTAGAAGGTTGTTTAAAGAAAGCCGGCTGTGTTGGCACGATCTTAGCTTGGATAGTCATCATCCTTCTTCTCTATGTTGACGATATTGTTCTTCTCGCAAGGTGCCCATCTAATCTTGATAAGCAACTTAGACTTCTTAAGGGTTTCTGCTCTACCGTGGGTATGACTATTAACATTGACAAAACAAAAGTTATGATTATCAAATCCAAGAAGGACACATACACTAATTTTATGTATGACAATAGTAACTTGGAGGAAGTGTCTTCTTACAAGTACCTAGGAATTGATATTCATCACAAGCTCAACTGGAACTATAGCATTGAGAAAAGGATTAATGGGGGGTGGAAATCTTATTTTGGTCTTGAAAATAATTGTAAAATGACAAACCTCGTAATGTGGGATAGAAAGAAGTTCATCTTTGAAACTTTAGTCACTCTTGTTATCTTATATGGATGTGAGGTTTGGGGTTGCAGATCTCTAGAGAATCCTGGAGAAAGATTGAGCAAATCCATAAGCATTTTATAACGTATAACCTCAAAATTAAAAGCAATACACCCTATCCTATTCTCCTTATAGAAGTGGGTCTTTCCCTATCGAGAGCCTAGCTATGATTAGGCTTCTGTTGTACAAGCACAAATGCAATAACATAGGAGACCATAGACTTCCTAAGCTAGCTTTAAATTCCAGTCAAAACCACCTAAGGCTCAAACGAGGTTGGTATAAAGACACCAGGGCTTGGTTAAACCATTGGGAGATCGACAAGAATGTTCCATTGCAAAACACTAATAACATTAAAAATATTGTTACTTCTAAGTTCAAAGAAAAAATGTGGTGTGAGAAAGATTTAGGAGCTAAAAGAAAATTAAGATATTATAAGGAGGTCATCAACCCCACCCTAGAAGATCAAAAGTATCTCTCTGTTTTAACTAGTTCAAAGAAGAAAATTAATATAACTAAGATTAGAACTAACTCTCGTGAGCTCCATAGTGAAACGGGTCATTGGGCAGTTCCTAAAACACCATGGATGGAAAGGATCTGCCATCTCTGTGAGAATATGAACATCGAGGATGAAAATCACTTCCTCTTAGAGTGCCCCACATACAACCACATTAGATCTCAGTTTCATAATCTTTGTTGCAATACTGACCTTCCTAGCCTTTTACGATGTCAAAATTATAGTGAGCTCGGGAGGCTTCTCTCCAAGTTTTTTGAGCATAGGAATAAAATCTTAAATCAAAATAAATAATCCGTTTCTTTAGATCCGATAGACCAAAGTTTGGTCTCAATGGACGTTAACCACCACCATCATCATCATCATCATCATTAAATATAATCAAATTCTTTAAAATAGTTGGTTATTATTATCATTAATAAATTATAAATAATTTATTTATATTGTTGTTATTAAAATTATTTATAATATATTATTAATAAAAAGGTCAAAATTTATATTAAATATAATCAATTTTTTTATAAATTTTATTTTAAGTTAAAAACATATAATCCAATTATTATTATTAATAATAAATTTAATAAATTTTATTTTAAATTAAAAACATATAATTCAATTGTCTTAAAATGATTAGTGATTGTTATTAATAATTGATTTTCTTTCTATTTTATTATTCCAAAAAAATCCTTTAAATTTTTCATATCATTTAAATCAATTATTTAAAAAAAATATTTTAAAATTTACACCACACAATTTTAACAAATATTTCAATGGAATCAATATACCATAGGGAAAAATGGTAAATCATACTATTCTAGTTAAAATTTATTTGTAAGTTTTTCAAATATTTCTATACACAAGTACATAGCTTGTTGACATTGGTAGCTTAGAAGGTACTCCAAACCATAGGGTTTAGAGTTTAGAGGAATGAACACCACAAATTTGTTAAATAAATAATCTTGAAATAATTATAATATTGAATAAACATGTGCATGTGCTAAATAAAAGAAAAAACTAAATACAAATTAAAAAAAAAAAAAACCTTAATTTAACCAAGAGAAATAAAATACTCAAAAAATATAGGAAGAAATAATGTTAAAAAGAAAAGAAAGAAATTATTTGAAAATAATAATAAGAAAACAACACATAAAATGGATATGTCGAAAAATGAGTAGACCAAAAACCTAAAAAATATAAAGAAAAGATCATATCTGGTTTAATCATAAATGTAGAAGAGATAAATTATTTGAAAATAATAATAATAAAATAACAAACCTAAAATGGATATATCGAAAAAGATAAGTAGACAAAAACCTAAAAAATATAAAGGAAACATCTTATCTGGTTTAATAATAAATGCAAAAGACCGAAAACAAAACTAAAAAGAAGGATGGGAATATAAAAAGGAGATAGAGAATAAATTAGTAAAACCAATAAATAAAAGAAAAAAATTAATTAATAATACATTATTTAATTAAAAATTAAGTATAATCCAATCAAATTAAAATTTATATATATATAATTTAAAAGAATTAAGAAATCATAGGCAACAAAATTCAAATGAATAAAAATAAAATAACCCAAGGAAAAACCATATTCTAAAAGCAAAGTCAAAAACATGTCAGTATACAATTTTGCATATGATGTTTATTAGATGTTTTATGCAAGATAAAGACAAAGATACATCTTGCCCATTGAACACAATGCATTTAGTGGGTTATTAAACATGAGAATATTATATAAATGATCATTTTCATTACCCTATATAATTTATTATTTATAATAAAGTTAATTTATTTTAGTTGATAGTTTATTGTAAAATTAATTCATTAATAAATTTATAATATAATGGAATTTAGATAAATTATGTGCGAGTATATGTAATTCTTTATTTATTGTAAAGCTAATTCATTAATAAATTTAAGATTAAAGTTAAATGAGTTTTATGTATTTGTACATAAAAATATTTGAAAATTTTACAACATTTCAAAAACTGACAAGTAAATTATAATCAGAATGGTATGGTTTACAAATTTTACATATGGGATATTGATTTCATTGGAATATTTGTTAGAATTGCTTCGTGTAAATTTTAAAATATATATTTTTAAATAATTGATTTGAAGAGATTTTAGATAATTAAATGTCTTTAAAAAATTAAGAGATTTTTTGTTTGTTTATGGAATAGTAAAATATAAAGAAAATTAATTATTAATAATAATCACAGATTATTTTAAGAAAACTAATTTATTATATTTAATATAAATGGTGATTTTTCAAATAATGATATATTATAAATCATTTTAATAATATTATCATAAATAAAAATATATTATAAATAGTTTTGACAATGATTTTTTTTGTAAGTTTGGTGGTATTTTTTATTAATTTTCGTAAATAAGGAAGATTACATCTATATATCCATGATTTAGGTGGCCTCAACCTACCGAGTGGGAAACCTGGTTTGTTGGCCACCTATCTGCAAAATAAGTCATCCATAAACAAAAAAATATAAGTTTGTCCAGCGATGCCATATACACTTGAGAGTCTTTGCACTTCATATTATTGTAAAAATTCCCCCAATCGGGGTGTGAGCCAACAATAATGGGATGTACATGGCCAAGACACCATGCAGTTAATTAGGATTGTTGGCACATAGAATGGAAAGTCAGGTGGATCTATCTCTTGAAACATTAATCAACATCACTATTCAAGCTTAGCAGTTGGCACTCGAAAAACCTCCTATGGCGCACATGGGTGTTGAACGACAAGGAAGATTGATTCAACTTGTAAGAAGGGTGGAGTAAAAAGGAAACAAAAATCTTTCAAGGCAGTGGAAGGGACTAAGATTGTGAACATGGGTTCGAAAACATATTGGGACAATGTTGAACAACTAAAACAAAGGGCACTGGTAGGGAGGTGGCAATTTACCAAGATGAATGGGGAACAAATTAAGGCGTGGGTGGATTCGACTTGGACAAAAATCTTGAAATACAGACTGAAGGTCAGCGTATTGTTTAATGGCTGGACCTGTTTCCATTTCCTTAGCGATGCAGATGTCGAATTGATTGTGGCAAGCCCATGGGTTCATGGTAGGGGGTTTTTTATTCTTCAAAGGTGGCAAGCTGGGTTTAATCCCTTCAAGGAAATTCCACGCAGAAAGATTATTTGGGTTAAGCTCCTAGGCTTGCCACTAGAATTATGGAATAAGCACGTTATTGCATCCATAGCTAACTCCATTGGAAAGTTCTACTTTTGGGACGAGGCCAGTTTCGGTCAATTAGACAAGAGGATGGCTTGGGTACTGGTGGAGGTGGATTTCCATGGAGGCTTAGTGGCAGAATTGGAACTCCGTTGGGGACCTTATTCTTTTCGACTTGGCATTGATTATTGGGGTTTGCCATTTAGATGTCTTATATTCCATGCTACGGGTCATTTACTTGAAGCTTGTCCAAAAGGGGTGCGCGGGTTTGGTACCAGACCATGTCAAGTGGAAGAGGTTGCAAATACAGTGGATTTTCCATTGGAGAAACATTGTGCACTGAATCCTGACGATTCCCCCTATGGAGGTGCTCCAGATACAGGTATGTCTCTGGACAATAAACTCCATAACATTAATTCTATGTTAAATAGGCCATATTCAGGGGAGATTGATACACATATAGCTTCTTGTGGATAGTCCATTGATGCCATTGACTCTGTGGAATTAAATGTATACAATAACTACAAATCTTCTCCATCGACTGTAATGTGTGACTCTGGTTTAGGGGGATGTAATCCTTTGGTCAGGGAGGGGAATTGGGAGGTGTGTGACAAGCCTATGGGTATAGATGGGCACCTTTCAAAAGGGAAAGAACCAATCATGGGTAGTGTTCTGTCTAATCTGTCACCTGATAAAGAATTGATAGACATTTCGCAATCAGAGTCAGTTGCAATGGATCCCCTTTCCATTAAGAAATCATTCTTTGATTTTGTTGAGGTCGTTACTCCTTCACCCATCCATAAGAAAGTCACCACTAAGAAGAAGAAAACAACTAAATACAAAAAAAATTCCTCCTGTTCATAATCGTCTTTGGGCCTTCAGAAGGCATTTCGTGAGGAATCAAAGTCACAGGGTCCTTTGGATCCTCAAGACAATGTTGGGGATCACATGAGTCTGACGTGCACTGATTCGCAGGCCCTTAGAGGGGGGATGCCCATTTTACAGGGTCACTCATCTCCTTAAACATCAGGGGCTTAGGAGCTACCCATAAAACTTGTCCTCTTAAGGATATGATTAAGAGCCATCGTCCGATGGTGGTTTTGTTACAAGAGACCATGGTCTCAAAAGAAACATCATGGGAGTCTTTGCTAGAAATGTGTCCAAATTGGTTTGTATGTGCTTTTAGTGCGTCCAGACTGTCTGGTGGCTTGGTTGTCCTTTAGAACCTGAGGGAAATTAAACTTGAGGCTTATCTTTCATGTGCAGGCATTATTTTATCTGGCTATGTGAAGGGTAACCATTCTCGGATTCGGATAATCAACTCATATGCACCATACAGAGGTCAGAAAATATATTGGGATCACATTGAAAATTGTGGCTTTCTGGCACTTAAATCTTTGATTGTGGCCAGGGATCTGAATTTCACTCTCGGGTTTGAGGAAGTATGGGGCAACAGAGTTGTGAATGACCCTCTTGAATCATATTTCAGGGGGCTCATAGATTCTAACAATCTGTGTGACATTCCACCCTACCCCTTGGCTCCTACTTGGCACAATGGTCGCTATGGGGCTGCGGGCATCTCTAAACGACTTGATCATTTCCTGGTTAATTCACATTTGGTGGGGAGCATGTCTGGGATTCGTACAACTATCTTACCCATCTACATTTCTGATCACCAACCTATCTCATTGTCATGGGAAGGGATGACAGATCAACGAGCGTATCCATTTAAATTTAATCATGGTTGGTTGAAGGATAAATCATTTGTGGAATTGTTTCATAATCATTGGACTAATCATAGGAACTCCAAGGACCAAGGGGCTTTGGCTGGACTAGGACAAAAATTGAAGTCATTAAAACTAGTTGTGCATGCTTGGGTAAGTGAAAAAAAGAGGGAGCTTAGGAAGGAGCTAATGGTCATTGAAGACACACAAATCAGGCTATCGGATTTGAATGACCCTCAATATTTTTCTGAGTCATATAAGAGGAAATTCCTTGCATTGGAGAGTTAGAAAAGGCATATTCTTCATTTGAGAGAAGAAGAATGGTGATTAAAGAGCAGGGTCACATGGGTGACAGCCGGTGATAAAAACACCAAGTTCTTTCATAGGCATGCCACAAGTAGAAGAAAAAAAATGGCATTTGGGGACTGTAGGATGAGGAAAATAATTACATCTCTGCCCAACCATCATTGGAACAAGCGACTGTAAAATATTTTAGGACACAATTTCAAGAGAGGAATTTCTCATTCACGTATCAGAGGGTCTTCTTAAATCAGATGTCAAATATGTTCAATGATGTTGATAACCAATCCCTAGGGAGACCAATTTCGATGGAGGAAATTGAAGGAGTTATGCAGTCTAGTGCCAAGGACAAGAGCCATGGTCCTGATGGATGGGGCATTGAACTCTTCATACATTTTAAGGAACTGATGGGGCACGACATTCTGGCGGCAACGGAGGAATCCAAGACTAAAGGATTCATTCTAGGGGAAATCAATGCCACATTTATTACTCTAATTCCAAAAAAGGAGCATCCTACAACATTTGCGGAATACAGGCCCATTTCCCTTTGTAATGCTATTTATAAACTAATATCTAAAATCATTGCAAACATAATGAAATCTCCTTTATCCAAACACATTTCTTCGGAACAGTTTGGATTTTTGGATCAACGATTGATTCAGGACGCGGTTGCAATCACTCAAGAATGCCTTCATTCTATCAAGACCCAAAAATTAAATGCTAGTCTTATGAAGATCGATCTCAATAAGGCCTACGATTGCATTGATTGGGAGTTCATGCGATTGGCGCTATATAAGATTGGCATCAGTCACCAGAATATTAGATGGATCATGGCATGTGTTGTGACGACAAATTTTTCTATCATCATCAATGGCCTACCCACCACCTTCTTCAAATCATCAAGGGGGCTGCGACAAGGATGTGCCTTGTCTCCATTACTCTTCATAGTTGTAATGGACTGATTGAGTTGGAAAATCAAGGAAGCAAGGAATATGGTTTTGATTAAAGGGATCAACCTAACAGAAGACATATATATTACTCACACGATGTTCGTGGATGATCTGCTGCTAGGTGGAGAGAATAACAAAGAAGAATGGAGTCAGATTTATGTTATTCTAAATGCATTTGGTATGGCTACATGTTTATTTATGAACAAAGGTAAATCAGTCCTCATCACAGATACACAGGTTGCAACATTTATTATGGAGATTTGTCATATGTTTGAAATTGCAAAGATTCAGATAGATGAAGGTTTCCAATACCTCGGATACACACTGAAACCAAATAAATACGGAAATAAAGACTGGGAGTGGCTGTTAAGAAAATTTGAGAAGAAAATTTTCTTTTGGCAAAATAAATGGCTTTCTCTAGGGGGCAGACTCACCCTTATTAAATCTGTCCTACAGAACTTGTCAGTCTACTAGATGCATTTGTATATACTGCCGAAGGAAATAATTCATAAGATTGACAAAATTTCGGCTAGATTTTTATGGGTAGGTAGAAGCACAAGAAGGAAATGCCATCTGGTCCATTTGTCTTCCATTGCTTGACCCATTGAGAGTGGAGGATGGGCTATTCTGGACATGGAATGCTTTAATATTTCATTGGTCACAAAATCATGTTGGGGGGCATTATATGGTATAGGTATTTGGCAAAACATCATGAAAAGGAAATACATACATCATTGTGATTCCACACAATGGATTAGAGATGGGGCTAAGGTACAAAAGGGTGCGTCATTCACTTGGCGTAGTATGATGAAAACTAAATAGTGGCTCCTTGCTGGAATGAGATGGGAGATTGGCGATGGTTGTCAGATTCAGATCGGTTTGGATGCCATCAAGGGTATGGATGGATACCACTCACTTTCTGCCCCACTGATTTATCATTTAGCTCAAGAGGGTATTACCCATATCTGGCAAGTGGCAGCTGATCTAAACAACACCCTGGGTACACGCACATGGCAGAGTGCAGTTACTATGGGATTGAGAGGGAGTTGGGGCATAGAATGGAAGGATTACATCCAATGTTTATATCAAACTGGAGCCTTTTTGTCCGAAGTAGAGGATAAATTGTGTTGGGTGGGCACACTAAAAAAGGGACAAATTGTTGTTAAGGATATATATTCAAGATTTCCTGTAGATACATTTGAAGGACATACCCATGAAGCTGAAATGTTTCAATTGGCTTGTTCTCCACAACAGAGTGCTCACTTGGGACATATTAATGCATAGAGGACAACACAGACCAGGCATTTGTTCACTATGTTGGGTTGACATGGAGGACTCTCTTCATCTATTTATAAAATGTCCATTTGCATGTGTTATTTGGGATGGAATAATGTCACTACTCAACATCAAAGGTAGGTGGCGACAGGGATCGATCGAGGGAGTTCTATCTTCATGGTTCAACACACATAAACAACACTCCACGTTACCATTCTATATTTTCTGGGGGATATGGAGATGCAGAAACAAAAATCTCTTTGAGCAGCAAGAACCAGACATCAGGACAACTATTATTAAGACTACTGCATACTTTGGGGAGATTGGACCAAGTATTAGGAAAGTCCACAGAGGTAATCCCAAGTATATTGACATTTGGAGTGAAATGCCAGTGGGATTCTTTGATGGGGCGTGCATACAATCGAAATGTGGATGTTGGGCATATATAGTAATGGAACTGGGTAAGTTTTATCACTTTTGGTGGGAAGGAGGAAGTGGTACAAACAGTCGGGCATAAATCATAGCATTATGGGGGACACTTCTATGTGTAAAATGGTTGGGTATTGAGTCCATAAAGATATTCGGGGACTCAAAAAGTGTCATTGAATGGGTACAAGGATTCACTCAATTCAATCCAATCAAATCTTTCTGCATGGATGAGGCGTATCCGAAATCTGGAGCAGAACCTTCAACATATTACATATAGGCATGTGTATCGGGAACAAAATGGGGTTGCAGACATGTTATCAAAAAGGGGGAATTGCAGTAGAAACATGTTTGATTTACTTTCATGCTTTCCAGCAGGGTGCAGTAATTAATGAAGGAACTATTGAGATCTTGTAAGAGGGACAGAGTCACAACAGAATTAGAAGTTCGCTAACAGATTTTCAAAGTAGTATCATAGGGGACAATGGGGATATGATAGGTTAGTAGGAATATGCTCTAAGTTTTTATTTAATGTAAAGTGACAAACAAGTGAAAGGTATTTTGTGAAAGATGTATAAGAAAAACAAGCCATTGTAATAATTTATTTTTTAAATGAAAAATGATGTTTTTTCTAATGGAAAAAATATATATATATTTTGTTGTACCACATCCATCCAACGCAAGGTCACAAAGTTATACTAAGTCACAACTATTGGCAAATATATGTAACATGGTTACAAAATATATATATATATATATATATATATATATAACCTGCATTTTTATGTAGTAGTATATTTTTTAACCTTTGTAATGAATAGTTCATTCTGGGAACTTACTATATCATACATTTTCTTAGTGGGTGAATCCTTCCGATCCCCCGAACTCTCTAGAATTCTAACTGTTCGCACTATGGTTTGTTTTCGGTAAATGTGATCTAGGGTGTGGTGAAGAGCTAGGATCAACAATACAGATCCTAGGGTTACGATCTACGACTCAGAAATAATCTGAACTTATCGAAGATAACTACCCGCACACCCATCGCATCGTCCTTACTCATTTTCCTCTCAACTCGATGGATGGTTTAGCTCTGCAACGAAGGGACCTCTCACCTTAATGGATGGTTTACCTCTGCAACGAAGGGAAGAAACCATCCTCGCCTCCGACCATCGCTACATACGGTTTCTTAAGCATCAGGTAATGACTACCCTCGGTGATGCATTACTCTGGTTTGGCACTAGATTTACCATGTATGCTCACTGCTTCTTACTTATTTCACCTGTGTGTCATATAATGAGGGTACCAATTCGAATCCGAAGCAATTGCAGATCCTCTGTCTAGTCACCGACAAGTGAGGAACGGGTATTGATTTGGTAAGGGAAGACCCCTCCCACTTGCTCAGGAGTATGGCGATTCCATTTGACGATCTGACTGTAAGTTTTAATACTTTGATTCCAGCTAAAGGGTTTAGTTCTCGATATACTGCTTTGAGTTCTTGTGCATTCTATGAGTGAATTCATGTTTGAACATGATTTTTTTTGGTAACGACGGACTTATAGGTAAAAATTTGGTGTCTCTTCCTTTTCCCTTCGTTATTCATCTCCCCAAGGTTTTCAGTTACGACCATCAGGTTACTAAATTGTTTTGTTAACTGGGTTGCATGTGCATCCTACACGCTTATGGGCATGGAGTTGGATTGTTGTTATATCAACGATTATAACCCAAGTTCACATTTCTTCCCTACTTGTGTTTGGCCACAAGTTCTACATGTTGTCGAGTTATATTACCCTGCAAGCTGAGTCTTGTCTAGGGTTTCTTGTAGTAATTTATTTTTTTATGTAAATTCATAGGCCTTGCGGCCCTGTACAGAACTCACATCAAATTTTAGCCCCAATTAGGGTTTGAAATGTGATTTTTATAACGTCTCTATAAATAAATAGAGTGTTACCCTTTTCTTAATGGTTATGGAATATTTTTGGCATACAACCTTGTTAATTTCATCTGTAAAATAGCCTCTGCATATATTATCTGCCCATTATTTTCCTTTGTTTCCTACACAGTTAATTTGGTTAACAGTGTGGATATTCGTTATTTCTTCTAATTAAATATGTTAACCCTGAGGATTAGAGTAATTGGTTTCATTAGTTTCACTTTGCTGCTTGTTATAGAGTATTATCTTCCTTACTACGAAGTTTTCAATTTCACATGCACATGGATATTTTCCCTTTTATTTTCTTTTGTAAAAAAAATTGTTCTATTAGTTACATTCTACAATGTTGTATTCAATCTTTATTAAGTTTTTAGTTCTGATTTATTTCATTTAATTGTGGGGGTTCAAATCATCTTTTAATTATTAAAAGATACATGTGATATGTATCCACTATTGTTATATTTGGTTTCTCTCTCTTGGTAATAGAGACTTGCTTTCTTACTCATCAAAATTTCGACCTTTTTCATAGTCAATGTTGAGATATTTTCAGAGCAGTGTTTACTTATTATTTTTGAGTCATCAAGCTTATATATACACTAGGATTGGGATTGTGTTAAGCTAATGATTTCACAACGAATCTAGTCCAGTAATAGAATAGTCATCACAGAATAGTCATCACATATTAGCAGGAAACTTAAATTTCATAGTCGATGTTGAGATATTTTCAGAGCAGTGCTTACTTATTATTTTTGAGTCATCAAGCTTATATATATACACTAGGATTGGGATTGTGTTAAGCTAATGATTTCACAACGAATCTAGTCCAGTAATAAAATAGTCATCACATATTAGCAGGAAACTTAAATTTCAAAGAGAATAATGGCATAATATTAGAAAGATAGACATCCAAAACATAGGAAACTTTTCATTTAATTGTTTCTCAATTTGAGTCTCCCATAAAACTCCTATTTGCACCCATTCTACAGAATTCATCTTTTATGCAGAGAAATATAACTTAGTACAACCAGAAAAAACATACCACTGAAACATATCAATAATACTTAGTACAACCAAAAAACAAATTTACACATATGGAAAGAAAAAACATACCACTGAAGCATATCTTTCTTATCTGTCTCATCTGTCTTTCTTAAATGTCTAAACTAGCTACAAAATCAGTAGGGAAAAAGAGTGTCTTAGACTCTCCTTGACCCCTTTCCAGGTTAGTCTAGGATTTCCACTGAGCATACAAGCTATAGTTTTGGATTCCACTAGTCAACCAACTCAAGAATCTTTTATTTGGCAGTACTCTGCGCCCCTCAACAATGTCCCCTAATGTCTTATATGAGAGTTATAAGCTTACAACTTTATTCTCCTCTTTTGGACCTCTTTTAACCAGGTACTGAGGTTTTCTTCTCTCTTGGCTCCCTTTTCCCAACTAAAATTATTCATATTTAGAATAAGTGTTTTTTAAGTCTCTTAAGTGAAACTCTCTTTTAACACTTTTTCCCTTAAAAAGATAAACATTTATGTTTATCACTTATTCATACTTGTTCATACTTATTTTGTTTTCCAAATAACTTAGCAATTGTAAATTAAAATATTTACAATTCACGGATAAGGATTACATTAATATATTTCTTTTACACCATAATAATAATTTTCGGATAAGGATTACATTAATATATTTCTTTTACACCATAATAATAATTTTCGATCATACATTTTTAGAAAAAATATAAAAGAATAGGTTAAATATAAATAAATAATTTAATATATTGCATGAATCATAAAATATTTAGTTATATTTTAAATAATTTTCAATCATACAGTTTTGGAAAAAAATATTAAAAAATATGTTAATTATAAAAAAAATAAATTATAAAATTTTTAATTATACTTTAAATTTTAAACTGTGATTTACAAAATATATATATATATATATATATATAATTTAATATGCTAATATGTTATTGGCAGATGGTTTAACAAACTAGGATTCAAATACTCTGAAAATTAGGAACAATAATTTTCAATCATACATTTTTAGAAAAAATATAGATAAATAATTTAATATATTAAATAAATTATAAAATATTTTGATTATATTTTAAATTTTAAATTGTGATTTTATATATATATATATATATATATTATTTAGGACACTGATATGATATGTTATTGGGATGGTTTAACAAACTAGGATTCTAGAATTATGAATAATAATTTCTAATCATATATTTAAAAAATATATAAATAAATAATTTAATATATTAAATGAATTATAAAATTTTAATTAATTAATTTTTTATTTTTTAAGCTTGGTATGACTTTCTTATTTTTGTGTTTACATGTCCATTATTTGAACCCAAAATTTCAGCAACTTGAACTACAAGAGCATTCAACAAAATATTTAATTATATTTTAAATTGTGACGTACAAAATATATATATATATATATATATATATAATAATAACAAGGATTCAATTACTTCTGAGATTTTGAATTATAAATTTTTTGAATTATAAATTTCTAGATAAATAAAATAAAAACAATAGATAGATGGTTTAATAAAATAATATATTATAAATAAATAGTTTAACAAAGTAATATGCTATAGATAGATGGTTTAACCAATCAAATTAATTATAAATAAATAAATATATCAAACTCAAAAAAAAATATTCATTTTCGATGGTTTAACCAATCAAATAAAATAATTAAAATAAATTTGTTAAACATGAATAAATAAAAATTATAGTACCGGAAGGTTATGAGGTGTATTGTTGAAGTATTCTGCCATGTGAATGACACTAATTCAAAATTTTGTGGGCAGTGATTTTGATGGTTGCGAGATAATTTTGACAATTTAGATGCTCTGAGTAACAGTTTCTCAAACCAAAAATTAACCAAAATCATCTCAACTTATACCATATAACAAACAAAAATAAAATTTTAAATTTTAAAATATAAACTTGATAATTTTTTGCTTAAAATATAAATTTTATCAATAATGAAATAATGAAAAATTAGTATAACGATATTTTTTTAATAAATAATTTGAAACAACCTCAACTAAATCTTAAAAAAATATATTTCTATATTTTTAAGAATAAAAAAAAAATAAAAATTAAAAAAAATTATATTAATAATGAATGAATATTATACTGATATAATTCATTAATTTATACTAATAGTTTAAAAAAATTGTTTATTATTTTCTTGAATGAGTTGTTAATTATGTACCAATTACATTATATTTTTCTTCCAGATTAGGTTTTGCTCCAAAGACCGAAGTGACTTAATTTTAATTCGAGTTTTTTTACGAGCTTTGTCAATAACATTAAAGCCTGCGAAGCCTATGCAAATAAAAAAGCTCACACCACAGCCTTAGAACGCTAAGAATGAGATGAAAAAACTCACTTTAATGATTAATAGAAAATACAAATGGATCATAAGAGATAATTTTGGAAATTGTAAAGGTTACATGTAAGATTTACTAGTCATTCAACTCGATTTAATGATATCTCTAACCTCTTACGGATTTTATTTAAAAATGACTACGTTATAACTTTGACAAAATAATAACTTGCTTAACTGCATCTTCCATGGAACAAAAAAAGAAGCAGCAGCAAAATTAAATCTCTCCCAGACCTCTTAGCTACGCTTCAAACATACAGGTCACCTATAACGAAACATGATATGTTATTGTGTATTATTCAACAGAAAAACTATGATATGTTATTGTGTATTATTCAACAGAAAAACTAAGTGATGTCGATGGTAATTACTCATCTTCTATCCATAGCTAGTGTTATATTATTGTGTATTATTCAGGAGCAATTGAAAAAAAAAGGGCTATATAATAACTCTTACTTATGGTTTAGTTTAAATATGATTTAATTAAATTAAAAAATAATAAACACAAAAATAAAACAATTAATTTTGTATTGTTCAATGTTATCACCAAAAATTAAGAAATATAATTACTGATATTGTTTATATTAACATATATATACTTTAATATATGTGTTATGTGTTTATTATATGTGCGATATATTTTTATTAATATACATAATTTTTTTATAATTAAATTTATTAAAATATATTTTTAATAGAATAAGAAGTTACCTTAAATTGAAAATCTGGAGAAAAAATTACAAATCATGAAAATGGAACTAATAGAAAAAAATAATAAAAATAAAAAAGCTAAATAAAAATGAAAAATTAGTAATAGTAGAAATGGAAGCTACTAAATCACTTATGATAAAACCTCAACCAATCATGTTATGAATAAATAAATTTAAAAAATAATAAAAATAATATATTAAAAAATAAATAAGCGATCAAAACAAATTAATATATAGTCAACTTGCTGCAAGTATAATAAAACGAAATAATATAGATAGTAATTAACCATCTTCTGTCATCTGCAAATTTTCTCTGTCTTTCTTGACCTGTGAACCCCTGCAACAATAATCTAACCGAAACCATTAAAACCCATCGTTACAACAGACATAGATAAACATATATCTATCTATCATGGAAGAGCTTAGAGAGACTAGAACCACAGAGGTTAGTTTTCACGTTGGAATGGAATGGTACAATGTCAGGAGCTATGGACTGAAGACATCTATAGGAGGTGGTGTAATCTGTATTCATGTGGTAAATTTCAAATTCGATCATTGGTTCATGCTTTAATTGTGTGGTCTGCACAGGGCAACATGGCCTACGCAAAACAATGGCCGCGAAATCTCTTTGTTAATGGCGATGGTGCACCGTATCGAAGCCTGTTCCGGAAGTCATCCGAAAGTTAAAATAATTAACATTGTGCGATTTGAGAGTTAAATAAAGAAAGATGTGCGGGGTAAATCGAATAAAAATAAAAAGAAATATTATGTAAAATTATAATAATGAAATTAATACAATCATTTAATTTAAATGATTGATACATTTTAATAGGTATTAAAACATTTATTTTAATATACATTCACATTACCAAAATTAAAATCATAAAAATTAATTAGATTGTAGTTTTATTTTAAAATTTGTTATTATTAATTAAAAATAATAATATATGACTTAAATATATATACATTTAAAAATAATTTAACAAGATTTTTAATCATGGGGATTTCCTAATCAAGTAGTTTAACAAGATTTTTAATCAGGGGATTTCCTAATCAAGTAGTTTAACTAAATTATTACAATCATTTAATTTAAATGATGGATACATTTTAATAGGTATTAAAACATTTATTTTAATATACATTCACATTACCAAAATTAAAATCATAAAAATTAATTAGATTGTAGTTTTATTTTAAAATTTGTTATTATTAATTAAAAAAAATAATATATGACTTAAATATATATACATTTAAAAACAATTTAACAAGATTTTTAATCATGGGGATTTCCTAATCAAGTAGTTTAACTAATATACAGAATAACATATTTCTAATCATTTTTCTAGCCAATTTTGTTCAAATTTTTAAAATCATAAGTTTAAGTTATTTAATCTATAAAGATTGAGTGCCTTAATTGTAATATGGGATTTCGATCAACCAAGTCATTTAGTGTATTAGTTAGACTAGGTCTTTACTAATATCATATGTCCACACTCATGTTTTTAATTAATCAATTTAACTAAAGGAGTATAAATGACATAACTACTTTTGAGATGAATATCAACCTTTGATATGTGACTACTATTAAGAATATTCTAAAATATTTTGTAGAAGTTAACTCTACCATCCACTTAATAATTATTGATAATTATTTTGAGAGGCACATTCTACAACTAAATATGTAACATCATGATTTCCATTCTTACTATGCTTAGTCTCTAACACCCCTAAACTATGTAAATATTTTACCTTTCTACTTTTACAACACTAAGTCAAGTAACTTGTGAACTAGAAATGAGTGTTAAGGTTATTTTTAATTTTATGTTGGCTTGTTAAAATATTTAAAATAAATTAGTTTTGGAAATTTCAGGGGAAAAGACCATGGACGCAGTTTTCAACTACCAAATAGTTATAGACAGTTACATTTTTCTCTCTCACCCTAGAGATAAACATCTCAATGGGAAAAGAGCCAAGGAAGGCAGAAGAGGGAGGTTGGAGACATCTGAGAGAAGAAAGAAAGAGGCATGGAAAGACATTTACTGTAGGGTATTCCTGAGATGGACTCAGAGCTAGTGGAAGCTTAAGCTGATTAAAGGTTGTGAGTTCCAGGCTTGACTAAATGGTCTTGATGCCTGAGAACAATAACCAGTAACATCATTGTCTAAATTGTTGTTTTGGGAGTGAAAAGGCTCAAGGGATTAAAAGACTAAATGGTCTTGATGCCTGAGAACAATAACCAGTAACATCATTGTCTAAATTGTTGACCAGTAACATCATTGTCTAAATTGTTGTTCTGGGAGTGAAAAGGCTCGGGGATTAAAGGTTGTGAGTTCGACTAAATGGTCTTGATGCCTGAGAACAATAACTAGTAACATCATTGTCTAAATTGTTGTTCCGGGAGTGAAAAAGCTAGGGGAGATTGGACGTAATTTCCAGTTGAGAGGTGCAGTATTTTCTTGTTTAATTTATGGCATGTGGAAATCAAATAAGTCACTATAAGTCACCATGAATTGCCTGTGATATATGATAGTGATAATACTATTTTGAACGTTCAAATTTATGTAGTGATATCTTTACAATGTTTTCGGAAAGTTTCACTACAACGAGATTCATAACGCAAGAATTTTTTTGTCTGTTATGTAAAGGTTTACATATAGATTTTTTTTTTGAAAAAATTGCAGGATTGTGAATGGATATCATAACTACCACGAATAAAACCTAAAAAAAGGGACACATGAATCCTCAGGGTATGGGTAATAGATCGAGGTCAATAGCCATATGGAAGAATCAAGGTAAAACAACTATAATAACTTCATGGATGAGCATCCACTATATAGGGAGTTGATAAGGGTTATTAACATTGCAAACAAATAAAATGTAGTCTTGTTGTTAGGCATAAATGTGATATTAGAATCTTCCTTTACCCACGTTCATTCCCCAAAAAAAAAGAAAAATAATTATCTATGATTTTATACAGAATGTAAATAAAGGAAAACTATGTGGGAGCCAGTTTAGTCCCCAAGTCGAGCCGGACTAACTGTTTTAGTCCCCAAGTCGAGCTGGACTGTCGAGCCAGACTAACTGGCAACTAGGGAACCAGACTGGAAATCCCAACCCTTTTTAGTGATACTTTAAGAAAAAACCATAAACTTTAACCCTGGAGAAACCAATGCGTAGTGAACCGAGACGATTGGAACATAAAAATTATTGATTGTGCCAAGAATTAAATAAATACAAAAATAGAAAATATGCAACTCTCTCTCTTTTATATATATATATATGAGACAAGTTAAATAGCCAGAGAAACATTTGAGGAACCCTCATCATCAAAATTAACGGAAAAACTTTTGAAGTATGTGTTAATAATAACATTGGTCCAAAGATGAAAGTAATATATTAATAAATTTGTGTCGAGCTAGGTCAGTCAAATACTCTATGCAAAAAGACCATAATAAATGGTAATCACAGTGAACTTTCAACAAATTTACAACAGTGTTGAACAACAAGTCACAGCCAAAAAGGTAACCCAGACAGTTCTTTGGACATGTTACATCAACCTGCCTAAGCCCTATGATAAATTTTGTAACTCTTCAAAACAAAAAAATCACATAGAAAGAATCCCATAATAGAGACGACCAAGATTATTGTAACTTGGAAGGGAGAAAAATTGCACCGAAGTCAGTTGTCGCTCACATTTCCATCTTATTCGAGAGCAAAAGAAATATTTGACGGAAAGGGTCGAATGACCAGCGTGCATACCCACCTGTCCAAGAATGAAGACAATACAGGAGTACTCCAAAGAAATAATGTTAACAGTAAGGAGAAACCCTAAACAATGAACAACAAAACCATACTTGTGATGGTCTAGAAATATGAGGTTTGATTTTCCGTATACACCTATACCAAAAAGGAAAGGGGAAAAAAAAATATTAGAAAACAGAACACAAATGGGTTTGCTCACAGAGCTTACAAGAGTAAGAAAGTAGCTAGTCATAATCACCTGTGGGTGCTGGAAGGGTGTCTGAACAACTTGCGCTCTCTGGGAAACTTCATGCTCTGTCGAATTAAACTCGTCTAAAACCCTAGGACAAACATCTAATTTTTAGAAAGAGCGTACACTACAAATCAGGGGAATAAGAGCATATTCTATCAAACACAGAGGGTTTTCTCTGGTTACCTTGCGGAAGGAAAGAAGAATCCCAAGCAGAAGGGTTTGTTGCAAAACCCGATCTCCCTACCATGCAAAACACAAATGACGAGCAACTCGACTGGAAGAGACAGGGAGTTACCAAAACCGCTCAGGAGTGAAAAGGACTGTTGGATCCAGCCCTTGTGAGATCAATAGAGGAGCGATTCACAGATAAGCCAAGTTAGGTTGGGAGAATTCCAATGAGCCTCGTGGCTGGGCGAAAGAATCGAGGCCAGTTGGCACCAAATTCGTTGATTACCCACTCACCAAAAGATAATCAATCATTATTAAGTTATGTCATAATATAATCCAAAACCAATCTCTTACCACATATATAAAGTCTTTAAAACTCGAAGTAATTTCATGTGAATCGATATTCTAAGTGGTTGTGAACTTCGCACTTTGTACGATATACTTAAAAGGAATAAATAGACATATGTTTATAAACCTTGAGGGTTGATTTGTATTGAACATGTTTTCCTTCGAACCAATCTTATACTGTGGTAAATGAACTAGTAATAGAAAAGTATATATATGTAGAGATAATTTTGGTTTTTTCTTTGGTAGACATGTTACAAGTGATATTAGAGCCATGTTTCAACATTGTGGCTTGTCTGGGTGATCATGGAATAAAAAAATGTGTAATGTTGTGGAGAGTAAGCAAAGATGAGGAGAGGAGTTGGTATTACACCAACAATAAGACCAATTGTGGGAACCAGTATTGTACCTATTGCAGAAATTTGGATATAGTTAGGAGAGGAATCTCGTAATTCCAATACATTATTATGGGAAGCAGTTCAATAATTACAAGCGAAAATGACTAATCTAAGAGCTAATAATGAGAGGTTGAGATAGGAACAAGAAAAATTCCTGAAGAGTCTTTATGATAAACAAAATAAGAGGAATCAGAACCTAGTCCAGAAAATGGGAACAAAATCGAGATGCACCAAGAGGGGGGAAATCATTATGAGTTAGAAGGGGGGTCTAAAAGAAAATAAGGGGTATAAAAGACAAAAAGACAAAATAATTTGGTAATGGTACCAGTGGAAAGGGGTCTAAAAGAAAAAATATTAAATTGCAAGGAGAGTTTAAAAATATTAAGCCCCCGAATTTTCATGGAAAAGCGGAAGAAACTGTTGAGGATTGGTTAATTAATATGAACAAATATTTTTAAAATTACGAGTATGACAATAATTTAAAGGCTAGATTGGTGATTTATCAGTTGCAAGGTAAGACCACCTAATGGTGGGAAGAAATTAAGACAGTTTTGGGAATTGAGGAGCACGAAGTAACATGGGACAACTTCCATAAATTTTTTAAAGATAAATATCTCACAGAACGATTTTATGATGAAAAAGAGGAGTTTCATGATCTGAGGTTCGGGCAACTATCCATGGACGAATTTGTAACCAAATTTACTTGTTCCCTGAGATACGTTTTTTATATTTAGGAAGAGAAAGCTAAAGTGCAGCGCTTTATTAGCAGTTCACTGACATTTATGAAAGAAATGTTGGAGTTTGATAATCTAAAGACAATGGATGAGGCAATTTGGAGGGCTCGGATTTGCTACTAGCAAATGAAGCATAAAGGAGAAAATATTAACAAGAAAGGACAAAGGAATTTCCAGAATACCAAAGGTGTGAAAGCAACCAACATTATAAAAGGACATAAGGGATAACAAAACAAATATTCTAGGAGAAATCAACAAAAACCTAGATTACTGAGTGAGGCCAAGCAAGCAGAAGCATCAAGCAAGTTAAAACCTAGCCAACCCCAGAAACCACCTCTCCAGTGTTGGGGTTGTCGGGAACCCCACTATTATAAAAATGGCCCTCACCTTGCCAGAACGTTGCTAATATCCAAGAAGTGTCTACAGTAGGAGAAGTGGTAAGAAGTATGCCAAGGATTAATGTTGCCTTAGAGGATCACCATGCAAAGTATCAACCTACAATCATAGAACTCAAAGGTAAGATAGCTAACCATGTTGTTTTTATTTTGATAGATCCAGGGGCTAGTTTGTCCACCTAAAGGTAGTCGAGTTGTGTCAATTAAAAACTGGTAAATTTAAAAACATTTGGTTAGTACAATTAGCTACTGGGTCTAAAATAAGTGTAGATTCTAAAGTAGAAAATTGTCCTATTGAAATATGAGGATAACGGATTGAAGTAAACTTAAATAAATTGCCATTAGGATCTTATGATGTCTTAATTTGAATGGACTGGTTAGAAGGAAATTGGTCCTTGTTAAATTGCAAACAAACGGCTATTAGTTTCCTCACTGGAGAGGGCATAAGGCAAGAACTTCAAGGAGATAGGAGGCCAATTAAGTTACGGCCCATTTCAGCCACCCAGCTAGGAAAATGCATTAGAAAATGTTTCCAAGTTTATGTTGTGCAGGTTGGATATTCCATTACTAAAGATAAAACACTTACTATAGAAAATATACCAATCATTCAAGATTTTACTGATATATTTCGAAAGGAAATTTCAGGGCTCCCACCTAAGCGGGACATTAACTTCACCATGGAGCTAGTCTCAGGTGTAGTGCTAGTGTCAAAATCCCCCTACCGTATGAGTATTCTTGAGTTAACAGAAATCAAGATGCAATTGCAGGAGTTACCTGACCAAGGGTATATTTGCCCAAATGTGTTGCCTTGGGAAGCTCATATATTGTTCGTTAGGAAAAAGGATGGCACTTTGAAGCTATGTATCGACTACATGCAACTAAATAAATTAACCATAAAAAATAAATACCCATTTCCAAGGATTGATGACTTGTTTGATCAAGTCAAGGGTGCCACTATATTTTATAAAATAGACCTACGATCAGGATATCATCAAATAAGAATAAAAGAGGAATATATTTACAAGATAACATTTAGTACTCAATATAGTCATTATGAATTTGTTATCTTACTGTTCAAGTTCACTAATTCCCCAAAAACATTCATGAGTTTGATGAATGTAAATTTTCACCCCTATTTAGATAAGTTTGTTTTCATCTTCGTTGATGATATTCTTATTTACTCCATCACCTTAGAGGAGAATTTGCGGTTAGCATTGAAAACATTACGGGACCATCAACTATATGCAAAATTTAGTAAATGTGATTTCTACAAAGATCAAATTCAATATCTGGGACATATAATTTCTTTTAAAGGGATAGTTGTAGATCCTGAGAAGATTAGGACCATTATGGAATGACATGTTCCTAAAAATGTTGCCGACATTCGATCCTTCATGGGCTTAGCTGGTTATTACCGTTGATTCATAGGGGGATTCTCTAAAATTGCTTATCCTATCACCTCCTTACGGAAAAAAGGAAGAGCTTCCAAGTGGACGACGGAATGCCAACATAGTTGCAAGAAATTGAAGAATTTATTGACCACAGCCCCAGCATTGAAAGTTGCAAACCCCGAAAAATAATTTGTAGTTTGCACAAATGCGTGCCAAGGAGTTGGAGGTATTTTGGTGCATGAGGGTGGCATTATATCTTATGAGTAATGTAAGTTGAAGTAGCATGAGTAAAGATACTCCACCTATGATTTGGAGTTAACTACAGTAATAGTCTAACAAGTTCTTTTAAGAAACCTAATCTTAATGCGTGTCAAGCCAGGTGCACTGCATTTTTGAGTGAATTTGAGTTCGATATTAAACACTTGAAAGGGAAGGAGAACAAGGTAGTAGATGCATTAATTAGGAGGTTGCATTGTATATATGAGCTCTCCTATAGCCAAATTGAAATTAATTTTGTTGATTAGATAAAAGAAGTTGCCTCAAGGGACCCAAAATATGATTTTTTATGGCATCAAACGCAACAAAACAAATATGGAAACCAAACCTAGTATGGTATAAATAAAGAAGGTTTGTTAACTTTCGAAGAAAGAATGTATGTTCTTAACCAGTCAAATGTCAAACACTTAATTTTGGATAAGTATCATAGAAACCCTTATGCAGCCCATCCCGGATATCAAAACTTATCTTCTGCAATAAAGAACCATTATTTCTGGCCTGGGATGAGAAGGGATATTGCAAATTATTTGACTAAATTCCTGGAGCGTCATCAATTCAAGGCTGAACACCAACATCTATCGAGATTACTTCATCCATTACCCATTTCAAAATGGAAGTGGGATGTTATTACGTTAGGCTTTATAACAGGTTTTCCCAAATCCAAGAGGAGAAATGACTCAGTGATGGTAGTAGTGGATAAACTGAGCAAAACAACCCATTTCATTCAACTACAATCCATGTATAACAGTTTAGATTGCTGACATTTTTATGAAGGAAATATTTCGGTTACATGGCATACCTAGAGTAATTATCTTTAGCAGGGATGTAAAATTTACTTTTGCATTTTGGAAGGCTCTCTTTGGAGGGTTGGGTACCCAAGTTCAATTTAATATCGCTTATCATCTGCAGACTGATGGGTAGACGGAACGGATAAACTAGGTACCAGAAGACATGTTAAGAATGTATGTTATGCAACAACCAACCAAGTGGGAAGAATACCTCCACCTGGTTGAATTTGCATATAACAATAGTTATCATGACTCATTAAAAATGAGCCCTTTTCGAAGTGCTGTATTGTAAGTTTTAACCCTGTATAGAAATTACCTGCATACGAATTCTAAAACGGAAAATAAACAATGCGAGAGTGTAACACATAAGACACATATACACAAATATTATCCTCTGGATCCCAAAACCGAGACTACCAGCTTGATTTTTCATTATATTCCTTTCATTGTTACAATACATATTTATACATGTTAAAGCATCCAATACCATGGACTAAAAACCATCGCATGCAAAACCATGGACCGAAAACCATGTGGAAAAACCACACACAAAACCATAGGTAGGTCTGCCCAACCTAATATAGGGTCCAAAAAAAATTCATTGGGGCGCTGCCCCGGACCTCGTAGAGGGGGACGATTACATGTGACCCCCTCCGCTGCGTAGTCGACGCAAAGAAGGAAGGGCTTCGCCCCCACTCTAACCCCACCGTAAACTACGTTGGCTAGTCATGGAAAGAATATAACACAACCCAATGTTCTCCCACTTGTTGTTTTCTTTCCACATGGGGGTCTAGGAGAGCTTAGTCATTTATTCAGCCCTAAAATGCCCATTCTTTCTTTACACCAAGAGAAATTCTCAAAGCTCACCGATTTTGTCAATGCATCTGCAATATTTTTCAAAGTGTCTACCTTTACCAGCAACACCTTTTTGTCTTCTATCATATCCCTCACAAAGTGATACTGAACATCAATGTGCTTTGTCTTTGAATGATAAGTAGGGTTCTTTGCCAAGAAAATTGCACTTTGGTTGTCACAGTCTATTCTTATAGATCCCTGTACTAACCCCATACTTGAACACAATCTCTGCAACCAAATTTCTTCTTTGCTTGCATGAGTGGTTACCATCTATTCTACCTATGTAGTTGATAATGCCACTACAGATTGTTTCTTACTCATCCAGCTGATTGCATCTCCAAATAGGTTAAACACATACCCACTTGTAGATCTTCTCTGATCCAGATCTCCAGCCCAGTTTACATCAACAAAGCCACAGATATCCAACACTCTGTCCAATCTTGGTCTTCCTTCGTACCACAAACCATAATCACTAGTGCCACGCAAATACCTGAAAACCTGCTTCACTGTTGTCCAATGCACCTTTCATGGTTTTGACATAAACCTGCTCAATACTCCCACTGCATGTGCGATGCCTGGTCTAGTACAGACCATTTCATACATCAAGCCACCGACTGCACTTGCATATGGAACACGAGACATGTTCTCTTCATCTTCTTATGTCTTGGGACACTGTTCGGCAGATAACTTCACACCTACAGGAATAGGAACCTTCACCGATTTATTATCCTGCATATTAAACTTTTGCAGTATTGTCTCGACAAACTTCGTCGGGTTCAACCAGAGATTCCTCTTTGCCGATCTCTTTTAATTTCCATGCCCAAAATATAGTTTGCAGCACCATGACCTTTCATGTCGAATTTGGAGGACAATTTGGTCTTCAAATCCTGGATAATTTCTTTGTCATTTCCAACCAGCAACATATCATCCACATACAAGATCAGATAAATAACACAGTCACCAATTAATTTAAAATACACACAGTGATCTGCTTTGCTTTTGGTGAAGCCAAGTCCCTGTATAAATGTATCAAATACTTCTTTAACTTGCGTACCAGTTATTTCTTACCCTTCACTGCAAAGCCTTCAGGTTGCTTCATGTAGATCTCCTTTTCTAGATTCCCGTGAAGAAATGTTGTCTTCACATCCATCTATTCTACCTCAAAATCAAAAGCAACAACAACAGATAAAAGTAATCTAATAGAAGTTACCTTGGCAACAGGAGAAAAAATATCACCAAAATCAATTCCCACCACCTGGGAATAACCTTTTGCTACCAACCGAGCTTTGTATTTCTCCACCTTTCCTTTTGCGTTTGTCTTCTTCTTGCACACCCATTTGTGGCCAATGGGTTTCCTTCCAGCCGGCAACTCCACTAGATCCCAAGCCTCATTTTGTGCAAAGATGTCATTTCATCAACTATGGCCTCTTTCCAGAGTTTTCCATCCTCTGAACCAATTGCTTCCTTCATTGTTCTGGGATCATCATCAATAACAGATAAAGAAAATTTTGAAGAGAAAGCAGATGGATTATACCTTTCTAGCTGTCTTCTTTCTCGAATTGATCTTCTAACACTCAGAGTTTGTTGCTCTTCGTCTTCTGATTCCTCCTTTGTTGTAGAGTCTGATTCTTCCTTCTTAAGCTCAAACTCTATCTTTTCAGGTTATTTTGTTTGGAATTCATGTTTAATAACATCTTTCACCTTTCTGAACACCACATATCAGTTGTACACAACCTTCCTTATTACTGGGTTCCAAAGCTTATAACCCTTTAAACAATCCTTGTACCC
Source organism: Pinus tabuliformis (assembly GCA_031772625.1). Classification (NCBI taxonomy): domain Eukaryota; kingdom Viridiplantae; phylum Streptophyta; class Pinopsida; order Pinales; family Pinaceae; genus Pinus; species Pinus tabuliformis. Next base: position 806,240,999 of record CM062817.1, on the reverse strand, counting down.
AATAAAGATGCACTTTTCAAATTTACTATCCAACTAGGTTCTTTTTTCCTTTGGAGAATGTACATATGCATCGCATCCAAATACCCTCGGATGTGAAAGAGAGGGTTTCTTATCAGTCCATACCTCTTGTGAACTTTTATCCTTCAACGTTGATGAAGGGGATATGTTGACTAGGTAACATGCTGTCTCCACCACCTCTGCTCAGAATTCATGTCGCCTAACCTGACACCACTGAGCATGCTTCTTTCCCTTTACATCAACGTCTTGTTCATTCTTTCTGCAACTCCATTTTGCTTAGGTGTGTATGGAGTAGTCTTTTGTCGTGCTCTACCACACTTCTTACAGAATCCTTCAAATTTCGTGCTGCAAAACTCTCCACCGTTATCTGACTTCAACACCTTTATCTTCTTCTTTATCTGGTTTTCCACCAGAGCTTAATTTTTTTAAACCTGTCAAAGACTTCAGATTTCTTCTTAAGAAAATATATGCATGTATTCTTTGAGAAGTCATCTATAAATGATACATAGTACATAGACTTACCCAGTGATGGAATCTTCATAGGTCCAAACACACCATTGTGCATAATCTCTAATCTGTTTCGCCCTCTTACCACCAAAGGGGAAACTCACTTGATTCTACTTCCCATATACACAATTTTCATAGAAATCAAAATCCAAAGAGCTATTACTCAAACCTTCTACCATACCTTTACCATGAAGTATTCGAAGGCCCTTCTCTCCAATATGTCCAAGCCTTTTATGCCACAACATGGTCTTCTCTCCAAAGACCATTAGATTTTCTGCTCCACTTTCAAGAACCATAGAACTGTTGCACCCATCAACAACAATGCCACCTTGCATCTTGTACAGAGTTCCAATCCGCACTCCACGCATCAATACCAATGCTCCCCAAACCATCTTGTAGGTATCCTTTTTGAACACTGTTTTTACACCTGCATCATCCAACGTGCTTACAGAAATCATATTTGTAGCCAATGCAGGAATATGCAGGACACTCGGAAGTGTTCTAAACTTTCCACCTTGCAACTTCAACTTTATTTTTCCGCAACCAACGATTCTAGCCTTCCTATCATCCCCTAAGAAGAAATCACCACCATCGTGTTTCTCATACTTGCAGAACCACTCTATGGGGAGTGAAGTGAAAGGATGCACCTGAGTCAATCAACCATGCCTCATGATCTACATGTGTATTTGAAGAAGCCAAGTACACATCCCCACCTTCATCTGAGGTAGTTTTCGCCTCTGCAAAAGGAGCATCATCAGATCCCTTTCCTTTGTCAAGAGCTTTAGATTTACAGTCGTTTTTGTAGTGCTCTTCTTTTTTGCATTTCCAGCAAACCACCTTTATAGGTGTTCCTGGAGATTTAGATCTCCCATTCGATGACTTATTTTTGTCTCTGTTCTGGGACCGTCCTTGTACAGACAAAGCATCACCATTCTAGCTCTCCATATTTTTCTATCTCATCTCCTCCGTCAGCAAGGATGAGACTATTTCATCAAATTGCAAGGCAGTTGCATTGCTACCTATTGCAATAACCAACTATCCCACGAACTTGGTAGAGAACGCAACAAACTGATGCACTTATCTTCATCTGAAATTTTAATATCAACAGATAATAACTGACTTACCACATTATTAAATGCGTTCAGATGCTCTGTCACTGAGTCTCCATCTTTCATCCTCATGTTATATAGCTTTTTCCGTAAGAATAGTTTATTCACCAGAGACTTATATTGGTACAAAGTCCCTAACTTGTCCCACAAAGCCTTCACAGTAGCTTCCCCTAATACATTCAACAATACTGAATCTGAGACACACAATCGTATTGTGCTCTTTTCCTTCCGATCCAACTTCTTCCATTCTTCATCGGACACTCCCGTTGGTTTAGTACCTGGATCTACCGTGATCGACTGATCTTTATCCACCAACAGATCCTCCATCTTGACTTTCCATAACTCAAAATTCTGACCATTAAATTTCTCGATCTCTATCTTTCCATTGCTCGTCATTTTCTTTCACCACCAAAATCGATCCCGCAAATCTCCCGCTGAACAGGGTTTACCATAGGCCTGAGCGAAACCCCTCAGCAACAAAGGCGTCCCCTTGAAGCCAAAACATCTTTGATACCAAATGTAGGTTTTAACCCCGTACAAAAATTACCTGCATACGAATTCTAAAACACAGAAAATAAACAGTGCGAGAGCATAACACATAAAACACATACTAGCTTGATTTTTCATTATAGTCTTTTCAATGTTACAATACATATTTATACATGTCGAAGCACCAAATACCATGGACCGAAAACCATCACGTCCAAAACCATGGACCGAAAACCATCGCGTCCAAAACCATGTGCGAAAACCATAGGTAGGTCCGCTCAACCTAATATAGGGTCCCAAAAAAAATTCCCTAGAGCGCTGCCTCGGACCCCCTACTTCAAAACCCATGTGACCCCCTCGCTATGTAGTCAGTGCAACAAAAGGGGGGCTTCGCCCCCCCTCTAACCCCCCCGTAAACTACGTAGGCTAGCTGTGGAAAGAATATAACACAACCCAACATTCTCCCACTTGTTGTTTTCTTTCCACAGGGGGCCACAGGAGAGCTTAGTCATTTATCCATCCTTTAAACGCCCATTGTTTCTATACACCAAGAGAACTTCTCAGAGCTCACAGATTTTGTCAATGCCTCTGCAGTATTCTTCAAAGTGTCCACCTTCACCAGCAACACCTTTTTGTCTTCTATCATATCTCTCACAAAGTGATATTAAACATCAATGTGCTTTGTCTTTGAATGATAAGTAGGGTTCTTTGCCAAGAAAATTTCACTTTGGCTATCACAATCTATCCTTATAGCTCCCTGTACTAACCCCATAATTGAACACAATCTATGCAACCAAACTGCTTCCTTGCTTGCATGGGTGTCTGCCATGTATTTTGTCTCTATAGTTGATAATGCCACTAAAGATTGTTTCTTACTCATCCAGCGGACTTCACCTCCAAATAGGTTAAACACATATCCACTTGTAGATCTTCTCTGATCCAGATCTCCAGCCCAGTCTGCATCAACAAAGCCATGGATATCCAAAACTTTGTCCAATCTTGATCTTCCTTGGTAGCACAAACCATAATCACCAATGCCACACAAATGCCTGAAAACCCATTTCACTGTTGTCCAATGCTCCTTTCATGGTTTTGACATAAACCTGCTCAATACTCCCACTACATGTGCAATGTATGCTTTAGTACATACCATTGCATACATCAGGCTGCCGACTGCACTTGCATATGGAACACAGGACATGTCCTCTTCCTCTTCTTATGTTTTGGGACACTGTTTAGCAGATAACTTCACACCTACAGGAATAGGAACCTTCACCGATTTACTATCCTGCATATTAAACCTTTGTAGTATTATCTCGACATACTTCCTCTGGTTTAACCAGAGCTTCCTCTTTGCCCAATCTCTTTTAATTTCCATGCCCAAAATATAGTTTGCAGCACCAATATCTTTTATGTCAAATTTGGAGGACAATTGGGTCTTCAAATTTTGGATAATTTCTTTGTCATTTCCAACGAGCAACATATCATCCACATACAAGACTAGATAAATAACACGCTCACAAATTAATTTACAATACACACAGTGATCTACTTTGCTTCTGGTGAAGCCAAGTCCCCGTATAAATGTATCAAATTTCTAATACCACATTTTTGGTGACTATTTTAACCCTTACAAACACTTCTTTACTTGCATACCAGTGATTTCTTACCCTTCACCGCAAAGCCTCCAGGTTGTTTCATGTAGATCTCCTCTTCCAGAACCCCGTGAAGAAATGTTGTCTTCACATCCATCTGTTCTACCTCCAAAATCAAAAGCAGCAGCAATAGATAAAAGTAATCTAATAGAAGTTACCTTGGCAACAGGAGAAAAAATATCACCAAAATCAATTCCCACCACCTGGGAATAACCTTTTGCTACCGACCGAGCTTTGTATTTCTCCACCTTTTCTTTGTCTTCTTCTTGAACACCCATTTGATGTCAATGGGTTTCCTTTTAGCTGGCAACTCGCCCAGATTCCAAGCCTCATATTTGTGCAAAGATACCATTTCATCAACCATGGCCTCTTTCCAGAGTTTTCCATCCCCTGAATCTACTGCTTCCTTCATAGTTTTGGGATCATCATCAATAACAGATAAAGCAAAATTTGAACATAAATCAGATGGACTATATCTTTTTGGCTGCTTTATTTCTCGAACTGATTTTCTCACACTCGGATTTTGTGGCTATTCGTCTTTTGATTCCTCCTCTGTTGTAGAGTCTGATTCTTCCTCCTTAAGCTCAAGCTCTATCTTCTTAGGTTCCTTTGGTTGGACTTCATGCTTAATAGCATCTTTCACATCTCTGAACACCACATATCGGCTGTACACAACTTTCTTTGTTACTAGGTTCCAAAGCTTATAACCCTTTAAACCATCCTTATACCCAATAAAGATGCACTTTTCAGATTTATTATCCAACTTGGTTCTTTTCTCTTTTGGAACATGTACATATGCATCGCATTCCAATACCCTCAGATGTGAAAGAGAGGGTTTTTTACCAGTGCATACTTCTTGTGGAGTTTTATCCTCCAATGCTGATGAAGGTGATCTGTTGACCAGGTAACATGTTGTCTCCACCGTCTCTGCCCAAAATCCCTGTCCTAACCCGACACCACTGAACATGCTTCTTGCCCTTTCCATCAACGCCTTGTTCATTCTTTCTGCAACTCCATTTTGCTTAGATGTGTATGGAGTAGTCTTCTATCGTGCTATACCACACTTCTTACAGAATTCTTCAAATTAATTGTTGCAAAACTCTCCACCGTTATCTGACCTCAACACCTTTATCTTCTTCTCTATCTGGTCTTTCACCAGAGCCTTAAATTCTTTAAACCTGTCAAAGACTTCAGATTTCTTCTTAAGGAAATATATCCATGTATTCCTTGAGAAGTCATTTATAAATGATACATGGTACACAGACTTACCCGGTGATGGAACCTTCACAGGTCTAAACACATCACTCTGCACAAGCTCTAATATTTGTTTCGCTCTCTTACCACCAGAGGAAAAATTCACTCGATTCTGCTTTCCATACACACAATTTTCACAGAAATCAAAATCCAGAGAGCTATTACTCATACCTTCTACCATACTTTTACCATGAAGTATTTGAAGGCCCTTCTCTCCAATATGTCTAAGCCTTTGATGCCAGAGCATGGTCTTCTCTCAAGAGAGCACTAGATTTTCTGCTCCACTTTTAGGAAGTATAAAACTGTTGCACCCGTCAACAACAGTGCTACCTTGCAGCTTGTACAGAGTTCCAATTCGAACTCCACGCATCAATACCAATGCTCCCCGAACCATCTTGCAAGTATCCTTCTCGAACACTGTTTTTACACCTGCATCATCTAGCTTGCTTACAGAAATCAGATTTCTGGCCAATGCAGAAATATGTAGAACACCCAGAAGTGTTTTAACCCTTCCACCTTGCAACTTCAACTTTATTTTTCCCCGACCAACGATTCTAGCCTTCTTATCATCCCCTACGAAGACGTCACCACCATCGCATTTCTCGTACTTGCAGAACCACTCTCTATGGGGAGTGAAGTGAAATGATGCACATGAGTCAATCAACCATGCCTCATGATCTACATGTGTACTTGAAGAAGCCAAGTACACATCCCCACCTTCATTTGAGGTGGCTTTCGCCTTTGCAGAAGGAGCATCATCAGATCCCTTTCCTTTGTCAGGAGCTTTATATTTACAGTGCCTTTTATAGTGTCATTCCTTTCTGCATTTCCAACAAACCACCTTTACAGGTTTTCTTGGAGATTTAGATCTCCCACTCAATGAATTATTTTTGTTTTTGTTTTGAGACCGTCCTCATACAAACAAGGCATCACCATTCTGGCTCTCCATATTTTTCCGTCTCATCTCCTCCGTTAGCAAAGATGAGACTATTTCATCAAACTGCAAGAAAGTTGCATTGCTACCTATTGCAATAACCAGACTATCCCACGAATCTAGTAGAGAACATAACAAACTGATGCACTTATCTTCATCTAAAATTTTAATATCAACAGATAATAACTAACTTACCATAGTATTAAATGCGTTCAGATACTCTGTCACCAAGTCTCCATCTTTCATCTTCAGGTTATACAACTTTTTCCGTAGGAACAATTTATTTATCAAAGACTTAGATTAGTACAAAGTCCCTAACTTGTCCCGCAAAGCCTTCGTCGTAGCTTCCCCTGATACATTCAGCAATACAGAATCTGAGACACACAATCGTATTATGCTCTTTTCCTTCCGATCCAACTTCTTCCATTCTTCATTGGACACTCACGTTGGTTTAGTACTTAGATCTACCGTGATCCACTGATCTTTATCCACCAACAGATCCTCCATCTTGACTTTCCATAACTCAAAACTCTGACTATTAAATTTCTCGATCTCTATCTTTCCACTGCTCTCCATCTTCTTTCACCACCAGAATCAATCTCGTAGATCTCCCACTGAACAGGGTCTACCATAGGCCTGAGCAAAACCCCTTAGCGACAAAGGTGTCCCCTTGAAGTCAAAACAGCTCTGATACCAAATGTAGGTTTTAACCTCGTACAGAAATTACCTGCATATGAATTCTAAAACACGGAAAATAAACAATGCAAGAGCATAACACATAAAACACATATACACAGAGATTTTCCCTTGGATCCCAAAATCGGGACTACTAGCTTGATTTTTCATTATATTCATATTTATACATGCCGAAGCATCCAATACCATAGATCGAAAACCATCGCGTCTAAAACCATGCACAAAACCATAGGTAAGTCCACTCAACTTAATATAGGGTCTAAAAAAAAAATTCCACGGGGCGCTACCCTGGACCCTGTAGAGGGGGGCTAACCACCTCCCTCAAACCCCTTGTGACCCCCCGCTGCGCAGTGGGCGCAATGAAGGGGGGGCTTCGCCCCTCTAACCCCCCGGTAAACTACATAGGCTAGTTGTAGAAAGAATATAACACAACCCAACATATATGGGAGAAGATGCAGAACACCTACTAATTGGAACAATCCAGAGGATAAGTTAATTTAAGGACCTGATATGTTAGCCGAAATGGAGCAGACCATAAATAAAGTTTGACAGGGCTTAAAAGCTTCCCAAGATAGACAAAAACTTTATGCAGACAAGAAAATAACGTACAAGGAATTTCAGGTTGGGGACCATGTTTATGTGAGGGTCAAACCTAAGAAGAGCACCTTGAGGTGGGGTGGCTACTCAAAGTTGGCCTCCCATTATTGTGGCCCATTCCAAGTTTTGGAAAGAATAGGACCCGTGGCATATCAGCTTGCACTACCTAGTCACATACGAGTACATAATGTGTTTCATGTTTTGTTGTTAAAAAAATATGTTTATAATCATAGATACATTATTAACTCGCAGGAGGTGCAGGTAAGTTTTTATGATAAAATTTAGATGTATGAAATTGTGAACTTTTATTGTTAGATTAATAGTCATTATGAATTGATGATAGATTGTGGTGGTGTTATCAGGTCGAACAAGATAGAGAGTTTCTGATAGAACCTCTAAACATCCTCGATCGGAGAGACCCAGTGTTATAGATGTGAGTTATCACCTAGGTTAAGGTGCAATGGAAACACTTTAGCCCGAAAGAGGCCACCTAGGAGGATGAAAACTTTATGTGGGAGACATATCCGCACTTGTCTCAGAGGTGAGGATAAACACCGAGGACGTTGTTTTTCCCAAGTGGGGGAAGATGTAACACCCCCAGACTATGTAAATATTTTACCTTTCTACTTTTACAACACTAGGTCAAATAACTTGTGAACTAGAAAACTAAGTGGGTCTTAAGTTTTAAAGTTATTTTTAATTTTATGTTTGCTTGAAGAGTGAAATTTCGGAATCGAATCCACAAGTGCTATTTTTAAAAATCTACGTTTCAATTATGGGAATTTTGAGGTCTAAAATGAGTCTCCTAAGAAAAAATTACAAGCAAAATCAACTTTATAAGAACCAATAGGATTCAAGATGATGATGTCAACTATGGGGGATGATTCACCATTTTTAGAGTAAAAAAATAAAAAGATTAAAAAATAATAAAATAATAAAACTATTTTTTCAACTTATCTACCTAAGGTTTTGCTCATATTTTGAGTGGGAGTACTCGTTGGATGCAAAATTTAATTCTTTATCCAAGGAGTACCCATATTGTATACTTTCGATGAATCCTATTACATGAAAAATGAGAAATACATGAAAAAACATGATTGCAATCACGTTTTCCATGTATTTCTCATTTTTTCATGTAGCAGTGTCCATTGAAAGTATGCAACATGGGTACTTCTTGGATGAGGAATCAAATTCTTCATCCAACAAGTATTTCTGCTCGAAATTTGAGTAAACCTACAGGGAGATATGTTGAAAATACGAGTTGGAAATTTATTTATTTATTTATTTATTTTTTCCCTTTAAAATTTGATGATGTAACCTAATATTGTTTTATTATTTCCACTATTATTTTATAATTTCCTTAGGAGGCCCATTTTAGACCTCAAAACTTCCCTAAAGTGAGTCACCAACTGGACTCATCATCAAGACAGACATGTCGAGAGAAGAAGAGCAAAATAATGAGGGTATAAATAGGATAAGGAAATGAAAGATAAAAATGAGAGTTGATTTATTAAATAATAATAAACCAAAAACAAAGGCCATAAAATAATAATAAACAATAATAATAATAATAATAATTTAAAGAAAATCAATAAATCAATAAAGATCAATAAAACAATAAAAACATGAAACAAAAAAAGGCAATTAAAACCAAAATTAATGAATAATAAAAAGAATGACAAATACAACTAAATAATAAATATGAGGTAAAATTAATAATAAGTTTAAAGTAATATAAAATAAAATAAAAACGAAAAATCAAGCTATAGAATAAGATAAACTAAAGAAAGTTAAAAGAAAAAAGAAAGGATAATAGAAGAACAACATTAAAATCAAGCAAACAAATAAAATAAATTAAATTGAAATAAATCCTTATAAAATAATAGGGAAAACTAAAAAGGATGAAAATAGAATGATAAAATAATATAAAATCAATAAAGGATAATTAAGAATAAAAGGAAGTATCGTATACAAAGTAGGGGGCAGGGGTGGCGGACAAGGAAGAGAATATAGAAAAGATGAGAAAAAGAAGAGGGAATAAGGAAAGGGTAAAAATATAGTAAAAATACAGTAAGGGGAAGGAAGAGAAAAAAGAGAGGGGAGGGGAAGGGGAAGGAAGTGTATGGAAAACAAGAGGGAGAGTTTCAGGAGGAGAGAAGAAGAAGTTAAATTATTGAGATTAAAGGCATCCAACTATTGTTGATCTCGGCCCCTCTATCTCTATTAATATTGTTGTGATGTTTATTGATCTTTAAAGCTTCTTCAAACTTGTGTTTGAAATAATGATTTTCCATAGTGATAATTTCAGTGTCTTCAAGGCACAAGTGGTGCTTAGTTTTCGATGAGTGTTCAGCAAGAGCGGAGGGGCGAATTCTTTCCTTCTTTATGCCAGCCCCATGTCCTTGAGTCTTATTTTGAATGACTGACCAATCTCCCCAATGTAGCACATTCCACACGAACAATTAATCTTATAAACTCCTTTGAACTGAAATTGATCAACTTTATCTTTGACAGATCTCATCTTATGTTGGCTTGTTAAAATATTTAAAATAATTGAGTTTTGGAAATATCATGGGGAAAAGACCCTAGATGCAGTTTTCAACTACCAGACAATTATAAACAGTTACTTTTTTCTCTCTCACCTAAGAGATAAACATTTCATTGGGAAAAGAACCAAGGAAGGAAGGAGAGGGAGGCTTGAGGCATCTAAGAGAAGAAAGAAAGAGGTATGGAAGGACGATGCCTGTAGGGTATTCCTGAGTTGGAATGAGAGCCAATGGAAGCTTTAAGCTGATTAAAGGTTATGAGTTCCAAGTTGGACTAAATGGTCTTGATTCCTTAGAACAGTAACCAATAACGTCACTATCTAAATTGTTGTTCTAGGAGTGAAAAAGCTCGAAGGGATATTGGACATAATTTCCAATCTCAATAGCTGGGAGGTGTGATCTTTTCTATTGAAATTTATGGCAGGCAAAAAACAGATAAGTAACTATGCATTGCTTATGATATCTGATAGCGATGATACTATGCTAAACGTTCAAATTTTTGTAATGGTAATTTTACAATGTTTTTGGAAAGTTTCACACTACAGCGAGATTTGAAAGAATTTTATGTCAGTTACGTAAATGTTTACATATAGAATGTTTTTTGAAAAATTAAATAATTACAGGACTATGAATGGATATCATAACTACCATGAATAAGACTTAAAATAAAGACACATGAACCTTGAGGGTATGGGTAATAGACCAAGGCCAATAGCTATATGGAAGAATTGGGGTAAAACAACTATAATAACTTCGTGGATGAGCATTGACTCTGTAGGGAGTTGATAAGGGTTATTAACAGTGCAAACAAATAAAATTTAGTTTGTGTTATTATGCATAAATGTGAAATTAGAATCTTCATAGGGCCAAAAGCCCATACCCAGGTTCATTCCAAAAAAAAGAAAAGAAAAGAATTATCTATGCTTTTATACATAATGTAAATAAAGGAAAACTACACCTCTAATGAAATAGGCTATGTGGGAACTAATTTAGTCCCCAAGTTTAGCCAGACTAACCGACAACCAAGGAACTGGTCTAGAAATCCACCCAACCCTTCTTAGTAATACTATAAGAAAAACATAAACTTTAACCCTAGATAAACCAACAACGTGTGGTGGACCCAGATGATGGAACACAAAATTTATTAATTGTCCCAAGATTTAAATAAATACAAAAATAGAAATTTGCAACTCTCATATATGTGTGCGTGACAAGTTAAATAGCCACAAAACATTTGAGGAACCATTATCATCAAAATTAATGGGAAAATTGAGTACGTGTTAATAATAACATTGGTCCAAAGATGAAAGTAATATATTAATAATTTTGTGTCGAGCTAGGTCGGTCGAATATCTATGTAAAGAGACCATAATAAATGGAAATCACAATGAACTTTCAAAAAATTTACAGTAGTGATGAACAACAAGTCACAACCAAAAAGGTAACCCATAACGATTCTTTGGACTTGTTACATCAACCTGCCCAAAACAATGTAAACTTTGTAACATAAACTATAAACTCCAAACGAGAACACTAGTCAAAAAACCAAAAAAAATAGCACGAAAACGAATAATGTTGATATTGGATTAACATTTTTTTTAGCAGGGTAATTTTTCAACAATTTTTAAAAATTACAGTAAAAGCCAATAAAAACCAATTTTTTTGTGCGAAAAGCACCCTTTAATGTTGGAATAACGTCCTTTTTTTTAGAATTGACACAAACATTGCAGAAAAAATAAAATGAAACAAAAGAATAAATAAATAAAAATGAAAAATAGATATATATTGAAAAAACAAAAACACAAAAAGTAAAAAAAAAATAAGAAGAAGTAAATAAAAATATAAAAACGTGAACTTTTAAAAAACAATAACAACTAAAAAAAATAAAAATATGCCACAATAAAAAACAAATATTAAAAAAATAATAATAAAAGTCAAACATATATAAAAAAAACAACAACAACAACAAAACAAAAACAAAATTAACCAAAAAAAAAAATGAATATATATAAACACTTATTTAAAAAACACTAAGATTAACCCAAAATAAAATTATAAAAAACAATATAAGATAATTTAAAAAATAAAAACAATAAAAATAAAAAATCATTATAATAAACAAAACAAAAAACCTACCCAACAAAAACTTAAAATAAAAATAAAACATTACCAAAAGAAACACAAATTACAAATATTAATTATAAAAAAATTATAAAATAAAAAACATTAAGATTTAAGAAAAAATTCAAAAATTCAAAAAAAAAAAAACATAAAAACATATGATTGAATTAAAAGAAAAAACCATCAAAAAAATAAAAATAAAAATTAAACATGTTTATATAATTAAAATAAATAAATAAAACATATAATTAAAAAAATTAAATTAAATTAAATTAAACATATAAAAAACTATAAAATATAAAAAATATAACCGCAAAAATAAAAATTATGGCCCTACGTGGCGAGGGCAAGGAAGTCCTGATTTTGAGAATCATGCTTCCCCTGCCCTGGTCCTGTTTGGGCGCTGGGGTAGGCGGGGCACAATGTCATGCTCCCAATTCTTTTTTCTCGAATTGGGCTACATGAAATATTGACTAAATGTCTTAACACTTTAGTTTCTTTACATTTTCCGGACTACACCTGCAACATTCATCTTTCATCATTTTATTTAGTTTAAGTGTGGAATAACTTAAACAATCAACACGACATTAACATATGCATCAAGACACATTTATAATGTAAATATCAAGTATATATCATATTTGTTGTTTTTACAATGTATCGGAAGTTACAACTCAATTAGGTTCATAAAATACAAAGGTTGGACGAGTTGCTCGGCCGGTCGACCTACTGCACGACCCGTCCGTAGCTTGTTGTAGCTCCACACCCGGCGCTGCCGTAACTTCACACTCGCTGCTCTACCGGCAGCCGCGCTATTTCGGCCGCATCGTTTCCTTGATAGCTCGTCGCGTTGCGATCGTGTTGGTCTGCCCTACCTGCAGCCACACGACCTGCACCCAAACCTGCTCTGTTCACCCATCTCGTACCTCATACACAACTCGCGCAAATTTGCGGCAGACCCACCCAACTCTACGACACGATTGTGCCTCTGAACTATGCGACGAGTTGACCCAGGCACCTGTGGTCACCCTCGCTCTGTCTGTCGATAATACCAATGTTGCTTGTCTTGCAAACTCATGTCTGCACCTTTAGCTCACCCTCCTCGCTAACCGATACATTTGTGACTTGGACTTGCTTAGTTCCTCTCCCATTTTCGATTCACCTCTCATGTATTAATACGAATCCTAGAACGTGGGGAGGGGGCTCGACTTAGTCCAGTCGATCCACCCACACTCTAATTCATATTTTTAACACGTCGGCTCATGTGTCGGCCCAAGTGGTGCGCCCAGCTCATCGCCCTCCAACTCGTCCGTCTATAAACCAAGTTGACTCGTGCACCCAACACTTAGTCATTTTTCGTATCGGCACCCCTCAACTCATCGGTTAAAAGTGTTCGCCTCGGCTCGTCGATTAAACGCGTCCACATAGCTCGTCGTTTATGTGTGCCCCTCCCAACTCATCGATTAAGTACGCCCTGCCCAGCTCGTCGGTTAAACGTGCCCCGGCAACACGTCCGTCAACTCGTCAGTTAAACGCGCCCGGTGTGGGTGCCTGACTCGCCCAAGTGCGACGATGACTCGGGGGCGTGACATCCTCCCCCACCAGAAGTCATTGTCATCCTCGACAATCCAGCTACTCTCCTCAACTCCTTGTCGTACTCTGCAATCTCCTTCCTCCATCTCCACAGTGAATCCTCCGTCTCCCAGCTACTCTCCTCTGGTGCATTCTTCCATTTAACGAAGAACTCCCGTCGTATGTTACTCCTAAGACCCGTAGTCCGAATATCCAAAATCTTCTCCAGAACAAGGTGTGGTCTATCTACGATCATGGCTAGTCCTCTCCATGGTTTCATCTTGTCTGGATGGTGTGCATCAAGTCGAAATCTCTTGAGTTGACTCATATTGAACACAGGATGTTTCAAATGCATGTGGTTCGGAAGCTCCAACACATATGAAACTTCTCCAACTCGCTTCTTTCCCTGAAATGGCCCCTCATACTTCCTCGTCAGAGATCTCACAGTCCCTTTCGATGGCTGAAATTGATCTCCGGTGATCCTAAGAAAAACCATATCCCCAACACTAAAGTGTGTGTCCTATCTATCCTTATCTGCCCATTTCTTCATCCTCCTTGCAGCTTCAAGCAAGTGCACATGTTCTAACTCCAGGGTCTCCTCCCATGTTGTAATGAATCTCTTCGCATGTGGACTCCTCAAGGAACCTCTCGATAATACGGTGTCTGGAGCAACTGGCACTTGTCCATTCACCAACTCAAATGGACTATACTCGGTTGTGGAACTCTTTTGCATATTGTAGCTAAATTGAGCCACATCCAAGAGATCAGGCCAATTCTTTTGATCAACCGTCACGTGATGTCTCAAGTAGTCCTCTAGCAATGAATTAATCCATTCAGTCTGCCCATCTATCCGCGGATGGTAACTCGAACTCTACAGCAACTCTATCCTAACCAACTTGAACAAAGTGGTCCAAAATCTGACTGTAAATCACGGATCTTCCATCCGACACGATACTCAATGGCATCCCCCAATACTTCACAACATGTTTGAAGAACAACTCAACAGTCATCTCAGCTCCACATGGTATCTTTCTCGGAATGAAAATGGCATACTTGGAAAAACAATCAACCACGACCATAATCCTATTATACCCACGTACATGAGGTAACTGAGTGATGAAGTCCATCGAAACACTCATCCATGGTCTCTCTGGAATCGATAAATGCTGCAAAAATCCTCCCTGCCTCTGGTTATCCGATTTGTCCTGCTAAAAAATGATGCACATATGTACATACCCCTCTACATCCTCCCGCATCTTCTCCCAAAATAACCCTCTCTCCAATAATGCCAAAGAACGATGCTGCCCTGGGTGGCGAGCCCATGCAAAATCGTGGAACTCCTTCAAAATATGTATCCTAAGCCCTGATGACTTTGGAATGTATATTCGGTTCCCAAAGAACAAGAGTCCATCTCGTAGAAAAAACCTTTATGTCTTTCCTTCCTTTACCTGCTTCACAATGCTTTGTGCTTGAGTATCTGTCTCAATGCTCGCCCGAAGTCTATTTTGCATCTCATCAGTCATATGTACTCGACTCCTACTTCATTATGCCTGGTCTTCTTCCTCCTCAAGTGTGGCTAATTTTCCCTTCCTGTTGAGGGCATCTGCAACAACATTGATTCTACTCAGCCTATACTCAATAGTCATGTCGAACCCTGCCAAGAAGTCTTGCCAACAGCTTGTTTCATTGAAAGCTTCGGTTACGATGCAAAATAACTTGCTGCAACGTTGTTAGTCTTGACAACAAAAGGCTTCCCAATCAAGTAATGCCTCCATACCTATAAATAATGGATGATCGCAATGATCTCCTTCTCATGAATTGGACACTTTCGTTCCCTATCCTGTAACTTTCGACTCTCATACGCCACCGGATGTCCATCCTACATAAGAACTCCTCCTATCGCAATATCTGAAGCATCTATGTGTACCTCAAACGGTCTCTCGAAGTCAGGAAAATTCAGTATCGGTGTTGTAACCATCATCTTCTTCAAGTCTTCAAATGTCACGACACTTCTCTGTCCAATTCCATTGCTTATCCTTCTTTAAAAGGTTTGTCAGTGACGATGTCACTTTGGAGTACCCCTTTACAAACTTCTGTTGGTAGTTGGTCATCCCCAAAAACACCCTCATATCATGGACATTCTTCGATTCGGCCCAATCCTCTATCGCCTTCACTCTGCTCGGCTCCATCTGTATGTGCCCTTGGCCTACAATGTGCCCAAGGAACGGAATCTCGGTCTGGGCAAACATACACTTTGACTTCTTCAAGTACAACTAACTTTTATTCAGTGCCTCAAACACCAAAGCTAAGAGTTTCTTATGATCCTCTGTGTTATCATTATATATCAAAATACCATCCAAGTATACTACTACGAACAAATCCAAATATGGACGTAGTACATCCTTCATCAAAGTGAAAAATGTAGCAGGAGTGTTACACAACTCAAAAGGCATAACAAGGAACTCAAAACTTCCATACCTTGTTACAATCGCAGTTTTCCTCTCATCTCCTTCCATTATCCGCACCTGATAGTACCCATGCCTAAAGTCTAGCTTGGAAAACACTCGGGGCCTTCACAAGCTTGTCGAAGCAATCTGTAGCTAATGGCAAAGGATACCTGTTCTTTATCATTTGCTTGTTAAGAGCACGATAATCACAACACATCCGTAGCTCATTCGTATCCTTCTTTCGCTGGAATAATACTAGAGCTCCATATGGGGACCTTGAAGGTCTTATGAAACCTAAATTAGCCAAATCCTTCAACTGTCATTTCAATTCCTCCAATTATGGGCTTGATAATTGATAAGGAGCTTTCCCCGAAGGTTGCTTTCCTGGCTCTATCTAAATGCTACGGTCCACTGCACGCCTCAGTAGAAGTTCTTTCGATAACTCATCAAGCACCAAATCTGCATATTTTTCAAATACATTGGAAATATTAGCTGGAACAGGCATCCCCACTCCATCATCGCTATCAACTTCCCTGATGATTGTCGCATATGTCTCCACATCTGACTCCCGCATAGCTTTCTCCAAGCTTAGTGCAGAAACATGCTGCACCTAAACTTCCTGAATCCTTTGCTTGAGTAGGCAAAGTCCAAGTTCATGAGTCTTCAATCAACATAACCACATCACAAAACGAGACAATAGTTGCCTTATTGCCCTTCAGAAAATCTTGCCCCAATATCATGTCAAAGTCATTCATCTCCATCACCGTGAAGTCCAATCGACCTTGCCAATCTCCAATTTGAATTGGCACTTCATCTGTCAATCCTGACACTCTAGCCTTCGAGTTCATTGCCTCGAATTCCACATCCGATGGAACAATCTGCAACCCAACTTCTTTTGCCATTCTTTTCGTCATGAAGTTGTGTGTGGAACCCGTGTCCACCAACGCTTGGATAGTTTTTCCATGAACTTCCAAGTCAAGAAACTCGAAACTAGGAATCCAAGATTTATTTTCCAAAACTTCAAACTGCATACATACCTGGTCTTTGCATCTTGTTGTCGTTCTAGCCTCTGATACCATCTGTCAGACCCCCAATTCTTTTCTCCCGAATTGGGCTACATGTGGCACAAGCTAAATGTCTTAGCACTTTAGTTTCTTTGTCATTTTCCAGACTACGCCTACAACATTCATCTTTCATCATTTTATTTAGTTTAAGTGCGGAATATCTTAAACAATCAACACGACATTAACATATGCATCAAGACACATTTATAATGTAAATATCAAGTATATATCAGATTTGTTGTTTTTACAATGTACCGGGAGTTACAACTCAACCGGGTTCACAAAATACAAAGGCTAGACGAGCTACCCAGACGGTCGACCTGCTGCACAACTCGGCTGCAGCTCGTTTCGGCTCCGCACCCAACACTGCCTTAACTCTGCACCCGCTGCTATACCTGCAACCGCACTGTTTCCACCGCACTACTTCCATGGCAGCTCGTCGCGCTACAATAGTGCTGATCTACCCAACTTGCGGCCACACGACCTGCACCCAAACTTGGTCTGTTCGCCTAGCTCATACCTCAGACCCGACTCACGCCAACTTGCGGCACACCCACCCAGCTCTGCAACCTGACTGCGCCTCCGAACTGTGCGATAGGTTGACCTACCCACTTGCAGTCATCCTCGCTCTGTTCGCCTAGCTCATACCTCAGACCTGACTCGCGCCAACTCGCGGCACACCCACCCAGCTCTGCGACCTGACTGCGCCTCTGAACTGTGCGATAGGTTGACCTTCCCACTTGCAGTCATCCTCGCTCTGTCCGTCAATAATACTAATGTCGCCCATCTTACGGGCTCATGCCTGCACCTTTAGCTCGCCCTCCTCGCTACCTGATACATTTGTGACTTGGACTTGCTTGGTTCCTCTCCCATTTTCCATTCACATCTCATGTATTAATACGAATCCTAGAACGTGGGGATGGGGATCGGCTTAGTTTAGTCGACCCACCCACACTCTAATTCATATTTTTAACATGTTGGCTCATGTGTTGGCCCAAGTGGTGTGCCCAGCTCGTTGTCCTCCAACTTGTTCGTCTATAAACCAAGTTGACTCGTGCGCTCAACACTTAGTCATTTTTCGTGTTGGTGCCCCTCAACTCATCAGTTAAAAGTGTTTGCCCCTTCTCGTCGGTTAAACACGTCCCCACGGCTCGTCGGTTATGTGTGCCCCGCCCAACTCGTCGGTTATGTGTGCCCTGCCCAGTGCATCGGTTAAACATGCCCTAGCGACTTGTCTGCCAACTCGTTGGTTAAATGCGCTTGGTGTGGGTGCTCGACTCGCCCAAGTGCGACGGTGACTCAAGGGCATGACACGTAGGTTTGCGTGGTCGCAGCTCTGCCCACCGCCCACCTCCTCAGTTAGACGGGCCCAGGGCGAGGGAGGCCTAATTCTGAGAATCAGGCATCCACCTCCCTGGGCCTGTCTAGCCACCTAGGTGGGCAGGAGGGGGGGGCTGCATGTGCAGCCTCGCCCATCCCCTGCCAAACGGGCCCAGGGTAGGGAAGGCCCGATTTTCAAAATCACAGCCTCGCCCCTCACCCACCCACCCCGACTGCTAGATAGGCCCATGACGGGGAAGGCCTGATTTTGAGAATCAACTTCCCCCGCCTTGGGCCCGTCTAGCTGTTAGGTTGGGTGGGGAAGGCCCGATTCTGAGAATCAAGCCTCCCCCGCACTAGCCTCGTTGGGGCATAATTTTTTATTTTTTATTGTTTTTAAATTATATGTTTTTTTAATATTTTTTATATGTTTTTTTTAATTTTTTTATATGATTTTTTTAGAATTATTTTATATGATTTTTTTTATATGTTTTTTCAAATGTATTTTTATTTTTATTTTAATGTTTCTTTTTTTCAATTTAATTCTTCTTCTTTTTTCTTTTTTTAATTTAAAAAAAAAAATAGTTTCAATTTTTTTTTTTTGCTTTTATTATTTTTAATTTAATGACTCTTTTTTTATGTTTTTAATTTTTTTAAGGTTTTTTTTTAATTGCGTGTCTTTTTTTTAACTTTTTTTTGTTATTCTTACTTAAAAGTTTATTTGAAACATTTTTTTTTTTGAAAATAAACTTCAAATTTTATCACTTTTTGATATAAAATTCATAAAAAGATCATAAAATTTCCTATTTTCTATAAAAAGAAAATCAAAATTTTCATAATTTTTTTTTATTTAACATGTCATTTTTAGCGAAATGTGGTAGACGACCCAAGTGGTTTCATTGTGTTATGCAATTTTATCTACACAATCATTTCGTCATTCATAATAAAATGGTTGAAACCCCTCCTTCAGAATCTAATCAGCCTGGAGCAGTCGAGATTCGTAATAGACAGGAAAATACTAGATGTAATTATTGTTGGCCATGAAATAATCCATTCGTTTAAGACTACCAGACGTTTGGGTATGTAGGTGAAGCTTGACCTCTTCAAAGCATATGATTGATTGAATTGGTCTTTCTTGATTCAAATGTTGGAGGCGTTCAGGTTCTCTAAGAAGTGGATTTGTTGGATTAATTCCATGATTTCCACCCCCTTTTACTCTATTCTCCTCAATGGATCTCCATCGAGCACATTCCGCACATCCAAAGGTGTACGGAAAGGGGATCCTTTGTCACCATTATTATTCATTATTACAGTGAAAGAGTTGGGCTGATTTCTAAAACATGCAACTTGATCAGTATGAATCCATGGTTTGAAAATCCCCAACATGGATCTAAGGGAAACCCATTAGCAATTTGTGGATGAAAATTTTCTCCTTGGAGAGCCAATAGCGAAGGAGACGCAAGTTATCATCAACATTCTGGTGGATTTCCAAAAGGAATTAGGATGTTGATAAATAACTAAAAATATAATATTTATTTCTTTAATAATTTGGTCCAGATCCAAAGAACATTAGCTCGTCTCATGGGATTCCAAATAGACTCTATGTTGACTAAATACCTTGGAGTCCCTATGGTGGTTAACCCCCTTCGGATCTCCTGCTGGAAAGAAGTTTGCAATAATCTAACCAAAAGACTTGCACGTTGGACTTTTAGATCTCTTAACTTGACAAGACGAACCACCCTGATAAAAAGTAATGCTCCAAGTTATCCCGATCTACCAGCATTCGGTCCTTCCAGACCCAAGGCACATATATTCAGATATCGTAGCTATCTTCAGAGAATTCTTATGGAAAGGGGTGGATCCTAATAGAAAATGGGCTCTAGTATCCTAGGATAAACTTTGTATGCCCAAATTGAGTGGAGGATTAGGCCTACGTAACCAAGAACTCTGGAACAAAGTAATTTGAGCCAAGTTATGGTGGTAATGGCTATAGGGAGGTTCAAAACTATGGAAAAGAATCTAGGATAAAAAATATGGCCATAATCATTCTCAGGTAGAGAAGCTATGAATGGAGGACTTCCTGAAAGGTTTAGCCTTATGGAACTTGGCAAGGAACAACAGTAGCATCATTAAAGATCATTTCTTTGGGGAATTTAGGTATGGGACCACAACAAGATTCTAAGATGAATCGTTGCAACAAATGCCACAGATGGATAGAGAGGTAGATCTAAACAATGTGAAGGACATCCTTCAAGGCCAAAACGCACAACTTGTAACATATTGTTGGTCAATTACAATTCCCCAATATGAATGGAGATGATGGAAATAGTCAGAGGACTGGAACTCTGCTGACAAAGTCATAAATTGGACATTATTTGCATCCATTATGAGGGAGAGGCGGATCCCAATTGTGAAAATAAGTGATAACTTTAAGATGGGGTCATAAGCCAAAAGGGACTTTTTCAACCAAAGAGGCATACCAATTGATGGCAGGGCACAACTCTTTACCAACGGATCCAGTATGGTGCAATATATGGTCCAGGAACTTGTGGCCAAAGGTGGCACACTTCCTCTGGTTGGTGGGTAGGAGACGCATTCTAACTTGGGATCAGTTAATTCATAAAGGTTATCAAGGTCCCTCAAGATGCGCACTATGTTAGTCCCAGGAGGAAACCTTTGAACATCTTTTGAACTTATGCCCAGAAACAAAGGCCCTTGGAATAAGCTAGAGATCACCTTTGGGAAAACGGATCGATCCCGGAGCAATATAAAGGACACAAATGAGCAATGGCGACAGTCCCTCTTCAAAAATCAGATTGTAAACCGAGCGTGGATCTTGGCCCTCGGGTTTCTCTTATGGAATACCTAGAAGAGCAGGAACATGATGATATTTAAAAATCAAAGCATCACATCACAAGAAATATGGGATACTACTCTATCTAATATTCAGGAATCAATATTAGCAGAGACATGGCCAAAGGAGGATTGGAAGGCTTCAGAGGTGGAAACTCAGATCTTGGTAAGGTTGAACTTATCCTCATCCATGGTGGTTTCCCCTAGGGTTTGGGAGCCGCAGGACCAAGTAGAGTCCCCTTATTCCTTTATTCCCCTCAGAGGGATTTTTGAAGTTAAACTTCAACGGTGCAGCAAAAGGAAACCGAGGCTCAGTGGGTTATGGGGGACTACTCCAAAATGTTGAGGGACACCCACTAGGGATATGTGTTCGATATTGTGGTTCTACCACAAATAATGTAGCAGAGTTCACAACCCTGGAGAAGGGGTTGTGATTAGCAGCAAAATTAGGAATACCCAAACTCTAGATCACAGGTGACTCAGCCATGGTGATATAGGTGGCTCAAAAGATACCCATTGTCATACCAACGTCTAAAGTAATCAAGAGCTAGCGGCTAGAAACCTAGGAAATATGCATCAGGGAACTCCTCTCCTTTCCTTATGTCATCACTTCCCACACCAAATGGAAAGGTAATGCGGTGGCAGATTGGATGGAAAACTGGGGAATTCTCCACCCCAAAAGGGAACTGACCTCTTGTTGGCCTCCTGACCTACTCCCCCATGACATGGAAATGGTACATAGATTGATTGATCAAGATACTCCTTCCTTGATGGGGGTGTGCACTCAACGATCACATGAGGGAATAGATTGGAGGGATGATTCAACACACATCCCCACTGATGGCATCAATGGCAAGGACGTTTGTTGATGTTACAAGTGCAAAGAACCCCAAGTGCTGGAAACCATGAACAATTGAGGAGGCTTGGAGAATCTTATACGGTCTTTGGAGTTTGATTTGCATTTCACGTTGGTTGGTTATGGGAGTAAGGTGCAGAGGGAATGTAGTGGTGTGTGCATAGGTACTCCTCCTGTGCATGCAAGCTCAAGCTTGTAGATTTGAAGGTATTTTTTGCGAGGGTGATGGGGGCTTGGTGGCATTGGTTTACTTCTAGTCCACTAGGAGGGAGATATGGGACCTAGGTTCACATAGTGGATTCAGTGGCTTGGTAGCCACTACAACTCTTGCCTTCCTCAATTATCCTCTGAGCGGAAGGGAGGGGTCTCGTGAAGGACACCCATTGTGTTGGTTAGTGTTGCTCCCTTTTGCTTGGTTTTTGTCACGGAGTGGTGGATGACACTGCTTTGTGGCTTTGCGTCCTTAGGGTAGTGTTAAAATTTGGCACTGGTTACCAACACCTAGGAGTTGGGGGGGAGGGGGCGGGGGGATGAATTGGAACGTGCAGGAGATCCGCAGCAGTGAAGAGCAACGCCGAGTGGGAGTTGGTGAGCTAGGGACCCAAAAAATTTGGCCTAGCAGTGGACGATGGTAGCCTCATTAAGGCATTCAAGATCGACGACTCTAGGTAGATCTGAAATGAGGGTGTAGTGGGTGAGCGGGGAACGATGCATAGAGGGGTTGTCTAGGCCTAGAAGAGAAATAATTCAACAACAAAAGGGTAGGCTAAGACATGGATTTGGACACAAGGGCTAGTTGGAAGGAAGGGTTACACAAGGGGACAATTGTGAGGATCAGGGTGCTTTGATCAAAGAGGAGGTGGCAGAGGAGCTGCCCTAGTGGACAAGTTGTGTCGAAAAACCTCCAACAATGCATACCATCGTGGAGCAGCTACAAGGCATCCAAAACACCCCAGACATTCTTCTAATAATAGTGATATGAATATCAGAATGAGGTAATTGCATATGTTAGAGTCGGTCTTGTCAGTCCTCCGTCAGAGATCAAAACTCTTTCTGCATTTCATTTTTAGGTGTCTCGCTCCATTCACTTAGCTGCATTCCGCTAGGGGGCATGCCATAATCTGACGGAAGGGCCTTATCATTCATTCCCCTCATGTCTTGTACCTACTGGCTTAGGTCTTTTCATCAATGTGTATTAAAGTCCATGACAGTCAATGTTTGATCTTTTAATGGACAAGAGTCATTTCGGTCATTAAGTCTAGGGATTAGTCATTTGGTCTTCAAACAATGTCCAATAAATCCAGCAAGGCCAGAGAGAGGCTCTTATAAAGTTGTGATTCAAAGATTTTCATCGTCATGTTGATAGATTACGACTGTTCTTCAAAACTCTGTTTTGAAGAAAAGTCAACAGTTTGTCATTTGTAATAATTTTCAAAAGTTTCTTAGTGGATTTCTCTAAGCGCAGCCCTGGTCTCCTTAGCCAAATTCCATGTCGGCTACCCCTACAAAAAATTGCCAAAAATTTCATCATTTTAGTCAAAGAAATCAAAAGGAAGTGTGAAAAGCAGAGTTGTATTAATTGTGAAAAAGTGCCAAAGTGAAAACATTACAAAATGGGTTTTGGAGAAAGAAAAAATCAAATCCAACTCTTGCAAGATATTTATCCAAGTATATATATCATTTGTATCAAGTTACATTCATGAAATCTTATAGCAAAGTCGAATTTGGAGGTTGAAGAACAAACTGCAGTTTGAAAGGCCGTGACTGTGTTAAAGGTTGGAGCGCGGCGCACAGGTGGAGTGGCGCAGCGCACTGGGCGCGACCACACAGTGTTAAATAACACGGGCGCAACGCACTCAAACGGCGCGGCGCATACACATAAAAGCCCGATTTTGCTCAAAATTGCAACAAATCGCCTTTCAATCCCTTGAATTTGCCAGATTTCAACACATCACAAAAGCAGTCCAAACACAGTTTTATCATCAGCATCTTTTTCTCTAAGGCAGTGGAAAAACAACAGTCATGGCATCTGAACATGCATCGGACTATGAAATGGCAACCCAAAGCGACTCATCCTCGGAAGAACAGGCTCCCCGGAGGCCTCACAAAAGTGGCAAACATGTTAGAGAAGAACCGACCACCCTTACAGAATTGCAGGCTTGCCCTCTTTCTATGTCATGTTTCCAGCATCAGTCATGCTTTGAGTTTTGTCAAAAGGTGGCTAGTGTTCAATTTCATCATGAGCTGGCTCGTCTATTCGTGCTGCACTTACATGGAGAACAGGCTACTTTAGCTGGTGTCACCTTCGCACTTACACCAAAATCTGTCTCATTAGCAACCGGCATATCAAACATTGGAGAACCATGGAACAAGAAGTAGAGGATTGATCGGCATCATTATGAGCCATATATTAAAACCACTTTCTTGAGGCAACTCAAAAGGGTCTTTCCATTTCGGTATCTGAAAGATGAATATGCTCCACTAATGAGATTGATTATGAAATACTTCAGTTGTGAAGGACAATTCTCTCATCTTTATGCTTATCACATCAGGTTGCTCATGCATTTCACCAGGGTACGGATGATGAACATCCCGTATTTCATTTGCCGGAACATAGAGAGGATGACCACCTTTATACAGCATAAAACCCCTCAGCAGCAACTTAACAGTGTTTATCATTTTGCTCTCATCAAGATTTTGGTGGTACATCAGCTTGATCTACAGGGTATCACTTGGGATGATTTCATCTCCCGTGACTTCTTCCGAGCTTCACAGGGACCTCCAGAGACTAAATTTGAGACAGGGGAACCTTCTCATCAGTACGAGCACCATGAGACCGCCAGTGTGCCGGTATTCGTCACATATCAGAGGGGTGCTAGACATTTGTTTGTAGCAGCAAAGCGAGTGTTATCTCCACCCGGGGTGGAAGGGGCCTCGCTTCCGACATCAACACTACAGGTACAGGACAGAGGTAAGGAGCCAATGCATGATGAGGGACCATTAGGTGAACGAGAGACCGAATTCGTTCTCCTTCATGATGATGATACAGATACAAATCCGCAAAGTGCACAGCTTAAAGAGATCATCCAGGAGCAGCAAACAGAGATTCAAGCCTTGTCCCTTGATTTGGAAAGAGCCAAATGGAACATGAAATATCTGGAGCAGAGGAACAAACAGCTTGAGGATCAGCAAGCGATCATGGAGCTACAAAACATTCGTGAGCATCGCCAAGCTGTACAAAGGAGAAAAGTTGAGCTCACGTCATTGCAGGAAGAGATTAATGAGGATCGGGAGGCCAATCTCGAGAGAGTTAACATGCACTTAGATAGGCTGCTGGACAAGGCCGACAAGGACCATGCATTGCTGAGACACATGGCTTTCCACTACATGGCGCGAAACAAAGTGTGCAAGGCCCGAATCAGGAATCTGAAGGCGAAATTGGGGAAGGCAATCAAGAAACAAAAGAGGCAAAGGGAGCTTGATCGACTTCAGATATTGGTTGAAGCCTATTTAGCCCAGCATAACACTTGATAAGGAAGCTCCAGCCCAAATTTCAAGAAATTTGGGGCATTTTTGGTATTTTTGTGCAAAAAACAGGGTTTTTCTCCCTGTGCGCCGCGCCACCTGGCGCGCGCTTTCGCTAGGGAGCTCCAAATGACAAAAAGTTTACATTTTTGGATTTTCCATGGAAAATCATGACTGTTGGTGCATGGCCAAGAATTTTGGGCCAATTTTGAGTCCTCAGGAGGTCAAAAACACCCAAAAAGTGACCTCTCTGCCCCTATTTTGACACACAGGAAGCAGTCTTGGGAGATTGCAGTTTTGGAGGGGAAAATGGGCACCAAATTCAGAAATTTCACTTGGGTTGGAAAGTAGACAGGCAGGGCTTTCCAACAAGCACAATTGGGTTCAATTTGGACTTTGGAAAGTGCCTCAAAACCAGCTCTAAAGTAGGGCGACACATACAGTTTTTGGCGCGGCGCACAGAAACCCAAAGGCCAAAATCACTCCCGCTCCACGAAATTTTGATTTGCAATTTTCTCCAAGTGGGCCCACTCATTTACAATACATTTTTCCCAGCATCAAAGGCAAAGTTTAAAAAACATTTTTGGCTTCTATCCAAGTGGCCAAATGAAGGCGAACAGCCACCCAAAAAATCTACGCTCATGTTTGCTTTTTTCTAATTGGTCCTCATAGAAAATTAAATGTAACTGTTGATGGTTGGCTCTTCATTTCCTGGGTTGATCGACTTTCTCATGGCAAAGATTATTTATTGTATTGAGAGTCATTTTGTAAAGGGTTGGAGTTTCTGGGAATAGCGTGGAGAAAAACCCAGCATTTTCATTGTACAGTTTTGGCTTGGAGATTAATAGAATGATGCAGCTCTGATTCATGAGATCCCTGTGGTGTGAGTTTAGCAATATGTTTCTTCTCTGTTTCATATGTAACTTGTAATGTTTTGCAGTTCATTCATATTCATTTCCAGTTGAATTTTTTTTAAGTAGGAAAGGTAGAATCCAAATTTATTGCTCTGCCTTGGAAAACATTCATCCTCTGTGTTTCTTCTTCTGTCTGAAAAGGATTCATGCGTATGCCCTTCTCAGCTTTCTCAGCAGTCTTTCCACTCCATATTATTTAAATCTGATTGCTAAACTTCCTGCCTATCTTGCCTCACGAACTATTCTGTGTCTTCGATTTAATTTCCCAGCTCATGCGGTCCTTTGGTCCCACACAACCCAGAAAATTCAGTCATTCAAAAATCGCCTTTTTTCATATCTATTTACTAGCCTAAAATCAGTATTCAGTTTAAGTCATCTCAGACCATATTGTTTATTCCTCACTGAGCGTGACCCGGAAAGAGCCGTCTCCTGTTCTGGTAGGGCTAGCTATCAGACTGAGCGTGGTTTGTGGTGGTTACCCTAAATTTTGCCTTCTTTCAGCCTAAGGCAAATTTAGGCTCTAACAGCATATATCAATGATTTACAATTTTTGGAAGAAGAAATTTTGGAGCACCTAGACTCTATCCATCGCAACCAATGTCGATTTGATGAGTGTTGGACGAGATAGAGGTTAGATTGGCGCACACTTATTTTCATATCCACGAGAGCCAAGATCCGCCAACAGCCCAGGGTCCTATCCAAAGGCAAAATCCTCCTATGTAATTGTGATGGCAGTTGGTAGCTTTTTGGTTCTGGCAGTTTTTTGGGCATTAGAGCATGTTTGTTTTATGGTGTTTTGTAGCAGTCACTTTTTGTTCTCAAGGTACTGCATAGCTCTCTCAGCCAAAAAATATGGTCGGAGTGAGGCTAGGAGAGCTAAGAAATATTTGTTCATATGTACTTTTTTGAGAAACTAATATAATGAACTATCGAAAAAATAAAAAATAAATAAAATTCTCAAATATTTAGGCTTACCTGTTTTCGCTGACAGCAAAATAATTGAGTGCCAAGAAGGAAGTAAATACATCATTCAATGATTGATTTATTCAAGTTGTTCTATTTTTACTACATTATTTGTGTTGTTAGAAAGTCTAATATATTTCATATCAAAATATTTGTGTAGTGCACCTTTTGCAAAAATATCAGAGAGGTCAAAACCTTCCATACTACATTACCTTACTTTTTTTTAGCATTCAGTTGACCATGTATGCGTCTGTTACAACTTAAGCATCTAGAATAAATTTTGGTCAAGATTTTCACATAAATCTGCCATAACAATTTGTTATACTTGCATATTTTTAATATAAAAAATCAACGTTTGATAGTCTTTTTTATTATACACCTCTAATTTTTTATGCTTTATTATCTTAACCTTATGTGTAGAATCATTGGCATATGTTGTTGAAGTTGTGAATTGAATTGTGTTAGTTTTAATTGTATTCACGTGGTCTTGTGGCCAACGAAATACAATTATAAATCTGCTAAATTTATTTTATAAATTTGTTTATTATTTTGCAATTTGATCATGTGTACAATTTGTTGAAGAATCTAGGGCTAGTGTAATTAATGAGATTATTCTTAGCATGATAACTATTTGTGAGGTGTTTTTCAATTTTCTTCTTATTTCAATCTTCACTTATTATTATTAGAGTGTGTCTTCTTTAGTTCATCAAATAGCTACCAAAACAAAGAGACAAGAACACAAGATGTTGGCATTCTGGCAGGGCCAAAACCTCTCCCTCTTGGAGAGAAAAACCTGCAAAAATTATTCTTATAGATATTCCAATCGATGAATATCAAGACCATGACTCTTGAACTACTATGCCACTCCAAGACCAAGACATCAATCCTCTTCTTCGTTGTTGTTGAGATCATCATCACTACTGCTTCATCATTGTTTCACTTAGATCATTGTAACTTTCTCATCGAATTCATCTCTACAACATCATTATTGCACCTCGATGCACTCCCAACGAGATCTTTCTCTACCATGATTATGACTGGGATCATGATTGTATCTAGAAGATATGTCGAGATTGTACGCTCACTGAGATCCTCTTCTTCATGCATACAATAAGATTGTGAAATAGTAATCACTATGACTGTGTTTATAGTATATATATATGTTGAGACAGAGTATTGAGATCCTTCTTATATTTATTTTGAGATTGTGAGATAGTATATACCTCTGTAATACCCATTCAAGAAACTTAGAGTCCTTCTCCAACTGAAATATTGTAAATTTGTCTTCATCCTAGGTTCCTGCACTAAGTTACTTGTCTGACATTTCAAGGAGATCTCTGAAGTTATCACTATAACTATCACCTTGATTCTATCCTCTTGCACTTTTAGTACCCATCCAAAGTTGCAAACTAGTTCGAGATTTTTTCTTGTACTTTTTGCGAAGTTCAGTGGGGTATTTATAGTGCTTATGCCTCCATAAATAAGCCGACATGAGTGTGAACTGTTGGGTCACTTCATTTGAGCCGACATGACTATTATTTATGTCATTTTGTTGGTTGACTTGACTGTTCTTTTCATCATTTTGATTGCAGACTTCTTCTTGTGCTTGTCTTGGAGGATTGTTTAGACTTTTCTATACATGACATTGACTCTTTGACATCCTAAGGCTCTCAATGGGAACCACTAAATAAATAAACCTCTTGCTCAGGAAAACCATGCAGCAAGAAATAATAAATTCATTTTACAAAAATCAAAATTCCAATGTCATGAAGAGAGAACCTAATTACACTTTCTTCAACACTCCCTCTTAACTAGGGAGGTATTCATGATGGTACTTGGTCATTCTCAATCTGAATAATTTCTCATAAGAAGAATCAAATTGGTAACCATTTGTATAGCATCATAGTAACCAACATTGCTTCCACATCAAGGCCTTGACTGACAGCTCTATCTCTCATTAGATCATAGCACAATGTTGGCAAGACTAATGACTATATACACCTTCATCATTGTCTCTTAAGGTACATACCCACTCAGGTGTTCACTGAGTATGACCTTCTAGGACTATTCTTATCTTGGGTTCCCAACCCTCAAAGAATATCGGTCATCTTGCCTACTCTTATCTTGTATGACCTACACATCCTCAAAGAGCATCGGATGCCAGATGATTACCCAATCCCCCATTCTTTCTTCCAAAGTGAATACAAGAATGTTGTGTCTATATCTCCCTCTCAACTCGAGAGGATATCATGTGTTTACATTTCTCTTCATGGCCTTCACCTAGACTTACGGTTGTTAGTCCTGGTCTAATGCATGACACATGAAATAGAAAAACACAACTCACTCCTTTTTAATCAGGGGTGATTTAATCCAAGTTCCCTCTTGATCAAGGACCTGTCAGAGCTCCCTCTTAGCTAGGGACTCTTCTATACATCAACGACTTCTTCTTCGTGGGTCCTTCAGTTGCTTGATCAACTTCTCTCCTTAATGTCATGGAAATCAATTGAGCTTCTTCCTTGTAGGGCAACAACCATCGATCAATTTCCTCCTTAGTTCATCATGTCTTTCCTTTATTCATGGAAAGTGGCATTATTCATATCTAGAACCATCGTTATATGACTACTTCTTTCTCATCGTGTTTCCTCCATCCATCACATGAGTGCTAGTTGTACTTGTATTTACAACTCTTGTTCGAGTAGCCCTCCATTATCCAGATATTATTCAAGAAATCAAAATATCATATTAAATCAAATCATACCTTATGAGATGGCTCTTCATCATGACATCTTCTTGTAAGTATCAACATCCTGCATACATGTTGACACATCTCCCAAAGATATCCATTGTCAAGGGTCTTTATCTTTTCCATCAAAGTCTTCATATCTTTTCGGGAGATTTCCTAGTTAATTCTTCTTAGTCTTTGGATGTTGATTGCCTTCATTAGGGTTGCATATCTCACGATCTCTTCCTTCCTCACACATTTCCTTCCCAGGTACTTTCAATCAGAGTTTCTTAATTGTAGTCAACCACCTCATACTTCATATGAGGACATATTATGTTGGTTCCATCTAGTGTGACTTATGCCTTCCTGCATCCTTTTGGAGGAGTAGAACCTTTTTCTTCTTGATCATGCTTCTTAATATAGAAGTAATGATCCATGTTACCTGCAACCATATGACATGAAATTATAATATTAAACACAAACATACATACCTCATTTTCACCTTTAGGTCATCTAGGCTTCTTCCAGTAGCTTCCTTAATTGAAAATATCTTCAATCCCTTAATCTGCTACATCATCCCATGAATTCCATAAGTTGGAGTTCCTGATGAAACAGTTGTTTCCTCTCTAGATTCATGAACCCTTTGATGAGGATTCCATTAGAGAATCTTGGGGATCTTGTATATTCCCATCTAGCAGATGTTTCCCTTTTGATGTATGATGAACCTTGTTCTAGATGACTTCTTCCTTTCTTTCAATGTTCACTGAAGTTACCAAGAGTTATATCCTTCATGTATGCCATGAATTTTGTCCTACATGATTCCCATGGTGATTTCACGATCTCTTATTATCGTTGTCGTATATTATAATAGGAGCTTATGATAGGACCATTTTGTGAGGGATACTATCCCAATCATAGTAGAGATCTGTTACTCCCTCTTTCCTTGGCCCTTTTCTTTAGCTTCCTCCATCTATACAATGATATGAGCTTCCATAATTTTAGTTATACCTATTATGCCTTATTTGAGGACCAAACTTCCCTTTCCTTTCGGCACATGTTTTATTCCTTTAACCTTCAATATTTTTTCCATCAACTTGTCTTTCTCTATTTAGCATAGAGATCATAAGTTTTCGAATGAGGTAACTTCCTTATCCCATGGATACTTGTTACCTTGTTAGTGCATTATAGACCAATGATGGTTATCTTCCTTCCTATATATTATATATGAGACCTTATGAAGATATCCTACATCCTTTTATACCTTTTACTTTCAAGTAGATCTGATTTCATGTGACCTTCTTCATTTCACCTTAAGAGAATGAACTTATCAAATTACATCACTTTGATGTCTCTAATATTGCTATGTGAGGGGATATTTCATACATATCCCTTTCCATAAATTCAGAGGAGACTTTTTGATATGTTTAATGAATTCAACTACTTAGAGGACTATGTTTATCCTTATTCTTCATGCAAGGAATATTGATGACCCATCAACCTATAGATGTCCTTGAAATTCATGAAGTCATTTAACCAAATTTATAAATTGAAAAGATACTTGTCGTGTGAAGATGAAATCTTCTCCTTGATTATTTTGATGATGGTTGAAGAAGATATACTAGTTATTCTTCTTGGATGTTCTTCTTTTTGAAAGAGAGAGTCTTTCCTCAATAGAAGAGGTTTCTCCTTTTGATGAGGATGATTTGTTGCTTCCTTGGATGATCTTCTACTAGGGCAAGGAGATGATCCTTTGAAGATGTCCATGCCTTCAATTTTCCTTCTTTTGTGGTTTAGATCAAGACTGCTTCTAGGACTCTGACCTTCTTCGAGATGATGTAATCTTCGATTTTGAGGTCCTTTGAACTTCATTTCTTTGTGGACATCTTGATGAGGGTCTTGGTGGCCTTTTGATGATGACTGTGGAGACAAAAGATCTTGCATTGACAAAAAACCTTGCTATTTGTAGATTGATCCTTCAATTTTGACACAACCCTTCAACTTGCTTTGATGCCCTTCTTGAAGCTAATCCTTGAATGTCTCTTTTGTTGCCCTTCCTTTGACTTCAACACCTTATCTTTGAAACCATGTTGAAGAATCTAGGGCTAGTGTAATTAATGAGATTCTTCTTAGCATGATAGCTATTTGTGAGGTGTTTTTCAATTTTCTTCTTATTTCGATCCACTTATTATTATTAGAGTGTGTCTTCTTTAATTCATCAAATAACTACCAAAACAAAGAGACAAGAACACAAGATGTTGCCATTCTGACAGGGCCAAAACCTCTCCCTCTTGGAGAGGAAAACTTGCACAAAATTTTTCTTATAGAGATTCCAATTGACAAATACCAAGACCATGACCCTTGAACTACTATGCCACTCTAAGACCAAGACATCAATCCTCTTCTTCATTGCTTTTGAGTTCATCATCACTACTGCTTCATCATTGTTTCACTTAGATCATTGCAACCTTCTCACCAAAGTCATCTCTACATCATCATTATTATTGTTCCATCATTATTGCACCTTATTGCACTACCAACGAGATCTTTCTAGACCATGATTGTCACTGGGATCACGATTGTATCTAGAAGATATGTCGAGACTCTATGATCACTAAGATCCTCTTCTTCATGAATACACTAAGACTGTGAAACAGTAATCATTATGACTATGTTTATAGTATATATATGTTGAGACAAAGTATGGAGATCCTTCTTATACTTATGTCGAGATTGTGAGATAGTATATACCTCTGTAATACCCATCTGAGAACCGTAGAGTCCTTCTCCAATCGAAATATTGTAACTTTGTCTTCATCTGAGGTTCATGCACTAAGTTACTTGTTTGATATTTCAGGGAGATGTCCGAAGTTATCATTGTAACTATCACCAAGATTCTATCCTCTTGAACTTCTTGTACCCATCCGAAGTTGCAGAGTAGTTCGAGATTTTTTCCTGTACTTTCTATGAAGTTCAGTGGGGTATTTATAGTGGTTATGCCTCCATAAATAAGCCAGCATGAGTGTGAATTGTTGTGTCACTTCATTTGAGCCGACATGACTATTATTTATGTCGTTTTGTTGACCGACTCGACTGTTCTTTTCATCGTTTTGATTGCAAACTTCTTCTTTTGCTTGCCTTTAAGGATTGTGCTTGTCTTCGTGGGTTGTTTAGACTATTTTATACATGACATTGACTCTTTGACATCCTAAGGCTCTCAATGGGAACCACCAAATAAATAAACCTCTTTCTCATGAAACCCATGCAGCAAGAAATAATAAATTCATTTTACAAAAATTATAATCACAATGTCATGAAGACCGAACCTAGATACACTTTCTTCAACACAATTTACCTATTATGAAAACTATGGCGCTAATTTTATTTGCTTCTTGTACATATTTCTTTGTTTTTTTTCTAGATTATTTCATTTAATTAGAATTAACACACTTATGACAATAAGCATCGAGCTCCATCCCATTATCTCACCTGCCCTGTGAGATTCAAGGGGGTTGTCAACGAAGCATAAAAACCTCACACACACACACACACACACATATATATAGAGAGAGAGAGAGAGATTATATTATTGAAAGATAAATATTTGAATTTTTGGATATTTGTAAAATCACACAAATTTAGATTAAGGAGTATAACCAAAGGATATTTGTTTTTGGGAAAAAAATCATTATGGGAGTAAATTATACTAGTTTGAAAAATCAACAGATGAAAATGTCTTGATTCCATAATATTTACCAATAGAAGAGAATTTAGTCATGAATTATCAATTTAAAGAGGTCACCATATTAAATATATAAAAAGTTGTTTTCCATATTAAAGATCAACTCTTGTCATTATAGAGAGGAAAACAAAGATTAAGACTACCACAATTAGAGCCATCCATTGTTGTCAAGAAGAGAGTCATCATTATTAAGACAAACCGGAAAATGAAAGTTATTTCTACTCTAGCTTGAGATACAATGCAACCCCCACCAGTTAAATAAAGTATCATTCAAAATTCAATTCATGTCATGATTTTGATGCCATTGATTATTCTTAAAGTATGGGAGTGAACCAACATAAATGTTGTAGCCATCATATCAAATTGAAGAGGGTACAAACATCTACACAATTTAGACATAAGAAACCCTAATAGAATCATTTTGTATATCTTAGCATGTATGTCCAAGAGGAAAACATGACTTGTATATCATAGGCGACACAAATTTAAAGGCATTTTTCAAAGATTTGAATATGATGTATGTTCAAAGATTTCATTTTTTTTAGTTTCATTCCAAACATCAACCAAAGAAAATTATTGTATAAGTTACACTATTTCCAATATTTATTTTCAACAAGTGTAATATTAGCATTAATAAGATTGATATTTTGTCCAAAAACAAGGGCCATTGCGACAGGTTATAGATCTGAGAAATGAATGATGCCAGTGGTTCCATTCTATTTTGTTTTACATGCAAGAAGGAATAATGTTGCCTCTATCTAAAATGTTATCCTAAAGAACTAAGTGAGCATATTCACTAGGTATCTCAATGATTCAACAATTGAGATATTTTCATAGGAACATTTTATGTTAAACCTTGTATCAATATTTCATTTGATGTAGAAAATAAGAATTTAACCTTTAATCAAAACATAGAATAATAAAAGCATATGATACTTTCATGATTAAAAAGACACACACTTAGCAGACAATGAAGAGATCTAATGTATATACGACCCAACATGGATGGTTGCCATAATAGTTTGGTATCTTGTGAATCTTGGGAATCATACCCTCAAATCACAAAACAATGTGATGACGCATTGTGGATGTAGTTCAACATAAATGGTTGTTTAATAATTCAATGGATTCATAATTCAAGGATCACGGAGTTGGAACTTGAGAACAAGTATTCAGCTCAACACACCTTTATAAAGGTTACAAGACAGCTTGATGGAACCTAGTCAATACAAGCATTGTTTGTCAACAAGAAACATCTAAAGAATGATTTCGTTGACATATTTTTAGTTGTACCTTAAACATTAAGGATGTCGAAATATAGAACTACTTGATGTGAGTCATATTCATATAAGTGATTAATAAAATAATATTTCACCATGTTTAAATAAGTTAGAATGTAGCAATAACACAATTACGTAGTCGTTGATATAAAGGGGATCAACTCCATCATATCAAATTACTTCATTGCAGTAAAAATAAATATTTTACATGAGCCCACTAAGTCTATTTCTAGTCATGTTTGTAAACCATCTTGTATATTTAAAGACGTAGCATGTACCATTATATGTGAAAAAACCAAATACTTTCAAAGATTTTGTTACACTATTAAATTAAATTTTCATTCTACATGTCTCCAATAACATTATCAAAATATAATTTTTCTTCTACTTAAAAATATACTTTAATTTGAAAAAAAAATGATTGACAAAAAAAACCATCATCTCATTTAGCTTATAAATCAAAATTTTAAAAAACAAAAATAAATAAATGACACTTGAACGAGAGGAGTAATAATCAACCTCGAAGAAAATACAGAAGTAAAATAGACATGGGGACTTGGTGTTACAACCAACAATCAGGCTGAGGCTCTTGCACTTTGGCAAGGAGTGAAAATATGCTTGGATAAAGGTTTCAAAAATTTGAATATAGTGGGTGATTCCAAGCTAATCATCCAAAAATGTATTAAGCTTCTCGAGAATGCCACTCTCCTAGAAGAAGAAACTTCCTCAATCGTGGTAAGGATCACATACATGTTAAATTTTTTTGAGAAAGTTCACTTGTTCCACATGCTATGCGCCAACAACCATCTAGAAAGCAGTCAAGCTAACGCGGGAGTTATATTGGGAATCAGTGGAATTTGCATAAACCATCATATTACATCATTTCCCATCCCCTAATCGAAGGCTTCTGGACGACGTTGTATACTGGGGATACGGGTCGTTAGAGCATTAAGGATGCCATCTCTCCAAGGCGTCTCAGTGCGATGGTAGTTAAGAAGGATAGTCCCCCAAGGTACCTTCGATGTATCTTGGATGCATGGTCAGTAGGTGGTGAGTTAATTCACAGTTGTGGCGACGTCAGACAACAATTCATGTACATGGAAAGGTGGGTGACAAGGCATCGTTTTCTCGCCGGAATTTGCAATATAATTGATTCTCTTGGGGATGAAGGAACCATCACTGCTTGATTCTGGTTTCAAACAATGGAAAACATGGAAGGAATAAGAATTGACAAGACACTACATTGTTTTGCATTTATGAAAGACATGCTCAGGAGGAATGTTGGGATGGATTAGGTCGTTATATACCTCAATTGGCTCTGGTCAGTTAACCACAAGATCTTCATCGAGCAGAAGTGTCTTGCTACAAATATGTCATTTGCGAGAAATGGCAGTAGGGGAGGATCTGGTCCTGGAAGCTCGAGGTTTGGCCATGGCACGAGGCATGTAAGAGTTGAGAGCCTGGTGGAGGGCTATTGCAAGCAAGTGGTCAAGGAAATTATCAAAGAATTGAACGAAAACATGGCGGTCATTTATGCCCAATTATCTGGGTTGGGTAAAGGCTAAGAACTAATGCAAAAAGAAGGACTATGCATGGATGTTCTAAGTGCCCAGCACAAGGTTGATAATATTGAAATCAAGGTGAAGATAGCCACAGTTGGAGTTTTAAAGGAAGTATTCAGGGAGATTCATCAGCCATCAATGTTGATAATGTCAAGGAGGCTGTTGCGAGGGCTATGGAGGAAGACGAGGATGATGATGTTGTTGTTGCGAGGGTTCAAGAAGAAGAAGAAGAAGATTTAAACGGAGGAACTGAAAAAGTCTATGGGCGAGCCTGCGGGTGATGATGCCAAGACTGGTAGTAGATGATTGTGTTTGTTTTAATCTCCATTTATGCAATATCGTTGTATAGAATATGCAGGAGTTTTTTGGAGAATATAAAACTATAGTTTTCCCAATAGAATATATGTAAATAATAGGGGTAGTAAGGAGGTCCATACTCGATATAAGGAGAGGGAAGATGCACATTGAACAAGACTGAATTTTGTATGGGACTCATCCCATTTCCAGTCATTATAATGAAATGCTATCCATTCCTTTTAAAAAATAAAACAAACAAAATAAAAATAGATAAATAATAATAATCTAAACTTCATTTAGAATCTGTATCTGTTATTTCAACGTAATTTGAAATTGTAAACCTAAAATTATCTTTAAGTTTAAAAAAATATTTAATAATTAATATTAACCGAAAACAAACTCAACTCATTCCAATATTTATATACTTGTAATACAATTAATCCAAATCTAATTATCAAAATGGATCATATCATAATCAAATAATCATACCTGTGATTGATTATCAAATAATCATAGCTATAAATCATACCTATTCACAAATCCTTGTAATGATAATTAAAACAATAATGAAGGTAATCCATTGTTTAATGAAAAGTCATAACTATTCATCAATCATAATGATAAATGAAACAATAATTAAGGTAATCCATTGTTTAATGAAAAGCAATAACTATTCATCAAACGTAATGATAAATGAAACAATAATGACGATAATAACCATTGTTAATAGAAAGCTTGACACTAATTGAAGATTACACAATATATATCAATACACCAAAATATAAAGCACTTTAACATGATAAATGAAACAATAATGAAGGCAATAACCATTGTTAATGGAAAGCTTGACACTCTTTGAAGATTACATTGAAACAATAATGAAGGTAATAACCATTGTTAATGGAAAGCTTGACCCTCATTGAAACAATAATGAAGGTAATAACATTTGTTAATGGAAAGCTTGACACTCATTGAAGATTACACAATACAGATTAATACACGAAAATATAAACACTAAAAGAAAAAAGGTCATTGGTGAGGGTCATGCCTATGACGGACCTTTGAGGTTCGTCACCAATGTCGCATATGATGACGGTCTTTAAAAAAACATTGTTATAAGTGTATATAATGATGGTCCTGTTAGGATATTCCGACACATAGGATATAGTTAAGTTCAACTTGGTCTAGTTTAGAGTTAGGTATAGAGTTAGGTAAAGTGTGTTTCTTTACCGTTGTACATATTGTAACTTACAATCCGACGGTCACGATATGTAGTGATCCGACGGTTCACTCTCACCTCGGTATTATCGACACTTGATCCGTGGCTTGACACCCGATTGGTCCATGAGTTCTATTTAAAGCGCATGGAGGGTCATTGTTCGGGTAATCCGTGCATGAGAGAAGCTTATGTAAATTTTCATTCTTTGATTAATAAATTGCCTGTAGTACCCACGTTGGGACAGGCCGTGGACTGTTTCCCTCCTTGCACTCTGAGGGTTTTAACCACGTCAAAAATACTGGTGTATTGATTTGAGATCTGGTTGTGAGCGGTGTCCTTTTGGTATTCTTTCTGAGGAACTTACCCTGTAAATTCCTACATGGTATCAGAGCGAGGTTGAGGGCCGCGTCCGTTGGTGATCCAAATCTGAAGCCGGTAGAACTGCATGCGGCTGCTGTTTCTGACTGCTTTCGGGCCGAGAGGACTGCTCTGTTGCGTTCGGAGCATCTGTTTCAGTGAGGAACCCCTTTCGTTTCACGCGAAAAGGTTTCCGGTAGCCCTAGCTGCGTCATTTTTCAGATCGGGAGGTATACAGTGTTTTTTGCAGTTTACTGTTATTTTCTCTCTACTTATTTCGGTTTCGGTTTATTTAGGCTTTTTTTTTAACCGGATCTATACCTTTCATTTCTGCGTATGCTCTTTGCCCTGCGACTCTGTGCGATCTGGGCAAATCAGAAACAGAAAGGAAGGATTTTTCTCATGCGTATGCTCTTTTCCCTGCACGTTAGTGTGATCTCGGAAAATCAGAAACATTGAGAAAAATATTTAGTTTTTCGGCTAAAGCTAACTTTGAGATTTTTTTTAAAATTTCTAGTTTTTTGGCTAAAGCTAACTTCGAGCCGCAAGGTTCGTTTTCTTTGCATATTCGTGTTGGGTTTTGTGTTTTGTGTTTTGTAGGGAAAAAGAGCTTTCTCAAGGCAAGCACGCAAATCAAGGCCCCCCCCCCCCTCTCTCTCTCTCTCTCTCAAATTTTTTGTATAGATCAATTGGTTCAAAGCTATTTTAAGAGAGTAGAGGTCTTGGGTTCAAGTCTCCATTTTGTGGGGGCGGATTTTTTCATTCCCGCACATTCGCGCACTTTGCCGGCATCGTCAACAATTTTTTTTTAAAAAGCCATAACTTCTTCATCCGGAAGCCTTTTTCAGAGCCGTTTTTTTTAAAACCGCCTATTTTTTCGAGATCTATCCATTGGACCACTTACTTTCAGCATCTTCAGCTTCAGTTTTTCTTCAAAAAATGGAAAGTCCATGCCAAGTCATTCTTGACAGCACTAACTACTTCCAATGGGTAGCCTACATGGGAGATTTACTTAGAAGTAAAGGTCTCTACAGAATAGCCACAGACCAAGAGAAAGAATACCAAAAGGACACCGCTCACAACCAGATCTCAAATCAATACACCGGTATTTTTGACGTGGTTAAAACCCTCAGAGTGCAAGGAGGGAAACAGTCCACGGCCTGTCCCAACGTGGGTACTACAGGCAATTTATTAATCAAAGAATGAAAATTTACATAAGCTTCTCTCATGCACGGATTACCCGAACAATGACCCTCCATGCGCTTTAAATAGAACTCATGGACCAATCGGGTGTCAAGCCACGGATCAAGTGTCGATAATACCGAGGTGAGAGTGAACCGTCGGATCACTACATATCGTGACCGTCGGATTGTAAGTTACAATATGTACAACGGTAAAGAAACACACTTTACCTAACTCTATACCTAACTCTAAACTAGACCAAGTTGAACTTAACTATATCCTATGTGTCGGAATATCCTAACATCCCCCCTTAAGAACAACTTGGGATAGGATTGAAGGATTTACAAATATGACACAATAGGAGAAGGAAGGAGGCACTAGAGCCTATTGGTCCTTTAAGGTTTGTCACCAAAGCCATTTTCAATGACACTTTTGGTAGGGGTCGTTAAAGGTCCGTCACTAATTCTCTCTTTGGTGACACTTTACTAATTCTCTCTTTGGTGACACTTCTAGTGAAGATCTTTTATTGACCTTCACCAATGCTCTTTTTTGTTACTTTTGGTGACAGTCAAAAAATGTTCGTCATCATTGATCATTCCAATGAGTTTTTTATGATGCTTCATGCCTATGACAGACCTTTATGGTCCATCACCAATGTTGCATATGGTGACGGTCTTTAAAAAAACGTTGTTGTAAGTGTATATAGTGATGGTCCTTTAAGGTTTGTCACCAAAGCCATTTTCAATGACACTTTTGGTGAGGGTCGTTAAAGGCTCGTCACTAATTCTTTGGTGACACTTTTAGCGAGGGTCGTTAAAGGCCCATCACTAATTCTCTTTTTGGTGACACTTCTAGTGATGATCTTTTACAGACCCTCACCGATGCTCTTTTTGGTT
Organism: Pinus tabuliformis; assembly: GCA_031772625.1. Classification (NCBI taxonomy): domain Eukaryota; kingdom Viridiplantae; phylum Streptophyta; class Pinopsida; order Pinales; family Pinaceae; genus Pinus; species Pinus tabuliformis. The sequence goes on along the minus strand of CM062817.1, from coordinate 806,200,305 downwards.
ACTTTTGGTAACGATCGAAAAAAATTTGTCATCATTGATCATTCCAATGAGTTTTTGATGACGCTATGTATATGTTATTATATTTTTTGTCAAAAGATAACGATTTAAGATCATTGTTGTGGTGTCTTTTTCATTATGTGTCCAAGGTCATAGTGGTTATAGTTAATCAATTTTTTAAGAAGTAATTAGTGTGTATCATTTCCCTCAAGTCATAAGAATATAGTTTTCCTATGAGTCAACACATGATTTATCTCTATTAGATTTGTTTTCTAGCAAATTTTCTTTAAATAAAGTTCCACTAGTGCGTGTAGGAACTATATTATTTAATACATAATCAATCTCTGTCAATTCTATTAGTGAGAGAAACCTAGCACTCCTCAACACTCATGGCACACCTTAACAAGCTTTGGAACAGTACACTAACATTTCTTGGTGCCTGGCATGTCTTGGGACATCTTTGTACCTGGAACATCTTTGTAACTAGAACATCTTGCCATGAGTAGGATGCCCAAGCACATGTTGGCATGACCTAGCATAGAATAGCACTCCCCTATCATGTGTTGGCATGCCCTGTAGTCCCTAACATGCCCTGGAACACCTTGGCATAATACTGCATTGAAAAACATTAACACTTGGCACACATTGGCACTTGGCATGTATTGGAACATATTATTAGTGTGCCTAGCATGCCCGTTTTGAAAAATATAAAGTCCCGACTTATTAACCCTCTTATGTATTCATTTCCTTAAATTTTAGCTTGGTTATTCCTTTTGTTGCCTTGAAACTCCTTGACGCATATTGGCATACTGTGACACCATGCACATCCTAGCATGTCTTAGCACCTGGCATGCCTTAGCACTATTTGGCACATGTTAGCACACCCTAGAACTACCTAGCACACTCTAGCACTTCTTGACATGCCCTGATATTCCCTGGCATGCCTTACCCATGCTTAGCATACCTTGTCACTCCCTCTTTGGCATGACAACTAGCACTCATTGACACTCCCCGACACACACTCATATTCATTCACTTCCATGCCTTTTGACCTAGTGCTCCCTTGTGTTTTCCTAGTACTCCCTAACACTCCTTAGCATGCATTGGCACTCTCTTACACACCTTAGCAGTACTCTTCGATATGCTCTGCCACTTCATAGAATGCATCACACTCCCTAACGCACATTGGCACTTGGCACGTGTTGGCACTTGGAAAGTCTTAGCATGTTTGGCATGCGTTGAGATGACTTGGTATGCTTTGGCATAGTTTAAAATTAAATTTATTTGAAATCAATTATTGGAAACTAGATGAGAAGAAACAGACGAAGATTTGGCACTTATAATGTATTGACACTTGGTACTTGGCACCTATTGTCACCTAGTGTTGGTGTGCCTAGCATGCCCCTCATGGAAAAGGTAAATTGATGACTTATTAACCTATTATGTGCTAATTTCATTGTAGTTTAACTTTTTCCTCCCATTTGTTGCCTTGACAGTCCCTGGCTTGCATTGTCACATCCTTGTACATCTTGGCATGCCTTAGCACTTGGCACATCTTGGCTTGTTTGACATGTCTTCGTACTATCTGGAACATGTTAGCATGCCCTAGCATTCCTTAACACACCTTGGCAGTCATGACCTCACAACTAGCATTACATTTTTCCATGACTTTGGAACCTTACATTCACTAGAACACCTTGGCACTCCCTAGTTGTCATGCCCTCTGTTATCCTCCACAATATCCCATGCTGATGAGGAGATCGACAGAGGTAACCACAGACCAAGCTTTTAGTTTGGTAGCTAGCCCTACCAAACCAGAGAGGGATTTCTCTATGAAATCACAACCAAGAGATAACTGGAATGTAAAGGATTTTATGCTAGATAGCTAGGCTCATATGGGTTTTGGAAAATTTAGGGTTTTGTTGCTAGATAAGGGAGAAAAACCAGGTAGCTAGGTCAAAGGATCAAAGGGTTATAACAGCAAAGATATAAAGGAGAAAAGTAGCATTACTTTTGTGATGTATCTTAGGGTTTGTTAGTGTATTGTAGTGTTTAGAAGAAGCAAAATGTCTTAATGAGCATGAAACATGAATTCATTAAGCAAGAAAGAAAGTAACATATAATGATTTTTCCATCAAAACAGAGCTTTATGCAAAGAATTATGTTTATAAACTGTAAAGAAAACCATTGAAGAATTGATGAATGGAAAGAGAAGATGAATATCTTTCATATAAAACTATAACAGAGAAAAAACAACATCACAAACTTACTGCACATGAATTCCTAGATAATAGATGCAAATTGTGTTCTTTGATTTCTAGAAAAGGTCCAAGTACAAGCTACAATTGTTCTCTCCTCTGAAATCCAACCCGTTTTATCATTGATAAACTAATACATAAAGACCAAAAAAACATCTCCCCACTCTCAAGGGTCGAATCAATGACTCTAGGAAATATTCCATGAGGTGTTCTAACTAAACCCTAATGTCTAGGGTAGTTAAAAACGACTTCTACAATTAACTTTGACTCCAACCTCCCTCATAAATGAGGTCAAATTTACATCAAAACAACTTACAAAGTCTAACCACCCATTATTTACATTTACTTTTAACCCTCACATTCATCTACTTCACCCTTTTGACTTTTACCAAAGTCAAACTAGGAATTACAAAAAATTACACAGTGACAATTTTACAAAAAATTTAGAAATTTCCAGGGGTGCAACATGCGTTGGGGGCCATTTTTGAGTGCCTTTCTAAAGTCCAAATCTATATCTGAACCCTGTTCTATAAATATGGGAGAGTGTAGATGTCTTTAGAGTATTTTTTCACTCAAAAGGACCCATTTTTGGCTGAGATATGGCTATTCTCCCAAGGTGTCTCCAGGTGCATAGCGAAATGGAAAAAGGGGCAAAAAGGTGATTTTTGGCCTCTTTTTTGCAAATTTCTCAAAAACTAAGCCCCAGACTAGGAAAGTGGGAAAATGGGCTTTGTGAGGGGTCATAAGATTTCCAAAAATGTTAATTTTCCATCATTTGGAGTCCTGAGGAAGAAGCACAGCGTGAGCTCGCTACGCTTCTAGACATAAAATTGCAAGTCTGCACCAAAACACAAAATTTTCTCCAAATCCTCCCAAAATTTGTCCAGAGATACTGATGAGGTATGTTATGCAATCATGGATGCATCAACAAGAAAATCTAACTTACCCTTCTCCTCTTGGCTGATTAGGGTTTCCTTGAGTTTTTCCTTCAACTGCTTGATTTTGACCTTGGCAACCTGATTCCTTGTGTAATAATGGATGGCCATTTTCTTTTGCAAATTTTTATCCTTGTTGGCCTTGTTAAGGAGCTTCTCAAGGTGGCAATTTACTTTGTCAAGCCAAAAATCCCTGTCCTCGTTTATTTCCATGGCAATTCTATCTTCAAAGATCAATTCTTCTGTTGGTGGCTTTTGTTCTCTTTCCATCTAAAGTGCTTTCCGAAGACCCATTGTCCTTGGTATCTTCCTTGCCACATGCCCCTCATGCTGCTCAGTGTCCTCATGGTCCACCACTTCCTTGCCTTTCATCTCTTGTTTCTTGGCTTTGAATTGCTCTTTCTCCATGACTAGCGATTTTGCCTTAAGTTGACTGTTTTCTTGCTCAAGGAATGAAATGATGAATTTGGCCCTTTCCAAATTGTCCTTGAGCTCCATGATATGATAATCCTTCTCTTTGATGACTTGTTGCAGGGTTTGATGCTCATCATGTGCCTCCAAGTCAACTAGGTCAAAGTCATGCTCAATGGGTTCCTCATCATGCAAAGAAGCCTCATGATGTGATGGTGATCCTTGTTCTATTAATGTAGTAGGCTTGGCCCCTTCCTCATTTTGAGGAGCAAACGCAAGCCTTCTACCTCTCTGATATGTCTTGGTCACCTCAGGGCTAGGTGCCTTGGAAACCTCATCATGTTTTCTTAATGACCCCACCTCCATGGGATGTACTGACATGGTTTGGTGCTTGCTTGGTGAAGTGGTTATATGCATTTTCAAGGTTGCCTCAATGAAGGTGTCCCATGTCATGTTCTTTAGCTCTATCATCTGATGTAGTACTATAATCTTTATGCACAATATCAGACATATATGATATGGTTATCACAATACCATATATATATTTTTCTTATACATTGTTATGAGTCATATCATACAATGTATGCACAACAATATATAAGAACTGACATGCATAACCAATGCATAACCGATATGCACTCTTGACGATCACTTCCAACAATACACCATCCGCTTTCACATGGAGACACCACTGCAACCATGACCAACACCATGCATACATAAAAAGTACATAGAGCACAAGCATAGAGAACACATATATGCAACCGACATGAATTCATGACCAACACACCACCCATCCAGTCCAAGCGGTGAACCAAGCTCTAATACCACTCTGTAACACACTCCTCCCATATTTTCCCAAGGTAATCGATTTGCTAGGGTAAACATGTGACAAGAGGCTAATATGATGTGATTCAACTCCACATGTATAGTTAAGGAAGTGTAACATACAAAACCAAACCAATATGACCTTCCACACATGCTACAAAACCTTCAGGAGCGAACCAACCCTTCCAGGTGACCAACCCTTGAAGAAACTTGACATTTCACTAATCTGGACCCCCGTTCGCTCCTATGACAAGACATGCATGAAACTGAGGCCTTCGAGTTTCTCCCATAGTAAGGGCATGCCAACGACTATAAACTTTTTCAGCTAACTTTGAGCCAACGACCTCAGATTATGTGCCATTTTTCAGGGCCAAGACTCAGGCCACTGCCCTAAACTTCATGAAGCTTTCATAAATGATAAATAACATTGGAACAAAGGTACTAATTATGCAAACACTTGATCAATGACTTGACTGGATCCCTACTAACCATGACAGGCATTTCGTCAAACATGTCACAAATATGCATTCTATAGGTTATAACAACAGATCTAAGCATATGGGTCTCATACTTATCTAATATTCATAAAGAAGCATTGTTTCCATATCACAATAGCTACATTATCATCCATTAGGTCATATATTCATTGTACTTTCAGTTACTCATCAGAACATGATGAGAGCCATACATCAAGTCTATCATAAAACATACTCATAACCAGCGTATAACAAATAGAAATAATAAGGATTTAACAACCATATAATCTACATATATGCCAGTACATTTACACATGAAATACCAAGGAAAAGAAACTATTATTAATGAATGCAAAAGCCAACTAGGTTTGGGACTTCCATGAACCACCCAACCATATATTGGTTGAACCAAATCTTTCTTTCAACCAATCACCCTGTTCCATATTCCAAGCATGAATGTGGGACTCAAAACCAAACCAAACCAGATTTCCTTCGGATTTACCATAATCCCCACTTAATCAGTAGGCCCTAAACAAGCATGGATGCCACTGGATTTCTCCACCTACACCATGAGTAATTTGCTTATCTCCTAGTCTCTTGGCTTTACCATACATCCCGCCATACAACGGTCGAGGATTCCTAGGCCTAATTAAGACTCCACCCTCTAGGGTTTACCATATACCCTGTCATTCATCGATCAAGGATTCCTAGACCTGATCGAGGGCACACACCTCTAGGCTTTATCGTATATCCCGCCATTCACCGGTAGAGGATTCCTAGGCCCACTAAAATTCGACATTACCGCAATCCCAGTGCGGTCCAATCATTCCTAGGCCTCGTGTTCTTTCTTTCAAAAACCACCTCACTTAGTTTCAAAACCATCCGACAATCTATCTCAACCAAATAGAAGAGAACCCATCACACCATGGCTATCCAAAAATGGAAAGGCAAGGTTGAAGAACATTGTCACACCTGGAAAAACCCATGTCAATGATAGCAAGAGAACCAAATACACACATGCATGTACCATGCATGCCAAAACTAGCAAGGAAATCACACATGCAAATTGATACCTGCAAATAATCTCGTTGTAGCTGCTAGATGTTGCTCTTCCTTGCTTGATATTTGCCTTATTGGTCCTTCCTTTGCTTTCTTGATCCAATGCTAGAGTGTTCCAAGAAAATTCTAAGTGTTTGAGAGTGTGAGATAGAGAGTAGAGAGAGAGCTCCAAAACTAAATTTACAAAATGTACCAATTGATCCTCATAAGCCTTTTTATTAATGAGACCTCTATTTTCTTCAATTTTCCATTATTTTCCTTCATTTTCCTCCTCACGTGCAACTTGTGACCTTTCACCTTTCTTTTCTCCTAATTTCAGTTATTTCATAAATAAAATGCCAATTAATGCCTCATGCCTTTCCAAAGCCTTTTCCTTTGCAAATTTCCTTAGCTATAATAAACCAAATGAACACCCACACTAGGATGTTTTGCCCAAAATTTAGCTTAGAATATGTGTCCCATGACCTTGGTTATTATTTTGCCTTTATTAACTTTATTTACATGGAATTTTGACCCAGGTTGTTACAGAACCCTCCCCCTTGGGGGAAGACTGTCATTGGTATTCAATGACACATACAACTAAAAAGACTATTGAAATCAAAACATACTACCCAAGGAGCTATATAACTTAGCTCGATGCAGTATTTACAATGATCAACTTGCTGAGAAGCAAACCAACATGACACATAACAATCATAACAACCATAACAACATGACACCCATATCACTTTTTTGAGCTTTATAACACAACTCATGGCGGTATTTACATCCACATATGTATGTACATATACCAAAACATCACACTAAAACATATACCAAAAACATTCACTCAACCAGTGAATAGAGAAGGATACATAGCCCACATCTGATCCACCATCTCCCATGTAGCTTCATCGGGCCCAAAGTGCTTCCACTACACTTTAACCTACTCAATTACTCGATTCCGAATGGAATTATCCATCTAGATCCCCGTGCAATACAGACCAATCAATCACATGATCAACATATTTAACATACTTCTTAAGCAATGACACATGGAAAACATCATGGACTTTCACTATCAGAGGAAATGCAAGTCAATAGGCCACTAGTACAATCATTTCAATAATCTTGAAAGGTCCACAAAACTAAGGTGCCATCTTAGCACATGATCCAATCCTCAAGGAGCTCTTATTGGTCTTGACGCACAAATACACTTGTTCCCCAACCTGAAACTCCTTAAAAAACCTCTTATGATCTGCATAACTTTTCTACTCATCCTACGTTGCCTTCAGATTATTCGTGATTACCTTCATTTCCTGTTCCATCTCTGCCAACATATTTGGTCCAATCAACACCATGTTCATTTTATCACTCCAAATGTTGGGAGTATTAAAACTCCACCCATATAATTCTTCAAACGAACTCATCCCCAAAGATTCTCGGTACCCATTGTTGTAAGCAAATTCAACCGATGGAAGATACTCTTCCCACTTCCATTGTTGATGCATCACATAGTACATCCTCAACATGTCCTCCAATTTCATGTTGGGCCTCTTTGGTTGTCCATCTTTCTACATATGATAAGTTATGCTTAAGGCCAATTCTATACCCAAACCTGCAAATAGCTCATTCCAAAACTTGGAAGTGAACTTAGAATCTTTGTCTGACACAATATTTCTTGGAACACCATGCAGCGTCAGTACATCTCTGATGAATACCTGTGTCACATCACAACTGAATAAGTAGACTTCACTAGAATGAAGTGTGCTTCCTTAATCAACCTATCTACCACAACCATGATGGAATCATGTTGTCTAGATGTCCTCGACAAACCTATGATGAAGTCTATGGAAATGACCTCCCACTTCCACTCTAGAATCGGTATAGGTTGTAATAGTCCACTTGGATGCTTACATTATGATTTCACCTGTTGACAGTCAAAACACCTAGCCACAAAATCTTCCACGTCCTTCTTCAGATTCAACCAATGATAGAACTTCTTCACTGTTGTCAATGCCTTCTGGTATCCTGGGTGACCTAAATACGGTTTTACATGAAACTCTCACAAGATAGTCTTATTGAGCTCACTGTCATTCGGGACATATATCATGTCCCTAAATCTGACCAAACAATATGTGGTAAGACGATAGTCCACATCCTGACCACTTGTACCCTGCTATAACCTGTGCATAAGCTCCATGTACCTGCCATCCTATTGTCTACCTGTAAAATCTAGTCATGTAAGTCTATCCCATAAGAACTCATAGCGACTATGTGATTCACTTGTACTTTCTTGCTAAGAGAATCTGCGACCTCGTTCTCCTTACGCTTGATGTACCTAATCTCAACATTGAACTAACTGATCGTGGCCAACCATCTAGCTTGTCTAGCATTTAGATTCAATTGGTCAAATAGATACATCAATCCACTGTGATCACTCATCAAGATGGACCGTCTGCCAAGAAGATAGTGTCTCCACATCTTCAAATCATGGATGATCGTTGCCAACTCAAGATCATGTGTTAGATAAAAATTTTCATGCTCATTCAGTTTTTGTGACTCATAACACACTACCAATCCTTCCTCCACAAGGACTTCGCCAAGTCCTCTATTAGAAGCATCTGTGCACACCACAAATTATTTGTTTGGATTTGCAATCTTTAACACTAGAGCATTTGTCAACAATTGCTTCAATTGCTCAAAACTTTTTGCACATTTTTGTCAAATCAAATTTCTTACCTTGCCTTTATAGTGACATAATAGGATATGCAATGCGAGAGAAGTTCCTGATGAACCTCCTACATAACTTGCTAGCCCCATAAATGATCTTACCTCATCCACATTTCTAGGAGATGTCTGCTCCATGATAGCTCTTATCATCTCCGAGTCCACTGTTGAGCCTTCCTTGGAAACAACACGTCCCAAGTAATGCACCTTTGTCTCAAAGAAACTGCATTTGCTAAGCTTGGCATACAACTGATGTTGTCTCAGTAATCTCAATACTATTGCTAAGTGCTCGACATGTTTTTCCTCATTTTTAGAATAAATCAAGATGTAATCAATGAATACAGTAACAAGCTTGTCCAAATAAGGACTCAACACATTATTCATCAAGCAAATGAAAGTAGCTCGATCAGTAGTCAAACCAAATAGAACTACAACAAACTTAGAATTCCCATACATGGTCCTGAAAGTAGTTTTTTATATGTCCTCTTCTTTGATGTGTACCTGATGGTATTTTGAGCTCAGATCAATCTTCGAGAACATTGTTGCTCCTTCAACTGATTAAACAAGTCATCAATCCTCGACAACGGATACATGTTCTTGATGGTCACCATGTTCAATAGCCTATAATCAATGCATAGTCTGAGAGTACCATCCTTATTCTTCACAAACAACATTGGTGCACCCCAAGGTGATACACTTGGCCTAATGTATCCCTTGTCAAGCATTTCCTTCAATTGTAACTTCAAATCTACTAGCTCTGGTGTACTCATCATGTACAGTGCCTTCAATGTTGGTGTTACCCCTGATACCAACTCAATGGAAAAGTCCACTTCTCTGTGAGGTGGCAACTCTGAAATCTCAGCAGGAAATACATCCTAAAACTGCTACAAGATTGGGTCCTTGCTCAATACCTCTGCAAATAACACACTCGCTTTTCTGCGACTACTCTTTGCTTACATAGTTTTCACCATTCTAAATGATGTTGCCTTCTTCTTACCCTACAAGATCCTCTCTTCTCCATTGTCATCTAAGCACTCAATGGCCTTGTCATAACAATCCACTTTGGTCCTATTAAGATACAACTAGTCCATACCCAAAATCATACTACATGATCCCAACAACAATACATTAAAATGTGTTGAGGTAGGCATACCATTCAAATCAAATGCAAAATCTCTTACCTAGTGATACACTCTCTTCTTTGTACCTATAGCCAACTGCACTAACCAGGATTCTACATGCACTTATTTATTCAAACCACACTTATCTGCCAGGTCAGGACTAACATAACTATAATTAAATACAAGGTCAATAAAAATGGAAACAACTTGATCACAAATCTTACCTTCCATCTCGATAATAGTTTTCTAGTGATCTACCTGCTTGTTATCCAGAGCTGCATAAATCCGTGGAATGCTCTGCCCAAAATCAGCAATTGTTTGTGCTTCCTGTGCACTATAAATATGAAACCTACCACCCTGACTCTGTAGACAATCCCTCTTTAAGTGCTCCTTACTACATGTCCAACACTGCAACCATCTTGTACCATCACCTTTATTCTATTTCCCTCCATGTTGTGACCCATTAAACTTCTTGTAAGGTGCACCATTTTCTTTCTCACCTGCACCCTAAGGTGTTGTTCTTTTCGACTTCCATTTACCTTTACCTTTGTCTTTCCCTTTCCACCCTTGCTGATATTTTGTCTTGCACTTTGATTGCTCACAAAAATCCTTCAATTTCCCAATAACTTCCTCAAGCAATCGGGGTTAATCACACTCAATCCAATCTCTAAATATTAACGGCATTCCACTGACAAAACTCTGAAATTTAGCTTTTTCATTCTTAATATATGATACATACCTTAATAACTCCAAGAACTTGGTCTTATACTTTTCATTTGTCATCGATCCTATATTTAGCTCATAAAACTCCTTGGCTTTACTGTCGTAGTACCACTCGAACAAGTGCTTCTTCCTAAAAAGTCTTTTCAATTCATGCCAACTAGACTCCTCTATCCTGATGTCCCCAACCCGCTCCACATCTTCCCACTAGATGTTTTCTTTCCCTTTGACGCTGAAGATAGCTATTTTGGCCTTCATATTCTCTATGTACTCATGCAACTCAAAGAACTTATTCATTCCAAGTAACCATGTTTCTGCATCTTCCAACTTCTTCAACTCTCCATCAAATGTAGGTGGCTTAGCTTTCTTGAACTCATCCAACAAATATTCCCTATCACTCCTCCTGTAAGGATGATAACAATGACAATCATAGTGCTTGTCTGAGCCAAAAGAGAATAGAACCTGTGTCCATCACCTCTCCTATTGAGAGTATCCAAGAACCTGCCATCTCTGATTGTGTCATCTCTATCTGACCTGTGCCAATCGTGAGATCTACTGCCATATGTCCCATTTTTTTTGTCCACCTACCCATGGTTGATCTGAAGTGGTCCCTATCTTTGCAATTTTGACAAACTTTGAAGGATTATTGCATTGACTTCTGCGTGTTTCTCCGGTGCCTAAATTATCCTATCATTTTCTACCTTGCAACTTCTTATTTTTACCTTCAAGCTTCTTAATGTAATTAGGGGTAACTAGGCAAAAGGGTTTACCAAGTATCCGTGAACCACTATATACACCTTAGCTGAAACCAAGGACTTAACATACGACGACCAATCTCCCTGAATGTTGTGTTCGGTGTATCACATCTACAAGGCGACTGACTCGGTTACTTGTGGCTACAAGATAGCAACCTAGTGGGTTCTCCCAATATATGTGTGATGGTACGAGGAGCACAAGTCCGTGTTAGCGGTGTCTAATGCATAACCGTTCAGTGAGAGTGTTCTCATATATTTTCCATATTGAAGTGCTTCCAATATACCCGAAAGTACTGGAGAACCTTTGATATACTTCCATAATGGAACGAGATTTCACCCTCGGGATATAATGCATCTCAATGACACCAACAAGCAACAAGCGATGATCAATTGACTAGAAACCATAGAACTTAATCAGATTTCACTTCAAAGCCAATGAAACAAATTTTCCAAATTAATCAAGACAATCAATCAAAGCGCTAACAAATCTAAGCATACATGATGGGAAAAGACCTTGGGGGCCAAAACACACTTGATTCTAAGGTGGGAACCCTAAAAATTCTCACATTCAAAGATCAACGCTAATTTATATAAAAAAACTCGTGTTGATTGGGTCATCAGCGCTACTTTTCATAGCAAAACCCGTGTTGGTCAGGGTCATCAACACTACGTTATATAGCAAACAATGGAAAACAGGGTTTTCAGCGCGAATGTACAAGTAAAAACAAGTGTTTTCTATGCAATTGTCACTGATAAAACTCGCGTTGAGCGAGGAATATGGGAAAAACAAAAAATATTCCAAAAAAAATCTAGATTTAGTACTCTAAGGGAGTAATCAGTGATTGTACAGACATATACTTACTCAATCTAAGTGAGAACTGAACGGTTGGTCAAACTAATTGAAGGATTAGATTGAAGAAATGGATGGAAAGGTTATATCTTCCCAAGCGGAGTCGCCATTTTGTTGTGTAGGTAAATCCTATATGTGGATAGAGACGATCCCTCTAGCCCAATGAGTGGGTCTAGCAACAAACGAGACAATCTACAAGACACTTTCCTATATTACAATTGAAATAAGAGAAGAGGAAGGAGACCTACCTTGCTCTGATGCTATAATGCACTCCTTTGTTGAAGATCTTGATCACTTGCTCCTCAGGCTCAGTCCTTGCTGCTCATAGCATTTGAATACCTGCACAAGAGGCCAAAGACACAACAAAGCATAAAAGTGCAACAAGCATAATCAAATGTAATCCACTTAACATATCAAGGAGCATTAAGATAAATGAAGCATTGACACAAGAATTTATGGAAAGTGAACCAATAGTTGTATATATTAATAAATAAAAGAGGAATCATACAACCCAAGCCTTGATGTTAGTAGCCTTCCTTGAGTGAATGTCCAAGTCCAAGCTCAAGCTTTCCAAGCACTCCTTCTCCAAGCCAAAGTGGATAGCATGTAGGCACTATTTCAACATAAGGGTGCATATAATCAGAGACCGACCATGGGAATGGAGGGGAAATTGGGAATGAATTTATAGGTAGGGAGAGGGAGTTAGGATCTCACCAAAGATAGGGGAAGGTCCTCATCTCAAGGAGGAAGCTCATAGGGATAAGATCAAAGGGTAATATTGGGAGAATTCAACCACATCCACAACAAACATCATCCAACTCGTCATTCTAGAAGCCTCTAGATCACGAAGCTTCTCCTCCACTTTGGGAAAACTTGTCTTTTAGGGTTCAGGGTGAGTATCCAAGCAAAATCTGCGCTAGTAGTGCGAGGCTCATATGGTGCAACCTGCCATTAGCATGAGAGGGCAGTGTCACAGTCGCGCTGACCCAGAAATTAGGGTTTTGAGCTCATTTTTCTCAGGAAAGGCTCAAGGCAACTTTTCATTAATTCTCCAGGGAGGATTTTGACTACATATCAGGATGGGTACACTGCATAGTTGTCAAGGTTTTGGCACTTCGAGGTATCACACAAGGAAGTGCAGGAGGTGTGACAAAATATTGTGTAACAGTGCCATATTCCAAGCATGAATGTGGGATCTCATGGAACAAATCCAACAAAACCAAACCAAGGCTTCTAGAGGCCAAACCACCTCAACCCTCAACCAATGATTCCACCTCTCTGTTAGACATCATTAACCATCACCAAATTGGTCCCTACCCAAGATGTCAAGGGCTCCAGAGCATTTGTTCTAGCTAGGGCTTCCAGGTCTAGTAACAACCCACATATGTTGTTGGGATTCTAGAGTGTTGTCCAACCAGGGTTCCAGGACTAGTAACTCAACCCACCAAGGGCGTCTAGAGCACTTGTCCAACCAAGGCTTACAGGACTAGTAACTCAACCCAAGCTATTATAGGGCATCTAGAGCGTTTGTCCAACCAAGGCTTCCAAGACTAGTAATTTAACCCAAGTTGTTACAGGACTTCCAAAGTGTTTGTCCAACCAAGGCTTCCAGGAACTAGTAACTCAATCCAAAACCATAAAGAACATGAGAACCAACCAAAAAACAAAAGGAAAGACACCCACGACACCATGGTTATCGAGGAAATAGCAAGGCTAGTCAAATCCACCATCAATATAGAAACTCCTCCATGCCAATGACAGATCATAATCAAGAAACCACATGCATGTGCCATGCATGCAAAAAAATTCACAACTTTTGCGAATTGAGCTTTTCTCAGTTTTCTTTTGGAATTAGTTTGAGAAAGAGAGAGAGAACCATGAGGAGAAAACAAGCAAGCAAAGGAAGGAAAAAGGAAAGAAAAGGACAAGTAAGGAAAGCAAAGGACAAGTAAGGAAAGCATGGAGAAGGTTGGATCAACGAATTTAGTAGGAAGATTTTGCAGGTAACAGGTTGCATGTGTGATTTCCTAGCTAAGGTGTGAATGCATGGTTCATGCATTTTTGTAATTGGTTCATTGGTTGTTATTGGTATGGTTTTTGTTGGGTTTTACAGTGGTTTCAACCTTGCCTTGTCATTTCCTAGATAGCCCTCGTGTGATGGGATTCATTTCTTGGTTGAACTTTGGACTGTTGGAAGGTTTTGGAAGCGAGTGAGGTGGTCCCAGGAAAATTCCCAAGGGTTGGGGGTCGAGAAGGTTTTCTCTAGGAAGCCCTCGACAAGTGGGCGAAGATAGGCAAATTCCTCAATGTATGGTGAAGAATTTATGATGCATTCGAGCTTGGTTTGGTTTTCTGATCTCATGATTGATTTAGGTGAGATCGTGGTAGTGTTAGGGCAAAGGTGGTTTAACCTTTGGATTCCCTTGGTTGTTTATGACTTGGTTTATCCCATGAGATCCCACATTCATGCTTGGAATATGGCACATGGGTGATTGGTTGAAAGAAATATTTGGTTCAGCTCAATCTATGGTTGGGTGGTACGTCATGGATGTCCTTGACTTGGTTGGCTTTTGTATAAGTTAATAAGAGTTATTTTCCTATTGTAATCTATGAGCACTTGTACTTGTTATTATGTTGATTTGATGGTTATTCTATCATGGTTAATATTCTGGTTATAAGCTTGATTTAAGATGTGCTCTAGTTATTGCTCTTATTATGCTTTGATAAGTTAATGAATGGTTGATGAATGCATGGGCTAACAAGTGTTGTTGCAGCTACTTGAGAGGACATTAGACCTTCTCGGTGATTTTCAGCTAAAGTACAGAAATTTACACTCAAATATGCATTCATGACCTGTAACTCACATGTTTACCATATGTTTGACGAAATGTCTATTGTGTTTTGGTCAGTTTAGGTCAAGTTTGAATGATTAACATTGTTGCTATGAGAAATATGATTATGGAAAGCTACAAGAATTTTTGGGAAATGGTATGGAGACTAGCCTAGAAAAGTGGCTCAGATCTCAGGACTTCAGGCACAAAACTAAGGATCTCAAGTCATAACCGCATGGAGCAAGGATTGTGAGTGCGGTTGGAGGCTCACAACCGCATGCAAGTAGTGTCAAGGGTGCAATTATAGGTCTATGTCAGAGAAAAAGGGTTCTTGCTCAGGGATTGGTCACCTAGGGTGGTTCTTCAACCTCTGAGTGATCTGTGGTTCCTAAGGAAGGTCAGTAAGTCTCATTTTTTGGCCCCACTTCCTTAACTGGAAGGTCGGGTCATGTCATAGTGGCAAGTCAATTCATATTTACCCGAGAGGGCTTGTGAAAGTGAGTAAATGTGGGGTGGTGTGTTACAATCACAGAAGATTTTCCATAAAATAATTCACATACAATAGAAGATAAGTTCCTGAGAGAGATCTGAATCTTGTCCTCCACAAAAGAGATACAAACTAGTTGCCAAATGATGAAGTATAAATGCCAATAAAGATTTGTTTGCTCATGTGAAGGGACATGTTCTTTGAGCAGGTTGACTTATCTTTTGGAGTGCTTACTTGGTCAACTTGGAGACACAAAATCACACTTAAAAATTCAAATTTCTTTCTTTTACATGTCCAAAAGGGACATGATAAAATAACTTTTTCTTTTGACTCAAATACATTATTTTTTACTTTTTACAATATCATAAATATGAAGACTGAACCTAGTTACAATTTCAACACCACCACGCTTCACCATGATTACAAAAAATATATGGCCACCTAATCCTATTCATAGAGACATGATCCCTCCAAACTCTATTACTAACAAGTGCAAGAGCAAACATCTCCCTTGTAGACATGACGTACCCACAAATATTAACATAATTGACAAGATGGGGGATAATAGGCTTTCAATTATTCTTATATCACCATATCACTTCACCTGCACGACATGGGTCTGCCACTCACCTAAACTTTGGATGACCTCCCTGATGCTTACCTAAACTTTGGATGGTCTCCCTGATGCTTGTCCAAGTATCAAGCGTCCAGGTTTAATGGCTATGAAAGACTTATTTACCAAGAGTCCCCCTTGTGATAACTTAGATCCACAATTCACTAACTGGTCAGTCTCAAAGTTATTATTATGAAAGACATGGAAGACCTTAAAGTCATCAAATTGAAACAACATTTGAATTAAGAAAAGAAATATGTTTAGTCTATTATTCTCTTAACAAAAACCCTTTTATAAATGATAAATAAAAATGTGATATATTTCACTTTCATTATTATTATTATTTTTCTAAAACATTGAAAAAAAAAACTTAATACAAGCCATAAACTTCTACTTAATTATTTGATGCTTTTTCCAATTTCCCATAAAAACAACATCACCAAAACCCCTTTACTTATAAGCCATTTCATGTACCTAACCCCAATGAAAATAAACATCCCAAAAAAGAAGAAAGATGGGGGTATATATTTCATCCGGAACCATAGATAACTCACTCTTGTTGTGTATTTATAAACGATTTATGCACCTGCGATAACTGAGAATGAACACCCAAATAAACACAAAAGGTGGTGGGCCTATGTTTTGAACCATCAACCACCACATTTCTAATGTAATGGAAGGCACTGAGAAGGAGGAGGGGGACATATGGGAGAGGTCTTATGAAGGAACGAAAGGAGCATCCAAGAAGAATAAGAAACAAGGAGAATGAAAGGAGCAGCCGAAAAGAAGAAGAAACAAGGAGAATGAAAGTAGCCGCTGAGAAGAAGATTAAGGAGGACGGACATATTTTGTGAGCCATGGATGAATAACATGCTCGAAACAAAGCGTATATTGTTGATTTGGTTGTAGATGCAAAGGTGAATGATTAGTTTACTCTAAAGAAAAAGAATAGGAAGAGTCATTGCCGAATTTTGAAGATTTGAGGTTGTGGAATTGGACGAATCACAATGTCGGTGGCTGCCTCTGCAATTTACTTCTTGAATCTTCGAGGTGACATTCTCATCAATTGCCTCTATCGCAATGATGTCGAGTACGTAAGCTTTTATTTCCCCTCTCTTGATCCATTCGAAACTATGAACTCTGAATGCTAATTTCCTTTCCTTCTGGGTCAAATGTTAGATATAAAAACAAGATTTTTAAGAAAATGTGGAGCATGTCCTTAGGGCTATTACCATTTCGATCCATCATGAGGGTTTCTGTTAATTTTAGTAATTGGAAAGGATAGATGCAAAAAATAGTGGCAGTGCCCATGATCTCTAATCGTAATCGGTAGAGTCATAGATTCGAGAAATTCCAATGATAATTAACAGCACATGTCTATGAATTGCTTGTTGCGCGAATACTGTCGAATTATATTTTGAACATAGCAGATTTTGCTAGATGGTTCCATAACCAACAATTTATGTTGTTGTAGGCCTAAATCCTCAAATTTATGCGAAATTTATTGAATGAAAGCCGTTAGCCTTTTCATGATAGTAGAACCGTGTAGTGTGAATCACCGGTTGAAAATGCTTATAGAAAAGAATTATATTAGACACTAAAGTAGATATTTTTGTCATTTGCAACATGACGTGGCTTGTATAGAGAGAGTCTGATATGGATCTGGAAAGTGTATTTTACCAGCCAACGTTGTACCGTGAATGGCTAACAACTTTTACGATTTGGGCAAGTTTAGCTGTCATCTCCTAGGTTCGATTCTTGTCGAAGGGTTCTAATTTACTTTGTCTATATTGTTTATTATTGCAAGAGAGATTCCAAAATTATTGTGAAAAACCTTGATCAGCAATAACTCAACATTGTTGCAACATGGCGTTCATAAAGCTTTGCCTTGCTTGTTCACACATTACTTTTGGTCGATATTGCCTCATAATGAAACCTAATATATTTTATACAATTCAGAGATACCCACTGCAGCAACTGATTGTCAAACAAAGAAGATGATTTGAGTCCATGATTGTTTTTTCATGTCAGCATAAAGGTCGCTACAGGGCCTCTACAGAGAGGTTTTTCGTACAAGCCACTATGTGCCCAACTAGAATTTGCAGTGTGGCCAAGGCAGAGGCCATTTCTAGCTATTTCCCTTTTAGCATAGTCACGGAAGCATGAGTCTCTAACTCCCACTCACGCAAGTTGAGTAGTTGGCTTCTTGTTTAGGGTGAAATTATCCCTTACCATGTTGGTCCATGTTCTTCTCCTTAAATATAGTCTTAAACCTTTAATCTCCTAAATCCTCAAATTTATGCGGAATTTATTGAATGGAAGCAGCTAGCCTTTTCATGATAGTAGAAACCGTGTAGCGCGAATCACCGTTGAAAATAAATGCTTATAGAAAATAATTATGTTAGACACTTAAGTAAATATTTTTGTCATTTGCAACGGTACGTGGCTTGGATAGAGAGACTATGATATGGATCTGGAAAGTGTATTTTACCAGCCAATGTTGTACTGCGGATGGCTAGCAACTTTTACGAATTCACTTGCCCCCTGATAATGTTGCATTCGCTTATGTCTCTACCACATCTTTCTCACAATGGTGGGAGACCCACCCTTAAACCTTTAATCTCACAAAGGCTGCAACAGTGATAGTGCTTCCATAACTCTTCCCAACCCTTGATGGTTATCCCAGTTGGCCCACAAAACCCACGTAGTTAAAGCTTTTGTAAGGGTGGAGTGCACATTATTCCATCAATGACGAGCCCTAGGTTATTCTGCCCATCAACAAGGTAACCTTCAATGTTAGGGAGGGCGAGCAATCCTGAATTGGTCGGTGAACCATGGTTGTCAAGGTATGATTTTTCTAAAGTGAGAGACAATGTTAGTGAAAATTTAGTGGGTGGATAGTCTTAAACCTTAACCTCCTAAATCCATGCAAAATTTATTGAATGGAAGAAGCTAGCCTTTTCTTGATAGTAGAATTGTGTAGTGTGAATAGTGTGAATCATCGGTTGAAAATGCTTATAGAAAAAAATTATGTTAGACACTAGAGTAAATATTTATGTCATTTGCAACAGTACGTGGCTTAGATAGAGAGAGTCTAATATGGATCTGGAAAGTGTCTTTTACTAGCCAACGTTGTACTGTGAATGGTTGTCAACCTTTACTAATGCACTTGCCTCCCCTGATAAGTTTTGTTCTTGCTAACATCATAGATGATCGACTATCTTTGTTTAGAACTATGAAGTCTACCTTAAACATTATAATATATATTATGGTAAAAGATAAGATTATAGAGGGCTAGGCTCTTGGTTTCTACATCAACCTATGGAAGTGGGATATACACAATTATATAGTTTTGTATGCAGTGTTGGCACAAATCAACCGCAATGAATTCATGACCATATATGACAAAACTACTGAATCAACTTTGCTTGGACTAAACTACCATGCTTGCCATAAACACTTCATTGTTAACTCAATTCACAATTAATTAATTCATTACTTTGCTTGGAATCTATTCTCAATCTAAAATTTGAACGTGGAAAGCATTACACGTGTTGGAATTGTCCACCTCATAATGATTGTAGTCTCATTCATTTTTGTCTGCAAACAGCGTTTAGTGCGTGGGTCGATGGTGTACAGTGACTTTGAAAAGGTCCGTCTTAAGTTTAATTGTTCTTGATATTGACGTTTATTTAGAAAGACATTAGAGGGAGGTAAGCTTTGCCTCAATATTAAGTGAATCTTGGAAGGAGAGATTTAAATATAGTTACAAGCCTTTTGAAAAATGATTTGGGTGACTGTTCATGGGAATTTTCAGGCCAAATCGTCTAGATTAGAGAAGCCATACAAAATTTGGACTCCATACACGTATGGACAACAAATAAATTGTTGACCTTGTAACAAATATGGCCATTAATGGAGGTTCAAGACTACAGAGAATTATGATTTTGGAAGGAATCAAAACAGGAGAATGGCAGGACTAATTAAATAATTTTTCTGGGACAATTTCTTAAAGTTTCTTAGAAGACTTCTATAATTTCTCACTTTCTATTAGTGACGTTGAGGATTTTAAAAGGTAATATTTTTTCTTGAGTTTCAATTCATTTCAAGAACTGATTTAAAAGATTATGTTTAATTGCCAATGTCATTGCACCTTCATTGGAACCTCCCTCTGATCTCATAATAAACGGGTCACCTAAAGATGAGGTTCTCCTCTGACTCAATCTCCTACAAATGACACAATTGACAGATATTGTTAGACTGTAGAATGTGACGATCTGTCTCAATCTGGAGCTCATGCAAACAAATCTTGAATTGACGAAGAGGAATCCTCAGGCTATGCATTCAATGTCTATATGTATATGTAGGTCTGACAATAAGGCTATCCCTTAGTGGCATGAAGTGCTTGGAATGGAATACCATCTCAGGCCCAAGGCCATTAGGGGAAGTGGTCCAAGTGACCTGATGTACTATTGGTGTATATTCTCTCTAATTGCCCTATTCAAATCCTGTATGGAGGGCTAGAGGTGACCAGGTAATTCAAGGAGTCCCTGAAACTGAGGTGGTGATTAATCCAAAACTGAACTGTACCTTGAACATAATGAAGTATTCTTTTAGCTACTTTCCAATGACTTTCACATGGGTTTTGCATAAACCGAGCAACAAGGCCAACAACAAAGGAAAGGTCAGAACGGGTATGGGTCAGATACAAAAGTTTTCCAACAAGCTGACAGTATAAGTTAGCATCAAATTCAGGGGAAGTACAAGTGACTGAAAGTTTGGCTCCAAACTAAAAGGGAGAAGGGGCTGGCTTACAGTTTTCCATGTGAAAGTGGCATAGAAGATCACATGCATACTTGGACTGGGAAAGGGAAATACCTTCTTTGGATTGCAAGACTTGAAGACCAAGAAAATAATGCAAGTCTCCTAAGTCTGTCATTTCAAACTGATTTTTAAGGTTGGACTTCACAGGGTTTATAAGGTTGGGATCATTACTAGTAAAGATAAGACCATCAACATAAAGAACAAGAAAGATAAGAGACTTACCCACTTTCTTGGTGTAGGCAGTATTGTCAAAATGACACCTAGAAAAGCCAATATCTAAAATAAAGTTATCCATATTGGCATACCAAGCCCAAGGGGCTTGCTTGAGACCATAAAGGGATTTCTTAAGCCAACATACAAGGCTGGAGTCCGTTTGTATAAAGCCTAGAGGTTGTTCCATATAGATTTCTTCATGTTAATCCCCATGCAAGAAGGTGGATTTAATATCCATCTGATGGACTTCCCATTTGAAAGAGGCAGCAAGGGAAAGAACAAGGTTGATAGAGTTCATTTTGGCAACAGGGGAGAAGGTTTCAGTATAGTCAATGCCTTCAACTTGTGAAAAACCCTTAGCAACAAGATGAGCTTTATGTTTATCAACTTTTCCATCTGGTCCAAACTTGGTTCTGTAATCCCATTTGCATCTAACAAGTTTTCGTCCCTTTGGAAGAGGAACAAGGTCCCATGTATCATTTCCCAATAATGAAAGATATTTTTCATTCATAGTTGTGTCCCAATCTGAATGTCCTGAAGCTTCTGCAAAGGTGTCAGGATCATAATTTGTTGAAGAGGCTTTATCAAACTGAGAACGTGTACGGCGTTGATCTATAGAATCACCTACAAGAGCATCTGTTGCATCCCGAGTAGTGCGGATCCATTTTAGAAGCTGAGGAGCTGAAGGAGGATCTCGAGAAGGTGGGGGAGAATTGTCATCCTTGCTTTCATCATCTAAAGAAGGAATATTTTCAGAAGTAGAAGGACTAGAGAGAGGTGGCACATCTAACGACCTAGGCTCGTAGGCCGATATATTTTCAAAAAACTTTACATCTCTTCTAATGATAACATTTTTGGATTTATGTTGAAGAAGTCTATATCCTTTGACATCTTCATAAAATCCAACAAAAATACATTTTTCACTTTTAGGTTCTAAGGCTTTATGTTTCTCATCTAGAATATGGGCCCATGCTTCACTTCCAAAAACATGAAAGTGACTTACTTCTGGTTTAATTGAGCTCCATGTTTCTTTTGAAGTGATATTCTTTAAAACCTTAGTAGGAGTGTGATTTACTATGTAATTTGCACAGTTAATTGTTTCTACCCAAAAACTAAGACTAAGTCCTTTAGATTGAAGCATACAATTAGCCATTTCCTTTAAGGTGTGATTCTTCCTTTTAAGTACAACATTTTGTTGTGGAGTATATGGAACAATATGTTGCAATTGAATTCCATGCTTAGTGCAAAAGTTGATGAATTTGTTGTTAACATATTCTTCGCCATTATCATATCTTAGCTTAAGAATTTGATGTCCAAATTGTTTGTCAACAAAGGCCTTAAAGGCAAAGAACATGTTAAAGACTTCACTCTTGATTTTTAAGAAGTATACCCAAGTGCATCTGAAGAAATCATTAATGAAAGTTAAGAAATACTTGTAGTCAGAGAATGAAACAACTGGAAGTGGATCCCACATAAATCATTATGCACAAGTTGTAAAGGGGCTGAGTCGTGCCAAGTGGCACGTTTTTAAAAACTATCCTGATGATGTTTTCCGAGTACACATCCAGAACAAACACCATCTCTGCAAGATACCATAGGAAGACTTGTCACCATATTTTATTTACATAGATTTTGAAAGGAGCGATAGTTTAAGTGACCAAATTGCTCATGCCAAAGTTTGTTCACTTCATCATTATGAGCAACAAATATTGAGAGAAGAGTTGATGACCCAAAGTTGTTAAACTTATACAACCATGTAGAATCATCAACAATGCCAGTAGCTAAAATTTGTCTAGGATCTCTTAGGTCCTTAATTACAACATCATGAGGTGAAAATTCAACAGTTTTACCTTCACCTGAATGAGTTATCTGATATACAGATAGAAGGTTGCGGGATAAGGTAGGAACACATAACACATCATTAAATTGACCATTATCTAGATGAATAGTTCCAGTCCCTACAACATTAAGAGACCTATTATCACCAACATATATATTTTTGGTGTTACAATCATTTAAAGAAGAAAACATGGCTTTGTTTTTGGCCATGTGATAAGAAGCTCCAGAATCAATGAGCCACTCATGAAAATGAGAAGAAGAAGATACATTTAATGCATAACCAGGCCGAGATGCTTGACAACCACATGCAAAAAGCGATATTCCTGAAGTTGAAGTTGAAGAGCGCTCCAAATGGGTGTTATGCTTCTTCGTTGTTGCTTCCAAAATTTCCATCTTCTTAAAGCATTTGGATTTTGAGTGACCATCACGATTACAAAAGTTGCAATGTCTATCAGTCTTCTTCCCTTTGTTTTTAGTTGCCTTATCATTTTGTTGAGTTTATTTTTCATTGTGAAATTGAAATTTCTTAGGACCCTTGTTTGGTTTAGGAACATTCTTTTTAAGATGATGCTTCTTAGGATTCTTTGAACTTGGTTGTTGTTGGGCTGCTAAGACTTTCTTATAAGAGTTTCCAGTATTAATAAGACCAAGATGTAAGAGTTTTTCTTGCACTCTTATTAAAGAATCACAAAAGGCATCAAAAGAGGAGGACTTGTAGTCTTTTCCTTAAGAAATACAGACTTCTCTAGTAGAATGGAAGATGGAAACAAACACAGAGCAAGTTGGTCCTAACTTAGTAAGAATGGGATAGATAAGGCTACCGTCTTCGTTCTTAACCTTAACACGTTCCAAGAGAAGTCTAAGGGTCTTGAACTTGGACATCAAATCTTCAATGGAAGAAAAATTATTGGGGTCCAACGTAAGCAACTCATTTTTGAGTTGATGAGCTCTAACTTCATTTTTAATTCCAAAAACTTTATTGAGCTTTTTTATTGCTTCATCGGGGGTATCAATTTCCGCGATATGGAATCTAAGGTCTGGAAAAATAAACATCCCTATCAACCCACGTGCTTTATCTTGCTTATTTTCCCATTTGGTTTGTTTATCTTCATCTTGAGGTTTAGACTCTTGGCCTGAGGCTATTCTATAAAGACCATTACTTCTAAGTAAATCCACAATGTAGGATGGCCATTGGAAGTAGTTGGTGCTGTCAAGAATAACTAGGCATGGACTTTCCATTTTAAAAGAAATTGAAGTTGTATACGCTAAAACTAAGTGTTCAAATGAAAATATCTCGAAAAATTAGGACGATTAAAAAAAATGGCTCTAAAAACGGCTTCCGGATGAAGAAGTTATGGCTTTTTAAAGAAAAGTTGTTGAAGATGCCAATGAACCACGTGAATGTTTGGAAGTAGATGATAATGTTATATTTTAAAAAAAATCCCCCCCCCTTTCCAAACTTAATCTAATTAGCTCATTTTTTAAAATATTAATTTATGTGACCCATTTTTATAAATAAGTGAAAGTCACTTTTGCAATGGTACTTTATGAGCTATCCACTAAATTATAACTTAAATAAAAGATAAAGTGACTTTAGAATTATAAGTGACTCACTTTTTATAATGGGTGAGAACACTTTTACATAAAGTAACTTTAAAACATAAGTTACATGTTTTTTTTGAAAAAGTAACTCAACAAAAAGAAAGATTTGAACCCAAGACCAAGTGAGTTATTCTCATAAAGTAACTTTAGACCAAGTGAGCTAATTTAAAAGGTTAGTAATTTTTGGAAAGGAGGAAGGCGTTTTTTTTTGCTCATTGAAGCTCTGGGGTGCGTGCTTACTTGAAAACCCCATTTTTGCCTACAAAACAAAAAAACAACCACACAAACCAAACGAACAAGCACAAGTATCCAAGTCTTTTGGCTTAAATTTAGATTTGGCCGGAAACTAGATATTTTCCTCAATGTTTCTGATTTTCCAAGATCACACTACCGCGTGGCAGAAAAGAGCATACACATGAGAAAAATCCTTTCTTTCTATTTCTGGTTTGCCTAGATCACATAGAGTCATGTGGCAAAGAGCATATGATAAAATAAAAGGTATAGAACTGATAATAATTTTTTTTTATAAAGGACTATAAATTGAAATAAACACAGAGATAAATAACTATAACTGCAAATAAAGACCGTATACCTCCATATCTTAAAAATGACGTAGCTAGGGCTACCAGAAACCTTTTCGCGTGAAAGGAAAGGGGTTTCTCACTGGAGCAGATGGTCCTAACACAATAAAATAACCCTCTCAGTCTGAAAGCAGACAATAACAGTAGATATAGGAAACGACAGTGGGATGCATTTTACCAGCTTCGGATTTGGATCACCAACAAATGTGGTCCTCGAATACCTCTGATACCATGTTGGAATTTATAAGGTAAGTTCCTTAGATAGAACAGCAAAGGACACCGCTCACAAACAGATCACAAATCAGTACACCAGTATTATTGACGTGGTTAAAACCCTCAAGGAGGGAAATAGTCCACGGCCTGAGCCAATGCAGCCACTTCAAGAAATTTATTAATGTAAAGGAAAGAAAATTTACATAAGCTTCTCTCATGAACAGTCACCTAACAAATGACCATCCATGCTCTTTAAATAGAGATCATGGACCAATCGGGTGTTAAGCCACAGATCAAGTGTCGGTAATATCGAAGAGAGAATGAACCGTCGGATCACTTCATATCTAGAACATATTGTGATCGTCGGATTGTAAGTTACAAAAAATACATACTAAAGAATCACACTTTACCTAACTATACACTAAACCAAGTTATACTTAGTTATTTCCTATGTGTCGGAATATCCTAACAAGAGAGAGACTCTAAATTCACTCCTTGTAAGTGCAGGCTTCAAATGTAATTGGAGGAGGTTGATGTATGGAATGTTGTCAAGGAGAAGGCTTTAGTTCCTATGGATCCTCAATTGCTTGTTGAGCATAACAAGAAGATTGCTAAGGCGAAGAGGATCATTTTGGATGTCGTGAAGGACCACTCAGCTCCTCAAATCATGGGTAAATTGAAACAAGAGATGTGCAAAGCATTGTTCTTTTTGTATTAGGGTGTCAATGTCTCTCACAATATGCTCCCAAGGAACAAGCTCACTGGTACTTGCATGAGTGACACAAGTAGGGTGGCTAACTAGTTCATGAAGATCAACGAGCTTAGAGATTCACTCTTTTCTATAGAAGAGAAGATTGGGAGAGGAATTAGTGTCCATAGCAATAAACGAGTTCTCAACATCTTTGGAAGCCTTTGTGTAGGGTTTCTATGATTGTGAGAAGATGGCCACCTTTGAGAAGCCTCAGGATGATTTCATCCAAAAGGAGACAAGGCAATAGACATTTGCATCCAGATTGGAGAAGATCCAAAACCTAGTCCTCATTGGAAAGGTGAGGAGAAGAGGTAAGAAAGGATGATCCAAGAGGAGTAAAAAGAGGAACACAAAAGAATTTGATTCTTCAAATTAGGGAAAGAAAGATTGTTATCATACGAGATGGGCCACTACGCATCTCCATGTTTCGAGTAGAAGAATTCCAAGCAACAATAAACGCAGTTTGCAAGGAGTGCAAAAGATTTAGTCTAAGTCAAAGAATTAGCATCCAAGCTTGAGGTAACTTTCTCCACGTTGTGCTTTTCTACTAATAACATTTGTGTTATAGGGTGGTATGTGGACAATGGAGCATCTAGTGTCTAGACACATGGACTCTAATAAGGAGTATTTTTGCGAACTATAAGAATGCAAGGATGGCATAGAGGTGGAGTAGGGTGTTGATGCCCCATATTATGTTATTGGAATGGGGCCCATCTATTTTTGCATACCTTTAGGTGATGTTCTCGAGTTGTATGATGTCTTGCATGTTCTCAACTTCGATAAGAATCTTATTTCATTTACTTGCATGACAAATCTAAATTGTGTGATTGAGTTTGATGATCAACAAATCATCATTAGAGGTCACAATCATGATCTTGGTTGTGAGTTTTAGCTAGAGGAGTGGCCTTTATAGTGTGCTAGTAGATTTGATGAAGCATTGTGCTTTAGTGCATGAAAATGACAAATTGTGTAAGATGTGGCACAAGTAGTTTGGTCATTTGCACTATGGAGTGCTTATGCGCTTATGCTCTATATTCCAACACAATAGAAGACAATGGTAAGTAGAGTTGTTAAATTTGATGTGGATACATTGTTCTCTTAATCTCAAGTGCCACTTTGTAGATGTTGATGGAGAAAAGCTTGGATGTCCCAAAATCTGATTAAAAGAAGAAGAAAAGATAGTTCATGTCAGCAAGGCTCTGATGAAGGAATATGGGCCTCTTTACAATCTAGTTTAGCAAAGAAGCTAGGATGGCTTATACAAACTTTGCAGGAGGCACAAGAACAAGTGGGAACACAAAAAGCTTCTTTCTAGGTGAGTCATTCCCCTAAGAAATCTTCTACTTATGTTGCATTTATGTCTTCTCTCATTGATATAGAGCCTTCTAGGTTTGAGGAGACAAATGTAGAGTAGGTATATTGGGATGCCATTACTAAGGAGTAAAACTCAATTCTGAAGAATGATGTATGGGAGATTGCTCCCAAGTTGAGTGGGGAAATCTATGATAGATTCTAGGTGGTTGTTCAACATCAAAGCCATACAACATTGTCAAGACATGTGAGCCCCAACGAGCCACAAAGAATGAGTGCAAGCCACAAAGAAACTAATGCGTGTCACATAGAATGAAATCGAACCATAGAGATATACAATGCAAGCTACATAGACAAGCCACAAAGAATAAGTGTGAGCCATAGAAAAATAACAATATGAACCATAAAGAGTAAGTGTGATCCACAGATATACAACGCGAGATATAGAGACAAGAGTTAAAATTGGAAACTAAGGCCAAACTCCATGTGGGTCATCTTATTTATGGCAACTGATATTTTTCTTGGATCCCTCTCATCGAAAGGTGTAGGATTTATCTAAAGATCATCCGATTCCAATAAGTATTCATGGAGTTATGAATTTAATTGTGTTATAAGACAATTCATCAAGGTTGGCCAACAACCAAATAAACCCCACATGTGCTCAACGTTTTAGTATAAAAAGAGATGACTTGAGAGTCATTTCACAACACTTCACTCTTGATTTCTCTCCACTTGTTTTGGGTTTTAGTGTGAGAGAAATCTAAGAGAAAGTAGCCCTAAGACACAGGAGGGAAGGAGGCCTACACGCTGCCCTCTACAAGCCCTAAACGTAGTCCTAGCACAGCCCTCACTTCTACGAATAACATAGAGGACGCATTCAAGAAGGAGGGTTATAACAAGCCCTAGACGCAGCTATAGAGGAGGCCTTAACAAGTTATACCTAGCTTAAGTCAAGGAGGGTTATAACATTCCCTAGCCGCAGCATAAGGAGGCCGGAACAACGTGGGAAAGGAGGATTGTTTATAGATTCCGAATTGTTGTAATGGAGGTCGAGTATGCGGTGTGCTAAGCCAAGCCCTTAAGGGCTAAACATTGTTTGTTTAGACACTATTTTGAGGGACCTAAGGCTACAGGACTATTGTGTGCTAGGCCGCAGGCCTTAGCACCACAGCAAGGCTTGCATAGGGGCAGACTAAGGGTTGATATTGACCCTAGGAAATAGCGTGGCAAAGGAAGTGTCTCTTAAGGGTGTGCCACAGTTTTCCAGAGGGTTGTTCAAGGACTGTGTGAGGAGTTTAGGGCTGCCCTAGTGCCCTAACCAGAACAATCACAAACAACAGTATACAAACATATTTGGAGCAACGTTTGCATGGTGTGTTGGTAGCTAGATATATGGGACAACAAGGTCACTTGGTGGAGAAAGCAAATGGCACAGCGAAGCTATGATGATTGGTGGAGAAAGCAATAGGACAGTAAGCTATGACATGGTACAACAAGGCTACACTAGGGCAACAGCAATAGCATGGTGTTGCAAACTCATTAGGACAGCAGCAAGGTACAACATGTCAAATGGGACAGCTAGGCAATGGTGCTTAGTGCAGCAAGCAAATGGGACAGCAAGGCTATGATGTTTGATGGAGCATAGCAAATGGGACAGCACGGCTATGATGTTTAATGGAGCATAGCAAATGGGACAGTAAGAACATGGTGCTTAGTGGAGCATGGTACATGGGACAACAAGCAATCATGGTGCAACAATGAGATGCATCATGATGGACACGGTGAGGTACAGGTAGTGTTGGTGAGTGCAGCAAGATGATAAGGTACAACAAGATGTTGCAGTACCAAAAGGTGCAGCATAAGGTGCAGTAGTATGATGTGTGCAGCATTATGATAATGAGGTCTAGCATAGTGATGAAGGGTGCAGCATGGTGCAGCGCAATGAGGTGCAACATGATGACGAGATGCAACACTATAATGGGTGATGAAGTCATCTGGGAGAATCAGTTGAAGCAGCATGTCTTCAACTAAGTTTAGCTACCTCATGTATCATCTTCTTAGAGATGATCTATGCTCTTATTTAGATAAGTCAAAGTGTTGACTTCTATTGTATATGTACTATCTCTCTCTCTCTTCGCTGAACTATTGAAGAACATATAAGAAGAATTGATCAAGGGTTTCCCCACATTGGGATTTGTCCCTGGCTAACGCCACATCTTGTGTCCTCTTGTCTTGGCTTGTCTTCTGCGATTTATGTTTATGTTCTATCTGCAATTTACTATTATGCTGATGTGATTGCTAATCTGGAAAAGATATTGAGCTAACTGTGAAAATTGAAATAAATTGCTCTAAGCATAGAACATACCTAAAATTAACATGGTATCAGAGCCAAGGTGAAGACAAATCCCAAGCAAGAGTAAACGAGCAATCACTAAAGACAGTTGGGAAAGGACAAAAGGATCAATGGATTCCTCATCCCTCTTCAAATTCACCAAGGGTGAAATTGAAGCAGAGAAAATTATCAAAATGGCGCAGCGGAAGCTTCTGATGACCTACCTAAAGATCACTTCATTGGGAAGTCCCGATCTAAGGGTGAAAAGGAAAGGCAGATGCCTTGTTTGTAATAAGTTCGGCCATTATGCAAAGGAGTGTCCGAATGGCAGGGACGCATCACTTGATGATGATAACAATCATTCCAGGGACATCTTCAATGATTGGAGGAATGACAAGTAATGCAGGTCATCAAGGAAATAGTAGACTCTTCAAAGAAAGCAAGGAACCCCAGGTATGAAGAATCAAATGTTGGTTCTGATAAGATAAAGTAGCGTTATCTTGTATTGGCTCGCTCCTTCAGACTCTTTGGGAATCTAGCTTATTGATTGTAGTGCTTCAAGGCACTTCAACGGATAGAAGGGTGCTCTCTCTAATTTGGTAGAGATGGAAACAATCATGGGATAATACTTGGAGTCGATTCCACCTATCCCGGAAAGGGTGTAGGGAATGTTACCCCTCAAGTGAATGAGGGTAACTCGATTAATTTACGAGAATCTCTTTATGTACCTGATCACAAGGAGAACCTGGTGTCCATTCCGACAATGGAAGTCAAAGGGTTCAAGGTGGCATTCATCGATGGAAAGGTATGTGTTTGAAAAGAGAATTTTCAAAGATGCTTTTACTCATGGGTTCAGGGTCGGAAATTTGTATCAAATTACAGGATGGTCCATTGGGATCATTTCAATTGACATATCTCATCTATAGCACTGAAGGTCTACTTATTATAGGACCCTACCCAATGTGAGTCAGATGGTCACTGGGATGCCTGAATTTAAAAGGAGCATGAAGGTCATGTCTAAGATATACCGAAGGAAATTATTACAAGGGGACCATCCCCTCATGTAGCAGGTCCAAATGTTTGGAACAATCAGAGGGGTTTGAGATTCATGATCGGGAATCTCATGTATGCAGGCGGAAGAAATCCCTCTATGGCTTGAAGCAAAACTCCCCAGGCTTAGTATGAGAGGATTGATAGCTGTCTGATGAAGCTGAGATTCACTAGGAGTGAAGCCGATCCAAACCATTGCTTGAGGGTTGTGGATGATAGACCTCTCATATTGGCAGCTTATGAGGACAACCTCTTTCTAACAGGTGCAGACCCTCTCATTTGCAAAAGTAAGAGGGAGTTGGATTGCAAATTTGGAATGGTGAACTGCAAACCCGCGACTACCTCAATGGAGCTTAACTTTCAGAAGTTATGTTGTAGTGATACCGGACTAGATTTGGGAAATACCTCTGAGTTTCATAAACTTATATGCATTGATGTTCTTGGTGAACTTTCGTCTGTATATATGTTTTGCTGTTAGCATGATGAGCTCATATATGGTTGAGCCTCACTGGATTGGTGCCCACAATCTTCTGAGATATCTTCGGGGCACAATCTCTCATGGATTGAGATACACTACCAAAAATGTGAAGTTACATGACTATTCGAATGTTGACTGGACAAGCAGTGTGGAGGATCGCAAGAGCACTTTTGGGTGTTGGTTCTCTTTGGGTTCTGCTCGATATCTTGGATGACCAGGAAGCAAAAGTCGATTGCTATAAGCACCGCTAAGATCGAATACATAGCTATGAGTATGACCTCATGTGAAGCTGCCTGATTTTGGAAGCTCTTCAGTGCGTTGTTTGTACGCATGATAGATACCACCGTGATCTTCTGTGTCAACCAGGGGGATTCGATTGTTGAGGAATCTTGTATTCTATTATTGCTCCAGCATATAGACATCGGATACTACCTTATCTGGGATATGGTACATCGATGAGCGATAAGGCTCCATCGCATTGAGACTAATGTACAGGTCGCAGACATTCTGTCAAAGCCGCAGGGAAATGTCAAATTTGTGACTTTCCCAAACGACTTGGAGTCATTGAGAGACCCTCTTATGAGGGTCCTACATGATGCATGCATTGAGCTCTGGGAGCTCCGGGGGGCTTGGGGTACTTCTTGGAGCAACAAGCGACCATAGGGAAACTCACCCTCCCCTAATGGTGCGTTGTGTACAAGGTGAATGGTTCAACCTTCCCCTGTGATACCCCGTGGCGACTTATGGACAGGATGAGTGGTTCTCCTATCGAGGCATCCTACCCATGTAGTTTGGGACTCATGGGAAGTACCTCTCATCTGGCCAATGAGTAGGGAAATGGGGTTAGGGACCATAGTAGTACTATCGATGGACGCATCGTTGTATCTACCGTACTCCATATGCTAGGATGAAATCCATTGATCTGGGATCAATGAAACTGATTTGGGATCAATGAAACTGATCTAGGATCAGTATGAGTGGTTTGGGACATTCTCTTTTGATATTGATCTGGGATCAATTGGAACTGACTTCGTGTCAGTAAGAGTGATATAACTCACTCTCTTCTGGAACTAATCTGGGATCAGTAAGAGTGGTATGACACACTCTCTTCATATGGAACCAACTTCGGGTTAATAGAGAATGGTATGAGACATTCTCGATCAATTCTTTTTCTTCATGGTAGCACAGATCAGAGCAAAGCAGTGCAAGGCACTGACGGCAGAGATAGTACAGTAGGACAGATGGATCAACGAATGGAGTTCTCCCAAGTTAAGAGGGAGTGTTAAAATTGGCAACTAGGGCCAAACTCCATGTGGGTCATCTTATTTATGGCAGCTGATATTTTTCTTGGATCCCTCTCATTGAGAGGTGTAGGATTGATCTAAAGATCATCTGATTCCGATAAGTATTCATGGAGTTATGGATTTAATTGTGTTATAAGACAATTCGTCAAGGTCTGCCAACAACCAAATAAACCCCACATGTGCTCAACGTTTTATTATAAAAGGAGATGACTTGAGAGTCATTTCACACACACTTCACTCTTGATTTCTCTCCACTTGTTTTGGGTTTTAGCATGAGAGAAATCTAGGAGGAAGTAGCCCTAAGATGCAGGAGGGAAGGAGGCCTACAAGTTGCCCTCTACAAGCCCTAGACGCAGTCCTAGCACAGCCCTAACTTCTAAGCATAACCTAGAGGACGCAGTCAAGAAGTAGGGTTATAACAAGCCCTAAACGCAGCTATAGAGGAGGCCTTAACAATTTGTACCTAGCCGAAGTCAAGGAGGGTTATAACATGCCCTAGCCACAACATAAGGAGGCAGGAACAACGTGGGAAAGGACTGTTTACAGGGTCCAAATTGCTATAACGGAGGCCGAGTATGCGGTGTGCTAGGCCAAGCCCTTCAGGGCTAAACGTTGTTTATTTAGGCACTGTTTTGAGGGACCTAAGGCTACAAGATTGTTGTGTGCTAGGCCGCAGGCCTTAGCACCATAGCAATGCTTGCATAGGGGCAGATTAAGGGCTGATATTGACCTTAGGCAACTGCGTGGAAAAGGAAGTGTCTCTTAAGGGTGTGCCGCAGTTTTCCAGAGGGTTGTTCAAGGACTGTGTGAGGAGTTTAGGGCTGCCCTAGTGCCCTAACTAGAACAGTCATGAACAACAGTATACAAACATATTTGGAGCAATGTTTGTATGGTGTGTTGGCAACTATATATATGGGACAGAAAAGCTATTATGCTTGGTGGAGAAAGCAAATGGGACAGCAAAGCCATGATGCTTGGTGGAGAAAGCAATAGGACAACAAGACATGACATGGTACAGCAAGGCTACAATGGGACAGTGGCAATAGCATTGTGCTGCAAACTCATTCGGATAGCAGCAAGGTACAGCATGCCAAATGGGACAGCTAGGCAATGGTGCTTGGTGCAGCAAGCAAATGGGACAGCAAGGCTATGATGTTTGATGGAGCATAGAAAATGGGACAACAAGGACATGGTGCTTAGTGGAGCATGGTACATGGGACAGCTAGCAATCATGGTGCAACAATGAGATGCAGTATGATGGGCCCGGTGAGGTACAAGATGAGGCAGCACTGGTGAGTGCAGCAAGATGATAAGGTACAACAAGATGTTGTAGTACCAAAAGGTGCAGCATAAGGTGCAATAGTATGATAATGAGGTCCAACATAGTGATGATGGGTGCAGCATGGTGCAATGCAGTGAGATGCAGCATGATGACGAGGTGCAACATTATGATGGGTGATGAAGTCATCTAGGAGAATCAGTTGAAATGGAATGTCGTCAACTGAGTTTAGCTACCTCATGTATCATCTTCTTAGAGATGATCTATGCTCTTATTTAGATAAGTCAAAGTGTTGACTTCTGTTGTATATGTACTATCTCTCTCTCTCTTTGTTGAACTATTGAAGAACATATAAGAAGAATTGATCAAGGGTTTCCCCGCATTGGGGTTTGTCCCGGGCTAACGCCACATCTTGTGTCCTCTTGGCGTGGCTTGTCTTCTACGATTTATGTTTATGTTCTACTTGCAATTTACTATTATGATGATGTGATTGCTAATCTGGAAAAGATATTGAGCTAACTATGAAAATTGAAATAAATTACTCTAAGCTTAGAACACACTAAAATTAACAACAAGCCACAAAGAATAAGTGCAAGCCATAGAAAAATAACAATACGAGCCACAAAGAGTAACTATGATCCACAAATATACAATGTGAGCTACAGAGACGAGCCACAAAGAATAAATGCAAGCCATAGAAAATAAGATGCGAGCCTCAAAGATAGAGTGCGAGCCACGCAAATCATATGTGAGTCATAGAGACAGAGTGCGAGCCACACAAATCATATGTGAGCCATAAAGAATAGAAGTGAGCCACAAAAATCATATGTGAGCCATAGAGAATAGCAGCGAGCCAGTGAGACTAGATGTGAGCCATAGTAGAAACGAGCCATTTCAGATTGAGTTGATGGTCTTTCCATTCGATGTGTCTTGAATGCGCTCCAATGGATCCTTCTTTATACTAATCGATGGAGTGCCTTTTGGTGCCAATGAGGCTCTTCATTTGTGAGGTAGACTTTGAGGATCCTCTTTCAATTTCTTCTTGAAATATATATTCCAAATAATTGCTTGCCCAAATTTGTTATCAAATAATAATGAGAGAGTGCCATGCGGATTACATCAACGAGTGCCATGAACACATTAATAATAATATTTTCCTTTAACCAATATAAATTCTCTTTGGGGCAAGATGGGCTTTCTTTGGGGTAGTTGGGTTCCTATGGGAAAATTCGTCCCATAGCTGCCCCAATTTTCAACATTAGAGAGTGTCACTCTAGTGTGATGATTGTTAAGGGGTGTGCCTTCTGCTTTGGGCTTTACAGTGATACACCCTTTTAAAAATAAGGACTTAATTTTAAAAGGTAGGATACAAAATGATGGGCCTTTTAAAAAGTCCTTATTGACTCAAATGACCTAGTAAAACCAAGCATAATAAATCCTAATGGATTCCTGAAATATTAAAACAACTTTTATAATATTTACATAGACAAGAATGAATTTAGAGAGAAAGAACGGTACTTTACTAAAATAAGTTCTGCCTTTTTATAAAGATAAAAGGACTTTATACAAATTGTGTTTTAAAGGGGAACTATTTTTGTCTTGTCAATCTTTAGGAAAGGCCCTTATACTTTAAAAGAAGTATACCAAGTAATATTCTTGTTTAGATACATTAAAATTGTAATGTATAAACTACGGCGTTTTTATCCTATGTTGGTGGTGACAACATTGTATATACTTCAAAATTCTTAGTCCTTCATCGTTCAACCTGTCACAACATCTGGTGCAGGATCATATCTCCAAAGTTTGTCATCTGTTTATATGATGACAATGTGAATAAAAAATTCAAATCCATTGTTGCTTATTTATCAAGTCATCCCTGGCAATGGGTATGTCATTACCTCAAGCTAGGATGTGGATGGTGTTGGGGAAGGATGCTCATTTTATTTTAATTTTCTAAGTTTTAATTCATACTTAGACATGCATGTCTTAATATTTAAGACAAACATATGACTACTGGCAGGATCAACTAGGTATATCTAAAAAATGCATCCCTTCCAAAGGGTTGGGTCTTGGTGCACGTCATGATTTTTTATCTCTGGCTCACTGTGTTCATTAAGTCAAACACTTTGGGTTCAAAAACACATGTTACACTGGTACTCGTTATGCAGGAGTTTGACTTGCTGATGATGAGTTTTTGAATGCTGTGTTGATTTGTCTCATTTTAGGCACTGGGTTGGGTATGACTCATGTGTTTAAGTCACACTCAACAAGCCCTGCTACCATGGTTTCCACTAATGAGTTTATTACCTGCAATGTGATAAAAAATGGATTCAATAAAAAGAATCTACTGCATAAAATGGAATCAGCCTGCTAACTTTGAGATTGGCCTAGAAGCCCAGATATTTGCCAGCAACATCATGACACTAGCTTGGATAGACAAGCCAGTTCTCAATTTTCTCAGAAATGGTCTGCAGCTATTTGAAGCAGCCCCAAAAGACCCAAAACAGCATTTTAACTTCTACATTGGCACAGGCATCAAGAGGCCTAGATATACCCTTCAATATTGAAAATTCACTTTTGAGTCACAGAGCACTGGAATCAACTCAAAGAAACCCACAGAACATATGTACATCTTGCAGTATATATACATGGCCTGAATTTCCCAACTCTGGTCCTTAAAATTATCAATTGAGCCTCCAAATGCATATTTGGCTTTTAGAATCTGCAGGTTATCCTCTAAGAATGGGATAACAGCTTGCAACTGTAAATCTGGCACTTAAAATATGGAGGTTGGTCTTTAAGAATGTGAAACCAGAATGTAATTATGATGCTAGACTGCTAAAACGCAAAAGGTACCTTGTGCCATCAGTTATGCCGAGGGCAGACTGCACCTGCACTTCTGTGCTGACAAATCCTGAGGTTGTCCTGCACTTGTTGTTTATGTCTGCACAAGACAGGCTATACATGCTATTCCAGCCTGTAAAAGTTTGACACTAACCTTCAAATATCAATTCCAGTCCGTGAAATTGCAAAACTACAGTGTGCAAATATTGCAGTTAATGAGGCCATCCTTCTTTGATAAAACAACTCTTAAAGCAATGAAACTACCATTCTTTCTCTTCAGCAGTTAAATACCCACATCAATGCCCCTTGGTTCTGTAATATTACACTACCGTCAACTGTGTCCCTCTGAGTTTACAGTGGTTGATTTTGTGAGAAACCTGTGCTTAGTTTTAGCCTTTAGGTGCCTTGCTTTTGCCTTTCTAAAGATAAATACCTTTGCTATTAACCATCATGCCTAATTTATTTATCTTTGGGGCCTATTTTATGGTTATCTTCATGTTGTCCACATGTATCCTTCTCGCCATAGTGGAAAAAAAACACAGACAAAAAAACAGTCCCTTCTAAAATTAAAAGCCTTATAGAGTTGATTTCTCCTGCCAAGCATGCAATTAATGGACGATAACTACTCACGCTAACAAGTCACTAATGGAAAAATTACCATCTATATATTTAATCCTAACCTCATGCTAACAATGTAAATGTTAAGTAGTACATACTTTTGCTGGAAAATGTAAACCTTTTAAATATTGTTGTTGTTATAGTTGCAACTTGCTGCTAGTCCTTTTTCTTTAGGTGCAGTTTCATCCTTGCCAGGTCAGTGTTCTCAATGTTGAGAAACAAAATAATCATGTCCACAAAGGTTCTAACTTCTTACTAACACTCATATTTGAAATAGAACAAAAAAGTGGCACCACAAGGTATTAGAGTAGAAGTGTGTCTGGACTTAAGATGATGCCAGTCGGAAAAGAAATCTTTCCTATCTATATCAAGTTTCCTATCAATTTTCTGTTGGAAATTATTCCTAATTATTTTCATTCTGGAAATGAGACATTATTATGATCACTCAGTTACCAAATCTGACCTATGGGGCTCTCTTGCTTCTCAAAAACACGTAACAACTATAGTGATAATAGTTTTGTCTAATTTGGTTCATATTTTTTTTGAAATATATTGACATCCCTTTCTGTAATATGCTCTTTGTATCTTAAACAACTTTAAGCAAGGGCCTGCAGGGCCCCCAACTTTAAACAAGATCCTATCTGAAACAGATCCCTTTGAAGCACACAATTGATCAGAATCATGAAAACACTGTCAAACCCCCTTTCTGAAGAAATGATGAGAAAGAGAGAATAAATATATAGGTACAAACCCTTGCAGTCTCTCAGGCAACTTGCAAGGAAGCAATATGTACTTGTTTGAAGAAACATAAACTGACCTACCATAAAATGCCAATGAAATGTGCGGGGAAAAATACACCCTGAGGCCATATTTAAGCTAATTGCGTACCAGTGCTCCATTGCAATAGAGATATATAAGCCCAATGGCCAGGCGTCATCACAATCCCAGAACAGTGGTTGTGTACAAGAACAACCAACCTTTGACAGAACAAGAAAAAGTAAACAACCACAATGTAGTAGATGCATAGTAGCAACGAGGCCTTCCACAAAAATGCTGCCAATATCAAGTAGGCTATGAAACCAGCCTAAACTCCCCTTCTACATACATGCTGCCAAAAAAACTTTGAAACCATTCTGTCATCCTCAATCAAACTGTGAAAAGGTATGGCTTCAAATGACACCAATAAAAACACTCTCTGTGGAGCATCTGACTGATGCCATCACTTTTGCAAACTGCAAAAGCAACTCATCACAATATCTCCACC
This sequence comes from Pinus tabuliformis, assembly GCA_031772625.1. Classification (NCBI taxonomy): domain Eukaryota; kingdom Viridiplantae; phylum Streptophyta; class Pinopsida; order Pinales; family Pinaceae; genus Pinus; species Pinus tabuliformis. The sequence goes on along the minus strand of CM062817.1, from coordinate 806,161,752 downwards.
AAAGGTGCAAAATTATGCTACACAAAACCTCCACGTGCAGCACCTGTAAACACATGACCTGCCATGGAGTCCTCTGCAGTATTTTCCCCAAATGAACAAAGAATAAGTCCAAAAAATGTATTGTTTGTAATCTTGTACTTAATATTTTATGTACATCATTGTAAAGGTGGCTTGGTCAAAGATCACAAATCTAACAATCCACCTGCTCCACTGAACTCTTGACTTACCTCCACCTATTGCAGCTCTAGACTCTTATATATAGCTAATGGAATGTAGAGTGTACATCACGTCATGCACAATTTGACAATCTTCTTTTGATACAACTTTCATTCTTCTATCTTTATGTGAGTATTTTCCATAATTACAAAGTTTGGTTGAATTGGGCCAAATAATTTAAAATTTGGAAAAAAATCATACAATCGAATTATTTGGTGCAATTTACTTTGGATGGTATGTGTAATCAATGTAAAAATTTGGCAGCAGGGAGATAAATATTGTGAATGCTCATGGAAATATTTTGAGTTGAGTGTATAGTTCATAAAGAAAAAAGGCATCGTTATTGTTGACAATTGATGTGCTCTTTTGTGATGGACAAACTCAGCTTCCGTATCTCCTGCTTCTAGCTTAGTAGCTTGTGATGTATCAGGTAGTTGATGTTTGTAGATGTCCTAATCATTAATTCTAAGTTTTTGCAAATTTCTTCTTGGTTGTTGGAACCACAACTGTCACATGCTCTTTGCTGCTAGAAATTGACACCATTGGTTGTCTTCCTCACTATGTTCTAAAGATTTGACTATCACATTCTTTTTCAAATGTCATCTTTGAAGCAGGGTTTGCTTCCTTTTTCCCAAGGAAAACACTTCACGGGAAGTGCTTCTGAGTACTTCCTTATGAGCTATAGATGGTAAATGGGGTAAACCATCGGCCTTGATTATGGATCCTAATGTCGGGGGATCAAGAGAGTCGAACTCATGACCTGCTCAACTTTGGGGGAGAGATCTCACATCTGTTTTATGGCCACTTGAGCTAACCGATGAGGTTATTCAAGGTTTTCTTCTTGTGTAGGATATCTCTATTTGGGATTGCCTTGTCTTGGTTATACCTCTTTTAATTTTTCATTTTACTTTCATTTTTTTTGGGTCTAGTACCATTATCCTCTCATGTACTACTAGCATGTGCAAAAAATTTTATCTCCAAATTTTAATTTTTTAAATTTAATCTTTTCATTGGTTTTTGTAATGGACTATAAAACTATTTCATTCTCTTCAGAACCTTGAAACTTTGGTTCTAGGATTCTATTTCTTTTAACAAGAGACTCCAACAACGATGTAGAAAAAATTAATGTTTCCTCAATTTTGCAGTGGCTGTATTGGTCGTAGTCACCTTAAGGAGGGACAGAGGATTCTCAGAAAGCTTTTTCAGAATTACCAGGGGGGTGTGAAAGTGGGCATGATTTTGATCCCTTTATGGTGGCCTTGAATGAGGCAAGGAATTAGGATTAGCCTGTTAAGACCTGAAATTTGAAAAATTTATATAATGTTTTAGTTTGATGAGATGTATAGTGTTGAATTATTCAATACCAGTTTCTATGCATTCCCTTTGTTTTTCCCCATATCATATCGAATTTGGTAACTATGGTATTTGCATCACTGGTTACCCTTGTCCATATCAGTTAGTCATAGCCTAACTATTTGGGCTTTTTGGAATCCAGGAGATTTGGCCACCTCAAAGTTTCCCCTACTAAGAATTCTTCTCAAACTCTCCTTTACAATAAGAGGGAACTTGGGAAACTCTCTTTACTTATAATTTCTATCTTAGGCAAAAGATCGCATAGTTGATGCTGGATAATGGTAGCCAAAAGAACTTGTATCGCTTGTGATCTTATCACTAGGTTTTTGTGATCTACTTCTTAGCACAACCTACTAGCGGGATCATAAGGTAGTGTATGATGCCTTCCAGGAGACCTATTGATTGCCCTAAGATTGTAAATCTCACAAACTTATGTCATCGTCTCTCAATTCCTTGCGACATGGAGGGATGGACCTCAACTTAATCAATCTCCATAAGTTTAGGACTCTTATTTTGATTTAATGTTCACACCCTTCCCAACTTATGATAACCTACTCCATGGATTTCACACTTCAATAGGGAGTTACACTTTTAAGCATCTAGTCAAAACTCTGATTACTCATTTTCCATTAGGAATTGCTTCACTCAACTCAACGATGAAGCAATTTGAGTTACACCCCTCTAAGAACAAACTTGTTCATGAATCCCCGCAACCCAAGGATATGGTGGTCAACTCTTTTTTACACGGTTCAACAACCCATAGTTAGCTTGATTCTCCAACGAGGACATTCACATTATTACTTTGTAGAGGAACATGTTTTGCATTTGTGGCATGCACTTTCACTTTAGAGTATGCTCTTTTTGACCTTGTCCCAACATCCACATAGGTCAATCAATCTGACACACACTGCTCCAAATATAAAATATATGAAAACTACAAAAATGCCTGAATATCAAAATTAGAGGAGACATAACAAGATGAACATCAAAATTTTCTGTACAATTTATTTTGTGGATTGTTGGGAATTGAATGCACTTGAAATGTGTCAGAAAGTTGTTCCATTCCTTTGGAAGCTTTCTGTCCACAAATTAATCTATAAACTCCTTGATATGATGCCACTAGTGAGATGATGGTGAAAAATGAATCAAATGAACGTTTGTGTGACTTAAATAAGTGAGAATCAAGGTTTGGGAGGACTTCACCACCTTTTTTTGATATAGGAATAAAAAGAGAATTAAAATAATTTTTTTATTAGTTATTTTTATATGCTTGTAGGTGTCATTTGGAAGAGGAAGAGTTTAGAATGACTCACGGTGTGGTAATCCTGGGACTTCTTATTACTTGGGAACGTCACTCTTAAGTACTAGGGGTGTCTTACTTTAGTAAAGGATATCGCCACTTATGTTGCTTGTCATCCATTGTGTACCGAGGATGATAGGGAAATCCCCAAAGATACTAACATGCTTGGAGGATGGGGGACAGAGCATTGGTTTCTTTTCTAACATTCTACCCACATTTACCCAACCCTTCACCTATTTCTACCTACCACAATTTTGTACACACAACTAATGGAATGTAGAGTGCACAACAAGCAATATTTTTCTCGTAATTGCATTCTTTTGTGAATATTTGCATTGTTGGGTACATATTTAGGTTCCAAGTTAGGTGCCTCTCTCAACCCTTCACTAGAAAGCTCCTTGATTTGCTTGACGACCTGCATGCATTCCTCTACATGTTGTCAAACCCTATTTGGGTTTTGGGTAGGAACTTCCTAGGGTGAAAGGGAGTTGAGAATCTCCCCTACCCTCTTGTTGCATCCCTTAATATAATTTTTAATTATATTTTTATGTCTACAACAGTTTAATTTCAAATTCATTCCTTTCCTATTTAATTTGTTTTGGAAACTATGTTTGTATTCTTATGTCTAAGTTGAAAATTCTTTCCATGGGATAGCTCTAGTGTTTGAGTGCTTTGAGCTTCATATAGGAGTTCTCAGGGTTCTTTCCCAGGGCTAGCTGCCCCTTTTGTGTGCCTCTCTCGACATCCCTAGTGGGTTAGTCTGGGTTTACATTCGATACCATCTACAAATTGTAGGGAAGTGTCCGGTTTTCCCCACCTGGTTTTCCCTAGAAAAGAAGTTGAAATTTTTCTCCACATTGTGAACTTTATGTCGTTAAATATTTATGTAAAAAGAATATATTTGTTAAAGTGCAATTATTAGACGCATAGGTACATATTTCTTTGTTGCCTAATTTTTAAAAGGTGATTCTTTTGAAACTGTCCATGTGTGCAAAATCCTGGGTTGTTTGCTGTGAGATTTTCTTCAAGAAAATGTTGAAAACTCTCTTCGAATTGTGAATTGTATGCCTTCAAATATCTGTGTAAAAGGCATATATTTGTAAAAGTGTGCATATGACACAAATAGACATATTTCTTTGGTGCCAAATTCTTTGAAGGTGCTTGTTTTGAAGTTGTCCATGTGTGTGTGTTGATTTCTCTAACCCCAGCTTTTGGCTAATCATTGACTCGATAGATTCCTTTTTGATTAAATAATTATTGTCGCAGATCTACTAAATAAAAAACATTGTTGAGATTTTAACACAAATAAAAATAAACAGTGGAAGCAAAATAATCACATCAATCTCATACATATGCACAGATAGATCTCTGCCCTTCAAATCTGTTGTTTTATCAATTAATCTTCAGCATACAAGGGCTCATTTACTGATATAAATGTAGAAATTTTGAATAATTTAACACATATTCAATGGAGATTATCCTGATCATGTACTATTGCGGAAAACATACACAATACATAAGCTCCTCTACGTTGATCATCAATATAGCAGCATCAATAACAATAAAACATCAAGAGCATTCACACATTAACAGAGTATGTATCCCGGGGAAAGCATCTCGCTAAAAACCCCAACTATCTGTATATTAATGATTGAGTCATGTAACATTACACAGCATAATACTTCTCACAAGTATCTCCACCTCTGTTACACACAATACAGCTCAGATCTGAACTCCAAATCTCTTCCACTGCTTTCCTGCCTCCACTGCTCAATACCTGCTCAAGAACTGATGAGAATGCCTCACCAAACTCATTTTTCACCTGCAAAATAGTCACTCACACTTTGTTGGACGTGAGCACAAGCTATAATGTGGGCAAATACGTGAGAAAACTCATTGGCATACTCAATCCTTTGATTGTGCAAGATCTGGTGCACAACTATAGTCACAACTGATAGCAATCTGATTCTCTACCACCTGTCCCTGTTGAACTGAACATGCACTGACATGCAACTGAGTTAACTGATGTATTCATTAGTTGTATTATGAGTTAATAACTTTTGAATTAATTAATAACTAATTCACCCAACTCATCTCTAGTCTATTTGCCAATTAGACTAAATACAACCAGTTTAACAAAGCTAAACTGAACACAACTCCATCAACTCCACAATCAACTCCACCAAACTCAACTGATTGAGTTCTAACTGAAGTCATGCATGCAACAACTCAACTGACTCATAAGAAAAGCGTATTTCCTTCTGACAACTGCATGTGCCACCTCTGTAGCTCAAACTGAAGTGCTCCAAGAGAATAAGATTAAGTTTATAGTCCAAATATTATTGTGAGATAATAATATTTGACTTTTCTTACTTTTGACAGCCAATCTAAAAATAGACTTTGATCACTCACACTGTGATCATTCACACTTTCATCAAAAATAGAAGTCCATCTATTTTTTCCAACTTGATCAATCATCCATAAACAGCAACCTGCAATCCATAGACATGATCCATATGTCTAAAAATAGACATAGTCTAAAAAATAGACTTGCGCCAAAAATAGCCTGCGGGCCCACTTAGTGAAGGCGACTCTTTTCACTAAGCTCCATCATCTTGTTGCAATCTCAACACTCCCTCTCGACAAGATATGGATTATCAGCAACCCCTATCCTACCTCGGTGGTACTCGAATTTGCTCCTGGTGAGAGCCTTCGTCAGAATATCAGCATCTTGATCCTCCGTTGGAATGTACGAAAGTAACATGATCCTCCATTGCACACAATCTCTGATATGATGGTACCTGATGTCAATATGTTTAGATCTATCATGAAATACAGGATTAGCCAAGAGTTTAATGCAACTCTGGTTATCACAGTAAATCATAGTAGGATCCAAATGAGAACCAAACAAACCAACTAGGATCTTCCTCATCCATATAGCCTCGCATGCAGCCAAACTTGCTGCCATATACTCGGCCTCCGCTGAACTGAGTGCCACGGATCTCTGTTTCCTACTGTACCAAGAAACTGCTGTCGATCCAATACTGAAGACCCCTCCTGATGTGCTCTTTCTGTCTGTTGGGCTCCCTGCCCAATCTGCATCCGTGAAGCCACATAGCTTCACCTCATCCTCCTGTCTATACCACAAACCATATCCCGATGTGCCTCTCAAGTAGCGCAATACATGCTTGCCCGCCTCCCAGAAGAGCTTGGTAGGCTTAACCATAGCTTGTGAAAGCTGGTTAACTGCATAGCATATATCAGGTCGTGTATTGACCAAATACATCAGCGACCCCACCAACTGTCGATAAACAGTGGCATCCACTTCTTCTCCCGAAGTGGCATCCTCCTTCTTCCAACCTCCAGGAAGAGGAGTATCAACAGGCTTGCAGCCATGCATGTTGAACTTCTCCAGTATCTCCCGAGCATACTTGCCCTGAGAAACAAACAGTCCACCACTGCGCTGCCATATTTCCAATCCTAGGAAATAGTGAAGGAGGCCCAAATCCTTCATCTCAAACTCTGTAGCAAGATCCTTCTTGCATGACAGTATCAACAGCTCATAACCCGTTAGAATCAAATCATCAACATACAGTACAATGATAAGCAACTTACCCTCCACCACAATCTGGTATAGGTTAGGATCCGCCTCGCTCTTGGAGAATCCAAGTCCTGTGAAATAGCTGTCTATCCGTGTGTACCAAGCACATGGTGCTTGCTTCAACCCATACAGCGCTCTCTTGAGCCTGCACACATGCGACTCGCTGCTGAAGACTTCAAAGCCTTCGGGTTGCTCAATGTACACCTCCTCCTCAATGACTCCGTTGAGGAACGCAATCTTCACATCCATCTGATGAATGTGCCATCCCATCTGTGCTGAGAGAGCAAGAATTGTCCGTATGGAAGAATACCTTGCGACAGGTGCAAAGGTCTCCTCATAATCGATCCCCTCAATCTGTGAAAAGCCTCGGGCAACAAATCTTGCCTTGTACTTCTCCACACTCCCGTCAGCTGCCTGCTTAACTTTGTAGATCCATCTCGAACCCACCACTGATTTCCCTTCCGGTCTAGGAACAATCTCCCATGCACTGTTTCTGACAATAGAATCATACTCTTCCACCATGGCGTCTACCCATGCAGGATCCTCCACAGCTTCCTCGAAAGAGGATGGCTCAGTCACAACACACTTGCTCATAAGAGCCATGTATCCAGTGTACCGATCAGGTGACTGTCTCTGCCTGTGTTGGGCTGTAGGTGGTCCTACAACTTTCTCTGCATCTTGAGCCAGTCGCTCAGCTTCTGTCAAGCGCTTTCGCCCTCTGATGGTTGGCGCTGCATGAGTGGTCTCTTCCACTCCATGAACCTCGTCCTGTGGCTGATCCACGTCCTGAAGCTCATCCTTAGGAACTAATAGCTCCTCATCTGCATGCAAGTATAGCTCCCTCTCAAGCGAACACTTCATGGCTTTCTCCTCCTGAAATTTTATATCCCGTCGCACAACAGTTTTACCACTGTTTGGCAAATACACACGATAGTTGTGGGGCGTATCAGTGTACCCCACAAATATCCCAACCTCTGCGGTCGGCTCCAACTTCTTCCTGGCATCCTTCGTCACATGCATGTAAACGTTAGCACCAAAAATCCTCAAATGAGAAAGATCAGGCTTCTTACCAGAATAAGTCTCCTCAGGTGTACTCATGCCAAGTATCCTATGAGGACAACGGTTCTGCACATAAACTGCTGTATTGCATGCTTCCGCCCACAAGTGAAGGGGTAGGCCCTGATCATGCAACATTGCCCGTGCAGCACCCACAATCGTTCTGTTCTTCCGCTCAGCTACCCCGTTCTGCTGTGGGTTATGGGGAGCTATGAGCTCTCTACGAATCCCTTCTGTCTTGCAGAAATCCTTGAACTCATCTGAGATGTATTCACCACCATTATCGCTCCTAAGAGCCTTCACCTTCTTCCCCGACTCCTTCTCGACCAGTGCTTTGAATTCACAGAACTTTGAATATGTCTTGCTCTTCTTCTGCATGAAGAAGATCCAGCATTTACGAGAGAAATCATCAACAAAAATCACATAATACCTGTGTTTTGCTGTCGAAGCAACTGAGAAAGGTCCAGACACGTCTGTGTGAATTCTCTCAAGGATCGTCGTGGCGCGACTATCCTTCTCGTGAAAGGTGGCTTTCACAAACTTCCCCAAAGTACACCCCTTGCATTGATCTGACTGCGCAAGTGTGCCTTTAGGAAGCCCTGTAGTGATCTGCTGCAGTATCTTCAAGGCTCCATGGTGAAGGTGACCCAATCTCCTGTGCCACAACTCGCCATCATCCCGGCTCACCAATCCTTCTGCCTTGCCTGCCATTGTTGCGCATCCATCTACATGCAACTGATAAAGGTTCCTCACTCGAACCCCTATCTTCCGGGTCTCACCAGTTGTCTTGCTGCGCAGGAAGGCCTTTCCCTCGCTGAAAACAACATCATACCCCTTGTCTTCTAACATCGCCACTGAGATGAGATTTTTCTTCAATCCTGAACATGCATGACTTCCTTCAATACAAAGGGTTTACCAGACTCCCTCTCAAAGGAAATGGTACCGATACCGGTCGCACTGTATCTACCATCATCGCCCATCTCGATGTGCACTCCAAGATCTTTGTCCTCCAGATCAGAGAACAAATCTCTATCTCCCGTCATGTGAAAAGACGCACCACTGTCCAAGAACCACATTGATCCCATCACACTTGAAACCAAGCATGCGATCAAAGAAAAATCAAGCTCAAACTGAGAAGCTAAGGCCTCTCCCCCTGCAGATCCAGCAGCTTGCTTGTTCTTCTTCTTCTGCGGACAATTTGTGGCATAGTGTCCGTGCTGGTGACAGTGAAAACACTTCACCTTGGACATATCCTGCTTCTTGCCTTTCGCACCGGAATGAGAAGCTTTCTTGTTCTTCTCCTTCTTTGCTTTGGCAGCCAAAGCGCAATTCTCTTCATCAGATACCTTTGATGAAGATCCATTCTCACCTTTATTGTTACTGAGTTTATCCTTGAGCGCCAGGTCGCTCTTGCTTTGGAATAACATTTGCAATCCGTTGAAAGACATTTCAACAACACTGCTGCAAATTCGATTTCCACCAGCTCAAACTCAACTACTTCCGATCTAAGATTCGTGAGAACACAATATTTCTCGTACAGAGATTGACTGTATGGGCATTCACCGGATATCTCACCTTCCAAAGGAAGGATGAATCCAGAGGCTACCTGGCCCGATTACAGACTCTGCCTGAAGAAATAGAATGTAGACACTTCCTGAATAGTAGATCTGATGATCAACAGCTCTGATACCATGTAGAACTTTTTCTACAAATTATCTAGCTCTGATACCATGTAGAAATTTTGAATAATTTAACACATATTGAATGGAGATTATCCTGATCATGTACTATTGCGGAAAACATACACAATACATAAGCTCCTCTACATTGATCATCAATATAGCAGCATCAATAACAATGAAACATCAAGAGCATTCACACATTAACACAGTATGTATCCCGGGGAAAGCATCTCGCTAAAAACCCCAACTATCTGTATATTAATGATTGAGTCATGTAACATTACACAGCATAATACTTCTCACAAGTATCTCCACCTCTGTTACACACAATACAGCTCAGATCTGATCTCCAAATCTCTTCCACTGCTTGCCTGCCTCCACTGCTCAATACCTGCTCAAGAACTGATGAGAATGGCTCACCAAACTCGTTTTTCACCTGCAAAATAGTCACTCACACTTTGTTGGACGTGAGCACAAGCTATAATGTGGGAAAATACGTGAGCAAACTCATTGGCATACTCAATCCTTTGATTGTGCAAGATCTGGTGCACAACTATAGTCACAACTGATAGCAATCTGATTCTCTACCACCTGTCCCTGTTGAACTGAACATGCACTGACATGCAACTGAGTTAACTGATGTATTCATTAGTTGTATTATGAGTTAATAACTTGTGAATTAATTAATAACTAATTCACCCAACTCATCTCTAGTCTATTTGCCAGTTAGACTAAATACAACCAGTTTAACAAAGCTAAACTGAACACAACTCCATCAACTCCACAATCAACTCCACCAAACTCAACTGGTTGAGTTCTAACTGAAGTCATGCATGCAACAACTCAACTGACTCATAAGAAAAGCGTATTTCCTTCTGACAGCTGCATGTGTCACCTCTGTAGCTCAAACTGAAGTGCTCCAAGAGAATAAGATTAAGTTTATAGTCCAAATATTATTGTGAGATAATAATATTTGACTTTTCTTATTTTTGACAGCCAGTCTAAAAATAGACTTTGATCACTCACACTGTGACCATTCACACTTTCATCAAAAATAGAAGTCCATCTATTTTTTCCAACTTGATCAATCATCCATAAACAACAACCTGCAATCCATAGACATGATCCATATGTCTAAAAATAGACATAGTCTAAAAAATAGACTTGCGCCAAAAATAGCCTGCGGGCCCACTTAGTGAAGGCAACTCTTTTCACTAAGCTCCATCATCTTGTTGCAATCTCAACAATAAAGGCCCATTGAGGAAAAATACAAATACAACAAAACTTTGGGAAATTCCAGCTGATCAAACCCTCCAAAACTCATCATTTGATCTTGCTGGCTAATCTGGATCCTTCTCCCTTGTTATCCCTTGCACTCCTCCTCGGACTCCGCACACTTGGATGAATGTCCTCCAGCCAATCATTGAGATCCTCACTACCTCATTGTCTTGTGCTCACTAATGTGTCTTCTCTTTTAGCCTAGCGTTCCTTTTATAAGTTTGAGTTATTGATTGAATCCAAAACTCTGATCTCCAAGGTGATTCATTGTTGAGATTAGATCTCAACATCACTTGAGATCAATGGTTGAGATTCATTTAATTCATTAATGCAAATAGCCTCTGCATTTCATTAGGTTAACTCACTTTTTCTTATAAAAGCCAATTACTTTAATAATTCTATTAATTAAAGTAATTTTCAAGGTTAAGAGTCTTTTGGACTATTGCCACATGTTTACACACTTAGACCTATGTGGAAGTACCTATCCAATGCCTTGGGATACATGTTGTAGATTATAGTTTTCCTATGAGGGTGTAGCAGCGATGAAAGAAGTGCATCGATTTTAGGCATCTTGTGGTTGTTGTATGCAAGCATGCTTGTTTAGTGTTTCCCAAACTTAGATAGAGCCATATTTAGTATGCTTTTATAGTTTGACTTAGATGCTCACTTTTCTTAATTTAGGTGTTTTTCTTAGTTTTGTTTTATGCACAGATTTATCTTTAAGAAAAGTGCACAGTAGAGAAGGGTTCTATATTTTGAGCAGGGGACACACTTCTAGGTAGGAGGTACTCTATTCTAGGAATCTTTTGCCATGCAGGTTAGGTGCTTTATCTGAGAATCCCAAGAGTGGCACTATTGTAGCAATAATAAATTCATTTATTTTGAGTTCTTCATTAGTGCATTGATAGTATATTGTTTATTCTATGCAATACCTCAATAGTGTATGATCAAATTACAGTTAAGCTTGTCATAATATTTTGACTTTCCTCTTTTAGAGGGAAACTAGCGTGTGTGTCAAACTTGCACATCACAATTGTATCATACAAAGTTTACCTGGCAGGAGTTTTGTGGATCTAAGTAGCCAGATACCTGTTGGAATTCAAGAGGCAACAATACTACAAAGTGGGAAATAGGTTTCGTAGTTAACCTGCCTTTCACATTATGGTTGGAGTTAACCTGCCTTTCACATTATGGTTGGAGTCGGTTTGTTGGCAAGATGTTGGATACCCCAACTTCCTTTTTATGACTGAGTGCAAGATTGAATCCTTCGATATATTCCTCGCTCAATTGTCATTAAGCGATGGGTTTTCTCAGAAGTCCTTCACATCTATAAACTTTAGCAGAGCTGTTATTGAGTCTTTGGATGTGGTTATCTTTTCAAAGCACACACGTATAAGAAGACGAGAAATAATATGCCCGACTAATTTCAAGTTATCTTCCTGTGAATAGAGTGTTCCCTTCCATAAACTTGACGACTCGCTCTACTTCTTTCTAGTGAACAAATTTGGGACTTTTCATGAATTATGAGAGAATTCCAACCCCATAACTACCAACGTCTTATTTAAAGTTATACCCACTAGATTAGAACCCACACAAGGAGAATTCCATTCCCGTTTCAAAAGAACCTGCAATCGACTTATACCATGCTATTTAATATTTTATGTATTTCTTCGCATCCTTGGCCTATGACAGACGCAACAGACTACCTTGCATTTTCTATACTAACACTCCTAAACAATAATAAAGTTTGCCCAAATCTGTCATTTCAAATGATCTATGCAGCTCACCTTTTGGTTTTTCAATTATCTAAGTGTTGGAATTTCTAAGTCTGACACGTTAGAAACCCTTCATGCACTTTACTGATTTATTCCTACCTACTTGTTCCGATAATTAACAAGTTATTTACCATGTAAATACTAGAAATAAATACAAGTACATGCTCAACACATTACAGATCATCAACTGAAGGAAATAGAAACAAGCACACAAGTTACATTGTTGTTTTTGGACTAATGTCCCCGGAAAAACCCAATGCGGGAAAACCGATGCAATTATCTAAGGGTTTGATTTATTAAGCAGTTTCAGAATACAATCTGGGTGCCAAATCCGGCTCACCCAATAGAGAAAAATCTTGGCAATAGTACCTCTCTACTCGGAAGCAGATATTCCGGTTGAAACCTCGGATCAACACTCCGACAGCTCCACAGCTCCAATCTTCCCCACGAAACCCCAACGTCAGCCTCTCTCTGGCCCAACATAAGCCCAGCATCACTTTGGCTTGGCCTGCGTCAGCCTCTGGAGGCATTGTGTGAACCTCTGGAGGCACTACGTCGGTCCTCTGGCCCTCTGAGGCACTGTGCAGCTCCTGACTGCCTCTACGTGAGCCCTGGCTGGCTCTGCGTGAACCCTCGGATGCTTCTGCGTCCCTCTCTTTGGCTACTGCGTTGATCCTCCCGGTGCTATCTCTGCCTCTCTGCTTCTGTATTCACTACCCCTCAACGGCAACTCTGATCACTCTCTCAACTTTCTCAGCAAACCCAGCCCCAGAAAGTCGAAATCTTGATCTCTTGGTGTGTCCTCCAAGTGACCCTCAAGCCTCCTCTTATACTTCTCTCGTTGACAAATCAACGGCCGAGATTAAGTCCCTAATCAACGGCTAAGATTAGATCTCGCTTGATCCATGACTTTTGGACCATTCTAACACAGTTTTATATTAATTCACATTAATATTTTATTTTCCCTAAGTTTAGACTTAGGGACTCCATTAAACATATTAATTATTTTAATATCTCCCAAACTGTTTAGAATCTGTGAAACCCTTTCTGGGTATTGGAGATCTCATGTGCCTTAGCCTCTCCACAAATTTGCGTGGCTAGAGCACATCCTAAGCTATCCCAAATCGACACTCCCTCTTAGAGAGGACTGTGCTCTAGCAATACTCCTCACTGAGTATCACCCTGATCATCCAGCATCGGTCCATGCGCTGATGTTGGGCCTGCTGCCCATCATCTACACTGCTACATCTTGTATTGCTACCCATGGCCCTGCCACTGTCGTTGTTGCATCCATACCACAACTCCCTCTCATCCTATTGCATCGTGTTGCCCATAGCACTATCACTGCTAACTGTTGCACTGCAACCCAGTTACTGAGAAATAAGTAATTGATCTCCCAAATCTGACATCTATATCGGACTAGAGACACCCTCGATGAAGAAGCTCCCTCTGTCGCTAACAAGTGCTCCCTCTCTGACCTCTGTACTGCTGTAACAACTCCATGCATCTCGCACTGTTGCACACCTCTCTGTGTCATCTTGCACTAGTGCAACACTCCCGTGCTTCTCGCACTGTTGCCTCACATTGTCCTACGAATCCTGCACTGTAGCTCCCTTTGTCGCTCCATCCAAATACATCTCCATTGACATTCGCCAGTACTGCTACTCTTCGGGGCTCCCATAGCAAGGTCTAATCCAAGAGGCTAGGTACCTTGAGAATCCTGCCCCTCGTCACCTGTAGATCGCCTGACTACAACTCAATGTCTCCCCACTTTCGCTCAAGCGATGTGTGTGCACTCATGGCACAGTAATCGTCTGTCTCCACTTCCTTCTTTGCCCTTGCTAGCCCAGCCTTGGTCTCGGAGGCCTCTCCCTTGCTCTTTTTCCTTGGACACTGGGTCGCATAATGACCCAGCTCCCCATAGTAGAAGCATTTGACCTTAGAGAGGTCATTCTTCTTCCGTTTCTCCTGCTTTCCCTCAGATGTTAGGGCAGCATCCACCTCCTCCTTGATTTTGATCCCCTTGTCGCTGCTTCCCGCCTTGCTCAGCCTTCTGATCTCTTCTTGGAGAAGAGCAGCCAACATTTCCTCCCAATCTGGAAGGGTTGCCCTGCCCAGTATGCTCTGGACAAACACCTCCCAGTCTTTTGAGACTGCGTCCAGAGTTGTTCTCACCATCAATTCTTGATCCGACGTGGCCCCTATGGAAGTCAGCCGATCCAGAATCTCCTTCAATCGACCGAGGAAGGGGTCAATCTGTTCTCCCTTCTGCATCTAGTATGATCGCAACTAATTTTCTAGTAACATCCTTCTCTGCACAGAAGTATGTTGGTACAATTTCTTTAGGGCCTCCCACATCTCATTTGTCATTTCCTTTTCGGCAATATGTGGTACTACATGGTCCTTTACCCCGTCAAGAATTATGCTCTTGGCCCTCGCCATTGCCTCCTTGTACTTGTCGTTATCAGTTTGGTCAACTGGGATAGCTATCATCCTCAAGGCGAAGTGCTTGACACGATTTCTGTCTACAACGGATAGGATTCTGGCCTTCCACACTACGAAGTTTGAGGCTCTGTCCACTCTGTCGTGGTCTCTTACCCTATTCACTGCCATCTCGTTGCTCCTCTACTTCCCTCCTGGAAGTTCTCGGTGCGACTCCCTCTGAGCCTCAATTTCCCTCCTGGAAACCCTTTTGCCAATGTCAAGATGCCCCCACTCCGATCCTTAGTGCCGCTGCACCACTGATCCAGATTTCTCGGCTAGAAATCCTCGATAGCAACTCCCTCCTCCTTGGCCTTGCCCTGTTAGGTATTGTTCTGACTACAGTGCCCCACCAGCTCTACTCTGCAACTTACCCACAGCCTCCTAAACCCCAGCAAACTGAAGGTTAGAGCTCCTAGGCTCTGCGCAATCCCAGCACCGGCAAATCAACTTCCGCAACCAATTGCGTCAGCCCCCCTGGCCTCTGCGTGAGCCTGTCTTTGCCTCCCTCAGCCTCTGCATTGCCTCTTCCGGGCTCAATCTTGATGACACAAGCACTACATCACCCCTTCCTTACTGCTACTTTGCTAGGAACAGCTTTTGTCACTCAGGACCACTGTTTTCTGCTACTGTTGCTCTGCTCGGCTGATTTCCTCACTTCTCATGTGATCTGCAACCACACTTTGATACCATGTTGGCATTTCTAACTCTGACACATTAGAAACCCTTCATGCACTTTACTGATTTATTCCTACCTACTTGTTCTGTTAATTAACAAGTTATTTACCATGTAAATACTAGAAATAAATACAAGTACATGCTCAACACATTACAGATCATCAACTAAAGGAAATAGAAACAAGCACACAAGTGACACCGTTGTTTTTGGACTAATGTCCTCGGAAAAACCCAATGCGGGAAAACCGGTGCAGCTATTTGAGGGTTTGATTTATTAAGCAGTTTCATAATACAATCTAGGTGCCAAATCTGGCTCACCCAACAAAGAAAAATCTTGGTAGTAGTACCTCTCTACTCGAAAGCAGATATTCCGACTGAAACCCCGGATAAACACTCTGGCAGCTCCACAGCTCCAATCTACCCCACGAAACCCCAACGTCAGCCTCTAGGGATTGCGTCAGCCTCTCTCTGGCCCAGCGTTAGCCCAGTGTCACTCTGGCTTGGCATGCGTCAGCCTCTGGAGGCACTGCGTCAATCCTCTGGTCCTCTGCGTCACCCATGCTGGCCCTATGAGGCGCTACGCAACTCCTGGCTACCTCTAAGTGAGCCCTGGCTGGCTCTGCGTGAACCCTTGGTTGCTTATGCACCCCTCTCTCCGGCTACTGTATTGATCCTTCCGGTGCTATCTTTGTCTCTCTGCTTCTGTATTCACTGCCCCTCAACTGCAACTCTAATCACTCTCTCAACTTTCTCAGCAAACCTAGCCCCAGAAAGTCGAAATCTTGATCTCTTGGTGTGTCCTCCAAGTGACCCTCAAGCCTCCTCTTATACTTTTCTCGTTGACAAATCAACTACCAAGATTAAGTCCCTAATCAACAGCTAAGATTATATTTGGCTTGATCCATGACTTTTGGACCATTCTAACACAATTTTATATTAATTCACATTAATATTTTATTTTCCCTATGTTTAGACTTAGGGACTCCATTAAAAATATTAATTATTTTAATATCTCTCAAACTGTTTAAAATCTGCCCAAACCCTTTCTGGGTATTGGAGATCTCGTGCCTTAGCTTCTCCACCAATTTTCGTGGCTAGAGCACATCCGATGCTACCCCAAATCAACACGAAGTTGTTACCTATATTGATGAGATCATCTACAACCGAGGCCACAGTGAAAATATCTATTAGAGTTTTATCCGTATTGCACTAAAGGTGTTTTTCTTCAGCAGCACTACAATACATTGCGGTTTCCATTCAGCGAAGAAGTGTACCCATAGTAGCCTTGGTTTTTGTGCAAATGGATCGAATTCATAGTAGACTTTATCTATTATTTGAAGGTGTTTCTCCTTCAATAGTACTTCATCTCAATGGATCCTTTCAATCTACACCTTTAGCAGATGCATACAACCTTGGGGTACATGCTACAGATTCCAGTTTTGCTGTGAGGGTATAGCAACGATGAAAGAACTGCATCGATTTTAGGCATCTTATGGTTGTTGTACGCAAGCATGCTTGTCTAGTGTTTCCCAAACTTATAGAGCCATATTTAGTATATTTTTATAGTTTGACTTAGATGCTCACTTTTCTTAATTTAGGTGTTTTCCTTAGTACTAATTTATGCGCAGATTTATCTTTAAGAAAAGTGCACAGTAGAGAAGGGTTCTATATTTTGAGCAGGGGACACTCTTCTAGGTAGGAGGTACTCTATTCTAGGGAGCTTTTGTCATGCATGTTAGGTGCTTTATCCTAGACAGAGTTCCAAGTCCCTGCCTCCTTGACAAAGTCCCTGCGAGACAAAACACCGGTGGACAGAGTTTCAAGTCCCTAAATTTTCCAAAAACCACCTGAGCCTAACTATCTAGCCTAAAATCCTTTACATTCCAGTCATCTCTTGGTTGTGATTTCATAGAGAGAGCCCTCTCTGGTTTGTTAGGGCCAGCTACCAAACTAAAAGCTTGGTGTGCGGTTACCTCTGTCGATCTCCTCATCAGCTTGGGACATTGTGGAGGATAACAGAGGGCATGACAACTAGGGAGTGCCAAGGTGTTCTAGTGAATGTAAGGTTCCCAAGTCATGGAAAAATGTAATGCTAGTTGTGAGGTCATGACTGCCAAGGTGTGTTAGGGAATGCTAGGGCATGCTAACATGTGCCAGATAGTACGAAGACATGTCAAACAAGCTAAGATGTGCCAAGTGCTAAGGCATGCCAAGATGTACAAGGGTTCCAAGTCCCTGCCTCCTCTTTTTCCATATGCTATCCACTTATGACATTTACTTTGCAATATTTGGTGCATTTGCTAGTTATAGGTCATTTATAGGTTATAAATGTCTTCAGAGTTTCACTTCTAATTGAGTATTCAACTGAACATATTGATTCTCTTATACATAACTATTTTTCCCTCCACCCACTTTTCATAACTTCAATAACCATTAGGTAGGGACCTACAGCTTCGATGTTGCTTTGCTTGTTTAGTAAAATATTGTTGAGACTTTAATTTATTAAAAGTTGTAGAATTTACAATTTATGAAGTTTCAAGGTCTAATTTTTAAAAGTATAATTCTTTAAAGGGTGCTAGCTCAATGGAAGAGCACCTGCTTTACAAGCAGGAGGTTGGTGGTTCGATTCCATCATGCCCTGACATCCATATGGAATGGCAACGATCAATTTTTGGTGACGGAGACTCTTTTGACCATCACCAATGAGCTTTGGTGACATTTTTCGACCCTCACCAAAAATATGAAATGGTGATAGTCAACGAACGCCACCATATATACGCATCAATAGTGACGACCCTCAAAGGTCCGTAACCATAAATCATTGTTGATGATATGAAATGGTGACGGTCGCTATCCATCATTATAGTCATTATTCGTGACAAACCTTGAATGTCACCACAACACCTATACTTCTGAGTCCTAACAATGCGACTTTTAGTGACAGTGAACGAACATCACCATATATATGCACCAATAGTGACAGTCATTAAAGATGCATCACAATAAATGATTGTTGTTCATATGAAATGGTGACTATCACTATCTATCATTATAATCAATATTCGCGAACGGACCTTGAATGTCACCATAACACCTATACTTTTGGCGACGCCATCTTTAGTGACGTTCAGTTTTTGGTGACTAACTCTATGGTCCATCACCACTGCTCATATGCAATGGTGACAGTCATTATTCGTCATTATAAATCATTATTGGTGACGAACTTTGAATGTCACTACAACACCTATACTTTTAGCGACGCCACTTTTGGTGACGTTCAGTTTTTGGTGATGGAGGCTATGTCCTGTCGCCGTTACTCATATGAAATGATGACGATCACTATCCGTCATTATAAATCATTATTGGTGATGGACTTTGTATGTCACTACAACACCTATACTTTTGGCGATGCCACCTTTGGTGACGTTCAGTTTTTTGTGACGAATGCTCTTTTGACTGTCACCAATGAACTTACGGTGACATTTTTCGCCCCTCACCAATGTCCTTTTTTCTTGTAATGAAAGCACTTTAACATGAGAGCACGATAGCATAAACCAAAGCAAATATTTATTGAGTTTTGTAAGCGACTATATAAACTAAGTGGAACAATAAAATATGATATAACACTTTATTATAAAAGAGCATATATCTATAGGTACATATCTAACATGAACCCAAAGGGATCAAATTTTTTCACATGCAAACTTTTTTAGAGTGCAAAATACAATGTGTTATTTTTCATTGTTTAAATTGTATTATTAAATGATATATAGAGTGTATACAAGACCACATAAACATTTTAACCATAAAAACTCACTCATTTTTTTACTTATAATTACTTTATAGAATATTCATGCATTTTATTATAGGCGACATTATTTTTCTATTTAGAGCATAATTTTATTTTATTTTTAAAGGGGCAAGTGTTAACTCAATGGACAGATAGACAGACGGACGAACAGACAAACTTACACATCCACTCATACTAGGTTGTAGAATGAGCCTCAACCCAATAATACAATAGCCATAAAATATGACTGGACAAAATAGTTTCAAACTAAGTTACACAATACGGGGAAATGAGTACGAGTTTCCGAAACGAGAACGGGTGCGAAACGTGGCCCTCCCAAATTTTGGAAATGGGGAAACGCAATATATATATATATATATATATATATATATATATGGAAATTTAGGAAATATGTGCAATCATAATGCATACATGATACATTCTAATTTATTACATTATGATTAAATTGTCAATTGTCAATGCACAAACTATAAGTCTCTAAATTTATATCACATTTACTCATGAATGATCACATAATGAAAATAGCAATATCCAAAATCAGCCACAAGAAATTTCTAATTTCTTGTCTCGTGCTTGATTGGAAGTCTCCTCCTACATAGTCGAACGACCTTAGTGCTCTTGATTAAATACAGTTTCCATACTTTAGTACCCTAGGTGCTCTTGATTATTAGGAGTCTCCCCTGCATATAGGACTTGGTACTCTTGATTAAATACAAGTTCCATACCCTAATACATGTCAAAATCCAATGGAAACATGGCAATCCACCCAATCCTGAAATCCTGAAAAACAGACAAGTCTGCTAGATTTTGAGTGAGATCTAAAATTCTACTTTCTCCATATGAAATCCAACGAGGGCGAAACCACTCTCAAACATCCTGAGTCATTTCATGGTAATGTTAAAAATTTAAGTAAAATGATGAAAATGAAAGATAAAGGAGAATGAAAGATAAGGAGAATGTCACTTTTACTTTTAGAATTTAACATTACCATGGACTGCATATCAACACGAGGGCCATGGGCTTCAACATTACGCTGCCACACTCAAAAGAATCATATTTTTTATAACTTGAGAAAGGCATCTAGAAGCATCCAAAAGATATTTTACTCGCCCAATAAAAAATTAGAAACGAAAAAATAAAAAATAAAAACATCAAGTGTTAACTGGAAACTCGTTTCCAGCCGTACTAGCCACATTTCCCCAGCGTGAAATGAGCCAATATGGTCGGAAATGAGTTTCCAGGCCGTATGGTACGAGTTTCCTCGTTTCCGTTTCGTTTCCGGTCAGAAATGGACCCCTGGCCAACGTTTCCTGCAACTTAGGTTTCAAGTTTAAATTATTTATGGTTGGGCAAAATAGTTTCAAGTTTGCAAATAATTCAGAGAAAATTGCAAGTGCATATAGTTTTAACATGAGAACATGTGTTGTCCATGGGATCTTGGATAGACGATGAACAGGAGCATTATTAAAGCACTCCTAGACGTTAAGTCATCGGTTCAACTCCCCGCTCTATATGGGTATTTATTTTTAGACATGACCATGATATAGCCTCACCAACGCCAAACTTCGACAAAAAAACCAAAAAAAAAAAAGGAAAAAAAACATGAGAACATGTGTTTGCCAAACCAAAGCAAATCTTTATTTAGTTTTCAAAACAGTTACATAAAATAAGTGGAACAATAAAATATGATATAACATTTGATTGATTGTGATGTGAATATGTTTGTTGCTAAACCTTAACCAAAATTTCAAGTTTGTAAATAATTCAGAGAAAATTGTAAATACATATGACATGAAATTGACAAAATTAACACCCAGAACTGTTCAATTTGAAACAAAATGGAATACA
Source organism: Pinus tabuliformis (assembly GCA_031772625.1). Classification (NCBI taxonomy): domain Eukaryota; kingdom Viridiplantae; phylum Streptophyta; class Pinopsida; order Pinales; family Pinaceae; genus Pinus; species Pinus tabuliformis. The sequence continues at coordinate 806,140,673 of CM062817.1, read as the reverse complement.
CATTATATCAACACCATACATCAAGACAAGATTGCAGCTCAAATAGACTAAATGACATTTTTTAATCTTGATGGGATTTGACTGCAAAGCTAATGGATAATTTGATGTGAGTGATAAACAGCAATAACCCAACAAGAGCTAGCTGAGTAGAAAGTCCAGATTGCTTGCAATTGCAATCTTATAATCTAATTCTTACAGCCCCAAGAAGGGTTAGCTAAACTGATAGATGCTCACATCAAACTAGAAAAATTCCCTTATCAAACAATGACCTCCACACACAACAGATGAGAAAAAACTTCCTTGTTTTGTGAAAATCAAAACAATGAATTCCACACACAATAGATAAGGTTCATAAGCACAAAGGTTTTAATTGGGATTTCACAAGACCAAGAAAGGTAGTTGAGATAACAATTACGAACAAATATATTTTAAAAATACTAACAAACATAATAAACATAAGAGTTATCTTCACTTAGGTAAAACATTATTATATGGAAATCAGAATTAAGAATATCAACATAGAAGGTAACAGCCTTCTACTATTTTTAGTAAGCATTATTTCAGCCTTCTATATAATTTGGAAGAGAATCCAGGAGTTCAACTCTCTTTCCAAAAAAAGAGGGTAATTCGACTTGAAAATAGTGCTTCTCTGCAGTTCACTGACCTCATAAACAGGGAAGGAGTATCATATTTCAGTTATTGGTTTAAGCGAAGTATTCGGCATGTGATTGTACTATCTATCCATTCTGATTCTTTACAAGATATTGTTTAAGTACAAGATTGTTCGTTTTCCTCCCTTGTCGTCGGTATTTCTCAATAAATTTATATTAGCAACTGTGCCCAATACAAGCTAAAACATACCATCTTTATAAATGTATGTACATACCATCTTGCAACATTAGCAGGTCGAAATAACCAAATCATTGCATTTTTTTAAGGAACATTTGCAATCCTTAAAAAACAAAAATCTAATCATTACTGAGATTTAAAATTGAGATTCATAGAATATGGATTACCCCAATATTCAAAGATTTTTTTTACATTCACACAAGGAAAGAACTATCGTAAACTGATTATAAACTTCTGAGCTAAATGAGAAAATGTATTTTATTACCATAAAACTCGAGGAACATTCAACAATTGTCAAACTCTTAATTTTCACAGTATTTCCATGAGAATCTGAAAGTTTACAATTACCCAGTAAGAATCTTAATCAGAATTTTATTTGATCCATTGAGAGAACCAGATAAATGAAAAAATCCAAGGATCTGAATTCACCTTCAACAGAACAGACACCACAGAAATAAAACTATCCATGCTAAAAGCCATTGAGATCTAGCATGGTTTGCTTGATAGATTTCACCTGTACACATCAAAAAAATATGTTTTTGTTATTGCCAGAGACAGCAGAGCAAATACACAATTAACTCCACGGAAGAGAAGTGCTATTGGAAAAATATAATGTGTGACAAACACTATAATTTAAAGCATTGTAAGAAAAATACCCCCCAACAACGAAAATGGATTTGAAACTAACAGCAGCAAGAACATGACATGTTACCAGAGACGAAAATATGCTCATATCTAAGCAATATCAACACGAAGACTCAAGAATAGCCCAGAGATATCTGGGTTCCTCCAGATAGAAAAAAGCTGTCTAACATAACCAACTGTGCTGAACAGTAACCAATAGCTAGCAGATTAGAAACAGCTGACCATGTATGACACATTAGATGGTAAATAAATATTAGTATAGATCCACCTTGACTCTAGATTTATTAAAACCGACACAGATAAAAAAGAAGTTAACATGCAAATTTCTCTGTGCTGAAAATATCCTCCACAGATCTGTTTGTGCGTATTGCTTGGGATTTCCTTCCCGGCTGTTTTTTTTAACAGATTATATTGAGCTGACTTATGACACATGTCAGATCATTGTTAGGCATGGACATTACACATCTCCTAGGCTGCAGAATGCACCTCATTTATCTCAGTGCAATCAAAAATATAAACAATCATCTAAAGAGCAGTGTAGATCCATCTTAACTCAGTGTTACACATCCATCATAACATTAGATGTTACACATCTCATCAAACTACATTGTTATTAATTTAACTTTTTTGAAATATTATACTGGCCTGACATGTGTCACATCAACCTTGGGTGTAATATCCTGTCTTAATTATTTACATTATATTATGGGAATTTTTCTAAAGAAAATTATGCCATATATTTAATCCAGAAATACTTTGGAAATTTATCAATTTATACCACCAGAGCAATCGCCAACATAAAAATCATAAATTAATAATTACTATAAACTCCAACAAAATTAATATTAAACATGGCAATTGCAATATAAAACAGCGGTGAAATGCCACTGAAATGTTTCGTAGCCATTTCACTTATTCAGAAACGCCGGGTCCCAGTTCCGAAACGTTTCGGATGTTTGTAAATTTTTTTGGTCAGTTTCCAAAAATCTGAAAATGTATCACATAAAATTGTGATCCATTTCCGGATTTTCAGAAACAGATCCGCCCATAAAACCACAAAACCGGGAACGGGATATCATTTTTGCGTGGGAAAAGTCACGGAGTTTTTGTGTTTTTGGGCCCACCCATCTTAACCTATATCACTCCAGTTCATTGTTGGAGGAGGTCATCAACATTCATTTCCCAAAGGAGGCTGTCACTGTTTGGGGTTGGAGGAGACCGTCTCAAGGAGAGCTTGGACTCAATATTATTGCCAGGGAAGAGGTAAGAGCAAAACCTGTGCCTTCAGTCAGTGACAGTCAGTGGCTAGTTAGCTAATATTCATAGGCAGACGGCTTATTCTCTCAGTCTCACTACCTTCCTCCCTCTCTGGAGGGAAAGGAACAACTACCTTGATATTGGATTGGCCAACCGTAATCATCACGTGGGAGATCTTCTACAAGTTCATTGTCCAGCCAACATGATCATTATAGGATTTATTTCTCACAGGGGAATGGGCTTCCCTGCTTCTGTGTCTGTCTCTGCCTTGAATAAAATAAGGGTCAAACCTACCCCTTGTTCCAGGCTTGGACGAAGTGAGGCAAACTCAGCAAGTGAAGAACTACAAACTTACAAAGCCCTTTCATTTCATTGATGAAGTGTTACACGTATAAGATGTTCCCATTACTTTCAACCACATACTTCAGAACTGTTGTAAATAAAACCCCTCTAAATTCATGGCTAAGAACCCTGGACTGGCATCATTATATGATAAAATTAGCAATAAGAAGGGTGACTATTAATTAAATTTTTAATATCTCTGTCAAATGAACCCCAAAGAATCAGTGGTGTCCTTACTATGATCCAACAAACCAGATCCTTTCAAGTTGAACCTATAAATACATTATTAATTTATTTATTTATGAACAGATAGTATAACTTCAGGCTCCAGGTACATTCAGAATAATAATAAAAATGCACATAGTTTATTTAGATTTAGTTCAGCTCAAAGCCTTTGAGAAGAAGTTGATTACTCAACTCAAAGTTATTTAAATTTAATTAAGTGTGCAAAATAGCCCTTATTCTGAAAACAGTTGTTGCTAGAATTTGGAACGAAGTGGGGATTGAATACGACCTATAATTTATTCACAGAACATCAATGGATCTTAAATTTTCACTCTTTATATTGCTGCAGATGTTCTTGCCATGATACATTTCATCCATTGTTAAGTTACCGGAAACGTCCCATTTATGGCATCTTCAAGTTCATCCATTTGTAATGAGGAACAAGAAATTGAATCGGAACCTAAAGTTGATCCAAAGTCACCACTTTGGAAATATGTAACTATTGTAGGGAAGATCCAAGGAGGGGGATCATTGGCATGAGTGTCAAAAGGAATTTAAGGGATCATACACCCGGCTTAAAGCACATTTAATTGTGTTAAGAAACATTGGTATTTGAATATGCATTGGCCCAACTAAAGAGAATGGGATAGAGGGAAAAGGTTTAAGCAAGGAAAAAATTGCAAAATATCAAAAGGAACAAGACGAGGCAGATGCTAAAGCAAATGAGGCAAATTCTTAATTCAAGCAACCAACAAGGTTAGGAGCAACTTCATCAAAGTCTCCACTTCCCTCTTAAGGAATTGGCAGCCCTAGTTCAAAGTGGGTCTAATTTGGAACCGTTCGAAAAGAGTTTTAAAAGACAAATGCAGCTATAGGTCAATACATTTATGCAAATGGCCTTCCCTTTAACCTTGTGCAATCTCCTTACTGGGCAAAGATGATTAGAGCAATGAATGAAGCCCCAAAAGGGTACAAGAGCCCTAGATATGAGAAGGTTCGCACAACATTGTTGACTGCTGAGAAGTAAGATTTTAAGGTCAAATAAAACCCCATTTGTATTGCATGGCGCATTTCAAGGGTGTCCAACACTTCTGATGGATGGAAAGATCAAAAGAATAGGCCTTTGATCAATGTGGTTGCTCAGAGCCCAAGGGGGGCAATATTTTTGAAGGCATTGGATTGTGGGAGGTAGCTGAAAGATTCCCAATTCATTGTTGACATCTTGATTAAAGCAATTGAAATGGTGGGGCTAGAAAATGTTGTCCAGATAATAAATGACAATGCAATGGTGTGTAGAGCAGCAAGCCTAATTATTGAAGGCAAATATCAACACATCTTTTGGAACCCTTGTGCTATACATTCATTGAACTTCATGTTGAGCAAAATGGGGAAGCAAATTGAGTGGATTCGACTTATTTTTTAAAAGGCAAAATAAATTCAAGCTTTCATCACAAACCACATGTCCCAAGGCATCTATAGGGAATTTGTGAAGTTGGAGCTCCTTAAGGTACCTAAACTTTAAAGAATATTTCAAGGGTTTCTAATTTCTATCTCTACAATTTAAATTCAAATATGTAAATTGGATTCTCAAATAAGTAATGATTCGTGAATTATAATAGGTATTCTATCAATTATGATTTTTAATTTATTGAAACATTGGCACTTTCAAGTTGTCAAGACTCGTTTTGTTTCTCACATCATAGTCTTAACAAGGCTTATGCAAGTGAAAAAAGCATTACAATCAATGGTATGCAATTCTCTTTGGAATCAATGGAGGCAATCCCAAACTAAAAGAACACAAGCAGTGAAAAGGTTGGTTGATGATGAATGGTGGGATAGAATGGAGTACCTCTTGGCATTTACTAATCCAATTGTGGATTTGCTACAGATGTTTGACACAGACATGCCTAATTTGGGAGAGGTGTATGAGGGCATTAACTCTGTGACATAGAAGATAAGGGTGGTTATAAATACCAAGGAGAAGGACTCAAATGAAGTCTTTTACAAAGAAGTAAAAGATATATTGACCAAAAGGTGTAACAAAATGACCACCACATTGCCCCTTTTGGCCTATGCAATGATTCCAAAATATTATTCTACAGAGTTGCTAAGTAATCCAGAAAGAACCGCACCAACATAGACCCAAAAGTCTCATAAGGATTTAAGAAAGCTTTTAGAAAGCTACTTGTAGATCCTGACATTGGAATTCGGATTCGTTCAAAGTTTGCTCATTTTGTGGGACCAAAGGGTTTGGGTGCAAATCATGATTCTATGCAGGACAAGACCATATTAAGTTCAATTGATTAGTGGAACAACTATGATAAGGAACTTCCAGATATCCAAAAATTGGCCATTAGGATCTTGTCACAGGTTGCTAGTTTCTCTTTAGCAGAGAGGAACTATAGTACATATGGCTTCATCCATTCGGTGAAGCAAAACAAATTGGGCTCCAAGGAGGCTAGGGAACTAGTGTATGTTCATTCGAACCTTCGCCTTTTGTCACACAAGAGTGACGAATACAAATTTGGGCCCACCAAACTCTGGGATATGGAACCAAAGTTGTCTAACTTGGATATGACGTTGAATGTCATGTCTCATATGAACTTGTTTGATGAGGAGGCAAAAATAATTGCATCTTCAAGTGGACATGGCAGCAATGCTCCCACTCCTGGAGAGGATTCAAATGTAGATGTGGATCTTGAAGAAATATTTGATGATATGTAAATGTAATTTATGATGATGTTTTAAACTTTTGAACAATGAACATTGAATAACATAATATGTCATATGATAGTAGACTATCAATGATAGTTCATTTTGTAATTTGTACCATGTAGTGTGCATTATTAATTTTGGTGATGATGTTGATAACTGAAATCTAAAAAAAAAAACTTGATGATATGTTGAATGTTATAATGACCATTGATGATGATAACAATCAAACAATGTTTATGCTGAATTGATGATGATGATTTCAAACCCCGTATCTGTATCCATTGTCATATTTGTTTCAGTGCAACTTAGGTTTTTGTCTTGGGGCTACTAAAGCTGAGAACCTGGTTCTCTGAATCTCACCAATCACAAAATACAAACCAACCAAGATGTCCCAAGTGATTTGCTTTCCCTCCTTTTAAAGGTTGGATGGATCATTCTCCTGATTTCTAAAAGCACTTTTTTATTATTTTATTTCCCACTCTAGAAGCTTCTCCTCCTATCCTTATCTTATGTGACTTTTTATTTTATTTTATTTTATTCTTGTCACTTGGCCTTTTTCCTTAAATAAACATTTCCCCTTTTTTTATTTAATTAAACGACTAATTAAAGTCACTTTTAATCTAGGAAAATGGTAAATCTGCCTCTACAATCTCTCAGGCCACTGAAAGTCACTTTTTACCAGTGTTGATAATATCGCCGATATTTGAAAATATCACGATATTTTCGGGGAGAAGAGATATCACCGAGGAAATATCGTGATAAAAGTCTCCCCGAAAATATCGCGATATTTCTGGAATATCGGCGATATCTTGGGAAAATATCGCGCTACAACGCAAAATATCGCCCAGGCACAAATAAATAAATAAATAAATTGAACCATTACTAAAAAAATAATAATAATAATAATTTTGCCGCCGCGGCTAGAAAAGGCCAATTTTGTTTTTCTTCATTCATTTTCATTTCTGATTGTTGGAAAAGGAATGGGAGATCTATGTGCTTGCTGCCATGGAAGATTTGAGTGTTGAATAGCCATTATCGCCACCAACAACAAAGACTTTGTTGATCTAAGATTGAAGAACAGTGAGACAATTTCATTTCTTCCATTAACAGGTATGTTCAAATAAACCCCTGTGTTAATGAATTTTTTTATAATTTTAGGATTAGTCTTGCTTGCTTGTTTGCCTACAAACATTTTGCTTTTTTTTTCCATTTGCTATGATTTTCATGCCCATGAGCAAATGCAAGGGTTTTCTCCATATTTGGACAGCAAACTCCATTTTTTTTTTAACTTTCAAATGCACCCTCTTATTGTCATTTATGGTTTTTCATTGAATTGACATTGCAAATAATGTAGCAAAAAAAATATTTTGTAGAATGAGGTGGTTATTACTTATTAATACCAAATTTTTTTTTTTTGGTGCCCTAGGTTTGAGTTAGCTCACTACAAAATTCAAATATGCCAAAAGCCTTCGACCCATTGTGGGAGTATGGGGAACCTAATGGTGGGACAAATCAGGCATATCTTACATGCAAATTTGTGTGGGACCAGAATGACAGGAGGGGTTACAAGATTGAAATACCACCTGGCTAGACTCACTAGACATGATGTTGGGATTTGTACAGTTTCTAGTTTGGAGCTTATACAAAAAGCTCTTGAGGCAATTGATGAAAAAGACAGAATGAAGGAAGAGACATAAAGAAACAAGGTTGAACGTGTAGGTAGATCTTTCGGGATATCTTCTCCTGATTTTTTGACGCTGAGGGTAGTGGGAGGGGCTCCACAGCATCACCTACTACTACTAGTGCGAGGTCATCATTTTTTGTTCCATGAACAAGACATGGATCACAACCTGGCATAAAATCACTTGTTAAAAAAAAGGAGAAGCAAGAAGTAGATAGAGTCATGGAGAGGTGTCTTTTCTGGAGCAACTTACTCTCAGCATCACCAAAACCAATTCATTTTGGCAGCCAATGTGTAATGCTATTGTTGTTGTGGGCCCATGGTACAAAAGTGCTACATATGAGGAGTTGTGGGAGCCAATTCTTCAAGCAGAAAAGCAGGACATCAACTCTAGATTAGCGGAGTTCAAAAAAACATGGGAAGTTACTGGATGCACAATGATGTCTGATGGTTGGACAGATCGGAAGGGTAGGACCCTTCTAAATTTCTTGGTACATTGTCATAAAGGTACCATGTTTATTAAATCAGTGGATGCATCAAAACATATCAAGATGCAGCAACGATATGTGAGTTGTTAGGTGGATTCATTCAGGAGATTGGTGTGCAAAATGTGGTGCAAGTCATAACAAACAATGCAGCTAATTATGTGTCTACCGGCAAGATGCTTATGGAGAGGCATCGCACATTGTTCTGGACTCCGTGTGCAGCACATTGTCTCAATTTGCTGCTTGAGGATATGGGGAAACTCTCCTTCATCAAGGAGGTGGTTGATATGGCTAGGAGCGTCACCAAGTTTATTTATAACCATGCTTTTGTTCTTAGCCTCATGAAGAAGTTCACTAGAAACAAGGAGTTGCGGCGTCCTACGATCACACGTTTTGCCACAAACTTTATTACTCTTCAATCTTTGCTTTGATGTCAGTTCGAGTTGAAGCAAATGTTTGTGTCTGATGACTGGCGTAATTGTAGATACAGCAGGAGACAGGACGGGAAAGCCATTGCAAAAATGGTGTACTCTGAGACGTTTTGGCGTGGAGTAGAAGAAGCATGCTCAGTTAGTGAACCTATAGTAAAGGTTCTCAGATTGGTAGATGGGGAGAAGCCTGCAATGGCTTATTTGTATGAGGCCATGGATAGGGCCAAGGAGGCCATTCGTTCTTATTATGCGAACAAGGGTTCTGCTGGCCTTAATAGGCCTATGACGTTATGGGATGTGATTGATAGTCAGTGGACAGGGATGCCTCATCAATCCATTCATGCAGCAGCACTCTTTCTCAACCCCGCATTTTCATACAAATGTGGCTTTGATTTTGATGGTGAGGTGATGGAAGGGCTCCATTCATGTATTCATAGGATGGTACATGATCCTGAGCTTCGTAGCAAAATCAATCGCGAGGTACATTTTTATCGGGATTGTGTTGGCTTATTTGGCTTTGATGATGCTACAAGGGAAAGGACCCTCTTCATGCCACGTAAGTGACAAGTCATCACTCATTAGAAATTAGAATTTAGAATTTCCTTACTTATAATTCTATTTTTTTTAAATTCAATTATGTAACTTTTATTTGAAAGTTTAATTATGTTTTAAGTTTTTGAATTTTTTATTTCTTTATTTTGTTGTAGATATTTGGTGGCGAAGCTATGGTGCAAGGGCACCAAATTTGCAGAAATTGGCCATAAGAGTCTTGAGTCTAACATGTAGCTCTTCAGGGTGTGAGCGCAATTGGAGTGTATTTGAGAAAATACACGCAAAAAAGTGCCACAAGTATAACTTTGAGCTCCAGCTTTCAGTTGAGCAATTCCACTTATTGTAATTTTTAATTTTTAATTTATGACCTTCAAGTGTCAAGAGTCAAGAGTCAAAGACTCATTAGTTTTTTTGACACTCTTACAGGTTAGAGTTTGCACGCCTCAATGATTTAGTGTATGTGTATGACAACATCTGACTTCGAGTGAGGCAAATAGAAGCACCAATGGATCCAGATGCCATTTCCTTAGACAATATTGATGTATTGTCTCAGTGGAGGGTGGAGTCTGAGGAGTCCATCTTGGAGGAGTCACCTTCATGGTTAAAGCCAGATGATCCATTAGAACAGGGGCAGCAAGAGGAGGAGGAGGAGGAGCAGGAGGAGGAGGAGGAGGACACTGTGGGAGCATCAGCATGAACACCATCTGCTATAGATATAGGAGAGCACAACTCCATACCTAGCACTCATTATTTAACATTAGGTGCAAAGGCAGAGCCAGGGCCTTCTACTACTAGGGGCAAGCCTGGCAAACAGCCCATCATGTTTTCCCGTAAAAGGGGGAGAGGGCAGTGATTTCAAATAGATCGCTGCTAGTTTTATTTGTTTTGCTACATATAACTCATGATGATGAGATACTTTTATATATGTGATGTTATTTTGTATTAGTTCTCCACATTTGAGTCCTTGATTGGACAATTATCAAGGATCAGCAAGATTTGGTATCGCCTTTGATGTATCATTTCTATTTGACATCATATATATCAGTGCTTTCTTCATATTTATGTGTCAATGTGTTTATTTCATGTTGTTATTGCTTTATATGTTTAAAATTCTGATAAATAAATAAAAAATAAAAAATGAATATATTATGCATTTTTTATGCTTGCCGATATTTGTTGATATTTTGCCGATATTTTCGCCGATATTTCCGATAAGATGTTTTCTGGACCCTCGCCCATATTTTGTCGATACCGATATTTTCAACACTGCTTTTTACCATCCCATCTTGTAGATCTCGACATTTTAGTTCCAACGAGCTATTACACTAAGGGGTTTCATCAAATATTCTTCCCAAAATGACACCTTAAGCATATTTAATTAAAATATGCTCATTAATAACCTCGTTTTATGGGAATTGTCGAAATGTAGCGGAACCAAGAATAAATTGTACGGCACTGACCCTGATGATGATATGTTGCGAGTGATCCCCGTTGGACCCCATAACTCCTCCAAAACCCTACAGGCCCATTGACAACAAAATCTCACTCACATAACCAAGTTATCACCAACCTTAGAAACCCATCCTAGCGGCATCATAAGGGACATTGAAAATGGGGGCATTACAAATCCTCCCACCCCGGGATTGTTTGCCCTTCAGTAATCTGCATCTATCCACCGTAGAGGAATCTGTGCACTGATACCAAGATCCCATACAAACCACTAGGTCACAACATGCCTCCATGCTAACCAAACATGAATGGATCTCTCAATACCTGGATCCCAAACCCATCTCTGACTCAACCTACCATCAATAGATCCACCTGGATCCTAATGCCAACTAGGCTCTGGGACCTGTGGGTTATGACACGACCTTGGCTCTCCATCATTGCCTATGCCTAAGGGCGCATGTTGTGTTATGCCCCTGACTAAAAATATCCTCTGAAGAATCACCCCATCAATAGGATACCAAATCATAATTTCCTACCAATCCATCTCGTGGGAAGAATCGAATGCATGAACTCCTATACATGGTACAAGTCCACTATGTCAATGTTGCTCCATGTTGTAGAATAGCATGGACTCTCCTTTTGAAAAAGGTTTGTTGTTTCATTTTGTTCTTTCATCCAAAGAATTATTATAGCCCAAAGAACCAACTGATACATAGTTGTGTGGATTCCACTTTCTCTCCAAGTTATTTATGGATTTTGTTAGGCCTTCTAAGGCATGTTTCCATTCGTCATCCATGAGAAAAAATTTCAAATTCCACCTTTACAAATTCCACCGTAGAGGAATCTGTGCACTGATACCAAGATCCCATACAAACCACTGGGTCACAACATGCCTCCATGCTAACCAAACATGAATGGATCTCTCAATACCTAGAGCCCAAACCCATCTCTGACTCAACCTACCATCACTAGATTCACCTGGATCCTAATGCCAACTAGGCTCTGGGACCTATGGGTTATGACACGACCTTGGCTCTCCATCATTGCCTATGCCTAAGGGTGCATGTTGTGCTATGCCCCTGACTAAAAATATCCTCCCAAGAATCACCCCATCAATAGGATACCAAATCATAATTTCCTGCCAATCCATCTCGTGGGAAGAATCGAATGCATGAACTCCTATACATGGTACAAGTCCACTATGTCAATGTTGCTCCATGTTGTAGAATAGCATGGACTCTCCTTTTGTAAAAGGTTTGTTGTTTCGTTTTGTTCTTTCATCCAAAGAATTATTATAGCCCAAAGAACCAACTGATACATAGTTGTGTGGATTCCACTTTCTCTCCAAGTTATTTATGGATTTTGTTAGGCCTTCTAAGGCATGTTTCCATTCGTCATCCATGAGCAAAATTTTCAAATTCCACCTTTACAAATTCCACCGTAGAGGAATCTGTGCACTGATACCAAGATCCCATACAAACCACTGGGTCACAACATGCCTCCATGCTAACCAAACAAGAATGGATCTCTCAATACCTAGAGCCCAAACCCATCTCTGACTCAACCTACCATCACTAGATTCACCTGGATCCTAATGCCAACTAGGCTCTGGGACCTGTGGGTTATGACACGTCCTTGGCTCTCCATCATTGCCTATGCCTAAAGGCGCATGTTGTGCTATGCCCCTGACTAAAAATATCCTCCCAAGAATCACCCCATCAATAGGATACCAAATCATAATTTCCTGCCAATCCATCTCGTGGGAAGAATCGAATGCATGAACTCCTATACATGGTACAAGTCCACTATGTCAATGTTGCTCCATGTTGTAGAATAGCATGGACTCTCCTTTTGAAAAAGGTTTGTTGTTTCGTTTTGTTCTTTCATCCAAAGAATTATTATAGCCCAAAGAACCAACTGATACATAGTTGTGTGGATTCCACTTTCTCTCCAAGTTATTTATGGATTTTGTTAGGCCTTCTAAGGCATGTTTCCATTCGTCATCCATGAGCAAAATTTTCAAATTCCACCTTTACAAATAGTCAACATGTTAATCGCAAATTTTTTTCAAATTTCTTTAGCGATCTCCAAAAGTAATTTTACTAAAAAATTTAAAAAATTCCACACCAGAAAACCCAACCAATAATACTAAGAATCTTTCTTTTTACTTGGCAAATTTAATCAGCTACTCCACCAATAAATTCAGCCCAACAAAATAATTCGACTTAACAAGAGAAATTTGGCCGGGTAAGAGAAAGTTGGCACGGCAAGATAAATTCAGCCCAGCGAAATAATTGTGGCCCATCAAGAAAAATTCGGCACAATAAAATAATTTTGGCCCAACAACAAAAAATTCAGCACAAGAAGATAAATTTGGCTTAGCAAAATAATTCCGTCCCAACAAAATAATTTCAGCCCTATAAGAGAAATTTGGCTCTACAAGATAAATTAAGCCCATTAAGATAATTTTTTCCTGGCAAAATAATTTCGACCCATCAAGATGAATTCAGCTCGGAAAAATAAATTCAGCCCAACAAAATAAAATCAATCTCAACCTTTTTGAGAATGATGTGATTTCCCGCAATTTCAACACCTGCAAACAATATTATTACTCCAGCCAATAGGTTCCTTCTTCAACAGTTGGAGAAAAATCACCTACAACAATTATTCTCCGAAAAATAGATTAAGAATTTTAACCGACGAACTTGGCTCCTTTAATCTTCGGGAACAATATGACAATACTGAAAACTTTGATTTTAACCCACAATTGGCCAAAATCATGCTCTAATACCACTATAATATCTCATCCTAATTATTTGCGTTATGTTACGGAATATTTTCTTCATAAAATTATGATGTATATTTTATCCAGAAATACCATCAAAATTTATCAATATAAACTAGAGAAATCGCCAACATAAAAACTCAAAAATTAATGTAACTCTAATAAAATTAATATTAAACATGACAATTGCAATATAATACAAATGTAGCAGATCTCAACTTATTTATATTAATATAAATATGATATTACATGCCATACAAATAATGGAAGAATGTTGAGATAAAACTCTACAAATTGTTACAAACTGGAGGGCCTCAAAATATATCTACTGCAACATTGTATCTGACCCCCAAACTAGAATTGTAACTGATAAGCACTCCTGTCAATTCTGAATGAATTCACCAAGGGATGAGATGGGTTTTCGTCCACTCTCACCAAATCAACTAAGGCTTTTCATCTTGGGGCTATTGAAATTGAGAACATGGTTCTCCAAGCCTCACCCATCAGAAAATACAAACCAACCAAGATGTCTCAAATGATTTGCTTCCCCTCCTTTTAAAGGCTCGACCGATCCTTCTTCCACTTTCTAGAAGCACTTTTTTTATTATTTTATTTCCCGCTCTAGAAGCTTCTCCTCTTATGCTCATCTTAAGTGACTTTTTATTTTATTTTATTTTATTTTAGTCACTTGGCCTTTTTCCTTAATTAAGCATTTTCCCTTCTTTTATTTAACTAAATGACTAATTAAAGTCACTTTTAATGTAGGAAAATGGTAAATCTGCCTCTACAATCTCTCAGGCCACCGAAAGTCACTTTTCACCATCCCATCCTATATATCTCTTCGTTTGTGTTCCATCGAGCTATTACACTAGGGTGTTTCATCAAATATTCTTCCTAAAATGACAGCTTGAGTGTATTTAATTAAGATATGCTCATTAATAACGCTGTTTTACAGGAATTGTCGAAATGTAGAAAAACAAAAAATAAACTATGCGAAACTAGCCCTGATGATGAAATGATGTGAGTGGTCCCCATCAAACCCCATAAAACTCCTCCAAAACCCTCCAGGCCCACTGATAATGAAATCTCACTCCCATAACCAAGTTGTCACCAACCCTAGAAACCCATCCTAGTAGCATCACAAGGGAAACTAAAAATGGGGACATCACATTAGGCATGAATATTACATGTCTCTTCTCTCTGCAATAAGCAAACATTCACAACCATTAGCAAATTGGGCAATCAAATTACACTAGTCTCTCAAAATCGTTTGTATCTAGGAAGAGGTATGTCCTTTTCTGTAGTTGAGGCATTGGAATCTACCTCTTAAAATTTATTGTAATGTCCTCAGAATCTACCTCTTAAAAGTTATTGTAAAGTCCTTGTCTATTAAAAATAAGGAGTTCTCGATAACACACCTTTAATCCTGAATAATAACTTCATCCCTTTGCATATGCCCCTAAAGTGAATGTTTATTGAGAGTGTTGTGGACAAATATCAAAATTATCATTAAGAGGTTATTTGGAATTTTTATATAAATGATGCATATAACATTACTCTTGTCAAAGTGAAGACTTTTAAGGTCACCAATGTAGATATTTCACTGGCAGATATGTGCACAAATATTAGGAATTTCACTAGCAAGTTATGTGGATTTCTCTGGATGATGCATATAACACTACTCTTTCCAAAGTGAAAATTTTTAGGGTCAGCAATGTCGATATTTCACCTCATGATAATCCAAACTACATTCAAAGAATTAATTCCTACAACTAACATCTGAAGGTTAGGAAACATGTGTCAAAACAGCATATCTGCTTAAACCAAAGCACCATATGAACATTCAAAACTAGAAAGTATAGGTACTACATATCACTAGGTTAGATCAATCCAGCAGAAAACTAATGGTTATATCTACATAAACAAACTTTTCAAAATCAAGTCAGCGAACTGGAATTTGTAGCAGCAATCACATTTCTTATCAACTATTAAATAGATATTACATGGGCTTTACAACACTCTTTGCTCACTCCCTTGTTGCGAATCCACACTTGATCGCCACTAGCAAAGTCCCTTGACAAAAATGAATGAACTAAAACAACCACTAACGTATCAGGCACTCTACCCACAGAAAACTTCACACTGTGACCATTTAACTAACATATCCTCCTCTCCTTTATATAAGAAGAGGAAAAAATGTTGCAAAGCAGGCCATAAATGGCCTACAGTAGTGTGCTCAACTTGTGCATGAGCAACTCCCTCGTAAGTGTGCCTTAGGTCCAACAAATTACTCCTTAGATAGTGTGCCCTCCAAGAATCAAACTCACTATATGTAAGCATGTAAGAATGAATAAGAATCTCTCTCATGCATGTACTTCATTTCCTTGAAATTGTGCCCCATTAACTATGTCTTCATAAGAAGCTCACCGTCCTTGCAAGAAAAACTCCCTCAAACAAGTGCACTCGTTCTCCAATGGAAGCCAAGCTCAACAATTCAAATCCCTAAAGGTGAAACGAAATGGACAATAGAATCAACGCAACCAAGTAAACTAACACCCCTCTTTACAAGGAAAATGTTCTCCACCAAGCCAAGCTACTCTTCTTCATCTTGAACTTCCCCTCTCCTAGGGGCTTCAATATAAAGTTGACTACTTGTGAATATGAACATACCCCTAGGCCATTGTTCCCTTCTATACTCTAAAACCTCTTCAAAATCTTCAAGTGTATTCCCTTGTTCAAAGATGACTTCATCAACAACTTGCCAACCTCCAATGTCCTTCATGTTAACTTCATGGGCCAAATTCTTCATACACCACAATATGAGCAATTCAAGACTTCCTGCAATGCACAAAGATTGGAAGAGCTCAACATGAGTAACAACTCATTCATCTGAAAATATCAAGCTTGTGGTGCATGCATCAACCCATAACGAACCTTCTTCATTCTGCAAACATATCTCAATAATACACTCCTAGCAACCAGAGCAAAAGTATCAACAAGGCCAACCCAACCTCACTCTAAGAATCCTCTAGCAAAAAACTTGCCTTTGCACTCTTCAATGCTCACATTAGATGCATGCTTGAAAACAATCAATGATTCCACAATAGATTTTGGAACTATCTCCAAATAATCACTCTCCTTCATCATGGAATCACACAGACCTATTTTGCATGTGCCTCCTCAAAGCTAGAAGGATATTCCTCCATCCACATCTCAAGTTTGCACATCCAACGGGTGAATTTAGAAGATCCTTCTAGTTAATGACACTCTCTAGGATCAAACATCCCAAACTTAGCCATTCCTACTACTTCAAACAAAATAGATCAACAAAAAATCATCAACCTATCACAAGTTTAGTTGTGCCTACCTTAGGTGACAAATCCACTCCAATCACTAGGGCAAGCAACTTTTCATAAATTTATGAACAATCACTAGAGCTTCCTAAGCATCAAACCCACGAAAATCATCCAACGACAACTACTCACAAACAACAATCTACTCCAATCTCTAGAGCTTCTTGGATATCACATCCATTGAAATATTCCACTCTCGACTCCCTCTTGCAAGTAGCTCAATCCTCCATATAATGGATAGAAATTTTTCGGCACAAACCACTCCAATCAATGGAGTATCACAAGCATCACACCACCAACCTCTCACAAGTCCTGAAACCTATCTTAGACATGGATTGGCTCCAAATCTTGGAGCTTTCTAGCGCATCACTCCCACAACCTATCATAGGTCCAAATCTGCACTCGAAGAATTAATTCCTCCAACTTTCAATTAAAGATTATGAAACAACAAATTTGCTTAAACCAAAGCACTATATGAAAACTCAAGAGTGTAGACAATGCATATCACTAGGTTAGATCAAACTTGCAGAAAACTAATGGTTAAATTTACATAACATAGTTCCAGAAATAAGACAAGTAAGTTAGAATTTGAAGCATCAATCACATTTCTTATCAACTATAAAAGAAATATTGCACAAGCTTAACAACACTCTCCACTCACACCCTTACTAAAAAACCACACTAGCAAAATCCCTCTACATAACTAGATCAACTAAAACATCATACGATGTAACATGCACTCTTCCCACACGAAAGCAAAATTTCATGCTCTATCTATTTAACTAGTGCAACTTTATCTCCGTTGTATAAGATGAGGAAAAGAAGGTTACAAAACAGGCCATAAATGGCCTCAAGTGGAGCACCCCATTTATGCATGAGTAACATCCTGTAATTGCACCTTAATTCCAATGAATCATTTCTTGGGTAGTGCACCCTGAGAATAGAACTCACTATATTTATGCATGAATGCATGCTTGATAATCTCTCTCATGCATGTGCCTCTCTTCCTTGAAATTGTGCCCTCCAAGAATAGACAACCTCCAAATGTGATGCACCCTACATGCATCACAACCTACACCCTCTAAAACAGAACATGCATGCAACATCATGGACTAGCAAGCCCTCATGCATGCATAAGTTTCCTAAAATATAACACCACATAAGAGAAGTAACTACTAACATGCATGAGAATCTCTCCCATGCATAAACCTATTAATCACTATTGCACCACATTAACTAAGTCTTCATAAGCAACTTGCCATCCTTGCATGACAATCTCCCTCACATAAGTGCACCCTTCCTCGAGGAGGACCCAAGCCAATCAACAACTTGAATTCCTAAGGTGAAACAAAATGGAGAACATGATCTAAAAAACCAAGTAAACTAATAACCAAGAATGGCACAACACATGACCCACTAATCATGGATGTTATATTTTCTACACAATATACAAAGTATTCCGATGGCATTGTTAAGTTAATAAACAAACATCTATGTTACCTCAAGTTGAGGTAATAGGACAACGTTCAAAGAAAAAGATTTAAATATTTAAAAAATAAAGATATAAAATACAACTCCTACATATCGTCGAACAATGAATTAGCAACACATACATATAAATAAATAGGCATGTAGCATAATGGATGAATCTTTGACTTTTCTCACCCCTAGTGAAACTGGAAAAACCATAAGTCAATGACACATCTCATTGATCAATAAAAAATTGATCATGTCCATAATGAACATAATACCTTCAACATAATCACCATCTCCCTTTGTCACAACATCTCACTTCAAGAATTTTGAAGCCATTCTTATCTCTAGGTGGAAATTACTGTGTACACATGCCAACTTTTCAACTATCTTGGAAGTAAGCTTGTTTCTCTTGACAAAGTGGATAAAGTTTTAGCTTGTACGTCAACCAATTCTTCTTGAAAACCGATAAACTAAGGACTTGTGACAATAATTAAAAGGCAAATTATAGAATATCTATAACTAACCCCTTGCATCCTCAGGTTGCTCTTCAATGATGGTTAATGTTAATTTTAGATAACAATGGTAGATTCTATGCTTAGCACAACAACTTCAATGTTCCTTTAGTAGCCCAATGACAATTTGAATTTAGATTTCCAATAGCAATCACATTAACCATTAATCACATTGACAATAAAAGTAGATAGAACATGAAACAAGATGCAAAAGACAAGCCAAGACAAGAAGACACCAGATTTGGCGGATGTCAGGGAAACACCCCAATGTGGGGAAAACCCTTTGATCAAATCTTCTTATTATTATATCAAATGTTTAGCAGAGAGAGAGAGAGTACATAAAGTCAAAATTGACTTGCCAAATCACAGTCAAAACAACCCTGTCAAATTTGCAGTCAAATTCATCCCTAACTAGAAAGTCAACAGTTGTCAAATCAACAACAAAATGTCTCCTTTGAAGCTCAACCGAACTCGGCCTGAATAGGAGATCAAAATCAGCCCAAAAAAATCAGAAAGTCAATGGTCAAACTTCAGTCCTGAAATCTGTTGTCAACCCTGAAGTCAACGTTGGTCAAATTACCCAAATCTTCTCGATTTTTGTGCCCAGAAATGAGCCCCAAAGAAACAAAAATAACCCTCCAAAAATCACAGTCAAAATAGGTCAAAGAGTCCCTAGTCAACATTGGTCAAACTTGATATGTTCCTGAAATTTTCGACCATGCAATTCAAGTCTAGAAACTCGTTCTTCTTGCCACACATCTAAGAGAGAGAAGTTGTCCAATAGCTGTACGAATCAATGAGAGAAGGAGAGAGAAGAATGTGCGAGTGATGATGATGCCAAATGAGGTGAGGAGTCACTTGTATTTATACAAGTCGCTGAGGGTGAAGAGTCATGTCCATTGGGCTTTATGAGCCTACATGATGATGTTGTCGACCTAAGCGAATTGCCCATGTCTGGGCATAAATTCAAAAACACACTTCGAATTGTCCAAATTGGATGATCTTTATATCAATTTTGATTCTCTTGAAAAGAGGAATTTAATGCAATCATAATCTCCATCAAATGAGTTGTCCCAAGGTGGAATTTGGCCCTAGTTGCCAATTTTAACACTCCTTCTCAACTAGGGAGAATTACACCTGTCAATCCATCCATCATCATCGATCATCATGCCATCTTGTTATCATGAACCATCTATGTATCTCATCTCATCTCTGCTCTATTGAACACTGATATGAATAATGAAGATGAATCGATTGAGAGTGAGTCACAAGACCTTACCACTCTCCACTAACAAAAGTCAGTCTTGATCCTAAGATCAAGTAGTTGTGGGACATCATGAATCCTAGACATAGGGAGTACAGCAGTACACGATGCGTCCATCGGTAATGTTATGGTCCCTATCCCCTTTTCCCAACTCATTGGCCAGATGAGAGGTACTTCCCATGAGTCTCGGACTACGTGGGTAGGATGTATGTTGGGGCATCCGCAGGAGAAGGTGAACTATTCATCCTGCTCATATGCCATAGAAGAAGGTGAACCACTCATCCTATGCATATGTCAACCGTAAGGGAAGGTGAACCACTCACTCTACACACATGTCATCAATCGTGAGGGAAGGTGAACCACTCACCCTACACACGTGTCATCAATCGTGGGGGAAAGTGAACCACTCACCCTACACACATGTCATCATGGGGTATCACAAGGAAAGGTGAACCACTCACCCTATGGTCGCTCATAGCTCCAAGAAGTTCCCCAAGCCCCCAGGAGCTCCCAGAGCTAAATGTCCAACTCAAGCGGGACCCTCATAGGTGGGTCTTTCCAGGACTCCAAGTCTCTCTCAAAAGGCTAAGAATTTGACCTTCCCTAAGGACTTCGTGAAGATGTTTGCGACCTTCTCATCAAACCTGATGTGTTGGAGCCTTATTGCTCCCCGTTGTACCATATCCTGAATAAAGTGGTATCTGATATCAATGTGCTTGGAGCAGTCATGGAACACGAGATTCTCTGAAAGGTGAATCCCACTCTAGTTGTCATAGTATATCATGGTGGTATCCAGCACGTGCTCAAATAGCTCACTGAAAAGCTTCCTCAACCAAACAACTTCATAACAAGCCATATTAGCTGCAATGTATTCAGCCTCAGTAGTGCTTAAAGCAACTAATTTTTGCTTCTTGCTCATCCATGAAATCGAATCCAACCCTAATGAGAAGCAACATCTTGATGTGCTCTTACGATCCACCACACTGCCAGCTCAGTCAGCATCAGTATATCCATGTAGCCTCAAATTCCCAACAGTGTATCTCAATCAATAGTTGATTGTGCCACAGAGATATCTCAAGAGATTCTTAGCAGCAATCTAATGTATGTGATGAGGCTCGAACACAAATTGAGTCAACGTATTCACAGCGAAACATATATCCGGTCGGGAGTTTACCAAGAACATCAGAGCACCCACAACTTGTTGATACTCAGAAGGATTTGCCAATTTGGTCCCAACAGCACTTCCACATAGCTTCCTAAAGTTGAGTTCCATCGGAGTAGACACAGACTCGCAATCCACCATCCCACATCTCTCGGGCAGCTTCACAATGTATTTTCCTTGTGAAAGGAAAATCTCACCTGGATTTTACCAGACCTCCAGGCCTAGGAAGTGGAGCATCAGACCTAGGTACTTCATCTCGAACTCGGAAGCCAACTCCCTCTTACATTGATAAATGAGAGGGTTTGCACCTGTCAGAGAGAGATCATCTACATAAAGGACCAAAATGAGAGGCATGTCCTTTTCAACCTTGAAGTATAGGTTAGGATCAACATCGCTCCTTGTAAATCCTAGCTTCATAAGATAGTTATCAATCCTTTCATACCAAGCCCTAGGGGCTTGCTTCAACCCATAGAGGGCTTTCTTTAACCTGCATACGTGTGTCCTTCGATCTTGTACTTCGAACCCCTAAGGTTGTTCCCAGTAAACTTCCTCCTTAAGTGAGCCATGCAAGAAAGCAGTCTTAATGTCCATTTGATGTAGGCTCCATTCTTGAGAGGCAATTAGAGCGATAATCAATCGGATAGTGGTATATTGAGCAGTTGACACAAATATCTCATCATAACCCACTCCTTCCTTTTGAAAGAAGCCTCGAGCAACGAACCTAGCCTTGTATTTTTCAACACTCCCATCAGCTCCATGATTAATTTTGTATAGCCATTTTGAGGTGACTACAGACTTGTCCTTCGGTCTAGGCACCACATCCCAGACATTACTTTTCATGATAGGTTCATATTCCTCATTCATCGCATCCTTGCAGACTTGGTGCTTTACAACTTCTTCGAACGTACATGGCTCAGATTGAACAATAGTACTCATAGAAACTAAGTACCCTTGATACTTGTTTGGCGTCTTACTTTCACAGAATGTCCCTCTTGGAGCAATATGTCTTTCAGCATCTTCAAAAGTATCTTTGAGCCATAAAGACCTTTTTCTTGAGGTAGAGGGGATCACTAGGAGGTGGATCAATGGGATCCATCAGGCCTTCAACATCGGGCATAGGCTCATCTATCAGGTTCATCTTGCTTTTCTGCAGCATCATCATTATCTTTCTTTGGAATGGGGAGATCTTTGGCTTTCCCAAGGGCAGTGTCTTCATCGTAGGTGACATCATGGCTTGGTGACATCATGGCTTATTTCCACGTCTCTTTGACCAAGCACATAGATTTTATATGCCTTTGAATTTTCATTATAGTCCACAGATATACTTTTATTTCCATATGCTTCCAACTTATTTCTTTTCTCTTTAGGCACATGAAAATACACAAGACAACCAAATATTCCAAAATGAGAAACATCAGGTTTCTTACCAGAGAAAACTTCTTTAGGTGTCTTGAAATCCAGTGCTTGATGCGGGCTCCTATTTTGAACATACACGATCATGTTTGCAGCGTCTCCCCATAAGAACTTCAGTAGACATTGATCATGGAGCATGGCACAGGTGGCTTCCATGATTGTTCGATTCTTCCTAACTCCATTTTGCTCAGGAGTGTATGAAACGGTTATCTCCCTCTTAATGTCGGTCTCTCTGCAAAATTCATTGAATTCATTTGATTCATATTCGGTTCCATTGTCGGTCCTTAATATTTTGATCGTCTTCCCGGTTTGATTTTCCACCAAGGCTTTGAAAGAACGAAACCATTTGAACACTTCATCCTTCTTCTTCAAGAAATAGATCCATGTTTTGCGAGAGAAGTCATCCACAAAAATTGCATAGTATAAGTATCCTCCCAATCATGTTACGGGCAACATACCAGATAGGTCATAATGGACCAATTAAAGAATATCATTAGTTTGGCTTTCACTTGAAGGGAATGGTCCCCTTGTAAGTTTCTCAGTTGCACAACCCTGACAAACTCCTTCATGATTCATGTTGAACCTGGGCATACTTGTAACCATATTCCTTACCCCAGGTAAGACTTTGTAATGAAGGTGAGCAAATATTCGGTGCCATAATTTAGATTGAAGAGAAGTATCGCAAGTTAAGGTTCCCAAAGGACTTCCTTCAACTTGATAGAGACCTTCAACCCTAGATCTAAGTGTAAATGCATCTTTAGGGTTTCTTTGCCAAATGTGTACCTTTCCATCAATGAATGCTACCATGAAGCCTTTATCTTCCATCGCAGAAATAGACACCAGGTGTTCTTCAAATCGGGCACATATAATACTTCTTGTAGATGAAGGGTTTGACCTTGATTTAAGTGAAAAGTGACAATACCTATCCCTTTCACGAGGTAGGTGGTATTGTCTCCAAGTATGATCTCCAAATTAGTCTTCTTTTTAACAAAATTTGAAAGGGCCTCCTTGTACCCAGTGAAGTGCCTTGAGGCTCCACTATCAATCAACCAATGATCCACAGTATCCAGAGGAGAAGTCGTAGATAAAGCGGAAATAAGATAAAATTCCTTTTGTTTTTCTACAACATTACTTTCTTCATACCTAGAATTTCTCATCTTTTTGGGAGGTCGACCATTTCCATATTGAGCAGTGGGAGCATTCCTCTTTCCTTTATTGTTAAACATGTTGTTCCTTTGATTGCAATTGCCTTTGAAATTGTTGTGGTTGTTGTTGTTATCATCCCTTGGAGTATCCTTCTTGTGAGGACACTCTCTAGTATAGCGGCCAAACCTGTTGCAATTGTAGCACTTTCATTTTCTTCCTTCTTTGAATCCCTGACTTTGTCTTCTTGGACCAACATTATTCTTCCTCTTAGCATGAGCGGAGAAGGTAGTGGGTTCATTTCCATTTGAGGGCTTATCTCTCTCTATCATCCTTGTTCTCTTCTTGAGTGCATCTAGCCAATAACTCATCGAAACTAGGAATCTTGTCATTGTTAAGAATGGTTGTGTTAAACACATCCCATGATCTTGGAAGACCTCCAAGTGCAATGAGAGTGAGCTCCCTGTCAGCAATAACTTCTCCAATAGATAGAAGGTCATTCTTGATTTGTGTGATCCTCATGAAGTAGGATTGGATAGACTCCCCTTTATCCATCTTGATGTCCTTCAACTTGTTCTTGAGAAAGAGGATTTGATTTGCATTGTTTACTTTGAACATCCCAACCAGCTTATCATACATCTCCTTAGATGTTTCCAAATTAGAAATATAGGCAACCAAATGCTTTTGAATGGAGTCTATGATAATTTTCTTAGCTTTGACCTCACCTTGTATTTAGTCTTTGCAGCAGCAGGTGCATTTGAAGGAGGCTCCACCACTCTTCTCTTCACATAGTCCATGACATCATGCTCTTCCAAAGTCAAGTCCAAAGTCATCTTCCATGCATGATAGTCAGATTTTTCCTTGAGCTTATCCTCATATTTGAAGTAAGATGTAGTAGTCATTAGTCCAATAGTCTTGTCCAACAGATCTCTCTTAGTGATTGTTTTTCTCTCTCTTGCTTGGGCTTTGTCTTCACCTGTGCTTTGATTCCATATTAATTTTAGATAACAATGGTATGTTCTATGCTTAGCACAATTGCTTCAATGTTCCTTAGCCCAATGACAATTTCAATTTAGTTTTCCTATAGCAATCACATTAACCATTAATCACATTGACAGTAAAAGTAGATAGAACATGAAACAAGATGCAAGAGACAAGCCAAGACAAGAGGACACCAGATTTGGCGGATGCCAGGGAAAAACCCCAATGTGGGGAAAACCCTTTGATCAAATCTTCTTATTATTATATCAAATGTTCAGCAGAGAGAGAGAGAGTACAAAAAGTCAAAATTGACTTGCCAAATCACAGTCAAAACAGCCTTGTCAAATCTGCAGTCAAACTCATCATCCCTGACGAGAAAATCAACATTGGTCAAATCAACAACAAAATGTCTCCTTTGAAGCTCGTTCAAACTCAGTCAAACTCGACCTAAATAAGAGGTCAAAATCAACCCAAAACAGTCACAAAGTCAACAATCAAACTTATGTCCAGAAATTTGCGGTCAAAGTTGCAGTCAATCCTGAAGTCAGCGTTGATCAAATTGCCTAGATCTTCTCGATTTTTGTGCCCAAAAATGCGGCCTAAAAAAACATAAATAACCCTCCAAAAATCACAATCAAAACAAGTCAAAGAATTCTTGGTCAACTCTGGTCAAACTTTGTCTATCCCTGAAATTTTCGGCCCTGCAATTCAGTTCAAAAACTCGTCCTTCTTGCCACACCTGTGAGAGAGACAAGTTGTCCAATAGCTATATGAATCAATGAGAGAAGGAGAGAGAAGAATGTGTAAGTGATGATGATGTCAAATGAGGTGAGAAGTCACTTGTATTTATAAAAGCCGTTGAGGGTGAAGAGTCATGTCCATTGGGCATAAGCATACATGATGATGTCGCTAACTTGAACAATTTGCCCATGTGCAGGCATAAATTCAAAAACACACTTTTGCTTGTCCAAATTGGTTTATCTTTATATCAATTTTGGTGCTCTCGAAAAGATGAATTTAATGCAATCATGCAATCATCATCTCCATCAAATGAATTGTCCAAAGGCGGAATTTGGCCCTAGTTGCCAATTTTAACAGTTAATTTATCCTCTCTTGAATTTATTGTGTTGCATGATTGTTAACAAGATACCCTTGCAACTCTAGAGCACATATCCTCCTAAAGCTCCTTGACCTTAAAGCCCTTTGCTAGAAGAAATTGATTGAAACTTTTACCAACCCAAAAAGCCAAATTCATGAACAGTGTTCATGTGAATTACTCTTGTTGATGGAGCATATGTATTATATTCTTGTGGTGCAATATGAAGAACTTACCCTGCTTTGCTTAATAATATAAAAAGATCATTTCAAAAGGCCCAATTGGCTAGCTCAAGCAGTGACGTGCTTTGAGCTCCATGCAAGAGATCCCAAGGACATGGTAAATTTTAGGGGCGAATTTTAGCCCAAGGGCGAAATTTAAGGGGTTTTACATTTTAGAGGGGGTAAATTTTTATAAAACACCCATTTTATATAGTTAGCCCAACTTTTATATAAAAAAATAATTATTTTTTTCATTTTAGCCCAGAAAAAGAGGGGCGGCTAAACCATGCAAAGACCGATTTGGCCCGATTCACCTGGTTTGGGAGGTTACATTCTCTTACAATCGCCCGATTTTCTGCTTTGCAAGGTTAAATTCGTTTGCAATCGCCCATTTTCTGGTTTTTCTGGTTTGGGAGGTGGTTTGGGAGGTTGGATTTGGTCCCAATCGCCCTAATTTCTTGGTTTTCAAATGGAGGGAAAGGGTGATTCGGTGAACGGCTCCCTAATTTCTTGGTTTTCAAATCGATGGTCACCTGTATAAATTTGATAGTTTCGGATTCCTCAATTTGTGAATCCTCCATTTCTGATTTCTGAATTGGTGACTCGTTGCAAGCAGTGCCAGGGTATACATTTTGTAACCATGCGGGCACCAACCTTACCACCTGTGGGCTTCGTTCACTGGAAGTGAGACTCCATTTACTCAGGAAATTGACAGGGTATGGCCGATAATCACCTGAGACTATTGAACCGAAGGAATTGACTAGGTTATGATAGCGAGTGGATTCATCATAGACATGATAGGTAGAAACAAAAACAAAGGTGGAGGTAGTAGTGTCAGTGTGTCAAGATTAAGTTCTAGATGATACAGAGGCAAAGGATACACCTCGCCTAGTGTACCTTCCATATCGAAACCCTAAAGTGAGGAGGGTAGCATGGCTAACAATAGTAATTCTATCTTGATGGTCCTAAAATAATTGAGCTGAAATTCGGCCATCTATCAGGAAAAGCATTTTCTGTGGATTTCTTGTAGTCTATCGAAGTTTCAGTGAAGCAGAGCTTGAATCAGGTTCAGCAGGCTGAAGCCGAAATGCAAAAGGTGATGGATGGACTAAATGATGAAAGATTAAGGAATGCTATTGGCAAATGTTGCCCTTCTAAAATTTATCAGTATGGGCCTCAAGTCTTGGTGCCAGAATTGGTGAAGGAATTTTTCTATAATTGTTCTACAAGTGAAAATAGGGTTGATCGTACGGGGAAGGCTGCAGATTCAGACAACATCCTGGTTGGCCTTTTGACATATTTAGGATCTCGCTTGAAGCACCTGAGAAAATGGTGTGTCACTTGTAGGAAGGACCTTCCACCACTCTCTCGGTTGTGGTACTGTGATGCAGAATTATGGTATTCCCTCTCTAAGTCGCATCTTTCTTTCGGATTTTCCTACTATAGACTTCATTTTTATTTGTAGATTCCAGTTATTTTCAAAGAAAAAACCTCTCTGTTTTTCTTGTTTGAAAATATGATCTTCACTAATTAGGTTTTGAACATGTGATCTTCATTAAGTAGGTTTTGATTTTGAGTCGGCAAAACTCAAGCCTCAAACTTAACTCTATGCTTATTAGGTGCCCGCATGCTCATTATGTCTTGGGAGTTCCATACTGTCCACTTAATTTTTTTTATCATCATGGTCTACCCATTTAGGATGTAGCTCATAGTGGTCCCAGCGAGCTTAGTCATTCTCCAAATCATTCTTTCCAAAATAATTTGATAATGTAACTCAGATGGGTATCTGAACAGTAACAGACCATTAATCTGCCTCTACATGCCTAGAAGAAAGGGCTGGCTCTACTCATACCAATGTAAGTAGGCAACAAAGTATGGTAGAGAAGGTGCACTAGCTGTACTATATTACAGTAATAAAACATAACTTATCTGTTGTTTTACTCCTACAAGGCAATTTAACCATTTATACATATTTGAGAAGCTCACCAGTGATGACTGAAAATAAGCAGGAGAACGACTCGGGGGACATCATCATCTTGAGGGTTCAGACTTTGATCTGATATTTGATATAAACCCAGAAACTGGAGCGAAAACACACACAACATTTCAATGGAGTTTTGACATTTCTTCTCTGTGTTTTTGTCGATCTAACTATGTTGCAACACTTATCTGCCATTAACATCGCTACAGCTAACTCAGTCTGACCAAAAGAAACTTATAGGTGAAAAGCTTTGCTATATACTGCTAAATAGTGACCATAATTTTTGTTAATGTTAGACAGAAATAGCAATGGCGGCATAAGTAAATGTATCCACGCCACACAGAAAAAATTTGAACTAGAGGAAAAAAATTTTGGGTTAAAAATAACTCCAGAGTTATATATTACTTGGGAGGAGAATGAAGCAAAGTTTCAATTACAAAGGACAAGGAGGTACAAGATGTCTTGCACCCTACCGTGGCAGCAATTGTTCCATCTCATGTCCTACGTGTTGGCTATGATATAAGGCTTCTCTCTTTCATAGATTCCCCTATCTCTGTCACTCCTCTTCCCACCATCTTTTCCTTCCTGGCTCTTGTCTCCTTAAAAGGCCCCAGAGGTATTTAGGTTAGGGCTATCTGTCTGACTCAACGTGGCCTATTCTTAACTTCTTTCTAACCTGATGCTTTAATCATCAGACCTACTCACTTTGGAGGGTTTTGGCCCCCAAAAGTCAATAATTTGAGGACTGTGGTTATTGTTAAGTCTTAGTCTCTGGCTCTTGGCTAGGCTCTTGCTCAGCTTCTACTTTGGCTCTGGCTCTGGCTCTGCTCAAGATTTTCCTGAGATACTTGTCTAGTGCCTAAGAAACAATGAAACACCCATCTTCTTTAAACTCTGGATGTTCATAGCTTGCACTTTGCCATTGATTCTCCGAAGTCCGTACAGAGCCTCAGAATACATGTGCCCTAGCTACAGTTATTCAGGAACTTGGTGTTCCAACACTATTGATCTCCATTTTTTTTCTGGATATAAACTCAGAAACTCAAGCAAGAGCACTAACAGTTCAACTGAGTTTTGACATTTCCTTTGTGTTTTCATGATCTAACAATGCTGCAACACTTCTTTGCCATTAAAATCACTACAGCTAACAAAGTATGAGCAAAGCAAAATCTTGTAGGTGGAAATCTCTACAGTATAAGGGTAAATGTTGTGCATACTATCTGTTACTGTCAGAGAGAAATAGTAATAGCAACATAAGTAAAGACTTACACACTACAGTGACTATACAAAGTTTGAACTGGAGAAAAACCTTTTCCAGGTTAAAAAAAAAATGAGACTTATATATTACTTGGGAGGGTAATGAAACAAAATTTAAGTTATGTTAAAAATGGCAACTAGGGCCAAACTCCATGTGGGTCTACTTATTCATGGCAGCTGATATTTTTCTTGGATTCCTCTCGTCGAGAGGTGTAGGATTGATCTAAAGATCATCCGATTCCGACATGTATTCATGGAGATATGAATTTATTTGTGTTATGGGACAATTTGTCAAGATCGACCAGCAACCAAATTGCCCCCACTTGTGCTCAACGTTTTAGTATAAAAAGAGGTGGCTTGCTAGTCATTTGGACACACACTCTTCTTGTGATCTCTTCCTCTCCATTTATCTTTGGGTTTTGGTGGGAAGAGAGATCCTAAGAGACTACACTGCCCTAAGAAGAGTTGCCCTAGATCAAAATGCAGCCATGGAAGAAGCCTTAGTGTTATCATGGAGAAGGCTCTACGATGTCAGGGAGAAGGCTAAATGCTGCCATAGAGAAGCTTAACACTGGTATGAAGAAGCCCTAACCGTTGGCCTAATGATGCCCTAACTAACACGCAGTCATGAAGGAAGAAGCCCTAACACAGTCAGGGAAGAAGGTAATATCACAGCAAGGAAGTGAGTCCTAAGTAAATACTTCTAAACAAGATATGAGGATCATGTTATGCCCTAGCCGAGGGTCTAAAGGGAGTTTATGCAACAAAGGAGACATCTCTACGCAACAAGGAGATGTCATCTAAACCGCAGTCACTAGAAGCCTCTATGCTACCCTAAGATGAAGGTTCTTGCAGTATGATGTAGGATCCTTTCACGTTGGGCAAAGGAGCCCTTAACTATCCCTAGACGCAGTCAAAAGGAAGACAGTTCAAGCATGCCCTAACCACAATCTTATGCGTCACAAGTTGGTGCCCTAGACGTAGTCAATACACAGTCCATGGAGGGAACTAAGCCGCAATTAAGTAGAGTGCTATAGGCAGCTCAAGGTGGCTCCAAACGGCAGCGTGTAAATGTGCACTAGGACACAGTCATTAGAGGCCTCAATCCGTAGTTGAGGAGGACTGTTTGAGGTAGCTCTTACTCATTGCTTTCATGCGGAAAGCAATTGGTTGCTGTCCTAAAAGAAGTCTTACACAATCATCTAGCCACTTGTTGTAGGTGACAGCATGGTTATGTCTTGGTATGATATGCTAAGCATAAGTATTCAATGAAGAGAAGCTATGGGGTTGTTGTTTGAAGGTTGAATGGATCACTACATGAATGAGACTTGTTGGAAGAATAGATTGCTACAACCAGCTACTTTGCTAGGCTGCAAGCCATAGCAAGCAGCGAAGGTTGTTCCATGGGAATAGTGCAGCATAGTATGATGGGTGCAGCATGATGTATTGCAGTATGGATTGAGAGTATGATGGGTGCAGCATAGTGCTATGAAGGGTACAGCCTAGTGTATCTTGCCAGTGATGATGTAGCATAGTAATGATTGGGTGCAACTCTGTGATGGCAGCAGCACAATGATGAGAGCAGCTCATGATGAGTGCAGCATGGTGATGGAATCACCTTGGAGAATCACTTGAAGCAGTATGCCTTCACCTGAGTTCAAATCAGCTACCTCCTGTGTTATCTTCTTAGTGAAGATCTCTGCGCTTATGGTGACAAGTCAAAGTTTTGACTTCTGATGTATATGTACTATCTCTCTCTCTGCTGAACTATTGAAGAACATAAGAAGAATTGATCAAGGGTTTCCCCACATTGGGTTTTGTCCCTGGCTAGCGCCACATCTTGTATCCTCGTCTTGGCTTGTTTTCTGTGATTTATGTTTATGTTCTATCTGCATTTTACTATCATGCTAAAGGTGATTGCTAATCTGGAATTGATATTGAGCTAATATGGAAAATTGAAGTAAATTTGCTCTCAACATAGAACATACCTAAAATTAACATGGTTTCAGAGTTGAGGTGAAGACAAAGCCCAAGCAAGAGTGAAAGAGCAATCGTTGAAGACAGTTGGAAAGGAAAAAAAGGCTCAATGGGTTCCTCATCCCTCTTCAAATTCACCAAGGGTGAAGTCGAAGCCAAGAATATTATCAAAGTGGCGCAACGGAAGCATCTGGTGGCCTACCTACAGGTCACTTCAATGGGAATTCTGGACCTAAGGGTGAAAAGAAAGGCAGATGCCTTACTTGCAATGAGTCTGGCCATTATGCGAAGGAGTGTCTAAATAGAAGGGACACATCACTTGATGATGATATCAATCATTCCATCTTCAATGATTGAAGGAATGACAGGGCAAAGGAAAAAGGAATGCACGTAATCAAGGAAATGGCCGACTCTTCAAAGAAAGCAAGGAACTCCAGGCATGAATAATCAATTGTTGTTTCTGATAAGCTAAAGGAGTATTATCTTATATTGGCCCTCTCCACTACTTCTCCTCCAGGCTCTTTGGGAATCTGGCTTATTGATAGTAGTGCTTCAAGGCACTTCATCGAATAGAAGGAAGCTCTCTCTAATTTGATAGAGAAAGAAACAATCATGGAGATTATACTTGGAGTCAATGCCACCTATCCCGGAAAGGGTGTAGGGCATGTTATCCTTCAATTGAATGAGAGTAGCACGATTCATTTACAAGAAGTTCTTTATGTACTTGATCTCAAGAAGAACCTAGTGTCCATTTCAGCAATGGAAGTCAATGGTTTCAAGGTGGCATTCATCGATGGAAAGGTACATGTTCAAAAATGGAATTTTCAAGATACTTTTACTCATGGGTTCAGGGTTGGCAATTTGTATCAAGTTGCAGGAAGTCCATTAGGGACCATGTTGTGTGATACATCTCTTCAATGGCACCGGAGGTCTGCTTATTATGGGGCCCTACCCAATGTGAGTCAGATAGTGACAAGGATGCCTGAATTCAAGAAGAGCATGAAGGTACATGCCCGAGAAGGACCATTCCCCTCATGTAAAAGTAAGACCACAGATTTGAAACAACCCGAGGGGTTTGAGATTCATGATCGATCGGGAATCTCATGTATGCAGGTGGAAGAAAGCCCTTTATGGCTTGAAGCAAGCACCCCGGGCTTGGTATGAAAGGATAGACAGCTATCTGATGAAGCTGAGATTCACTAGGAGTGAAGCAGATCCAAACCCTTGCTTTAAGGTTGTGGATGTTAGACCTCTCATACTCGCACCTTATGAGGACAACCTCTTTCTGACAAGTGCAAACCCTCTCATTTGCAAAAGTAAGAGGGAGTTGGATTCCGGATTTGGAATGGTGAATTGCAAGCCCGTGACTAACTCGATGAAGCCCGACTTTAAGAAGTTATGCAGTAGTGATTCTGGACCTGATTTGGGAAATGCCTCTGAGTTTCATAAACTCATTCTAGCATTAATGTTCTTGGTGAACTCCCGTTCGGATATATGTTTTGCAATTAGCATGTTGAGCTCATATATGGTTGAGCTTCACTGGACTGGTTCCAAGAAGCATTTGAGATATCTTCAGGGCACAATCTCTCATGGATTGAGATACACTGGCGGAAATGTGAAGTTGCATGATTATTCCGATGTTGATTAGGCAGACAATGTGGAGGATCGCAAGAGCACTTCTGGGTGTTGGTTCTCTTTGAGTTCTGCTTTGATATTCTGGATGAGCCAGAGGCAGAAGTCGGTTGCTTTGAGCACCGCTAAGGCCGAATACATAGTTACGAGTATGATCTCATGTGAAGCTGCCCAGTTGTGGAAACTCTTCAGTGAGTTGTTTGGACACGTGTTGGATACCATCGCGATCTTGTGTGACGACCAAAAGGGGATTCTATTGTTGACAAATCCCATGTTCTATGATAGCTCCAAGCATATA
This sequence comes from Pinus tabuliformis, assembly GCA_031772625.1. Taxonomy (NCBI): domain Eukaryota; kingdom Viridiplantae; phylum Streptophyta; class Pinopsida; order Pinales; family Pinaceae; genus Pinus; species Pinus tabuliformis. The sequence goes on along the minus strand of CM062817.1, from coordinate 806,107,491 downwards.
GACATCAGGTACCACTTTATCTAGGATATGGTACATCGAGGAGCAAGGAGGCTCCTTCGTATTGAGACTGATGTGCAGGTCACCAATATTCAAATGAAGCCCCTGGGAAAGGTCAAATTCTTAACTTTCCGAGAACGACTAGGAGTCGTGGAAAGGTTCTCTCCTGAAGGTCCTGTATAACATGGACATTGAGCTCTGGGAACTCTAGGAGCTCTGGGGGGCTTGGGCGTACATCGTGGAGCGATGAGCAACCATAGGGTGAATGGTTCAACCGTCCCCCAGTGGTCTGCTATGTAGGCAGGATGAGTGGTTCATCCTTCTCCTGCTAAGAGCGGTTCAGCCTTCCCCTAGTGATTTGTTGTGTACAGGGTGAGTGGTTCAGCCTTCCCCTAGGATACCCCTGGCGACATGTAGGCAAGATGAGTGGTTCATCCTTCTCCTGCCAAGTCATCCTACCCATGCAGTCTGGGACTCATGGGAAGTACCTCTCATCTAGCCAATGAGTAGGGAAATGAGGATAGGGGCCATAGTAGTACCGATGGATGCATCATGTATCTACCGTACTCCCTATGCTAGGATGATATTGATCTGGGATCAACTAGAACTGACTTCAGGTCAATAAGAATGATATAACTCACTCTCTTTTGGAACTAATTTTGGATCAGTAAGAGTGGTTTGAAACACTCTCTTTATTAGGAACTGATTTCGGATCAGTAAGAGTGGTATGAGACACTCTCTATTATATGGGACTGACTTCGAGTCAGTAGAGGATGGTATGATACATTCTCAATCACTTCTTCTTCTTCTTAGTTCAGTAGAGCAGAGAAGTGTAGGGCACTGATAGCAGAGATAGTACAGTCTGGCAGATAGATTAGCAGGTGGAGTTCTCCCTAGTTGAAAAGGAGTGTTAATATTGGCAACTAGGGCCAAACTCCATGTGAGTCTACTTATTCATGGCAGCTGATATTTTTATTGGATTCCTCTTGTCAAGAGGCGTAGGATTGATCTAAAGATCATCCGATTCCGACATGTATTCATGGAGATATGAATTTATTTGTGTTATGGGACAATTTGTCAAGGTCAGCCAACAACCAAATTGCCCCCACTTCTGCTCAACGTTTTAGTAGAAAAAGGGGTGGCTTGCTAGTCATTTGGACACACACTCTTCATGTGATCTCTTCCTCTCCACTTATCTTTGGGTTTTGGCAGGAGGAGAGATCCTTAGAGACTACGCTGCCTTAAGAAGAGTTGCCCTAGATCAAAATGCAGCCATGGAAGAAGCCTTAATGTTATCATGGAGAAGGCTCTACACTGTCAGGGAGAAGGCTAAACGTTGCCATAGAGAAGCTTAACGTTGGTATGAAGAAGCCCTAACTACTGGCCTAATGATGCCCTAATAACACGTAGTCATGAAGGCAGAAGCCCTAACGCAGTGAGGGACGAAGGTAATATCACAGCAAGGAAGTGAGTCCTAAGTAAAGACTTCTAGACACTGAGATATGAGGATCATGTTATGCCCTAGCCGCAGGTCTAAAGGGAGTTTATGTAGCAGAGGAGACCTGTCTACGCAACAAGGAGATGTCATCTAAACTGCAGTCACTAGAAGCCTCTATGCTGCCCTAAAATGAAGGTTCTATGCAGTATGATGTGGGATCCTTTCACGCTGGGCAGAGGAGCCCTTAACTACCCCCAGACGTAGTCAAAAGGAAGACGATTCAAGCATGCCCTAACGGCAATCTTATGTGTCACAAGTTGGTGCCCTACACGCAGTGAATACACAATCCATGGAGGGAACTAAGCCGCAGTTAAGGAGGGTGCTATAGGCAGCTCAAGGTGGCTCCAAACAGCAGTATGTAAATGTGCACTAGGATGCAGTCATTAGAGACCTCAATCCACAGTTGAGGAGGACTGTTCGAGGTAGCTCTTACTTGTTGTTTTCAGGATGAAAGCAATTGGTTGTTGTCCTGAAAGAAGTCTTACACAGTCATCTAGCCACTTGTTGTAGGTGACAGCATGGTTACATTTTGGTATGATATGCTAAGCATAAGTATTCAATGAAGAGAAGCTATGGGGCTGTTGTTTGAAAGTTGAATGGATCACTGCATGAATGAGACTTGTTGGAAGAATAGATTGCTACAGCGAGCTGCTTTGCTAGGTTGCAAGCCATAGCAAGCAACTAAGGCTATTCCATGGGAATAGTGCAGCAAAGTATGATGGGCGCAGCATGACGTATTGCAGTATGCAATGAGAGTATGATGGGCGCAACATAGTGCTATGAAGGGTACAGCCTAGTGCAGCTTGCCAGTGATGATGCAACATAGTAATGATTGGGTGCAACTCTGTGATGGCAGCAGCACAGTGATGAAAGCAGCTCGTGATGATGAGGTGCAGCACAGTGATGAGTGCAGCATGGTGAGGGAATCGCCTTAGAGAATCAGTTGAAGCAGTATGCCTTCACCTGAGTTCAGATCAGCTACCTCATGTGTTATCTTCTTAGTGAAGGTCTCTGCTCTTATTGTGACAAGTCAAAATGTTGACTTCTGATGTATATGTACTATCTCTCTCTGTTGAACTATGGCAGAACATAAGAAGAATTGATCAAGGGTTTCCCCACATTGGGGTTTGTCCCTAGCTGGCTCCACATCTTGCGTCCTCTTGCCTTGGCTTGTTTTTTGCAATTTATGTTTATGTTCTATCTGCATTTTACTATCGTGCTAAATGTGATTGCTAATCTGGAATTGATATTGAGCTAGTATGGAAAATTGAAGTAAATTTTCTCTCCGCATAGAATATACCTAACATTAACATGGTTTGAGAGCTGAGGTGAAGACCAAGCCCAAGCAAGAGTGAAAGAGCAATCACCGAAGACAGTCGGAAAGGACAAAAAGGCTCAATGGGTTCCTAATCCCTTTTCAAATTCACCAAGGGTGAAGTTGAAGCAAAGAAGATTATCAAAGTGGCGCAACGGAAGCATCTGGTGGCCTACCTACAGGTCACTTCACTGAGAAGTCCAGATCTAAGGGTGGAAGGAAAGGCAGATGCCTTGCTTGCAATGAGTTTGGCCATTATGCGAAGGAGTGTTCAAATAGAAGGGACACATCACTTGATAATGATATCAATCATACCAGGGGCATCTTCAATGATTAAAGGAATGATAGGGAAAAGGAAAAATGAATGCAGGTCATCAAGGAAATGGCCGACTCTTCAAAGAAAACAAGGAACTCCAGGTATGAAGAATCAAATGTTGTTTCTGATAAGCTAGGGGAGTATTATCTTATATTGGCCCTCTCCACTACTTCTCCAACGGACTCTTTGGGAACCTGGATTATTGATAGTAGTGCTTCAAGGTACTTCATCATATAGAAGGAAACTCTCTCTAATTTGATAGAGAAGGAAACAATCGTGGAGATTATACTTGGAGTCAATGCCACCTATCTCGGAAAGGGTATAGGGAATGCTACCCTTCAATTGAATGAGAGTAGCACAATTATTTAGTTCTTTATGTAGTTGATCTCAAGAAGAACCTAGTGTCCATTTCGGCAATGGAAGTCAAAGGTTTCAAGGTGGCATTGATCGATGGAAAGGTACGTGTTTGAAAATGGAATTTTCAAGATACTTTTACTCATGGGTTCAGGGTTGGTAATTTGTATCAAGTTGCAGGAAGTCCATTAGGGACCATGTTGTGTCACACATCTCTTCAATGGTACCAGAGGTCTGCTTATTATGGGGCCCTACCCGATGTGAGTCAGATGTTGACAGGGATGCCTGAATTCAAGAAGAGCATGAAGGTACATGCCCGAGATGTACCAAAGGAAATCTTACAAGGGAACCATTCCCCTCATGTAAAAGCAAGACCACAGATTTGAAACAACCCGAGGGGTTTGAGATTTATGATCGGGAATCTTATGTATGCAGGTGGAAGAAAGCCCTCCACGGCTTGAAGCAAGCACCCCGAGCTTGGTATGAAAGGATAGACAACTATCTGATGAAGCTAAGATTCACTAGGAGTGAAGCAGATCCTAGATGAGCAGGAAGCAGAAATCGGTTGCTTTGGGCACAGCTAAGGCCAAATACATAGTTACGAGTATGACCTCAATGAAGATGCCTGGTTGTGGAAACTCTTCAATGAGTTGTTTGGACATGTGCTGGATACCATCGTAATCTTTTGTGACAACCAAAGGGCGATCCGATTGTTGAGGAATCCCATCATCTATGATCGCTCCATGCATATAGACATCAGGTACCACTTTATCTGGGATATGGTACAGCGAAGAGCAAGGAGGCTCCTTCTTATTGAAACTAATGTGCAGGTCTTCGATATTCAGATGAAGCCCCTGGGAAAGGTCAAATTCTTAACTTTCTGAGAACGACTAGGAGTCGTGGAGAGGTTCTCTCCTGAAGGTCCTATATAACATGGACATTGAGCTCTGGGAGCTCTGGGAAAGGTCAAATTCTTAACTTTCCGAGAACGACTAGGAGTCGTGGAGAGGTTCTCTCCTGAAGTTCCTGTATAACATGGACATTGAGCTCTAGGAGCTCTGGGGGGCTTGGGGGTACATCGTGGAGCGATGAGCAACCATAGGGTGAATGGTTCAACCTTCCCCTACTGGTCTGTTATGTAGGCAGGATGAGTGGTTCATCCTTCTCCTACTTTGACAGTCATAGGGTGAGTGGTTCAGCGTTCCCCTAGTGATTTGTTGTGTACAGGGTGAGTGGTTCAGCGGTCCCCTGGGATACCCCTGGCGACATGTAGGCAAGATGAACGGTTCATCCTTCTCCTGCTAAGACATCCTACCCATGCGGTTTGGGACTCATGAGAAGTACCTCTCATCTAGCCAATGAGTAGGGAAATGAGGATAGGGACCATAGTAGTACCGATGGACACATTGTGTATCTACTGTACTCCCTATGTTAGGATAATATTGATCTGGGATCAACTGGAACTGACTTCAGGTCAGTAAGAGTGATATAACTCACTTTCTTTGGAACTAACAATGTAAAATTTGAAACGGGAATTGATACTGTTACCTGTTTCGTAGAGATAGCAAAAAAGTGACCTGATTTTGAAAAAGGGTGATGCAGAACACACGCTTTTTTAGAGCATAGTTTTTAGCACTTTAATTTTTTTAATGTACATTGCATTTTAAAATGGTAGTAATTTTCATGCTGATTTAAAAAAGTGGTAATTCTGCATCAGACTCTTTTTTTAAAAGACCTATTTTTTGACTTTAAATTTTCTAATGTATGAAATGTAAATAATTATTTTGTAAATTAAATAATTTTTTAAGAGGTCACTTTCTTCATATTTTCTTGTTTTTATTTTAATTTTAATATTTTTGTAGTGAGGTTTTTATTGTTTTGCATTTTTAGATTAGAAGGTCGATATTTTGAATTTTCGATATTCTACATATTTATACATCCTTAATTAATTTTTCAATCCACATGAAATAATTGTTTCTAAAAAACAATATTTTTTAACAATGGACATAAAAATAACCATTTTTAACATAAATATAACTAAAAAACTACACGTTTTGATAATTTTTTGCTAGAATTGACATGTCAAAATCACAAATTTTATACGAAAATTTTAACTAAAAATGGTTAAATAATAGTTTTTTTTATGAATTTCATGTCAAAAAAATAATAATAATCACTTTTTTTTAAAATAATGATTAACTTAAAAATTAATGCGAAAATCACATATTACAAATATTGAACGCATAACAGTATCAGTTCTCGTAATCGGAATCGAATAACCACCGCCCGACTGCCCATGGGGGTGGCTATCCGATTCTCGGAATCGGATAGCCACCACCCGGCCACCCCCACGGGTGGCCGAGCAGTGGCCATCTAATTCTGAGAATCAGATAGCCACCGTCCGGCCACCCCCACGGATGGCTGGGAAATGGCTATCCGATTCTCGGAATCGGATAGCCACCCACATGGGCAACTGGGCGATGGCTATCCGATTCCGAGAATCGGATAGCCACCCACATGGGCAACTAGGCGATGGCTATTCGATTCCGAGAATTAGATAACCACCCCCACGAGCATCCGGGCGATGGCTATTCAATTCCGAGAATCAGATAGCCACCCCCACGGGCGATCGAGCGATGGCTATTCGATTCTGAGATTCAGATAACAACCCCCACAGGCGGTCAGGCGGTGGCTATCCGATTCTCGGAATCGGATAACCACCCCCTGACCGCCCATGAGGTAGATATCCGATTCTCAGAATCGGATAGCCACCGCTCGGCCGCCCCCACGGGCGGCGGAGCGGTGGGGGCAGCGGAGCAGTGGCTATCCGATTCTGAGAATCAGATAGCCACCACCCGGCCACCCCCACAGGCAACTAAGTGGTGGCTATCCGATTCCGAGAATCGAATAGCCACCGCCCAACCGCCCGTGGGGGTGGCTGAGAAGTGGCTATTCGATTCTCGGAATCCAATAGCCACCGCCCAGCCGCTCATGGGGGCAGTGGCTGATAAAATTGTTTTTTTAATAAAAAATAAATTTTGTTAAGTATGTTTATTGTATATATATATATATATATATATATATATATTTTAAAAAAAAAATTTAATTATATATATATTTGTAAAATATATATATTTTAAATATTTTAAATGTTATTTTAAAAAATATCAAAAATATATTTAGCTTTTTTTAATTTTAATGTTTTTTTGAAAATGGTGTTTAATTTGAAAATATGTATTTTTTAAAAATTTTAATTGTTTTTCAGGTTTTTATTTTATTTTTAATTTCAACGTATTTTTGTTTTCTAGGGTTTTTTGAAAATGTTTTTAATCTTAATTTTTGTAGTTTTTTTAATTTTTTTAGTTTTTCTTAATGCTTTTTTAAAATTTCCTATTTTTACTTAATTTTTTTTTCCAAATTTTTTTGTGGTTTACCACATTAAAATAAAATGTTATTTTTTTGAAAATATGTTTTTCTTATTATTTATTTCTTTAAATTTTTTTAATTTTTTAATTCTTATATTTTATAGGTTAATTTTGTTTTTTTTTACATTTTTATGATTGATTTTTTTTTAATTTTATGTTTTGTTTTTAATATATATTTTTATTTACGTTTTGGTATTTTTTTTAACTTTTTTTGTGTTTTTTTTCATTGTTTTTATTTTTGTTTTTATTTTTAATTTTATGTTTCATTATTTTTTTGAAATTTTAATGTTTTTCGGAGTCATAACAAAATCTTTTACACCATTATTTCAAAATGTTGAAAATTTACTCAAAAAAATAAATAAATAAATAAAAATAAAAATAAAAAAATGTTATTCGAGCATCAACACTTTTCGTTTTGATGGTGTTTTTTGCACATAAAAATTCGGTTTTACTGGCATATTTTTAAAATGTTGAAAATTAACCCTAAAATAAAATCCATCGTTCTATTATTAGCACTTTTCATTTTCAGGTTGGTTTTTGCACAAAAAATTCGTTCTCACTGCCATTTTTAAAACATGTTCAAAATTGACCCTAAAAACAAACCATCGTTCTAGTATACACACTTTTCGTTTTTAGCATTGTTTTTCATGTTTTTTCGGGGTTTTTTGCGCAGAGTTCTTGTTTTGAGTTTATAATTCCCGTTTCAAAGTTTACGTTGTTAATTGATTTCGGATCAGTAAGAGTGGTTTGACACACTCTTTTTATTAGGAACTGATTTCGGATCAGTAAGAGTGGTATGAGACACTCTCTGTTATATGGGACTGACTTTGGGTCAGTAGAGGATGGTATGATACATTCTCGATCACTTCTTCTTCTTCTTAGTTCAGCAGAGCAGAGCAGTGCAGGGCACTGATGGCAAAGATAGTACAATCTGGCAGATGGATCAACTGATGGAGTTCTCCCTAGTTGAGAGGGAGTGTTAAAATTGGCAACTAGGGCCAAACTCCATGTGGGTCTACTTATTCATGGCAGCTGATATTTTTCTTGGATTCCTCTCATCAAGAAGTGTAGGATTGATCTAAAGATCATCCGATTCTGACATGTATTCATGGAGGTATGAATTTATTTGTGTTATGGGACAATTCGTCAAGGTCGGCCAACAACCAAATTGCCCCCACTTCTGCTCGACGTTTTAGTATAAAAAAAGGTGGCTTGCTAGTCATTTGAACACACTCTTCTTGTGATCTTGTCCTCTCCATTTATCTTTAGGTTTTGGTGGGAGGAGAGATCCTAAGAGACTACACTACCCTAAGAAGAGTTTCCCTAGATCAAAATGTAGCCATGGAAGAAGCCTTAGTGTTATCATGGAGAAGGCTCTACGCTGTCAGGGAGAAGGCTAAACGCTACCATAGAGAAGCTTAACATTGGTATGAAGAAGCCCTAACCGTTGGCCTAATGATGCCCTAACTAACACGCAGTCATGAAGGCAGAAGCCCTAACGCAGTCAAGGAAGAAGGTAATATCATAGGCTACAGCAAGGAAGTGATTCCTAAGTAAAGACTTCTAGACACTGATATATGAGGATCATGTTATGCCCTAGCCACAGGTATAAAGGGAGTTTATGTAGCAGAGGAGACCTTTCTACGCAGCAAGGAGATGTCATCTAAACTGCAATCACTAGAAGCCTCTATGCTGCCCTAAAATGAAGGTTCTATGCAATATGACGTAGGATTCTTGCACGCTGGGCAAAGGAGCCCTTAACTACCCCTAGACGCTGTCAAAAGGAAGACGGTTCAAGTGTGCCCTAACCGCAGTCTTATGTGTCACAAGCTGGTGCCCTAGACGCAATCAACACACAATCCATGGAGGGAACTAAGCCGCAGTTAAGGAGGGTGCTATAGGCAGCTCAAGGTGGCTCCAAACAGCAGCATGTAAATGTGCACTAGGACGCAGTCATTAGAGGCCTCAATCCGCAGTTGAGGAGGATTGTTCGAGGTAGCTCTTACTCGCTGTTTTCAAGAGGAAAGCAATTGGTTGCTGTCCTGAAAGAAGTCTTACACAGTCATCTAGCCACTTGTTGTAGGTGACATCATGGTTACGTTTTGGTATGATATGCTAAGCATAAGTATTCAATTAAGAGAAGCTATGGGGTTGTTGTTTGAAGATTGAATGGATCACTGCATGAATGAGCCTGTTGGAAGAATAGATTGGTACAGCCCGCTGCTTTGCTAGGCTGCAAGCCATAGCAAGCAGCTAAGGTTGTTCCATGGGAATAGTGCAGCATAGTATGATGGGTGTAGCATGATGTATTGTAGTATGCATTGAGAGTATGATGGGTACACCCTAGTGCAGCTTGCCAGTGATGATGCAGCATAGTAATGATTGGGTGCAGCTCTGTGATGGGAGCAGCACAGTGATAAGAGCAGCTCATGATGACAAGGTGCACCACAATGATGAGAGCAGCATGGTGGTGGAATCACCTTGGAGAATCACTTGACGCAGTATGCCTTCACCTGAGTTCAGATCAGCTACCTCATGTGTTATCTTCTTAGTGAAGATCTCTGCTCTTATTGTGACAAGTCAAAATGTTGACTTCTGATGTATATGTACTCTCTCTCTCCGCTGAACTATTGAAAAACATAAGAAGAATTGATCAAGGGTTTCCCCACATTGGGGTTTGTCCTTAGCTGGCACCACATCTTGTGTCCTCTTGTCTTGGCTTGTTTTCTGCGATTTATGTTTATGTTCTATCTGCATTTTACTATCGTGCTAAATGTGATTGCTAACCTGGAATTGATATCAAGCTAATATGGAAAATTGAAGTAAATTTTCTCTCAACATAGAGCATACCTAAATTAACAAGTTACAAAGTAGAAAGAGGTACTAGATTTCTTGCACCTATACATGGCAGCAAGTGTTCAATCTCCTGATCTGTGTCTTGGCTAACGATGGCTTTCTCCCTTCAGCTACTTCCCCCATCTCTGTCACTTCTACACCTTTTCCTTGGATTTTGTCTACTTAAAAAGTCCCAAAGGTAGTTAGGTTAGGGGTATGTGTCTTATGCAACATGGCCTCTTTCTAACTTGTTTCTGACCCGATTCATTATGGATCGTTCTTACTTCTGGTTCAGGATAATTATTCTGTGTTAGCAGTATGATATCTTCAATGGTTTGATATTGGAAACATTAATAGTAAGCTAAAAAATTAAATCGTAGAAACATATAGATATTAAATACCCGAGTATTTTAATAGCCTAGTATATCTGTGATCATTACTAAAATCAAAATCCTTATTTGACATTGCTGTGGCAAATTAGTTTAGTACTTATTTTCTTCATTCCTAAAGCTTGGGACTAACTTCGTGCTCTTGATTATCATAATCAGCCTGTATAGGTTTGAAGAGTTGGGTATTGGAGTATCAGTACTGCAAGAACTGCAGAATCCAGAGTTGATTGAGTTTGAGCTAAACCTTGCTGCAAACGCAACAGCAAGCCACCGTGATGTTTTTGAACCATATCCAGCCTTTTTGCTAAGAACGTGGGAAATTAGGAAGCGCTCTGGATTTTTCAGCGACTATACATCTAGTGGAAGCATAGGAAGTCTAGAAGCAAGCAATTCAACGGACGTTAGAACCCCACAAGGAATTGACAATGCAGGGAAGGGGCACGTGGATAATAAAAATTTGCAACTCTTGCACTCCTTAATACAATCATTTCCCTCAGTTGAAGAGATGCAAAAATGTACCGGTGATCTTGAATTAATGTTAAAGCTTGGTGCATCCTGGCTTAATTCCAATGGGAATAAGTTCTCTGAAGAAGATTATGCTGAAAATATATGGCTTCCGTACAATGTCCTTAGATATGTGTTGTTTACAAACAGGTTGTCAATGAATATCCTTAAGGAAAAAATCAGGTTGAATGTGCCGAGTTCTCTCCACCAGTTTGCAGTATTTTATAACTCCGAGAGGGAGCAGTACTTTGATCATCAGAAGGCAATAGAAGGATCTATCTTTGCATTCCATGGAATTCATGTAACTGGTACTCTATCATAAGGTAATTTAGTTCTGCTATTATTTTCTGTTTTCTGCATATACTCTGTGAGATCTTGTTTCACAAATGAATAACAAAGGAAATAATTTTTTATGTTTTCTTTTATGTGATTTTTATGGTTTTTAAACAGAAGAGCAACTTGACATCCTTAAGAAAGAAAAATACTCCCCACGCTTGAAAATATATCAATTGTATAGACAAAAGATGCCTTTACCATGGTGAAAATTGGGATTAAATAGCCTAAGAGATTGCTATCACCCTTTCAGGGTTATAAAACTTCAAAATAACATTTTTCAACTACTTCATTTTAAGAATGATATTTAAAACTAATTAATAGAGAAGGCCTTTAATGAAGCCCTTATTAAGTGACTTGAGGCCTAGTAATGATATTTAAGGACAATTTAAGAGTATTTAGGACTTTTTAAACGGTATACATACTTTAAGTCAACTGAAATTCGTTTTACTTTTTTGTTTTTCGAAGGAAACTTCCCTGTGGCTTTGCAGGGAGTTGCTATGACTGCATGCCATTCATTTGGAGGTCCCCTCATCTGGGACAGTACCTATTTGTACAAGTGGCATTTTCTCAATGGCCATTCAAAATCCTTAGGTGGCTAAGCCCCATTGCTACATTTCAGTTGGGTTCTAGATTTGCAAAGCATAATTGGAGATGATGTAAAAACAGTCACTACAACTTAACAATCCTCACACTGAGTTATTATCAAGCATGCCATTATTTTCCCCCTTCCAGATAAAGTGGAACATTTTGATTCTACTAAGATTCCATGTAAATTGAATTTCTGAAAATCAACAGCAGTTGCCTCCTACCAACACTGCCTTCCAACTGGTAAGAGCATGCATCATGGAATTGCAAAAACCTGAAATTTAATTTTGAAGTACCATGGATTTCAGAAAATCAAAGAACAACTTCAGAAAATAATCTTTTCCAACATAAGAGGCACAAGAGGGTGAAATATGCCCATTTTAACAAGTCATGGACCTATTACCACCCAAACTAGCAGTCTTGTCAAGGCCCATACAAGATGCTACGATAGCACTGTTGACTCAAAATCTATTAGGTCTTGTGAGATGCCTCACAAGGCAAAAGCCAGACCAAGACACAACAATGAGGTGGATGCTACTGTCACCTCAACAATCCACCTCTTGCTCTTTAGTGAAATTTCACCACACGGGAGGCTTCCCAGTTTATGTCACCTAAAGTATGTTCTAGGTCTAGGGTTTAAAGGTGACACTTCAATAAGCTTACCCAAGGTACTCAGGCTAAGAAAAAGGCTCGATTCTATTGGATAAGGAGTAGTGTACTTATGAAGTAGCCTATAAAGATGGACTTCTAGCCTAGGGTTTTCAATGCATACTTTCAAAATTAGCCCAACTAGGCATACAAGAGAGAGAAAAGGTTTGCTTAATGATATGATCAACAATAGGAAAGGAAAACCTTCAAAATGACCCTAAGTTGAAGCCTTAGTGCAGAATTAGTGTTTTTCAAGCCCTAGAATTGCCTAGGGTTGATGATGTCAGCCCTAAGGAAGGACTTCCAATCATGCAAATTGCTAGATTTTGGTATTTTAAGGCTCAGTAAGGTAGAACGACCTCCAACCAGCTCAACATCATGCCCTAGTTGAATTCGGCCTCAAACCCTAATCCTAGTGGTTTACCTTGAAGGGCCGAAATTTTAGGAGGGAGAGAAAAAGTAAAAGTTTTGTGATTTTTGACCATCATTATGGATGCTAGTCCCTTCTATCTATTGAAAAATGTAACTAGGTTCAGTCTTCATAATAACATGTGTATTTGTGATTTTATGTAATTGATGTAAAGAAGAAAAATAAAATTATTATTGTAATGCTTGTCTCATGGGTTTCATGAGCAAGGAATTTTATTTTTAGTAATTTCTCCCATTGGGAGCCCTTATGATTGGTCTCATGGGTTTCATGAGCAAGGAATTTTATTCTTGGTAATTTCTCCCATTGGGAGCCCTTATGATTGGTCTCATGGGTTTCATGAGCAAAGAATTTTATTTTTAGTAATTTCTCCCATTGGGAGCCCTTATGATTGGTCATAAAGTCAAATTGAGTCAATGTCATGTATGAAGGACCCTTCTTGGGCATGTTACATTTGTATATGAGTCAATGAAAGAGTCAAATAGCCCTCCAAGACCAAGCTCAAGCATCTCCTTCAAGTCGGCCTTAAATGAAATAATAAATTTGCTCCAAAAGATATGTCGGCTCACCCATAGTTCAAGTCGTCTTATTATGGATGCTCCAACCACTATAAATAGGGCAGCTCGACCTCATTTCAGAGACAAAATTTCAGTCAAGGAGAAGTCTGCAATAGGAGGTGCGAAGTTCATCAAGGAAGCCTATAACCAAGCAAAGGAAGGAAAAATATAACCGAGGTCATTTTTTATTTCTTTTGGGTTGATCTACTCCATACGTGTGAAGAAAGGGTGTTGTCCACTGCAGAAGAAGCCGAGGTATCATAGTCTCCTTTGAAGGACAAATTAAGGAAGAGAACAAGTTCATTATCAAGCCGAGTTGCCAAGGAAGCTGCCTCCACCTAAAGCGAAGGGAATCAAGGTTCCAAAGTTGATAATTTACCTCATAATAAAGAAATACTCATGGTTCTCAACTTTTCAATATGAAAAACTACATTTTGAAGTTATAAGTGATTATAGCCTGATTATTGTAACTACCTTTGTTAACTAAAAACAAAAACTTACTTTACTTCGGCCTATCAGTTGTTAGGCGACAACTGCTAGTTCCAGATCTGTATGATTTAGTCACTAGAGTGGCACGCTTGATGGTAACTAGTCAAGCTCATCTAATTCACCAACAATGTTGTCAAGTTCTTTTACAATTTCTTCTTGAATACCCTCTTGGTGCCAAGATACTGCAACAACCCTTGTATTTCTTAGCGATTCACCATTTTGTACTAGTGATTCGCCGTGATTTTACAAGATAATATAATTTGGTGAGAGATTCGCTAAAAAATATATTTACATATTATATTATTAATAAAATCACCTTCCATTTTTCCTATGTATCATGGGGATTCGCCCATTTATTATACATATAAATTTAGGTGGGTTCTTAAAATTTTCCCTGCCCAGGGTTGATTTCCAAAGTTGGCTTCCTTTATTGCATGTCTCACTCAATGTCCCTACTGCATGAGGCACCATAGTCAGCATTGACCACTTTGCACTATGTACCACCTGCAAATGTAGGGAAATGCACGAGGGTTTCCAAAAGTTTTTTTTTCAGAATAAAAATAAAAAGGTCATTTCTGGCCTATAAAACACTTGGGATAGTACCTACCTTAATATCCTTAAAGTGCTGCCAAGATATTTCTCTCAACCAAGGAAGTGTGAAAATCATAAAGATCTATTATTTGGAAACTTTTGTTAGTATTGTATAAATATACATTATTGATGATATAAAACATTTGTTGACAGTTTCTAAGCCAAGATAAGGATCACATATTAGAACCTCTACGGTCCACAGCTTAATGTGCTCCAACCAAAATAATTTGCTCCATTTTAAAAAAGCTATGTTTATGAATATTTACTTGTCTGCAAAAAAAACATGCTAAATTGTATGTGTATGATCTTCCACCCTTACCTTGGGAATGATCAGATCTTCCCTTAGCAGATCTTTCTCTTATTGTTTAAAACATGTCTCGTTTTCAACAGTCCTTGGACGTTTCAAGGATTTTGTTTACAAGAGGTTTCTAGTTTAAATTTCTGACTTCCACCAGGGCTTTGAATGATCATGTTTAGGTTCCGAATGGTGAGAAGCATTTCTGTTGAGAGAACTTAACTTCTTCTTTTTTCCTGATCTTCTAAGATTTTGTTAAAACCGAAGAATCAACATTCCTGTACTTTGCTTTGTGTTTCCCACAGACACACACTGAATGTATCACTACCATTTCTACTTAAAATAAAGTGATGCGAAACTTTTCTACGGGAAAAATAAATCTTACACCCTCACCTGCAAAACTGAGTTCGACATCCCCTACTGATATTTGCTCGTAATATCTCTCCCAGTTCAGAATGCATTCGCTTAACAATCCATTCACTTCATGCACATATAATGAAAAGTGCAAGTGCTGATCTCAGTCTTATAGACCATTCTGGCTCTCTCGAGATTTATACACTCCAACCAAAAATTAATGAGATTTATGCCAATCTGGCATGATAAAAATAACCCCGGAAAGTTCATTATTCTGTATGAAAAGGAAGCAGAAAGGCAATTTCATCGTTGTCATGGTTACAGCTATGACTTCTACATCGTGGCTTCAGATTAGCCTATGGAAAATTAGTGGTGTACATAAAAGGAATTACCTTTTTGAGTAGAAAATTCATGTTTCCGCGCAAGAGTTCCATTACGATTGTGTAAGATGTTTCACCGATTTTCTTTATTAATTAAGAATTTGTTTCAGTGTGATGGTATACAGTAGTGCCGCCCTAAAAGTCAAGCAACTTTATTCAACAACAAAAATCCGTAGCCACAAAAGATTCATAGGCAATAACCAAAACATTCGCTGTGAAAACGTAAATCACTGTCTCTATGGCTATGGATTTGCAGCGAGTTGTAAGCAAAATCTCAATATCCTTCTAAATGGCAAAATTCAAATCCCAATTAGCACATCACTAATAAATCCACATGAACTGGAAAGGGAATAATATTCAAAAACCGTGGGATCTACGGGGATCTGAAAGTCTAAATATTGAAATTTGGATTAGTAAGATACAATACCTCTTTCCATGGCGCTGCACGAAAGGGGAATTTTTTGCATCCTCCTCTGTGAAATCAAACCATCAACAAACCGTAAATACATACAGATAATCAACTACTCCTTTACTTCAGGCAAGACTGCAAAGGAATACGTAACGGAGATCAGGGAAGATACCTGTCAAGCCAAGGGACATCTTGGTTACGATGGTGAATGTAATGCCAAAACCGACCAGAAATGGCCAGTTTCTGTTCAATTCCCTCTTCAAAAACACCCTCATTGGCTCGTTCAAACCCATTGCTCTGCTCTGCTCAGCTCCTGACCAAACCCTGCCGGAATGCACAAACTTCTATGGCAATTACTCCCTGCTTTATTCAAATTACTCAACGATGTCGGTCTTTCCAGGCAATCTTTTTAAGTTAATTTTTTCACAGGTTCAGTTAAATTTCAATTTTGCATCGCGGTATTGTCGAAATCGGTTTGCCAAGATTTGCATAGGCGCATACTCTGCACACTGCGAAGCACAAATTGTAGCAAGGCGAAGGCGAAGCACAAATTGTAGCAACGACTCTGAGATCCACGCGAGTGAACGACCCAGTGACCGTCTACAGTACCACCAGTTCAGTCTCACTTGTCGGAAGCAAGCTCCGCAAATTTAGTTAGAGTATTTCGAGAGGAGAGGGGTTAGAATCGACATCAAACCATTTCTATTCCACGACCGGCAATACCGGCAAAGCAAAGATTTCGAAGGGTGTTGGTTTCAAATCTCGGCAAAGCATACACTGGTAACAAAATGATATTGTTAATTCTCACGAGAGTTTAATGTTTGATGGAAGAGGAAAAAAAGAGAGAATAAAAAGAGGATGATTTTAAACTTACTTTTTATTGGAGATTGTTTCGCAGAATTTCAGAAAAGAAGAGCACATAGCAATTATTTTAAGAATTTGTACTAAAAATTTTGTGGGAATTTTTCTGCTGCATTTTTTTTTACAAGTTTCTTTTGCAGAGACAATGAGTTCTCGTTTATTCAATGTAGTTGTATGAGCAGCGTGAGCAGAGTAGTGTGGTCAGCAGTGAGCAGTGTGTGAGCAGGGAGCTTTTATGCAGCAGAAGTATCGAGTAGCAAGCAAGGAGCAGTAAATGAATTCAAACATGACAAAGGAACAAGAAATTTCAAAACATGTGGAGACAAGTGATTTAAGACAAGTGAAAATGGCCTCATCCGCCAAAGCTGGGAAGTGGATTTGGGTCAATGCCAAACAATGTCGGGGCATTTTAAAACGAAGAATAGCCCGTTTAAAATGGGAGCAAACAAGGAAGAAACGGTTTAAAAAGAAAAGTACTGAAGCCCTTCGCAAAAAACACTCAAACAAATCTCCTCTACGAGCACGTGGCAACAAGAAGTCTAAAGGAAAAGCCATTGATAATTCAGCCTAATATAGTCCCACATCCACACCTCTCACCTGGTCATTTGATCTTTATGTGAAAGAATTGTTAAATGCAAAACAAAGGTTGGAGGTTTTAGAAACTAAAGGGCATGAAAGAGATCAGAAAATTTATATAATAACAGTTGAGAACAATGCTTTAGCAAAAAACAATAAAGTTTTAAAAGAATAAGTGGCATTGCTACAGGAAGCTCTCCTGATAGGGAAGACAGAATGGCAATAAGTGGCATTGCTACAGGAAGCTCTCCTGATAGGGAAGACAGAATGGCAACGCATAAAAGCAGATGTGCAAAACATAAAGAAATCTAGAGGGGAAAGTACAAAGGTGGTGAATGTGAAATCATCCTAGGATAAAGGGAAAATGATTGCTCATAAAAGCAGATGTGCAAAACATAAAGAAATCTAGAGGGGAAAGTACAAAGGTGGTGAATGTGAAATCATCCTAGGATAAAGGGAAAATGATTGCTCAAATAAACAATCGTGAAGAGAACGCAAGAGAAGAAACGAAAGGAGATTCCGCCGAAGTTTCCAAAACTTGGGCTCAAGTTATTAGAAATTCTGCTAATTAGAAAGGAGAAACAAATATTCAGGTTGACAACATGCAAGATAGTGAAGGCAAGGAAAGACAAAATAGGGCAGCAAACATAATTATTAAAGGGGTGAAAGACTATTGGAAAAATGAATGTACTCTTGACCTTGCAAGAAACCTCTTGAATGACAAGTTGCTATGGCAAGGACAAATATGCCAAGCATGGAGGGTGGATAAGTTTAATAGGGAGAGAGTCAGGCCCATAAAAGTCATTATGCCTAGCTTGCGTGATAAATATATCATTTTAACCAAGAAACATCTTTTGAGGGGTTCTCGTTTTTTCCTAGAAGATGATTTAATTGTAAAACAACAGGAGGAAAGAAGGGGGGGAATTTTAAAGGTTAGGGCAGCAAGAGATGAAGGCAAAAGAGCATGGATTTACAAAGGCAAAGCTGTGATAGCGCGATTTGGACCTTCTTCCAAAACAAAGCAGCAAGATGGTAATAAAGAAGAGGTAACAAACTCTTCAACAGGGAATCAGAAAGCAAGGTTAGTATGGGAACGCAGAGACAAAGACTCAAATGTGAGTCTTGCATGTCAAAATAAATAGCAATCAAGTCATACCCAGGTTTCCTTAAGATTAGTTTGTTGGAACTGCAAAGGTTACCCATGGAGACGGGGACCTGGGTTAGGGCCTATTGCGAAAGATAGAGACATAATTTGTCTCATAAAAACACATGAGCATGAAGGGTGCAAGACACCTCTGTTTGAAGGATACTGGAAGATGGAAGTGTGGAACAAGGCAGCACGGAATGGCAAAGGGCACGGAGGTATCATGGTTTTAGTAAGGGAGAAAGAAGGTCATCTCATTCAGTTAGAAAAAGAAGACTCAAATAAGCAATTCATTTGGTTTAAAATATCATAAAATGGAAACCACATCAGAATTGCAGCATGTTATTTTGTGCCGCAGGTTTCAAAAATCTACAAAGGTAGAGGGCTTGACCACAAAGATCCATTTGCAGCCTTAAAAGCGGATATTGCAATATATTCGCAGCTAGGTGAAGTCCTTATAGTGGGTGATTTCAATGCTAGGACTGCAAGTGAGCAAGCTAGCATTCTTTGTTGTAAAGATGATTATGTCCCTATTTGGCTTACAAAAGAAAGTAATCATCAATGGGAAAAAAATTCAGAGGACAAGGGCTGCAATCTCTTTGGTGAACAATTGCTTACTCAATGTGGGGCCTTTGATTTAGTCATTTGTAATGGCTTGACTAGATGGGCAAAATCTGATAATTTCACTTCCAATACTTACAATGGACCAGGTGTGGTAGATTATGTAATTTGCTGGCATGGTTTGTGTGAGAAAATGGAGGAAGTTTTGATTGGAGATCAGTTGTGGGACTTGAAATCAGATCAGAAGCCAATTTATTTATGTTTCTCTTGGATTGGAAAGAAACAATTAGAGTCAAAAATTCAGCATGTCCAACAAAATCTCCCACAGGGCATAGTTCTTTGACCCCAAAAAATTGTAATACCTTCAAAATGACGCTAGAGAGGCTCTTCGAGAAGGAGAAAATTACAATTCAAAGCCTTCATAGTCATGAATTAACACATTTACTTCAATGCGCACTTGCAAAGCGCAAAAGAGCAAAAATTAAGAAGTCTGAAACAAATTGCTTTCCGGTTAATGCTTGGTTTGACGAGGAATGCAAAAAGGCAAGGAGAATGTGGAAGAGTCAAACAAGGATAACATAAAGCTCAAAGCTTACAAACAATTATTAAGCAAGAAAAAGGTCGATTTCATGTTTTCAAGGAGGGAAGAACTAATCTTCCTTGGGAAAAATAATCCCAGATTATTTTAGAAGGAGCTCCAACCGAAAAAGATACAAATTGGAAATAATATAACAGCTTATAAATGATTTGACTATGCAAGACAACTCTATGAGCAGGTTCCTAAGGTTGACCCTCCCCCCTTGGTCAACACTGATACTGAACTCTTCACAGTACAAAAGGTAGAGATGGGTATCAAGAAGTTGGGTGCTGGAAAAGAAAAAGACTTGGTTGAACTCCAAGCAAAATATCTAAAGTGGGGCTCAAAGATTCTTGCACCTCACATTACAAAAATCTTCAACAACATCATACAACAAGGGCTCCCCATAGATTGGACAACTAGTCTGGCAATACCTCTTTTCAAGAGCGGTGACGTTAATAATCCTTCCAATTATAGGATCATCATGATAAACCCTTTGTTTGCAAAGCTATTTGGAAGCATGCTAGAAAACAAAATTAGCAAGTGGGCAAAAGAAAGAGATAAGCATGCTAAAGGGCAAGTAGGTTTTAGACCTAAACATTCCACAATTGATCATTGTATAACTTTCAGGCACATCATTGAAAAATTTTGGGAGAAAAAGGAAAAAGTCTTTTGTTGCTTTGTTGATTTCAGAAAACCGTTTGATTTGGTTACTAGGGATAAGCTTTGGCACATAATAGAGGAACATAAGGTTCCTAAACATTTGAGAGCAGTTGTGCATAGGTTGTATGAAGAGGTGAAAGTCAACATTAGAACTTCAACAGGGATTTCTGAAAGTTTTAGAAGCGATATCAGGGTCAAGCAAGGTTGTCCACTGTCTCCGACTCTTTTTGGTTTATATATCGACAAGCTTGAGGAGCGGTTAAATTAGCAAGGGGGTGATGGTATCTATTTGGGCAAGTTTGTTATAAGGCTTCTTTTGTATGCAGATGACCTTATTCTGATTGTTAAATCGGCTCTTGGTTTGCAAGAGCACTTAATATCCTTTGAGCATTTTTGTAGAAGTGTGGGGATGCAAGTCAATATCAGCGAAATGAAAGTAGTGGTCTTCTATAAGAAAAGAAAACATAACCGGAATAAGTTCTATTTTGAAGGCAACATTCTCGAAGAAATTGTGGATTGTAAATACCTCAGAATTGACTTCAACAAAAATCTAAGCTGGAATGGTTGTAGAAAGAAAAGAACTTTGGGGGTTTGGAAAGCATTTTATGCTTTTCAAAATAGGTGTAGAGAGGCAAAGTTATGGGACTGGAAAACCACTCAAAGTCTTTTTGGGCTTCTAGTGATTCCGCTGATTCTCTATGGTTGTGAACTATGGGCCAACAGAACATCCAACATGCAGTGGAGACAAATTGAGAAAATTCAGAAGCGTTTGATTACAAACAAATTTAAGATTAAAAGTGCAGTTATGATATCTTGTTAAGTGAAACAGGGACTGCTCATATTGAAGCAATTGCTATGGTGCGAGTCATAAGGTTTTTAAAAAAATTTGAGCAAACAGAAGAGGGTAGATGGCCTAAGGTTGTCTTTAATGATAGATTGTGCAAGAGCAAAAAAACTTAGATGCAACAAAATAACAAATGGTTTAGTAAATGGGGTATTTGCTTGAATGCATGTCCCATAAACAAAAAAGAGATAAAAGTTTTTGTTATAGCCAAGTTCCACAAGCATACTTGGGATAAGGAGTTAGGAAGAAAGAAAAATTATTATATTGAAGTGTTTAATCCCACTCATAGTCATCAACCAAAAGCATACATAGAGGCTAATATCTATTGGAGAGCCAAAATTCTTATTGCTCAGTTAAGGACTAATTCTCATCAACTCCGTTATAAAACAGGGTGTTGGGAAAGGCCAAAGGAAGTGTGGAAGGAAACAGTATGCATTTTTTGTTCTTCCTGAAAAGTGGAAACAGAAAAAACATTTCATTTTAGAATGTGAGGCCTTCAAAGACAACAGGGAAATTTATGCAGATATGCTGGCAGCTAGCTCTTGGGATAATCTATTTAGCGAGGGGTTTGTCGAAAAGCTGGGAGCATTTATTTTGAAGCTTCACAGAAAAAGGGTCGAAGGCATCAAGCATATGAAGAAACAATCTGCCCCATAGGCTATCTTTAGCCTCGTGAATGTTAAAATAACTTCTAAGTGCCCCCGGAAACCTTTGTTTTCTCTATTATGTATAGAGGCTTTCTTTTCTGAGGAATAATAGACAATACTATTAATTGGTTTGGTTTGTGTGGAATTAATTAATGGGTTTGTGTGTAGTTTAGTTATTTCTAGATTTTAGATTCGAAATTCATGGATAGAATTTGAGACTATAGTCATTTGTTGGGATTATATTGGGTTATGTTGTGGATTATATTGTGTTATGGTGTGGTAAAGTTTGATAAAGTCTTGTATAATTTCGGTAATGGTATTTTATATTTTGGTATATTATTTTTTTATTCAAAAAATGAATTAGCCTTAGCCTAGGCTAAGCCTAGCCAAGGAAAAAAAATGAGACATTATTTATAAATGTAAGATAGATGTCCACAAATGGGCATAGAATAAAACTGATTGAACGTGTGTAGGGTTTAAATATTCACAAATTTAGAATGGGTGTCCACAAATGGGCACAAAATAAACATCATTGAACTTGTGTCGGGTTTAAATAATGGTGATAAGCATTGGAGTGAAAATGGTATATAGTAATACTAACGATATGTGTAGTAAGACTTTGCATGTGATGTTGGTGTTCACATTTGTGGTGTTTGTACAATGGTGTTACTTGTTTATGTAGGGTGTACAGTTAACCATTAGTTCTCACAAAACATTGGAGTGGGTATAATGATATTTATTCTTCAAAGACAAAGGTAGTGGCTTTTTTATTAATATAATAACAAATTAATTTGTTATGGGATAAACGTATATACTTGCTTGTACGAATCATTTAATCATGAAAGCAAATTTCACTTTGCTCATGGAGTCTAATGACATAGGAAGTCAATGTTCTCATTATTTTGAAACTCTTATGGATTTTTTTAAAGATCTGCCTGCATTTAAAATTGGGAAAAACCTATAAAAACATTATTCCATCATGCACAAAATTTAAATAATGTTGGAATTCTAATCATACTTCAATTTTTTATAGAAAACATACCAAAACTATCACGAAAAAATAAAGTATTTTATTAGAAAATTATCTTACTCCATGCCTACCACCTCCTTCCTACATGGGTACTTGTGTGCATAATAATAAATAATAAACAATCATATACATTATCCATAAAATGGTTTTATAACCCTTTCGCTAATTGTAAAATCCAAATTGATAAAATATGTATACATTTTATTGGAATGAGGAACGGGGGCGCGACGGAGACTAGGGTTTCTCAAGTTTTTGGCTTTCCACATGTTGTCGACGAGTTTCAGGGCTCTGATAGAAACCCAGTGCTTTTGACAAGGCAAGGAGAATGGATGCAAGGCTTTCCATAGCACAAAGTTTGGCTTTTATCGTCATCATTGATTAGAGGGGGGGTTTCTTTCACTAACTATGCAGTTAGATGGACCTCTGAGGGCGTATGTGGGAGGATTATATCCTAGAATCATCTTCTTGTGCTAGTATCTAAACGCCTTCTTTCTTTTGCATTGTCTATATCTATTGTGTTCATTATAAATGTGTGGTGATCGCGTCCAAATATTTGGGTGCTTTTGACAACTTGGGCTTTGTACTGGCCTTTATTTCGTCCTTGTTCATTTTGCCTGTATCTTCTTACTTAAGCATTGTTGCAATTGGGGAGGCATCCTCTTTTGTGCACTCCTTGGTGGTTTTCAACCATGCGACTCCTTTCTCTCAGCCATGGATCGAGACTCCACTTTTTTAGACAAAGAATAATTTGAAGGCATTGTTTCATATTTTTATTAAAAGCCCTAGCAGGAAGACCTCAGTGTTTTGAGTGAGAGATACATTTTTTTGTCTCTTCCCTCAAATAATTTATTCATGGCAAATGGGACATGCCTACACACTTTCAATGTTTGCAATTTGAAGGCAAGGTTCTACATGACACTTTACAACTTACAGATTATCATATTACTAGAAACTCAAACATCATTCTTAACTCAAGGTTGCATAGGGGCGCTAATGGAGCTCGAGCTTCAAATGAACCTTGTCTCTTTCAAAGAAGTAATTCAAGGGAAGATCTCTACCCCTGCAAATCATAACCAAAACATTCTAGGCCCCTATATTGTTGACCAAATGGAGAAATCTCCTTCCATGTAAGTAAATCTCTCTGAGATATCTTCTCTTTTCTTTGTTCTATAATCTGATGTTGTCATTTGTAGATTTAATGGCTTTTGACCTAAATCTAAAGCTTTATTTCATGGATTTTCTCCATATGGACTCCAAACTATGACATATACCTTTGTTCAAAGGGGATTTTCTTAGTTGAATTTGAAACATAGAAGGATCTGGATTTTGTTCTAAATGAAGGGCCTTGGTTCCAGGGTAGAGTCAGGTTATTCATCATTCCATGGTTCCTTGAGTTTGATGCCACTAATATGGTGGTCTCAACCATGCTACTTTGGGTGAGGCTCCCAAACATCCCCCTCCTTTTTGGCATCATAAATTCCTTAAAGGAATAGGAAACACTTTGGCAAAATTCAAAAAAATAGATATGGGAAGAATAGATAATGCACTCTTCACATTTGCCAGAATATGTGTGGAGATTGATCTTAGCAAAGAAATCCCAACTCATATAAATTTGAAACACAATAACTTCCACTTGTCCCAAGTCTTAGATTATGAGAACACAACATTCTGATGTTGTGTATGTTTTCAAATAGGACATTTACAAAATTCTTGTCCATAGGTAAAGAACAATAAAGAAGAAGAGGAGGTAGTCTAATAGACCAAAAGGATGGCAGTTCCCAAAACATCATCCTTCTGAGGATGAAAAAGAAGATAACATGGAAAGTCAACCTGAAAAAGAAGAAGTGAATGTCACGACCCAACAAAAAGACAAACTAATCAGGGACATAGAGGTTTTTCCATGTACAGTCACCCTTCTTCAGAAGCGAATGGATCCAAAGGCCTCTCAGACGTTGGATGGAAAAGTAAGCACAAAAAGAACTCATGTATAAGAGAGCTTGGCTTCAGACAAAGATGTTTCTCAAATGGGGCAATATCTGGCTTTGGTTCTTGCTTAACCAAATTCTAATGGTTGGCATAAAGTGAAAAAAAGGAAAGGTAAAAAATAAAAGACAAATTCTAGTTTTCAGTCCTAGCTTTCCTTCCTCTTTTGTTGTTTTTTCATGGCTTATGCTCTAGGGTTCATAGTCATTTTTTAAGGCTTTTTTTGTTGCTTCATTTTCTCTTTTGCTCTCACATGTATTTTATGTCTTTATATGCATACACACTATGTGTGTCTACAAAATTTATTTTTTATATCATTAATAAAATTAGAGTTTTTTTTTTTGAAAAAAAAAATCCAAATTTAAATTAACTTAATAGTGACATGGAGAAATGGAATTAAGATTCACGGACGAGACATGCAAGAAGAAAAAGCCACAAACCATAAGGAATTTGAAGTGAGGAGTAAGTATAATGACACTTGGCTCAATAAGGTAGAGAAAAATAAGGGACATTAAAACATAATAAGGTTTAACTTGGTCAAAAACCTATAAAGAAATACAGAACAATGGTCTCTAACAATATTTGAGATTGAGAAAAAAATGACTAATATACTATAATGTATTTGTACCTTTTTAAAATGAAATGCTCCTAGTGTATGTACTTTAGATTATAAATGAGCTCTTATGTTGATTACTTCTTTAAGAGTCAACAAGATTTGTGTGTTTCTTCATGTTTGCCTAAATAATAGGGTAGCAAGACAAGAGGTCCCAAGTGGCATTGGATCTAAGGTATGGAAAGACAATCTTTGTGACTGAGTAATATCTCTAATGAAAAAGGCAGCATACTTATGGGTTTCATAATGAATCAAAGATGTCAATGCGTTAGGATCTTTAAATATATAATCATATTAACATCAATTTTATGTAACATTCAATATTTAAAAAAAAGGAATATTCTTTTGATTTTTTGATTTTTGATTTTTTTTTTTTTTTTTTAAACGAGAACCAAAGGATATTTCTATTAGCAAAATTGCATTGAGATGATGCATTAAAAAAATATACATCTTGATGGTCGTTATCAAGCTCCATAAGATAACTATAGCTTCTAAGAGGATTTTGTTGTAGCGGCTACAACACCCTCCAAAATTTTGGTCTGCACCAATTTCGGAGCCTCCCTTGAAGAGTTTCACTTCGTGACTGCACACACTTGGGTTCACTTCGTGAGCTCGTGTGAGTCTTTACATCTGCCTTGCTTGTTCATTTCATTCAAGTCTCTGCATGTTGATGTCTAAGTCATGCTTGCGACCATGCTCTGGTTATGCTTAAAGTCTTCGCTTCGTATTTGTTTGTTGTGTTCGAGATAAAAGTTTTTGTTATAGCCAAGTTCCACAAGCATACTTTGGATAAGGAGTTAGGAAGAAAGAAAAATTATTATATTGAAGTGTTTAATCCCACTCATAGTCATCAACCAAAAGCATACATAGAGGCCAATATCTATTGGAGAGCCAAAATTCTTATTGCTCAGTTAAGGACTAATTCTTATCAACTCCGTTATGAAACAGGGTGCTGGAAAAGGCCAAAGAGAGTGTGGGAGGAAAGAGTATGCATTTTTTGTTCTTCCTGAAAAGTGGAAACATAAAAACATTTCATTTTAGAATATGAGGACTTCAAAGACAACAGGGAAATTTATGCAGATATGCTGGCAGCTAGCTCTTGGGATAATCTATTTAGCGAGGGGTTTGTCGAAAAGCTGGGAGCATTTATTTTGAAGCTTCACAGAAAAAGGGTCGAAGGCATCACGCATATGAAGAAACAATCTGCCCCATAGGCTATCTTTAGCCTCGTGAATGTTAAAATAACTTAAGCGCCCCCGGAAACCTTTGTTTTCTCTATTATGTATAGAGGCTTTCTTTTCTGAGGAATAATAGACAATACTATTAATTGGTTTGGTTTGTGTGGAGTTAATTAATGGGTTTGTGTGTAGTTTAGTTATTTCTAGATTTTAGATTCGAAATTCATGGATAGAATTTGAGACTATAGTCATTTGTTGGGATTATATTGGGTTATGTTGTGGATTATATTGTGTTATGGTGTGGTCAAGTTTGATAAAGTCTTGTATAATTTCGGTAATGGTATTTTATATTTTGGTATATTATTTTCTTATTCAAAAAATGAATTAGCCTTAGCCTAGGCTAAGCCTAGCCAAGGAAAAAAATGAGACATTATTTATAAATGTAAGATAGATGTCCACAAATGGGCATAGAATAAAACTGATTGAACGTGTGTAGGGTTTAAATATTCACAAATTTAGAATGGGTGTCCACAAATGGGCACAAAATAAACATCATTGAACTTGTGTCGGGTTTAAATAATGGTGATAAGCATTGGAGTGAAAATGGTATATAGTAATACTAACAATATGTGTAGTAAGACTTTGCATGTGATGTTGGTGTTCACATTTGTGGTGTTTGTACAATGGTGTTACTTGTTTATGTAGGGTGTACAGTTAACCATTAGTTCTCACACAACATTGGAGTGGGTGTAATGATATTTGTTCTTCAAAGACAAAGGTAGTGGCTTTTTTATTAATATAATAACAAATTAATTTGTTATGGGATAAACGTATATACTTGCTTGTACGAATCATTTAATCATGAAAGCAAATTTCACTTTGCTCATGGAGTCTAATGACATAGGAAGTCAATGTTCTCATTATTTTGAAACTCTTATGGATTTTTTTAAAGATCTGCTTGCATTTAAAATTGGGAAAAACCTATAAAAACATTATTCCATCATGCACAAAATTTAAATAATGTTGGAATTCTAATCATACTTCAATTTTTTATAAAAAACATACCAAAACTATCATGAAAAAATAAAGTATTTTATTAGAAAATTATCTTACTCCATGCCTACCACCTCCTTCCTACATGGGTACTTGTGTGCATAATAAAAAATAATAAACAAGCATATACACTATTCATAAAATGGTTTTATAAATTTTAAATTCATTTTCCTTTCTCTAATTGTAAAATCCAAATTGATAAAAATATGTATACATTTTTTTGGAATGAGGAATGGGGGCGCGACGGAGACTAAGGTTTCTTAAGTTTTTGGCTTTCCACATGTCGTCGACGAGTTTCAAGGCTCTGATAGAAACCCAGTGCTTTTGACAAGGCAAGGAGAATGGATGCAAGGCTTTCCATAGCACAAAGTTTGGCTTTTATCGTCATCATTGATTAGAGGGGGGGGGGGGGCGGGGGGTTTCTTTCACTAACTATGCAGTTAGATGGCGTAAGTGGGAGGATTATATCCTAGAATCATCCTCTTGTGCTAGTATCTAAACGCCTTCTTTCTTTTGCATTGCCTATATCTATTGTGTTCATTATAAATGTGTGGTCATCGCGTCCAAATATTTGGGTGCTTTTGACAACCTGGGCTTTGTACTGGCCTCTATTCCCTCCTTGTTCATTTTGCCTGTATCTTCTTACTTAAGCATTGTTGCGATTGGGGAGGCATCCTCTTTTGTGCACTCCTTGGTGGTTTTCAACCATGCGACTCCTTTCTCTCAGCCATGGATCGAGACTCCACTTTTTCAGGCAAAGAATAATTTGAAGGCATTGTTTCATATTTTTATTAAAAGCCCTAGCAGGAAGACCTCAGTGTTTTGAGTGAGAGATACATTTTTTGTCTCTTCCCTCAAATAATTTATTCATGGCAAAAGGGACATGCCTACACACTTTCAATGTTTGCAATTTGAAGGCAAGGTTCTACATGACACTTTACAACTTAAAGTTTATCATATTACTAGAAACTCAAACATCATTCTTAACTCAAGGTTGCATGGGGGCGCTAATGGAGCTCGAGCTTCAAATGAACCTTGTCCCTTTCAAAGAAGTAATTCAAGGGAAGATCTCTACCCCTGCAAATCATAACCAAAACATTCTAGGCCCCTATATTGTTGACCAAATGGAGAAATCTCCTTCCATGTAAGTAAATCTCTCTGAGATATCTTCTCTTTTCTTTGTTCTATAATCTGATGTTGTCATTTGTAGATTTAATGGCTTTTGACCTAAATCTAAAGCTTTATTTCATGGATTTTCTCCATATGGACTCCAAACTATGACATATACCTTTGTTCAAAGGGGATTTTCTTAGTTGAATTTGAAACATAGAAGGATCTGGATTTTGTTCTAAATGAAGGGCCTTGGTTCCAGTGTAGAGTCAGGTTATTCATCATTCCATGGTTCCTTGAGTTTGATGCCACTAATATGGTGGTCTCAACCATGCTACTTTGGGTGAGGCTCCCAAACCTTCCCCTCCTTTTTGGCATCATAAATTCCTTAAAGGAATAGGAAACACTTTGGCAAAATTCAAAAAAATAGATATGGGAAGAATAGATAATGCACTCTTCACATTTGCCAGAATATGTGTGGAGATTGATCTTAGCAAAGAAATCCCAACTCATATAAATTTGAAACACAATAACTTCCACTTGTCCCAAGTCTTAGATTATGAGAACACAACATTCTGATGTTGTGTATGTTTTCAAATAGGGCATTTACAAAATTCTTGTCCATAGGTAAAGAACAATAAAGAAGAAGAGGAGGTAGTCTAATAGACCAAAAGGATGGCAGTTCCCAAAACATCATCCTTCTGAGGATGAAAAAGAAGATAACATGGAAAGTCAACCTGAAAAAGAAGAAGTGAATGTCACGACCCAACAAAGAGACAAACTAATCAGGGACATAGAGGTTTTTCCATGTACAGTCACCCTTCTTCAGAAGCGAATGGATCCAAAGGCCTCTCAGACGTTGGATGGAAAAGTAAGCACAAAAAGAACTCATGTATAAGAGAGCTTGGCTTCAGACAAAGATGTTTCTCAAATGGGACAATAATTGGCTTTGGTTCTTGCTTAACCAAATTCTAATGGTTGGCATAAAGTGAAAAAAAGGAAAGGTAAAAAATAAAAGACAAATGCTAGTTTTCAGTCCTAGCTTTCCTTCCTCTTTTGTTGTTTTTTCACGGCTTATGCTCTAGGGTTCATAGTCATTTTTTAAACCTTTTTTTGTTGCTTCATTTTCTGTTTTGCTCTCACATGTATTTTATGTCTCTATATGCATACACACTATGTGTGTCTACAAAATTTATTTTTTATATCATTAATAAAATTAGAGTTTTTTTTTTTTGAAAAAAAAAATCCAAATTTAAATTAACTTAATAGTGACATGGAGAAATGGAATTAAGATTCACGGACAAGACATGCAAGAAGAAAAAGCCACAAACCATAAGGAATCTGAAGTGAGGATTAAGTATAATGACACTTGGCTCAATAAGGTAGAGAAAAATAAGGGACATTAAAACATAATAAGGTTTAACTTGGTCAAAAACCTATAAAGAAATACAGAACAATGGTCTCTAACAATATTTGAGATCGAGAAAAAAAATGACTAATATACTATAATGTATTTGTACCTTTTTAAAATGAAATGCTCCTAGTGTATGTACTTTAGATTATAAATGAGCTCTTATGTTGATTACTTCTTTAAGAGTCAACAAGATTTGTGTGTTTCTTCATGTTTGCCTAAATAATAGGGTAGCAAGACAAGAGGTCCCAAGTGGCATTGGATCTAAGGTATGGAAAGACAATCTTTGTGACTGAGTAATATCTCTAATGAAAAAGGCAGCATACTTATGGGTTTCATAATGAATCAAAGATGTCAATGCGTTAGGATCTTTAAATATATAATCATATTAACATCAATTTTATGTAACATTCAATATTTAAAAAAAGGAATATTCTTTTAATTTATTTTTTTTTATTTTTATTTTTAAACGAGAACCAAAGGATATTTCTATTAGCAAAATTGCATTGAGATGATGCATTAAAAAAATATACATCTTGATGGTCGTTATCAAGCTCCATAACATAACTATAGCTTTTAAGAGGATTTTGTTGTAGCGGCTACAACACCCTCCAAAATTTTGGCCTGCACCAATTTCGGAGCCTCCCTTGAAGAGTTTCACTTCGTGACTGCACACACTTGGGTTCACTTCGTGAGCTCGTGTGAGTCTTTACATCTACCTTGCTTGTTCATTTCATTCAAGTCTCTGCATGTTGATGTCTAAGTCATGCTTGCGACCATGCTCTGGTTATGCTTAAAGTCTTCGCTTCGTATTTGTTTGTTGTGTTCGCTATGAAAGCATCTATCGCACTCACACACAAAGTCACATTCATTTTCGCGCAAGCATTGTCTCGATCAATGAACGATCTATCACGAGTGTCACGCTTGTCACTTGCATCGTCAGTCAGTCATGTTGAACATGTGTGTCTGGATCGTTTTGTCGTTTCGTCGTGAAGTCATGCGAGTGTGTGTTCGTATGATCACCTATGCATCTTTCGACTGTTCACACACTTAGTCATTTTTGCTGAAGTTCTGATGACCAGACCCCCCGTTGACAACCAGACCATCACCCTGCTTTCGACTCGATCAACTGTCAACCAGAACAGTGCAGAAGCACCAAGCTAGTATTTTCAAGTTGCGCTCCTCGCAAGAAGTTCAATCAACTCTCATGCCGGCCACCCGACCAGTCGGACCTGGAAGTAACCCTGAAACTGACTCCCCCCAAAAATTGCGCAGAGGCAAATCACCTCACCCACTCAACTAACTGAGGAAATTGTGCAGACAGACCAGACAAACACCAAGTGCTTGTCCCTATCTCCTTCAGAAAATTGCATAGTTTTCCCAGTAAATCATCCGGACGGTCGACTGACTGCTCATCTAAGAAATTGTGCAGTCTTCATGAGCAGGCCTTTTGCTACCCATCAGTCAACTCAACTCAGAAATTGCGCAGAGATGATCAACAGGCCGGCCTCCCGACCTCAGTGCATTTCCCTGCTAGTAGCTCCTAGCAGCAGACTGCCAGTTCCCTCTGGGAATTGCGCAGTTTTTGCTGCCAGTGACTGAGTATCCAACTACCAGTTCCCTCCGGGAATTGAGCATTTTTGGCTGCCAATGACCCCAAAAGCCAATTGGCAGTTCCCTCTGGGCATTGCACAGTTCTGGCTGCCAGTGACCCAAGCAGCCAACTAGCAGTTTCCTTTGGGAATTACACAGTTATGGCTACCAGTCTCCAGGGCAGTTCCCCCAGAAATTTGTTTAATCCTTGCCTACTGACCCTTCATGCCACTTGGCCCATTCCTTTGGAAAATTGTACAAATCTGGTTGTCCAGCCCCTACTGATTGTTCATTCTGGAAAATGTGCAGAGCATGCCAGCCTTGCCCTCCTGCAGCCTAGACTATCCCTCCCAAAAGTTGCACAATTTTGCCTCTTAGCCGAGCCAGACCTCGCGGACGGTCACTGTCAACTCAAATTGCCCGTCTCCATCACTCAGTGGCTCTTGCGCAGTTTTCATTAGCAGTGCCTGGAGCCATCATCCCGCTTTGCAACCTTGCTGCCTCTCCCAGTCACCTGCATCTGGAATGATCATGTGTCATGGTAGACTAGGAGGTTTTGGATTTGATGTCATCTCGTCATGAATGATTGTAGATGGACAGGTTCACCAATGAACAAATGAACGAAGCATGCGAAGCAGAGGAACGTGATGAACATGCACCTTCGTGAATAGTTGAGCCTATCAAGCCTTCCAGCATGAAAGCAAGGAACAACATTCTAAAGCTTCATCAAGCGAACCAAGGACCATCAAAGACTCCGCGCACTTCGCCATGCGGAGGTGAAGCTATGATACACCATGAATACATCCATCACTCAACAACACTGTAGCTCGACATGCACTCCAGTAGCAACACAAGTGTACCAACACTGTCATGTCAAGTCATGTCGAGTCATGTCATGAGTCATGTCGCCCACTTCTCCACTATGGGCTATGTTGTCAATCAATGTGATGTAACGTGTAAGTCCAAGAGACCCACTTGTTGATCATAGAGTCATGTAAATGAAAAGTCATGGAAGTCGAACGGTCACGAGGGTATTTGAATAGCCACAAGGGTCAGTTTCACCCTTGGCTATAAATACCCCTTCATTTGTACATGAAAGGACTTTTCACCTCAGCTCCTCCCACATAGCCAAGAGAGTTTGTAATCTTTTCTTTGATGAGTAAGTAGGGGCTCCAATGCCTCGTTGACGGGGTTAGTGATGTATGGTGTAACGACGTGTCTTGGAACTTTCACTTAATTCAGAAGCCTGTTAACAGGCCAACACGTTTTCACACATGTATTGTATTTGTTGTAAGACTTATCTTTAACACTTGTAATGCATGTTGCTTTAACCTGTGTTCTACATCTGAATTGTTTCATTTGTTGTAATGCATAATCTATTAATGGAAATGTGTTGTATATGATGTTAATGTTGTCTTGTCCGTGTCGACTGCTCTGTCGAACATCAGACAAACCTTTCACATGAACCTTGTTGTAACAACTGTTGCACTCGTTCAGACTGATCATGAGTGTTGTACGTGTTATCTTACCTTGTATGCTGTGATTGCTGCATCCGTGTGGACTGCTCTGTCGGAAGCTATGTATGTCCTGTTGTGTTGTGTATTCCTAGCTAAGTTGGGACTGATCCCTTTCAACCTGGAACTCACCTTCACCCTCTTCCCCTCACAGTGAAAGAACCATTGACACAAGTACACTTACACTCACCAGGCACGCAAACCTCACTTCCCGAAGACAAAGCAGACCACTCTTCTGTGCTGACAAGCAAGAGTTGAGGCAAATCCTTAAGACAATGGCAATCGGGCCATCATACCAGATGGGACTCCCACACCAAACTGTGTGAGGTCTAGTTGGGACTTCATACCAGGGTGATCCCCTAAATGTTGGTGGGTCCAGCACCGTCAACATTTCTGGCACTAGAAGGAGGGCAGCCAGTTGTACATGGCTGAAATTCCCCTCACACTCACTCATCAACCATCCGATCAAGGCAGTAACTCGCACCTCCTCTCTCACGACTCTGTAGTTGGTTACTCCTCACCTCCTAGAATTGAACTCGAGATTTCATATCAGTACCTTCGCTTTGTCCGTCCCATCACTCGCCAGTTCGTAAAAGCAGTCAGACTGATCCCAGGCATACAACATCTTCCACACACATCTAAGAAGCCAAAAGCCACTCCCACAGGAGTTGTTGTATCATCGGTGGAAGAAGCAGTCCTTGCCACTCTTGAAGGTTTGGAAGAAGCTATTGAAGACAGAGAGGAACCTCCAATTTTCCTTGAAGATGAACAAGGCACTCTTGTGATCTTGGGATCGAACTCCGGTATAGGAGGCGGAGGGGAAGGTAGCGGAGGAGGTGGAGGCGAAGACAAACCGACAGACTTAGATTCGGAACCATCAGAATCCGAAGTAGAGGAAGAGGACGAAGAAGACGAAGAGATGGCTAGCCCAAATCTCGAATGGATGACTTAAGGACCATTGGCTCTCCCAACTATTCTGCACAAGATGGCGAAGCAAACGGAGAGAATGAACATCAAGTTCAACCCTGACAGCATGGTGAAGGCAGAAGATCATTTGGACAACTTCTACCTGCAGCTGCAGACCCTTGAGGTACGACATGTCGACGTACCTCAATGTTGGTGGGTCTAGCACCATCAACATTTCTGGCACTAGAAGGAGGGCAGCCAGTTGTACATGGCTGAAATTCCCCTCACACTCACTCATCAACCATCTGGTCAAGGCAGTAACTCGCACCTCCTCTCTCATGACTCTGTAGTTGGTTACTCCTCACCTCCTAGAATTGAACACGAGATTTCATATCAACACCTTCGCTTTGTCCGTCCCATCACTCGCCAGTTCGTAAAAGCAGTCGGACTGATCCCAGGCATACAACATCTTCCACACACATCTAAGAAGCCAAAAGCCACTCCCACAGGAGTTGTTGTATCATCGGTGGAAGAAGCAGTCCTTGCCACTCTTGAAGGTTTGGAAGAAGCTATTGAAGACAGAGAGGAACCTCCAATCTTCCTTGAAGATGAACAAGGCACTCTTATGATCTTGGGATCGAACTCCGGTATAGGAGGTGGAGGGGAAGGTAGCGGAGGAGGTGGAGGCGAAGACAAACCGACAGACTTAGATTCGGAACCATCAGACTCCGAAGGAGAGGAAGAGGACGAAGAAGACGAAGAGATGGCTAACCCAAATCTTGAATGGATGACTTAAGGACCATTGGCTCTCCCAACTATTCTGCACAAGATGCCGAAGCGAACGGAGAGAATGAACATCAAGTTCAACCCTGACAGCATGGTGAAGGCAGAAGATCATTTGGACAACTTCTACCTGCAGCTGCAGACCCTTGAGGTACGACATGACGACGTAGCTTGTAGATTGTTCCCATGTACCTTGGACGGTCACGCAGCTACATGGTATCACAACCTTCCACCAAACTCCATACAGAACTGGGGTGCATTCAAACACATGTTCCTTGAAAATTTTGCTAATGACAAGACCCCAACTATGTTACTGAAAGAATTGGATAGCCTGAAGATGGAGGGGAAAGAAAAGGTAAAAGATTTAAACTAGAGGTTTACACATATATTGAAAAAATTTGCGGCAGACATCAAACCTCATGACTCCATCAATGTTGATTACTGCATGTTCGCATTGTCGACCAGCATTGCGAAGTTCGTCAAGTGAGCTGTGAAACCAACACTCTCGGAAAACTGCAAAGAGGCTATTGTTGTCGAAAAAGACCTATGCGTGATTGGACTCATCAAGGATGATGAACCAGCAAAGGACTCCAAAGATGCGAGCAGGAAGTCCCAAGCGATGGCGAGCAAGGGTAGAGACAAGGAAGCAAATGATATTGAAACCCTCACTCGCCTCGTCAAGAACTTAACAACTAAAGTGTTTGAGCTTAAACAATGGAAAATGGACACATTTGCAAGTAGTTATCCGCCTAGACAGAGACAAGGAAGCAACTCATCAGGCAGCAACTGGTCCACTCAAGAAAATGTGCAGAGCTCTGTGTTCAATGTCGATCAGTGCGTAGATCCCAAGTTATGTTCGTTCCACAAAGAACATCACCCCAAGAACTTCTGTTCGGATTGGAAGCGAGTGGCAAACTCGATTTACAGTCCTACACTTGATGCAGAGAGCGGTATGTAGGAGTAGCCGAATGACAGAGATTATGACGAAGGTATTGCACCTGTTGAAGCATCAAGTTTTGGGCATGTGCTGAACACATATTAGTGCACGCAAGCAGTGTTGAAGACAAACACCGAGAAGCATCCTCCAAGACAAAATGACCGTTACAATCTTAAGAGTAAAGGGGCTCCCCATACACTTGGGGAAATGCAAGAGAAGATTAGACTACTGATAAGGAAGGTTGATCCACCGACCACCCCAAAGCAGAAAACACAAAACAAGTCCGGGAAGACAGTAATGGGCAAGAGTACTTCCATGAGCAGCAAACTGCAAAACACTCTGTCGGACAACACGAACATCTATTCTACCCCGGACACCTCAATAAGTCTACCACCTTTGGACTACAACATTGTTGATTACATGAAGAAAACTCGAGCAAACATCAGTTTGCTCGAGTTGGCTAAGATCTAGAGTTAGCGAGATATCCTGTTGCGCGCACTAGGACAGACAACAATAGACAGCGCAACCTCTACCAGCAAGGGAGCAAGCACACCTCCTAAATCACTTTCCATTGTGCTCAATACACTCTGGATGGAAGAAGCACACTCAGGTTTCCCCCCATTCCTGCTATATTTTGAATTTTTCAACTACAATGTTCATAATTGCTTAGTTGATTCTGGAGCGACAGCTAACGTCATTTCGCTCTCCATTGCTAAGAAGATCAATGCACGATGGAGCGAAACATCTGCGAGAATCATCCAACTTGATAGAACATCAGTACCAGCCATTGGTGAACTGCGATACATGATCATCCGACTATCTCATGACAGTCGAGTCCACCAATGCATCAACATAGTTGTTGTGGACATACCAAAAAGAATATGGCCTGCTACTCAACAGATACTGGTGAAGCAAGCTAGATGGATATTTTGCTACTGATTGGTCTCACATGTGGCTTCCGTACAAGGGAAAATGTAACCAAATCCGAGTGTTATCCGAGAGGTATATGAAATACAATGTCACTCCCCATAACGGCGAGAACGAACCATTGGCCTTTGCAGAACTCATGTTTGGCAACTGCCTCCTGGAAAAAACATTGGAGTGTTATCCTACACGGCCAACTCCAACCTCATCAGACACGCAGTTGGGACTCCTTCCTTGCCCAACTGATGGTAATGAAACTTGTATATTTTATTTTCCCGATAGTAGCAGTAGTAGTAGCAATAGTATGAGCATGCCAAACGGTCCATGTACAGACGGACTGTGGGCCATGAGTCTTGATGAATCTGAAACACATTATGGATCAAGGATTGAGTGTACCTCAATCATTCAAAACAATGGACAATGCATGATTTCGATATGTGTGAAGTCCGAAGGCACAAACAATGATGTTGAGTATGAAGCACTCATGTTGAACACACGAAGTACTAACACTACGAACAAACGGAGCAACCTGGGAACCTATCATGATTCGAAGATAGTCAGTCTTGTTACAAGCTACACACCACAACAGCGAAAAATTGTTGACCGATTGATCAAACAGTACCAGGATGGGTCTGCACGAGTACATAATGACCTGAGTACACACTACATGCAAGTGATCCAACTCGGGATTCCAAATAAAGTAGGAGACAAGCCATTGCAACAAAGACCAGGTAACATATACATGTTATTTGCACTACTTATACGGAAAAAATTGACTGACATTTTGGATGATTGGATTACTTGCAAAGTTCTTCATCATACTTGGTTTTCTAATTTGAATCGCGCACGTAAGAAATCTGGGAAAATCCACTTACGCATTGAATTCTGAAACTTGAACCCTTCTCGGAATAAAAACAACTACACTGTGTCATCATCCAAGCCCATGTTGCAGACAATACCTAAAATAGTGGTGTTGTCTTCACTTGAAGGTCTTCTAGAATGCCACCAGGTTCCAGTAGCAGAGCTCGGTGGACTTGCATTGGTCTACGAGAAGCTTGGCCCACACACATATCATTTGCAATCAATGGGCAGGAGGATTGACAACCTTCCTCCCAATGGCCAAGATCTCAAACATTACTTTCAGTATGTCGGGCCGTGCTCGTGCCATGTACATAGTCTGCTTGCTGCTTGTTTCTTCATTTGGTTTATTTTTGCTTATCATCTTTGCTTTTGCTTTGTTTGATTCTACTTAAAAATTTTGTTCGCGTGCATTTTGTTTGTTTGATATATTACTATTTTTGTTTCCAGAAAAAAGTGCTACCAACTACTACATTCTAGCTTTTGAATAAAGTATGTAGCTAAGATCTGAGGAAACTCGTGACACTACAACACTTGGCCAGTCTTGTATCTGCCTTCTCTGTGCTTGGTTGTAACTTTCGGCTGATGAAGTCCTCACGGAAAATTCGAACATTTGCAAGGGAATTTTCGGTCCAACTGTGAACCTGTGTCCAAACTGGGAAGCCCCATGCCTGTACTCAGCCTTCTGCTCTGTGTGTTCAAGCTCATCCAATTAGTAGAAATGGAGAAGGGGAAAAATCTAAACGAGCAAACCTATGTCAGAAGTCTTACATGCTTCTCTGAAGGAACAACCTCTTCTGCTCTTAATAAGCTGGGATCCCTCTTCCGCCCCAAAAAATTAATAAGTGCCTATGCACAGTCCTCTTGAAAAATACAAAGGTGAAAGAAGAGAAAGGCTTCCTGCGTAAAGAGGTGAAGCATGCAACTCCACCGGGGTACTGACCAGGCTCGCTGGCAGTGGAGCAATGTGTGTGTTCTTGCGTGACTCCGCCGGGGTACTGTCCAGGCTTGCTGGCAGCGAAGCAACACCAGAGATGAAAACTTATACTCTGAAAATCTTCAACTCGCGAGCTAAACTACCCTTCTGGATTCGAAACATTGAGATCTAAGCTGAACTTTTGATTTTGTTTGACTGAGTTGGCAAAGGGTGTACCATGTATGTCCATGTGGGAAGTGGGGAAACTGAAGTAACCTACATAGTGATTCAATAATTCTTGAAAGACCAAGGCCCTGTGCTAGCAATGAACCGAAACAAAGAAGCTGGAGTTCTACCAGTGTGTCGCCAAGTGTTGTAGTGGCTACAACGCCCTCCAAAATATTGGCTTGCAGCCTCCCTTGAAGATTTTCACTTGGTGACTGCACACACTCGGGTTCACTCCGTGAGCTCATGTGAGTCTTTACATTCACCTTGCTTGTTCATTGCATTCAAGTCTCTGCATGTTGATGTCTAAGTCATACTTGCGACCATGCTCTGGTTATGCTTAGAGTCTTCGCTTCGTATGTGTTTGTTGTGTTCGCTATGAAAGCATTTGTCACACTCACACATGGAGTCACATTCATTGTCGTGCAAGCATCGTCTCGATCAATGAACAATCTATCACGAGTGTTGCGCTTGTCACTTGGATCGTCGGTCAGTCATGTTGAACATGTGTGTCTGGATGGTTTGGTCGTTTCGTCATCAAGTCATGCGAGTGTGTGTTTGTATGATCACCTATTTATCTTTCGACTATTCACACACTTAGTCATTTTTGTTGAAGTTTTGACGACCATAACCCCCCACTTACAACCGGACCATCACCCTGCTTTCGACTTAATCGACTATCAACCAAAACAATGCAGAAGCACCAAGCTAGTCTTTTCAAGTTGTGCTCCCCACAAGCAGTTCAATCAACTCTCATGCTGGCCACCTCGACAGTCGAACCCGACAGTCACCCCGGGATTGACTCCCCCCAAAAATTGCACAGAGGCCAATGAACTCACCCACTCAACTAATTAAGGAAATTGCACAGACAAGTCGGACATACACCAAGTACCCGTCACTGTCTCCTTCAGAAAATTGCGCAGTTTTCCCAGTTAGTCATCTAGACAATCGACCAACTACTCATCCAAGCAATTGCGCAGTTTTCATGAGTAGGCCTTCCGCTTCCCATTAGTCAGCACAACTTAGAAATTGCACAGAGATGATCAGCAGGCCGACCTCCCGGCCTCAGTGAATTTCCCCACCAACAACTCCTAGCAGCAGACTACCAGTTCCCTCCGGGAGTTGCACAGTTTCTGCTGCCAGTGACTGAGCAGACAACTGCCAGTTCCCTCTGGGAATTGCACAGTTTTGGCTGCCAGTGACTGAGCAGCCAACTACCAGTTCCCTATGGGAATTGCATAGTTCTGGCTTCTAGTGACCCCAATAGCCAACTAGCAGTTCCCTTTGGGAATTGCGCAGTTCTGGCTGCCAATGACCCCAGCAACCAACTGATAGTTCCCTCTAGGAATTGCACAGTTCTAGTGCCAGTCTCCTGGGCAGTTCCCCCAAAAAACTATGCAATCAATGCCTGCTGACCCTTCATGCAACCCAACCTGTTCCTCTGGAAAATTGCGCAAATCTGGTTGTCCAGCCCCCATTGATTGTTCGTTCCGGAAAATGTGCAGAGAAGCCGACGTTGCCCTCCTACAGCCCAAACTGTCCCTCCCAAAATTTGCGCAATTTTGCCTCTTAGCCGAGCTAGACCTTGCAGACAGTCATTGTCGACTCGAATTGCTTGTCTCCGTCACTCAGTGACTCTTGCGCAATTTTCATCAGCAATGCCTGGAGCCATCATCCCGCTTTGCAATGTCACTGTCTCTCCTGGTCACCTGCATCCGAAATGATCATGTGTCATGGTAGACTAGGAGGTTTTGGATTTGATGTCATCTCGTCATGAGTGACTACAGATGGACAGGTTCACCAACAAACAAACAAACGAAGCATGTGAAGCGGATGAACGCGATGAACATGCACCTTTGCAAACATTTGATCCTGTCAAGCCTTACAACATGAAAGAAAGGAACAACATGCTAAAGTTTCATCAAGCAAACCAAATACCATTGAAGACTCTGCACACTTCGCCATGCGTAGGTGAAGTTATGATACACCATGAAGACATCCATCACTTAGCAGCACTTTAGCTCGACATGCATTCCAGCAACAACACAAGTGTACCAAAACTGTCATGTCAAGTCATGTCATGAGTCATGTCGCCCACTTCTCCACTATGGGTTATGTTGTCAATCAATGTGATGTAACGTGGAAGTCCAAGAGACCCTCTTGTTGAACATAGAGTCATGTAAACAAAAAGTCATGGAAGTCGAACGGTCATGAGGGTAGTCGAACAGCCACAAGGGTCAGTTTCACCCTTGGCTATAAATACGCGCTCATTTGTACATGAAAGGACTTTTCACCTCAGCTCCTCCCACATAGCCAAGAGATTCTGTAATCTTTTCTTTGAGGAGTAAGTAGTGGCTCCAATGCCCCAATGACGGGGTTAGTGATGTATGGTGTAACGATGTGTCTTAAATCTTCCGCTTAATTCAACAACCTGTTAACAGGCCAACACGTTTTCACACATGTATTGTATTTGTTGTAAGACTGATCTTTAACACTTGTAATGCATGTTGCTTTAACCTGTGTTCTACATCTGAATTGTTTCATTTGTTGTAATGCATAATATATTAATGGAAATGTGTTGTATATGCTGTTAATGTTGTCCTGTCTGTGTCAATTGCTCTGTCGGACATCAGAAAAACCTTTCACATGAACCTTGTTGTAACAACCATTGCACTCGTTCGGACTAATCCATGAGTGTTGTACGTGTTATCTTACATTGTATGTTGTGACTGTCGCATCCGTGTGGACTGCTCCACCAGAAGTTGTGTATGTCTTGTTGTGTTGTGTGTTCCTAGCTGAGTTGGGATTGATCCCTTTCAATATGGAACTCACCTTCACCCTCTTCCCCTCACTGTGAAAGAACCATTGACATAAGTACACTTACACTCACCAGGCACGTGAACCTCACTTCCCGAAGATGAAGTAGACCACTCTCTTGTGCTAACAAGCAAGAGTTGAGGAAAATCCTTAAGAGAATGGCAACCGAGCCATCATACCGGATGGGACTCCCACACCAAACAGAGTGAGGTCTAGTTGGGACTTCATACTAGGGTGATCCCTTGAATGTTGGCGGTTCCAGCACCGTCAACATATTCTTAAAAGTATACAGAGAATATAAAATATATATTCCATAATAATATTAGCTGCATAGTCCCTTTAGAAGATACCTAATATGAGGATAACAAAACACATCATATAAAAGACCTAGAAGAGAATGAAGCATGCTATGCTTTATTGTCAACCTACAAATTCCCTTAGACAAGAGCATTTAGGTTTAGAAGGAGCTAACATTGAGTCAACTAGAATCATTTAGTGTCTCAAGGGGGAGTGGCTCTACATATCTACCAATTTATGATTCCTCGTATCCTCTTACTAGGTGTACAAGGCTCCACATCTGAGTAGGTCTGATAACAAGATAGGCAATAAATACAAATCTCGTTTCCATTGAAACCTACATGAATAAATGATGAGAAGGATAGACCTAGAGATCCTACAAGATGGGAAAAATCACATCCCAACATTGGCAGCATGGGAAGTAATTACAACAGAAGTCAGGGGTTAAGGAGGGTGATGTCATAGAGCAAGAGAAGTATCATTAGGATGTGATGAGTGTGACTATATGGTACCATGATGAACTGATGGGACATATGGATAAATTGGGAAAGGGGGAGGGGAAGGGAGGAGGCTCGTGGAATAAATAGCATTGAACCTTACCCATTGACAATAAGGTCCCTTGTTTTGCCACAAATT
Organism: Pinus tabuliformis; assembly: GCA_031772625.1. Classification (NCBI taxonomy): domain Eukaryota; kingdom Viridiplantae; phylum Streptophyta; class Pinopsida; order Pinales; family Pinaceae; genus Pinus; species Pinus tabuliformis. The sequence continues at coordinate 806,065,130 of CM062817.1, read as the reverse complement.
GCGAGATTGGCTTAGAGATACAACATGGGAGTTATTGATGCAAAGAACATGATATGAGGAAAAATAAGGGAATTGAAGAAGGAGAGAAAAAATATGATGGAATATTAAGGAAAATCTAGCATAAGAGCGAAGGGAATCCAACTGAAAATGTCGAATAGTGCTTTTAGAAGCCCCATAATAGGAGTTTGGGAATACTGGGGGATGAGGCTAGTTTAATATTAAGGAACAAGGTATAGGATTTAGCTTGATTATTATTGGATGATTTTAAGTTCTAAGAAACTGATAGTCCAATTGGACTGTAAATGGTCATGGATATTCCATTGGACAGTTTCTCACAACATATCTAATATAGGCTTACTTAAATCCAAAAATCTATATTATGAAGGTTAATTTTCCTTATACTCGTTGGATTTATTAAATTATTGTTTTCTGCTTATGCATACAATATAGAAAATGTGGAAAATAAAGAACAAAAAAATAATCTCTCACAAACCACAATAACACCAAGTTATCACCTAGGGAACTCTTTTGGGAGGAAACCCAACTGAAAAGTGAGGTTGTTATGCTCTCTTTCTCTTAATGGAAATTATGCATATACAAAGGAGTGAGGCCCATAAGTTGCTGTAGAAAATAAACCATCTCTATTTTTCCCACTCAACCCTCAATGTGAGTTACAACTTGACTCTTCTATAGCCTTCTTGATCATGGTCACGTGGTTAGCCCCTTTTCCATGAATAATGGGGTTGAAGTGGTATTGAATCATCATTTTTCCTCCTAGGTTGATGAGCACCCCCCTTGCACCTACCCCCAAGGGTTGTGCTTAGCGACTACATTAAAGAACAAAATATGGGACTTTTGAGATGTCCTCCATAGGGAGAATTTAGAGGGATATAATTGAAGTTTACGTGAATATCTAGGATTTATATGGGAGGAGTGGAAATTTGCAAGACTAGATAGTTGAGCGAACTAGACTCACATTGGTCCAAGTGTTGGAAATGAGGATCCCTTGACTTATGAGAGTTAAGATCATTAGATATAAGTCTTAAGGCTTTAGATACCACTAGCTTGGATAAGGGTTTCTCGTTTTGGAAGATAGTGATTTGTGTCTAACTAGATTTTCCAATAAACATATTTGGGAAGAGTTAACTAGATTACTTTTCAAATGGGTTTCTAAAGAAAGTAGCCCAAATGGTGGTGATGGCCCTCAATATTACAACAAGAATGTTGAAACTCCTTAGGGTCTCAACTTTAATTTGTCAACTGGAGGTTCCTACAAAATTAAGATGTATCAACACTATATGTGTGTTGGAAATACTGAGAGGGGGGTGAATCATTATTTCACTTACAATTAGTTAATTTTAAAATTTTAGAGCAAGAACAATATAACAATATAACAATAATCAACACATCACAAGAACAATACACAAAAAAAATTTAGGTGGAAACCCTTCGAGGAGAAAAAACACCAAACATTTTTCTAATATGATTTATGAGTATTTTCCCATCACCAACTGAAGAGGAAACCCCAACTCCCTAGTAATCTTGAAAAGCGTTCAATTTGTCAGGAAGTCACAACTATTGAAAGGATGTTGCTACACCATCATTTACCAACTCCAATTGGAAGGATGCTCCGATGCCCTAGTTTTATCAAAAATAATTGATATGATGCTCCAACACCCTACAAGATCCAACTTGCCCCAACACCACCCTGCCACCCTTGGGTATTTTCAAGATCCAACTTAAAGGAGACTTCACTCTCCTGCCTAGCACAACCAAACCACCCTAAAATGTAAAAAATGAAAAGTGAATTGTGGGCTCCAGTACTAGGGACAATGACCCACTTACAAAGATATTCAATGAAGCTTCTTTGTTGCTAATAGATGTGCAATGATAACCCAAATTCAAATTGTTCCCTTTTATATGCTATCAAGATAGATAGTTTAATTAAGCCATACCTCAAGTGTGCTAATGTGGAAATTTCCACTATTATACCTTATTGTTATTGATATCACGAGTACCATTGATTGTCTATAGATACTAAATTTGATTATGCCACTAGTTCATTGTCCTTGCCTTTTGTTATCATTGTTCAATGTCAAGCTTCAAACACTGCTTCACTCTAGACAATTTTGAGAGAACCCAAGAAAATAATGCAATGATGAGCCAAGGCCAAGTTGCTTTTCAGAATTAAACCAACGATGATTCTCAATGAAATATCAATGTATTAGCAAGTTCAATTTCATATGATACCACAAAAATAACTTCAAAACAAATCCTTAAATATACCCCTAAAGACCAATTACGATAGGACTTCAATATGCTTAAAAATAACAACCTTACTTCATTCCATATGACTGCTACAAAATATATTAAATAGGCCTTACCCAATGCCAAGTTACGTCGATGATTGAGCTGGAATATACCTTAAGAAATGATATGAATGCTCTTCAATAAAAACTCTAGGATTGGTGCACAAGGATTCTAGTTAGGGCTTAAAGGTATACATTAGATTAGCTTTAAAAAGACAGATATGCCTCCACCAAATACTTCAAGAAATCTGGTTATTGAAATGCAACAAATGTGCCCTAGAAAAGGGTCGCAAACATACCTTAATATCCTCTATAAAATGTCAACCCTTACACAAGAAAAACCTAAGTAAACTTCTATCAAAAGATAGGGTTGGCAAGAGGGGGAGGGATTCTTCCCAACCCCAAATGAAAACTAGAAGTCAAGTATTCCTGGGGGCTAGGCTAGAGAACCAACAATCTGGTTGTAATAGCCCTGGTGAAAATTCCATGTAATAAAGGTTAAAAAACAATAATTATTGTTGATGGGACACTTATTCCAAGTTGAATGTTGGTCAAGACATACTTGGGGGTGTTCATTTGGTTGTTCGTGGCTAAGGAAATTGGAAAAGGCAATGGTTTGAGGCTTTCGAAAGGCCTGAAGCACTAATTGTCATTTTATTTGTCAAAATAATGGAAATTAGGAGAAAAAGGAGGTGAAAGGTCATAGGTTGCATGTGAGGAGGAAAATGAAAGAAAATAATGGAAAATGAATAAAATAGAGGCCTCATTCATAAAAAAGCTTATGGGGATCAGTGGGCAAGGCTTGGTCAGTGTAACATTTTGTCAGTTGAGTTTTGGAGCTCTTTCATTATTCTCTCTCTCTCAGTCATTCTTGGACACTTAGAGTTTTCTTGGAGCAATTTTGGCATAGGAGCAAGAAAGGCAAAGAAGGCAAGAGGAAGCAAAGATCACACAACTACAACAAACTTCATTGCAAGTATCGACTTGCATGTGTATTTTCCTTTCTAGATTTGGCATGCATGGCATTGCATGTGATTCTTTTGCTATTGTGGCATGGGTTTTTCCAGGTGTAACAATGTTTTTTTCAGCCTAGCCTTACCATTGTTTAATAGCCAATGGTGTGATGGGGTTCTCATGTTTTGGTTGAGCTGGATTGTCATATGGATTCGAATTTGAGTGGGGTGGATCTCCAAATGATAGAGCACATGGCCTAGTGGTCCTTGAACCACACTATGGATCACGGTAAAGCCATTGGCCTAGTGACCCCTGAGCCAGACTATGGGTTGCGGTAAAGTCAGGATTGTGTTGCCTCGGATGGCCCAGGAATCCTTGTCGGTGAATGGTAGGATATATAGTAAAGCCTAGAGGTGGTTTTCTCTCTGTTGGGCCTAGTAATCTCGAGTTTAGGATATGCGGTAAGGCCTGGAGAGTGGGTCTCGGTTTAGGGCCTAGTGATCTGAATTTGGATTGTGATAAAGCCTGAGAGACTAGGAGATGGGAAAATTCCTCACGGTGTAGGTGGAGAAATCTGGTGGCATCCATGCTTGTTTGGCCTAGTGATCAGGTGGAGATCACGGTAAAGACTGTTATGATTTGTTCATTGTGTTGACCTAGTGATCCACGATGGATTACAATAAACCCTGGTTTCTATTGATGAGGGTGAGGTGGTTTAGCCTCGGTATGCCTTGGTTGATTCTTTTGGTTTGAGTCCCACATTCATGCTTGAAATATGGCACGAGGGTGAATCGCTGAAGAGAGATTTGGCTCAGCCATTCTATGGTCGGGTGGAACATGGTAGTCCCATCTCTGGTTGGTTTATTGTATTCATTAATGAGAAATTCATTCCCTTGATTTTCATGTGTAAATGTACAGATGTATATGTGGATTATATGGCCAATATGTTTATGATATTTTTGTCCCTTTTATGTTGGTTATATGTATGTTTTATGACAACAACTAGGTATGGCTCTCAGTATGTTTTTTCTTGTACATGAATGGATAATATGTCTATGAACTAATAAATAATAATGTAGCAAATGACATGAGGGAACAATGGTTCATTGCGATTCTCAGATAAGTATGATATCCTTGCACTTAATTTTGTTGTTTACACCTGTAGGTTACATGTCAATGATATGTTTAACGAAATGTCTGTCATGGTCAGTAGGGATCTATTTAAGGTCTTGTTCAACTTATTGCTTTGGCATCATTGTTTCCATGTATTTTTATTGATTTTAAGCTGTCACTCCATTTTGGGCAGTGACCTAAGCTTTGGGCTTGAAAAGTGGCTTAAATCCTACGGTCACTGGCACAGAACTGGCAGTTATTCTCTGGTCGCTGGCAGGCAAGCCTGTGAGAGAGACTTTGGGTTTCTCGATTCTCTCTTACCCATAGCATGGGAACAACTGAGGCCTAAGATGTCTAGAACATCAGTGGGACCCAGGGGCAGGCTGTCTGAGTGGCTGACTTGTCTCCTGAAGATTATGAATTTGATGTTGGATGATTGTGTGTGATGTTTCTGTTGATTCCACTTCCTTAAGGTCACATAGGAGGTTGAATCCAATCATAGTATCATCTCTTCTCATGTTTATGCCAATTGGGTAGTTACTTGGGTAGATGTTGGAGGAGGGTGTTATAGAGTGGTATCAGAGCATGGTTCACCCCTCGGACTGGATGGGCGCTGTGTGTTGGTCATGCATGCATGTCAGTTGCATGTGTGTCTCTTACACTTGCATTCCATGTGCTTGTTACATTGCATAATGTTGATCATGGTTGTAAGAAGGTTGTCATGAGGAACTTGATGTTGATTTTGTGGAATGCATCATCATGAGTATATGACTGGTTTCATATTGTTACATGTCACTTACATGTTGATTATATGTCGCCTACTTACATCCTTGTATGCTAGGCTTCATTTTAGTATGTTTGATTACATGTATTAGTCTTGCAGGTTGATTACAAGAATTGATTGCTTATGCTCGACTACATGCATTTATGTGTATATGTAATTGATTAGGCATTACTTAGGCATGTTGATAGTTGCATGTGGAAGTGTGTAAAATGGAGTAATGGTTGTTGTTATGCATGAGGTCATAACATGCATTGTTGATATGGCCTTGCATGGATGACTGGAATCTAGCTATAATGATGTGTATATGGTTTTGTACTCATGTGTTATATGTCTAGATGCAGTCATTATGCATGTATGGTCCTTATTATAGTTATGCATGAATACTAGGTCAAACATGCGTTGTGAAGTCATGGTATGAAATTTAGGTCATCGGGGTGATATTGGTATGTTATGATGCTAATGCGTTGAATGAGGTAGAGCTGGAGATTCAGATCATCATAATGAGGTTGCAACATTAGACTTTGGGGTAAGAGTAGGTCGTCATACATGTATTGTATGTTGGCATTTATGTACATGTCTTTTGATGTTATGGTTACATACATGATAGATGATAGTTGATTAATATAGTCATATGAACATATGTCAGATAATCAAGAATGATGGTAACCTATGGTTGTATGCATTTCTATTGTCATTTTATGTTAGGTAACTCGATGATTAGGATGTATGTTGTTGATGAGCATGATATATAGCTTATTGTTGTTATACGCTAGTAACTTGATGATTAGGGTTATTTCATTGAGATCTTGATGTTGTAATTTGGATTGGTCATATGCATGATGGTTATGTTCATTTCATTGAAGATCTTGATGTTATATGTATTGTGTTAACCTAGTTTGACCTATGCAGATGGTTATGGTTGTGATATTCAGGTATGAGCCGACATATTTGTGATATGGTGTCATACTAATCTAGACTGACTATGCGGATTTGATTATTATGTATGAAGGATACTTGTTTACGAGATTATGGTGTGAACATGTTGGTTAATTATTGTTATGGATATCATGATATTATTTGTGGTTGAGTTGATATGTTGTGAAGTTATATCGTGCTAATCTAGATTGATTGTTCAGACAAGATTGCCTCCCCTGAGATACACTAAGGTATGAGTTTGCTTATGTAGTATACTTGGTGCTTCATTTCTGATTATGTTGTCTATTTGGTGTTTGAGTGTTTGGTGCCTATTATGTCATCTAGTTGATTTATTTGACGTGGTGCGTTCATAGCTTGCTTGAATGTTTGATTAATTGCATGATATGAGTATGAGTCTACAGGGATGCATGCAGAAATGACCTTGTTTTAAGATAATTGTACTAGTACATATGTGTCGAGACAGTTGATATGCACTTGCGTGTAAGTAGGTGATAGTTGTAGCATTATGTCTAATGACTATGAGTTGACTATGGATTATGACATGATTGTTAGTCTTGGTAAAGGTTTATTTAAAATTGATAGATATTATTGTTTCGATATTTGGAACATGTGGTTGACGCGTGTGAGGAGTTGTAGGAAACATGCTTGGTATTAACGTGATGAGGTAATAGTTGATGTGTTTATATCACTAACAATTGGGTGATGTGACAGTGCATAGTAACACTCAATTGCAACAAGGAAAAGGTCAAAGAAAGGAATTGGGTGAGAATTCCTTTGGCTATGTTTGGAAACCCTAATTCCAAACGAAATCTTGTCTGACATTATGTGGATACATGCTATATTCATGAACATGTACTTGACATGTGTATTAGCTAGTCTTTAGTTACAGGTGGATCTGTCAAAGGATTGGAGTCCCTTGAGAGATGGTGCGGATGTGTTCAGTTTCAAGCAATGTGCTTGGCACAACAAGTTGAGGTAACTGGAGTATTGTTATGTTTATTTATGAACTAACAATTATGTGTTAATGATAGCATGATGTAGGAAGTTGCATGGCAAGAGAGGTTGGCATGAAATCTCGAAGAAGGCTTAGGTCGAGCTTTCCATGGGAACCATGCGAATTTATTCATGGTGTCTGTTGTTGGTCTTGTGCTTTTGGTATTTTGCGATTGTCGTGCTTGATTTGCGATTTTGATTGTGTCTGGTGCATAGCTATGCCATTTTGTTGTGGTGTCGTATTTCTTTCGGTTTTCATGGCCTTCTTGTTGTTGTTTCTGTTCTTGCCTTTTATTGTTTTGAGTCTTGGGAATTGGTTGGGAAAAAGGAAAGTTAATGGAGCTCGGGGAGAGTTGTGTGGTACCCAACAGGTAATGTAAGACATGGATGAAGCTCGGTGCATGAGTAAGCGCAAGAGAAGGTAAGAATATCACAGTCGGTTGGATTGGTTGGGTCCATTGTGGTAAATGGACGGTGGTAGTAAAGTCATAAGAAAGGTAACCAAAAGGTAAAGTAAATGGATATGAGGGATCAAATGCCTTGGCTATATTTGGAACGAGTATTCTTAATGTTGCACATGTGTTACATGAATAAAGGAAGTTCCCTTGAGCCTTGACCTTGATATCTAGTAATCATGTTATGATCGTGATTATGTTGATATATATATATATATATATATACATATATAGGTGTGTATCTATGTTATGTTTGACAGGATCATCATGGATCATGATTATTAACACTAACATTTATATGTATATATATGTGTGTGTACGTATGATGTTATCTGACGAGACCATGATCGTTTTATACTAATGTTTATATATATGCATGTATGTGTCCATTTATCTATGTCATTGTCTGACAGGGTCATCAAGAATTGTTCTTGTGGAGGAATGATTGCTTGCGCAGGTGAATAACATGAAGAGGTTCCTGGTCTTACGAGGAATCAATGGGGAAGAGTAGCCTGACAAATATATAAGGTTAATATCACATGTTTATTAGTTGATATTATGTGATTATATTATGTCTATGTTATGGAGAGGTTATACCGAGAGATACAACAACGGAATGAAAGCAGTGTGGTCTGCGACATGTTAGGACAAGCATGGATAAGACACTGGAAGCAAGGTTTCTTGGTAAAGATAGTATGGTTTTGGATGTGTGGTACTATTATTGTGCACATGTTTCATATGTGATGTTATGTGCATGTAGTGTTGTGAGGATATTGCATATGCAATGCTAGGTATAGATGGTGCCATGTAGATGTTAGATATGCAGTGCTATGTACATATTGTACTGTGCGCATGATGTATATGCGGCGTTGTGTGCCTATGGTGCTATGTGCATGTTGGATATGCGGTGTTGTGTACAAATGGTGTTATGTACATGTGGGATATGCAGTGCTATGTACCGGTGGTGTTGCTTGCATGTTGTACATGTGGCGCTATGTACATATGGTGTTATGTGCATGACTTTACAAGTGGTGTTGTGTACATGTTATACAAGTGGCGTTGTGTGCATGTGGTGTTGTGTACATGTCATGCATGTGGCGTTGTGTACCTATGATGTCGCGTACATGTCATGTGTGTGGTACTGTGTACATGTGGTATTGTGTACACATTGTACAATGGTGTAGTGTACACGTGGTATTGTGTACATGTTATGCAAGTGGTGCCATGTACATGTGATGTTGTGCACACGTTGTGCAAGTGGTGTTGTGTACATGTGATGTTGTGCACACGTTGTGCAGGTGGTTGCAGTGTACAGGTGGTACTATGTACCTGTGGTACATATGGTATTGGTGTAGATGCATGTATTGCATGGTGTTGTATGACGTGTGTAGTTGCATGTGTGTGATGCACACTATGTGTATATGCACATGGTTGAGGAGAAGGAGCTGGGTGTTTTTCGGGTGTGGCAACTGATCTAGAGTGTGTATGAAATAAAGACAAAGGTAGAACGTAAGGATTGATGAAAGGATAAGTATCCATATTTTATTTTAGTTTTATTATGCATGTTATTTGTGATTTTGGTCTATGATGATTACACGTGATCTATGATTCTGGTTTATGATGGTTACATGTGGATTATGATGTTGATCTATGATGGTTTTGTTTTGAGCTAACCAGATGTGATATTTTTATACATGATGTTTTGATCAAACAATAGTTTGACTTGTTGTGATAGGAAGCAAACATGATTGCAAGTGTACCTTATTGACAAAATACCAAGGAGGTATGATTTGGGGTTATTTCGATTTATTTGAATCTAATGGAGATTGCTTGGAATAGGAATGCATGAACATGTCCAGTCGGGTGGTTGAAAATGACTGCAAGAATTGGTAGCAACAACAAAAGAAATTGGAACATGCAGCAGTATGTTGGTAAAGTACTTCAAGAGTAGGGCCATTGTGGTACCCAATAGTGTCCATTGATTGCCATGAGCATGCTATGATCGATATGATGGTTTTTGAGGCAGCTATATGCCTTGGTTGTTGATCTTTCGATGCGACGAAGCCTTGCCAAGGGATGGATCGCCCGGGATAGGGGATTCTGAGGAACTTGGAAGGTGAGTGACTGCACGAAAGGGGGCAACTGGATTTCCCGAGGGAATATGCCCTAGAAAAATGAGTTGGTAATTGTTCACTAAGAGGACAAGTGGCGCAGGGTTATAGCACTGGATATTAATTGCAACTTTGACTGTGGCTGTGGATTTTAGACTTCCTAGGAAGGAGGTGAATCCTGGTATTACTTTGAGGGTGGAGGTGTTAACCTTTGGATCCCCTTCTTGGGGATGCAGACATCGTATCCTTTTATTTGTTGGTTGAGAAAATGTACATATGTGTATATGTGGTTATTGTAAATACTATAATGAGTTGTGTTATAAAGCTCCAGTATGTGGTATGATTGTTATCTGGTCATGTTGTCATGATGTTTTGATTTTGAGCAAGTCATCCATTGTAAATATTGTAACAAGCTATGTTATAAAGCTCCATGGGCAGTATGTTTGTTTTTAGCAGTCATGTTGGTTATAGGTGTCATTGAACATCGAGGATGGTGTCCCCCAAGGGGGAGGGTTCTGTAACATCCCTGGTGAAAATTCCATGTAATAAAAGTTAAAAAAACAATAACCACGTCGATGAGACACTTATTCCAAGTTGAATGTTGGGCAAGACATCTTAGGGGGTGTTCATTTGGTTGTTTATGTCTAAGGAAATTGGAAAAGGCAATGACTAAGGCTTTGGAAAGGCATGAGGCATTAATTGGAATTTTATTTATGAAAATAATGGAAATCAAGAGAAAAAGGAGGTGAAAGGTCATAGGTTGCATGTGAGGAGGAAAATGAAGGAAAATAATGGAAATGAAGAAAATAGAGGCCTCATTCATAAAAAGGCTTCTGAGGATCTTTGGGCAAGGCTTGGTCAGTGTAACCTTTTGTTAGTTGAGTTTTGGAGCTCTCTCATTATTCTCTCTCTCACTCACTCACTCTTGGACACTTAGAGTTTCCTTGGAGCAATTTTGGCATTGGAGCAAGAAAGGAAAAGAAGGAAAGAGGAAGCAAAGCTCAAGCAGGAAAAGACAGGATCAAGTAGCTACAACAACCTTCATTGCAGGTATCGACTTGCATGTGTATTTTCCTTGCTATATTTAGCATGCATGGCATTGCATGTGGTTCTTTTGTTAGTGTGGCATGGGTTTTCCTAGGTGTAACAATGTTTTTCGGCCTAACCTTTCCATTTCCAGATATCCATGGTGTGATGGGGTTCTCATGTTTTGGTTGAGCTGGATTGTCGGATGGATTCGAAGCTGAGTGAGGTGGATCTCTGAATGATAGAGCACATGGCCTAGTGGTCCCCGAACCAGATTGTGGATCACGGTAAAGCCATTGGCCTAGTGACCCCTGAGCCAGACTATTGGTTGCGGTAAATCCAGGATTGTGTTGCCTCATATGGCCTAGGAATCCTTGCCAGTGAATGGCAGGATATACGATAAAGCCTAGAGGTGGTTTTCTCTCCATTGGGCCTAGTAATTTCGGGTTTGGGATATGCAATAAAGCTTGAAGAGTGGGTCTCAGTTTAGGGCCTAGTGATCTAGGTTTGGATTGCGTTAAAGCCTGAGAGACAGGAAAATTTCTCACAGTGTAGGTGGATAAATCTGGTGACATCCATGCTTGTTTGGCTTAGTGATCGGGTGGAGATCACGGTAAAACCCGTTATGATGTGTTCATTGTGTTGGCCTAGTGATCCGAGATGGATTACGATAAATCCTAGTTTCTATTGATGAGGGTGAGGTGGTTTAGCCTCGGTATGCCCTAACTGGTTCTTTTGTTTTGAGTCCCACATTCATGCTTGGAATATGGCACAGGGGTGAATGGATGAAGAGAGATTTGACTGAGCCATTCTATGTTTGGGTGGAACGTGGTAGTCCCATCTCTGGTTGGTTTATTGCATTCATTAATGACAAATTCATTCCCTTGATTTTCATGTGTAAATGTATTGATGTATATGTGGATTTTATGGTTGATATGTTTATGATATTTATGTCCCTGTTATGTTGGTTATATGTATGTATGTTTGTTTTTGCTTGTTTGTTTGTTTGTTTGTTTGTTTTTTTTTTTTCACATGGAAAAATCATAATTTTCATTGATAATATCAAAAAATTACATGTTGTAGATGTTGATAGCATATGTAGAAAAGTGGGCAAAGCCACTTATAGTGCAAACTCCAAAAAGGAGTATCCGTCAAAAGCCTGAAAAACAAGCTTCAAATATTTACAAAAAATAGGTAGAAAACCCCAGTAAACTAGGGACCAAAAATCCCACAGAGGCAAACAAAATGTCGGTCGACAACCTGTGACACAGATACACGCAGCTATGGAAAACTACCAAAACCAAAATATATCTAGGGAATAGGCCACCTAGAAACATGAAACAAAAAACCCTCAAAAAATAGGGCAGCAAGAAACAAGGCATAAACCCACAATGCAAGCCAAATGCGCAACACCAGAGAAGGCCGCACCAACTGGACCATGAACCGCAGACCTCGGCACCAAACCTCCCAATAAAAACACGTAAAAAGCCTTCGAGAAACAACGAGGACAACAAAAGGAAGCCCTAGATACCTGTACAAGAGAAGGAAAGGCACGAACTAGGGGTGGAGGCGACTAGGGCAGCCACCTCACCCCCATTCCCTTGAACTCTCCAAATCACAGGCTAATGCTAGAACAAACTACTCTACCATCGAGCAGCAACGACAACTTACAGGAAGCCACTAGAGACTAGGTCATGAATCATAGGAGAGGCACGAACTAGGTACTGAGGCAGTTAGGGTTCAGCCTCCTCGCTCCCGCTCCCTCAACTCTCTTATTTCGAGTTGAGTCATTGACAACAACTATGTATGGCTCTCAGCATATTTTTACTTGTACATGAATGGATAACGTGTCTATGACATAATATATTATAATGCAACAAAAGACATGAAGGAACAATGGTTCATAGCGATTCTTAGATAAGTATGAGATCCCTACACTTAATATTGTTGTTTACACCTGTAGGTTACATGTCATTGATATGTTTGACAAAATGCCTATCATGGCTAATAGAGGTCTGATTAAGGTCTTGTTCAACTTATTGCTTTGGCATCATTGTTTCCTTGTATTTTTATTGATTTTAAACTATCACTCCATTCTAGGTAGTGACCTGGGCTCTGGGCCTAAAACAGTGGCTTAAATCCTGGGGTCGCTAGCACAAAACTGGCAATTTTAGTCTCTGGTCATTGACAGGCAAGCTTGTGAGAGCAACTTTGGGTTTTTGGATACTCTCTTGCCCATAACATGGGAGCGACTGAGGCCTAAGATGTCCAGAACATCAGTGGGACCCAGGGGCAGGTTGTCTAAGTCGCTGACTTGTCTCTTGAGTATTCTAAAGCTAATGTTGGATGAAAACGTGTGATGTTTCCGTTGATTCCACCTCCTTAAAGTCACATAGGAGGTCGAATCCAATCATAGTAGCCTCTCGTCCATGTTTACCCTGATTGGCTAGTTACTTGGGTTGATGTGGGAGGAGGGTGTTACACTGGTGGAGTTGTATGCACTATATGGCGATCTATAGATAGCCAAGGAGCTAAGGATTTCTTCTATATTAATTATTGGTGACTCTCTCATGGTCATCCAAAACCTTTGCAAAGACTCCAAACCGAAGAACAACCAAATCTCACTCCTTCTTTGCAGAATTTGGGCCTTGTTGAATTGTTTCTCCTCAAAACCCTATTTCCATGTACTCAGAGGATAGAATAAGGAGGCGGACTTGAAAGCCAATAGGGCATGCCAACTAGATGTTGAGCAATGAGAGATGAATGGGTCAATTGAACAACATGTTATTCCATGAAGAGGTTAATAATACATGTTGGATCCCTTTCCCCAAAAGGGAGGTATTGATCCAAGGTTATAAGACATCTAAGTGCAAAATATAGAAGGATGTCCTTTCCCCTCCTGATCCCATTCTATCTTGTTTTAAACACCACCTCAAATCAATGTCATAAAGGATGCATCATGCTTTGTAAGATGACAAAATGCTTGAAGCTCAAATAAAAGGTCTCTCGGGTTGCATGGATAGACACGGGTCAACAACTAATCTTCTCCCACAAAGTTTCCATTAATTAAAGACAGTCTGGACTGTCCACTTCCATCTCAAGAGGGATTAAAATACATCTTATAGCATTGAAATTGATTTGCATGGCATCGGAATTTATGGATAGATTAGAAGCATTGCACCAGGTTCATTTGAGCCTAATTTTTGAGAAGGAGGGCATTCACATTAAATTAACAGGTATTGAGAATAATCACCCTAGCAAACAGGGATTTGGAATAAGAATTTTATAGTGGGATTCCCTTTCATTTCCAGGTTGGTGGAACTTTCCTCCTATGAATTTGACAATGAAGTGATTCTTATCTCATAGGCAAGGGATGAGTAGGATTTCGATCTGAAGAAGTGTATGCTTGCACTAGGGATAGAAACAACAGTCATCAACCAAGGAAAACAACATGTAAATATTGTAATTTTGTCTATCTCTGCCATGGTTGAAGGTTGGCATAAGGAGGGACATCTTCTCTTGATGAATTTTTGTATATCATAGACTTCTCCTATGAGTAATACCAAACCTTTGGGAAGAGCTCGTCCATAGGAAATCCTTCACAACATTGGAGAGTATTGCATAGTGCGCCTGGTATATTGATCGCTGGGAAGGAATGACCAGCCAAGACATCCCCTCCTCCAACTCTAGGGGTCCTTATTAGTGCCCTCTCTTTCCACACCCCCCAATTGCAGGAAATCTAAAGATAAACAAAATAAAGTAGAAGATGAACCAAAAGACAAAACACATTCTCTTTCTCCATGAATAGCTCTTGAAGCAAAAAGCACAAATATCCCAATTAGTAGACGAATTGGACTAGATCCAACACCACTATGCAAATTTACAAGCTCAGAGAAATGAAGACAAGGTTCAAAACACAACCTATAACATGTCAAATGGACCCTCCGACAAGATGTTTACCGATATGCCAAGTTCATCCATGATAGCGCCATGTAAATGTATTTTGGTTGGTGATATTTTCTATAGAATCTATAGTTGCAACAATTTTTGTTTCATGTATATCAAGAGTAAGAATGTAGTGAAACTTTTTGAATCCTCCTCAAGGATTAACTCATAACAAATAACATCTTTGTACCTCATGTATACTTCTCCCTATTTTCTAGTTGAGTTTCCAGCGCAAATTTTATAAAAAAACTTACTCATTTATGTTAAAAAAAATTGTCAAAAGGAATATCAATTCCATAACTCACACCAAATCTCGTTCATAATTTTGTGCCCAAGATGCCTTACCATAGGGCCGAAGCACTACCATAGTTTTGAGTCTCAAGTTATGTGCTTTTAACCTCAAAAGAATGCCAAAAATCCTCAACAATGCTTCCTCAAAAAAACACCAAGAGATTTCCATGGTGCACAACAGTAATCTTAATCAAATATGCCAACAAAATCTCCAATAGTTCACACAGATATTAGAGACTTAGTGATCTAAAAAGGCCAAAAAAGGTAAAAAGTTGAATTCTTGATTTGCACCCTAGAACCGTGCCCTTGGGGGTCAAAATCCATAGATGAGAAGGTCAACTTTCCTCAGAGAGACATACTTACATCTATCTCAGACAAAGATGGCTTAGTAGTCTCATAAATAGTCAGAAAACCCAATGACATCATATCCCAAAATAAAATGTTAAGTCCCAAAATAAACTTTGAAATTTGACCATTTCACTAGATTTACAGGACTACTCGAAGCCAAATCTCTGAGAGTAATTTCATAGAATATGTAAGTAAATTCCTTTTCTTTTTAAAGAGATCACACATTGTATTTATACTTTATGGAGGAGTTGTTTGAGGGTCGACTAGACCTTAATTGACTGAAGCTGAATTTGCAAAATAGGAGGGAAAGAATAGATTTGAAATTTGAATTTCCAAATTTCAATTTTGGAGCCAAAAACATTTAGGACCAATTTAATTTATAAAAACTAATAATGGGCCTTTAATGAATATCCCTTCAAAATCTTCAAAAACAATTAATTTACTAAGACCTCTCATGAAAATCCTTCTAGGCTCATGAATCAATGAAGAGTTGCCACATCATCTCATTTAGGGACCTTGACAAAGTTTTAGGGCATAAACTTTGATTAAGCATATCTCCTTAACTGTGAGGAGTTAGAAGACATCCCACCTACCATCAGAATCGACATGATGAGGATCATCCAATGAAATTAATCTTGAGCCCAAAAATCATGACTTTCCTTGTCATTTTTGTTATTAAAGGCGGTGCTTCTTCTAGTGCTACTTGGGTTGACATCAATGACAACCAAATTTCAACATATGTGCAACAAGCAATATATTTTACTTCGGTTGATCTAATGCAATTGAAGAGAAGATAAGACATACAAATGTCAATTTTTCTATCTAGGCTACAAGAAATGATAAGAAAAACGAGGAACATAAAATAGACCTAATCTATCTTGCAAGAAAGGAAACAATATAAATAAATCCTATTCTTATCTACAGAAAAGTAAATGCCATAAGGTAACCCAACTCTATTTGCAAAAGGGTAAATGACAGGAAACAAACCTACTTTGTTTTGTAGGAAAATAAATGATAGGAAATAACCCTACTTTGCTTTGTAGGAAAGTAAAGGGCATGAAAGAAACCCTAGCTAACTACAGAAAATAAAATCAGATCATTTCAAGAATCAACCCTATTCTATGGTGCATGAGAAATAAACTTGCAACTAAAAGTAGACTTTCACACTATAAACCCTAATTACAGAAAGAAAACATATTTTTGCTACAACTATTAGGGTAAAATTTCTAAGGGGTCTCAGAACCTCTAAACTCCATCTCCAAGGTCTAATGAGTGTTGTAAGCTGCTAAGGGAATGATAAACAAGCTTTGGCTACAAATTTGGAAGTGTTCTAAGGCAATCTGTGTACTGTTACAGGAAACGACCAACAAATTTATGATGTCTAAATGTGGTATGAGGGGTGAAGGTAGAGTAATGTTGTATAAGGGTAAATGGATCCTTTCCAAGATTAGGTACCTCAAATGGATTGATTCATGGAAGGAACAGGGAAAAATGGAGTTGCTCATCTACGTGTAAATAAACTTGCTAGCAGATTGCAAAAATGAGTAACAATGGGTGAAAAGATGATGTTCTAAGTGAACGAAATGCATCAAAATTATACTACCTACACGTATGAAGCAATACGATCTTACTAGAAGAAAATTCATGGTTGATTGGTAAAAGTAAAGTGCATAAATAATTGATAAACTACTAAATGCATAAAAGTAAAATGATAGAAACGATGAGTTGAACTTTAAATGAAGACTATTACTACATGAAAGAAACTATTTTTGAGTTCATGAGAGCAAGATACATAAACAAACTTAGAGAGAAGCTTATTCATTAACCTTGCAAAGGTAATGATTTTTAAAGATGAGGTTTGTAGAAAAACATAACTAAGCTAAATGATTGGAAAGTAAATGTACAAGAAAGAGGCTTGAGCACCTGGGTTGGGCCTCAACCCAAGAAGATTTAGGTCCCTTAAAGAAAAATCAATATGGGAACAAAAGTGTGTTTTTCATTAATCAACAAATGTGCTCATACATGAATAATGACAAAACTGAAATAGTAGGGAAAATCCTTTCTCTACTACTGACTATCTTCTCCTAGAGTTCAAATCCCTAATGGGCTACTAAGGCCTCTTATTTATACAAAGGAATGCTCGAGGGGAAGTCTCCTTGAAGAGAGCATTGCTTCCCTCCAAAATCCCTAAAAAGCTGGATATGGTTCCCTGATCACTTCGCAACTATAAAAAGGCAATAATTTCCTTGAGCCAACTAAGTTTTGATTATCCTGCAGCAGGGGAAAAGCCCCATAGTCTTATCTTGTTGGAATCATACATGATATGCATAGAATATCCTCAATATTCTGCACAATAAATGCATTAGGCACACAAGATATTACACTCACCCTTTAACCTTCCTAAGAACATATTAAAGTTGAAAAAAGAATTAGCAAGTACAAAAGGACAAGATAAATAGGCATAAGGATGGTTAGATTGGCATTAATTTGTACCTATTTGGGAGGCCCATTAGGTGGTTATGCTAAGAGGAGAAGAGGGAGATCAAAGGAGAGGGGCATCTCAATTTATGGCTAATTCCTTGCAAAACAAGGAGCCAAAACTACTTGGAGAATTCACACTCTATAAATAGATGGAAAGAAGTCTCATTTAGATAGAGGAAAATAGTGCACATGGAGGGGTTGTGTATGCCTCTTTTACCAAGATTTTTAGCTATGAGGATTTTTCTATGGGCTAGAATCCAAAAAATGATGTTGAAGTTTGGGAGATTGTCTAAGTGCCAAATTTTGTTCTAAGTGCTATATTTTGGGGAAGATTGGACTAGAAAAGCAAAGATTCATAACCCCTTTTAACAAACCAATCATGAAGGCCCCATCAGTTGGCATGTGAGTGGAGCCTAAGAGCATAGCTTGAAAGGGATGAAATAAGGGAGGGAGAAAGATCTTTGGGTTTGGGACAAACATCACCAAGGTCCTAATTGGTGCAATGACCAAAAGCTAAGGACCAAGAGGAAATGTCAAATAGTGTGGATTTACCATTCTCTTCTAACCAATTTTTTAATGGGACGAGGGAGAGATCTAGAGAGAAATGGGGCATTCCCATAATGTTATCATTCCATATATTGAATTTTTTACCATTATCATGGATCTATATGATTTGAAATTTGATGAGAGGAAGTGTTGCTTGGAGGAGTTTCCAAATCTAAGAACCATTACAAACTAGTTGGACATTCTTAAGGTAACAACATTGATCTCCTACCAAATATTTCTTTAGAGGCACTTTTTTCCACCATTGTGACTTCCCTATTACCAATCTCCGTAACATCTTCACCCCCAATGTGATGTTCACCAACGTTGGATATTTGATCCCGAAGCCTCTATGGGATTTCAGGGTGCAAATTGTGTTCCAATTAACCAGGGGAAAGCTTTTGAGATTCCCATGTTCGAGAAATTTCTCGAGTTCCTAGAAAATGGCTTGTTTAACACCCGAGGGGGATGGAAAAGCAAAAAAACGGCATATAGGAAAAGCATACATAAGAAATTTAGTCAACAATAATCAACCTAATGGGTTGAGCCAATGAGCACCCCATTGAGAAAAAATGTATTTAATGTTGGAGACTATTTGGTGCTAAGAGGAAGAAGAAAGGGGAATGGAGGTAGATAAGGATGCCCATATTTTTAGAGATTCAACTATCATGATGGGAGAATTGAAATTTTTTTGCGGTGGCTACAAGAGCTTTGGGATTGATGTTCTAAGCATATATTTGACTTTTAGCACTATCTATTGATCCCGATAGACTTTGAACCATGGATATACGATGGATTTGAAAATATAAGAAATTATTGGGGAGGCTCTACCCATCAGTTGAGTGTCACCCACAAATTGGGAATGCTTGATTTTTTGGCCCCTCTTACTATTATACTATTAGGAATGTTCCCCATTGTACTCTCATGTAACAACTATGGGTTAAGTTTCATGTAATAAATGATAATAAAGGCAAAATGAGACCTAGGTCATGGGACACATATTCCAAGTCTAATGTTGGGAAAAACATCACAACGGGAATCACTTTCAGTTTATTTGTGGCTATGGAATTTGGCAAAGGCAAAGAGGAAATAATTGGCATTTATTTATGAAAATAAAGGAATATAGGAGAAAAGGAAGGTGAAGAGACACATATTTGCATGTTAAAGAAATTAGAGGGAAAATGAAGAAAAATGAGACATCAATGATAAAAAGGCACCTGAAAAACAATTCATGACTATTTTTTCCATCTTTGGAGCAGGTGTAGCAAAGGAAAGAGAACAAGCACTTGGACAAGCAAGTAAAGGAAGGAAAAAGACAAGCAAAGGAAAGTGAAGGAAAGTAAGGAGAAGGTTGGATCAAAAGCTTCAACAGGAAGATGTTACAGGTAACATGTTGCATGTGTGCTTTCCTCGATGGAATGTGAATGCATGGTACATGCATTTGTTTATTTGGTTTATTTGCTATCATTAGCATGGGTTTTTTCTAGAGTGACGGTGTTTTCAACCTTGCCTTGCCATTTCTTGTATAACCATGATGTGATGGGGTTCATTCTCAGTTGAGCTTTGGATTGCCAAAAAGTTTTGGAACTGGGTGAGGTGGTCTTAAGAAAATTCCCAAGGGTTGGGGGTGGAGATGGTTTTCTCTGGGAATCCCTCGACAGGTGGGTGGAGATAGGCAATTTCCTCAAGCTATGGTGAATAAATTCTTAGGCATCCAAGATCATTTTTGTTTTGTGATCTCAGGACCAGTTTAGGTGAGATCACAGTAGGATGAGGGTGGAGGTGGTTTAACCTATGGAGTCCTTGGTTGATTATGTCTTGGTTTATCATAAGATATCCCACATTCATGTTTGGAATATGGCACTAGGGTGATTGGTTGAAAGAAAGATTTGGTTTAGCCCAATCTATGGCAAGGTGGTATGTGGAATTCCCTGAATTGGTTGGAATTTGCATATGTTAATAAGAGCTATTTTCTAAATTGTTATCTACGAGCACTTGTACTTGTTATTATGATATTTTATGGAAGATTTTTCATGGTTAATACTCTGTTTATATGTTGGTTATAAGCATGGTTCTATGATCTACTCTAGCTATGGCTCTTGATCGTGATTTGATAAGTATTTAAATGGTTAATGAATGCATGGGCTAACAAGTGTTGTTGCAGCTACTTGACAGGGCATTGGACCTGATGAGGCTCATTAATAGGTATATTATATGGGTCACAATGCCATCCTCCAGCTTATTAAATTATTTTTTTCTCACATTCATCTACAAATTTTGTTATATTATGCTTAGTGTTAGGAGTAAAGATGTGTTACTATGTCATGTGGCCTAATGTGTGTTAAATGCAGGAATTGGAGCACTTCTAAGATGATTTGAGAGCATGAACTCGAAGTAGACAAGCAAGAGAGATTCAAGGAGATGGTCCACCTCCTTAATTCCTCAAATCAGTCGAATATCCCTCATTGTATCTCATCAACTCCATGTCATTGACAACCAAGCAGGTCAATTTCATTGGTAGTCGAGCTAGTGCAATCAAGGAAGAGTTAGATTCACCTATTCTTGAGTTAGAGAGGAAAATATCCCTATTTTAGAGGGAGCTATTGGTAGCTCCATTTTTGTATAAATAAACGATATAAGGGACTCATTAGGATTCGAAGTTTTAATGTAGCCAAGAGGCCATTAAGATGAAGCACATTTGACTGTTATTGTTATGATGTATTTGCCACTTTTTGAATGATAATGAGAAGTTCTACTTTGATCCAGCACTGAGTTGACTTAGAGCATTGAAGCTCTTAGGTTAGGGCCCAACCATAGTAGCAAAAGTTCCTCTATTATATCTATATTTTTAGTCTACAATGTTCATTAGTTGCTACAATTTATTCATGTTTCTTTTAGCTTAAAAGATTGATTAAGTTGTTGGTTTATTCATGCTTCCATTATCTTAGAGGATAATCAGTTATTTCAGTGCAATAAAGTAAAATACATCAAAAATATTGTGACAGTGACCCCTATCTCATCTCCCTCATGGGATCATGATTAGAAGACCCCACTATCAAAGCCCAAAAAGAGAGTTTGATTTCTTGTTGATTGCATAGATCAAGTTTTAACATTAGTTAGATAATTGTTTATGATTTCTTGGAAAGAGTTACACTTGTTATTTTTCTTCTCTTGATTGTTGTAGATTAGAAGATATTTTAGTTCATAGATCAAGTTCTTAGCAACAGTTAGATTAGCTTTTCCAAATTCGATCCATCTTTTCCATATTGACATGAAATAATTTGCAAATGAAAATTAATAAGTGTAGGTGTTATGCTGTGATTGTTGATTTGTAGGGAAGGACCCCTTCCACCAGCTCCATTTAGGTCTTATCCATCTTTTGTTGATGCATGCTAACCCATGTTCTAAACCTCTATTTTTCAGGTCACTGTGAATAAGCCATCTTAGCCGAATCTAGCCTTCTTGAGGTACTGGACTTGGCCAAGGGTGAAGATCACCTTAATATCACCTTCCCCACACTTTCCATACCTGTCATACACCCTTCTAACACTTCATCTCCCCATTTTTACCCTCCAAACCCTCTTAACCAATTTCCTGTAGCATTTCAGGACATCCTGTAGCTCACCTGTAGCAGCCTGTTTTGACCCTGTTTTGACCTACAATGATAGCTTAACCTAGTTTAAGAGTAGTTTCACCCCTCAGCTTGGGATCCATGATCAGAAGTGCCACCTAGATCAGTCCTTTCACTCCTTTTCCTTTCCTGGAAGATTCAATAGGATTATTCCTTTTTGTCCAAACTTAGTAATTAGAATTTCTTTAGTCCGCAAATGTGAATAAGGTAGACAATGCATGCACTTTTGAATTATGAAATGATAGAGTAATCTGATGTTTTCAAGCAACCCTAATAGCTAGATGATTGAGTGAAAGTTAGTATAGTTTCCTTTCTGCAACCTAGCATAAGACTATATCCTTTCATAGCATTTACAAGTTGACAACTTTCATTTTTTGAGTGTAAAAGCATTTACTTTCTCTGCACTAGAAATAGACTTTACATTATGCTTTTAGTAGTTAGACTCCTTTCAGTTCAGTAGAGGAATGGTCTAGAACCCTAATGATCAAGTGGTCCAACTGAGGGTGGGATGAGTTGAATGATGCATCTACTATGTATACAACACTGCCACCTCTAAGTTTGTACGAAACCCCGGGTTGATAAAGTAAAGTTGGTAGGATTGGGAGTTGCATCACTCTTGTTGCAATACTGAGGCTCATCACTTTTTGGTGCCGTTTCCAGCTAGGTGTCTAGGTAGATGTAATTTATGCTTTTCTTTCTATTTTACATTTAGTAGGTAGATGTTATTTTTGTTTTCCTTTCTGTTTTGCAGTTGATTTTGAAAAAACACATAAAAAGAAAAAATCTATTTCATTCCTCGTAGGAGTAAGGACACTTTAGGGAAATTCTTTCCAAATACCCTCACAACATCAAATAGTCAACCTTCAGTCTTATTCAGTGATTGTCAACTTCCTTCTCTTACTGCAGGGGAGTTAGAGGACCCCTTAGGTGAACAACGTGAGATATTTGAAGCAATGATTAGGGAGGAAGAAGAAGAAACCATTCCACATACCCACACCATGGATGAAAACATAAATGAGGGTGATTTTCCCATAATAGAAACTAATGGAGATGCTAGGATGAAAAATATAAGCCCTTCTGCCCTTCCTCACTTCCATGGTTTAACCTCAGAGGGCCCTGATACTTTTTTGTTTGAGATTGATGTTGTGTGTAGAACTTATTATTATACTTATGATGACCAGAAGTTGAAGTTGTTCCCATCCACCCTTAAGGTGTAGCCTTGCGGTGGTTCATGGGTCTGCCTGGGGATAACATCACTACTTGGTTAAAATGTAGAAATCCTTTAACAACAAGTACAGGGACTATTGTAGGTCCAAGTACATTAAAGAGAACATCTTTAGAATGACTCTTGGACTGGATGAATCCCTAGAAGACTATGAGGAAAGGTTCCAACTCAATTGTAAAAGGGACATATGCACCCTTGATCATGAATCACTCAAGTTAGTCCTTATTAGAGGAATCAGGGAGGACATATCAGAAACCATAAACATACTGTCTGGAGGAGACATTTATTAGCTATCCTATGACAACATGAAGATAGTGCTCAAAAACCATGCCAAGGCTGATAGGAAGAAGGGTATGTCTAGTCAAGCTTTGGTCAGTTCCTCTTCCTCCAACACATTTATCAAAAATGAAATTGGAAACATGTTGGAGGACTTCAAAAGTGAAATGTTACATACCTTTACTCTGCAAATGGACACCGTGCATATCAAGAGGAAACAAGAGGAAGTGGAGAGAGACTTAGCAATCTTTTTCCCTAAATGCACTAGAAGGCACCCCATAAATGAATGTCCATTAAATGTTATAGAGGTATGCTCAGTCTGTGAGGAAAACAATTCCACATATAAGTGCCCTTCCTTGCCTGGATTGAAGCTGTAAAGCAAGGGGTAGAAGGTGGGGTTGAACAACTTTGTTACATCAATCAAAGGAGACCTCAAGGACCTCGGCCACACCAATAGGGCATGAAAGGTGCATCCTATTCCTATTACCATCCCAACCAGAATGCACCCGGCCCCCTTGGTATTCTCCTACTCATCCTTCATGGTCCACACCTTCTCCTTGACCTTATGCACCTTAGTATCCACCCCAATCTTCAAATCAACCATTTCAACCATATGATTCTACACATCCTCAATGGAATACCCCATCACAAGGTTGGAGGCCTCAATTCAACCATCCACCTAATTTACTGCCTTCAGCTCCATCTCAACCACAACTCATTCATCCTACTCCACCTAAGCAACCCCAGATGCCTGCTCAACCAAATCCAAACCTGAACAACAAGCAGGCACAATAGGTCTATATTGGAGAGACATCTTACCCTGCCTATGCTATGGAGATTCAAGAAATCAACCTCAAGTTTGGAAGAGTGCTCCCAGATAACCAACCTCCATCTCCACCTGAGGAGCTTGAAGAGGAAAAGGAAGAGAGTGTTCCTAAATCCAATCCACCTCCTTTTCCTGAAATATTGATCCATTCTAACCAGCACACCCCATAAGAGACTGAACTTCTGGGAGAACTAAAAAAGTTGTGTGTTAAAATCCCACTCCTCCAAGCTATTAAGGATGTTCACATCTACAATAAGCTTATAAATGATAAATTCTTCAAACATCCTGGGAGGAGAAAGAAAGACACCCCTACCATCAATGTCATTGGTTAATTGTCTGATATAACGCTGGGGAGGGTGATTTTACCAAAGTATCCAGACCCTGGATGTCCTATGGTAGATGTGCACATTGATGGCATCATTTCCCCCCACATCTTGATTGATTTTGGGGTTGTCATTAATGTGATGACTAAGGAAACCATGCTCATGCTAAAACTCCAAGGATCTTTGAGAAATACCACAACAGTGCTGCAACTTGCAGATAGGTCCATAGTGGCTCCTGAGGGAGTTGTTGAGGATGTAATGATCTCTATTGATTCATGGGAATATCCTGCTGACTTCCTAGTGCTCAAGCTCAAAACCAAATTCAATGGATATCCTCTCATCATTGGAAGACCATGGCTAGCCATTGTTGATGCTTACATAAGTTGCAGAGCTGGGAACATGACCATTAAGAATGGGAATTTATAAGAACAATTAGTATTGTAACCTCCTGCTCAACCATCCCTCGAGCATGACTTATCCCTATGGCTGGAAGAGGAGGAGGAAGATGAAGTGTATCATACCACATCCCATCCAATTTGTACCCTAGATGTTATTATAGGAGGGGGACAACTTAATGAAGATGACCTCATTGACCAAATCATCCAGAACCAGTCCCCCAACACCATGCCTCTTGATGATCTTGTGAAGGAATCTGAGGGTAATCCTTGGACTGAGTTATGCCTAGTGGACCCAAGTCCTGCACATGTCAAAATGGTAGAATTTGGTCCATCTAAAACCTTGAAGATCAACCCCTCTCTCTCAGCTAATCAAGAAGAGAAGTTGTGTGACATGCTGAGAGAGCACTTAGATGCCTTTTCCTGGAGCTATAGAGAAATGAAGGGAGTGCATCCTTCAGTGTGTACTCATCACATCTACATCAAGGAAGGATGCAAACCAGTGTGCCAACCTCAGAGGAGAATGAACCTAGCCCTCAAAGACATAGTAAAGGAATAATTGCAGAAGTTGTTGGATGCAAGGTTCATTTACCCCATCTCAGATAGTGAGTGGGTGTCCCCTCTAGTTTTGGTCCCAAATAAAAATGGAAAATGGAGGATCTATGTGAATTACAGAGAATTGAAAAAAAGCCACTAAAAAATACCATTTCCCTTTACCTTTCATTTATCAAGTCTTGGATGGTCTTGTAGGGAAGAAGTTTTTCTTTTTCCTGAATGGGTTCAATAGTTACAATCATATCCGGATCAGCCCAGAGGACCAAGATAAAACTACATTCACTTGTCTTTGGGGCACCTTTTCTTTTAGGGTCCTTCCTTTTGGATTATGTAATGCCCCTGCCACTTTCCAAAGGGCATTTTTTAGGATCTTTGCTGAGCTAGTCCATGACTCTGTAGAGATCTACATGGATGATTTCAATCCCTATGTGTGTGACTTCCTAGAGGATCTCTCTAACTTGGGGAAAGTCCTAAAGAAGTGCATCAAAGACACCAGCAAAGCAGCCTCACCATTGTTTGGATTGCTGGCCAAGGACTCTAAATTTTGTTGGTCAGATAGTTGTCAGGAGGCCCTAGAGATCTTGAAAGACAAATTGGCTACTGCACCCATACTTCGAGGCCCAAATAGGGCTCTTCCTTTCCACATCCATGTTAATGCATCTAACAAAGCTATAGGAGAAGCCCTAGGCTAGATAGATGAAAAGTTTCCTTATGCCATTTACTTTGTTAGCAAAAATCTGTCTAAGAATGAATTGAATTACGCTGTAACTAAGAAGGAAATCCTAGTTGTCGTCCACTCTCTGAATAAGTTCAGACACTACATCACTGGATATCAAACCTTTGTGCATACTAGCCATGCAGCTATCAAGTACTGAATGAATCCCGATGTGAATGCTAGAATTATTAGATGGTTGCTTCTATTACAACAATTTGATCTAACTATCATTGATAAGCTAAGTAAAGAAAATGCAGTTGCAAATTTTTTGTCTAGACTTGCTTTACCTGCAAGTGAGGAAGGGATGGTTGATGATCAACTACCATATGAACACTTATTTGCTATTTCAGTTCTCTCTCCATGGTTTTCTGACATAACTAACTACCTAGTTGTTGCAGAGTTTCCTCCAAATTTGTCATCCAAGGAGAAGAGTAGAATTTTAAGGAAGAGTTCCCCTTTCACTTGGATTGGGGGAAATCTCTTCAAGTTGAGACCAGATCAAATATTGAGGAGATGTGTCAAGGAAGAGGAGGTCTTTGACATCCTCTTAGCTTGTCATAATGGGTCTTGTGGAGGTCACCTTACTGCCAAGAGGACAAATTTCAAGGTTCTACAAGCTGGCTACTACTGGCCCACTCTCCACCAAGATGCAAGAAGACACAAAAATCGATGTGATCAGTGCTAGAGGATGGGGAAACATACTCTAAAGGATGAAATTCCCTTACAACCTCAGGTGGCTTTAGAGCTATTTGGCAAGTGGGGCATGGATTTCATGGGGCCAATTGATCCACCCTCAGGGCAGAAAAAGTACATAATTATATACACTGATTATTTGACAAAGTGGGCAGAGACATAGGCTGTCAAGGTATCAACAGAGGAGAAAGTGACTGAGCTCTTGAGGGAGAATGTGTTCTACAAATTTGGGTACCCCAGAAATCTAGTCACCGATCAGGGAGCTCAATTCACATCACAGCTGATCAAGAATTTGTTAAGTCAACATCATATCAAGCACATAAAATCTACTGCCTATCATCCTCATGCCAATGAACAAGTAGGGATCACCAATAGGGCACTAGAAGGCATTCTCACCAAGGTTGTAAGCAACAACAAAATGGATTGGGTAGACAAATTAGTGGAGACCACTTGGTCCTACAATACAACTTAGAAGACAACTACTGGTTTCACCCCTTATGAATTAGTCTATGGAAAGAATGCTCTGCCCTCCATTGAGTTTGAATACAATACCTTGAGAATGGAAGCACAATTGGATTTAGTTGTTACAAAGGCACATCAGGAGAGGCTGCTCCAGTTAAATGGCTTGGATGAATTCAGAATGCAATCCCTCCTAGAACTAAAGTTATTCAATTACAGAGGAAGGTTTGGCATGATAGGAACATCAAGGACAAGGTCTTTCAAGAAGGGGATTGGGCTCTGCTATATGGATCTAGGTTCAAGGAATTCAAAGGAAAAATGATGACAAAGTGGTTGGGCCCATATATGATAGATAAATTCCATGACAATGGAGTTGTTTAGATCAGGACAATTGATGAGGAAGGGATTCCCTTGCTTGTCAATGGCTACAAATTGAAGGTTTACATAAAACCTCTGTCCAAGGAAGAGTTCATCAACACCATCAACAAAGAGGTGAATGTGATTGGAAGTGTCCTAGCTTCCACGTCACAACATCCCTAAATATTGTTTTTTTTTTTGTGAAAAAAGAAAAGAAAAGAAAAGAAAAAAACAATAAGAGGCCTAGATGAAAACCTCCATGAGGTATCTGAGGCCAACTCTTGGGTTGAAAACCTCCTTGACGCAGCCCAAAAGTGAAAAAAGAAAAAAGAAAATAAAATATCCTTGGGTGAAAACCTCCCTTGAGGCGCCCGAGGTAGACACGCAGGTTGAAAACCTCTCTTAAGGCAACCTGTGTGTCCCCAAAAAATAATGATAATAATAAAAAAGAAAAGAAAAGAAGAATTCCATGATAGGGATTGACAACCTATCCATTAATAACCTTTGTCATTTTTCAGCTTTTGAGGGCAGTGGCAATTTGCAGATCTCCAGGGACAACATGCTCAAGTTTCATTCCATTTTTCCCTCCATCTACTCCTTAACATCCATGGCAAACATGTCCTTACCACTCTCACCCATCCTTGGGTCTCAAAAATCCATTTCTAGGCCCTCTCTGGTTTGTTACAGGATGTTGTGTAACTGCTACAGGAAGATCCTGTAGCCCTACATGATGCCCTGAAATTATAAAGGAAAGAGATTTTGATAAGAAATTCATCAAGCATGGCCTATCCAAGGCTAGCTAGAGTCCTCACACCTTGATCCAACCACTCACCCATCCTCCATGCATCCCTGATTCAAAAAATCACCATTTCTTAAAGCCAACCCTAAGCCTTGTCTCATTCAAAAAAAAAAACACAGAGGACATTTCCTTTGTTTCCACAACCCTTCACTACCCTACTAGGACTCTAACTTCATCCTTCAACCCCTACACTCCTTCTCACCACTCCTTTGAAGAAAAGCCCTTGGAAAAGAAGAAAAAAGGGGTTGCTACATGATCTCTTGTAGCAGCCTGTGCCACTATTGCAATAGGCCTGAAACCTTATTTTTCTTCCCATCCAAATTGAGGGGATGGTTCCACCTTCCTGGGGCACTTTTCCATTCCAAGCAGGACTCCAAAGTAGCAACAACAACACTTGGGATATCAGCAAAGCACCTGCACACATGGACAACATCAACAAGCAAATACACATGAGCACAAAAAGTATACACAGGAAAGAAGGGACAACAAAATAACTCCCTAAGCAACAACACTAGAGGTCCAACACTCCAGCATGCATCAATCGAGCATAAGGTAGGCACAGGTATGGTAACCTCTAAGCTTCTCCCTATGTGTAAAATAATGAAAAATGTATGAATGTCGAAGAAAAGTTTTTTTATAAGTTGGAGGTGGCCAATTAACTTGGCCACCCTTAGCTAGTGAACAAAAATTGATCCATCAGTCATCATGCAACATAGGAGTGTCACATCAGTCAAATCAGTTAAGAGGGAAGTCAGAATCAGTTAAGAGGGAGTGGGTGTTAATTACGAGGCTCGAGAGAATGATCACACAAGGTGGGCCAACGGTCCAAATGAGGAAAAATCCTACCATTGCCAGCCATGACAATGCTCAGAGCCCTAGCCACAAATAGCGTAAAGCTCGAACTTCCTTGCATTTTCGCTCATTTCAAATCCATTGAGGTAGGATCGAGCTTGGGAATCTATCAAGAGAGTCAAAACCTACTCTGTTAGTCCTATAGGAAACATCTACAGGAAGTGCAGGAGGCTACAGGAAGCACATAAATTGCTACAGAAAGCCTCCAAGGGTGCAAAAACAATGCCTAGGGTTGATTTGGTCTTCAATTGTCGTTACACCAGACCTGATAGTGAAAAGTAAGTGACCCCTCTCATTCTTCTATCCATGATTTTCGTATTGGTGCACCTTGTAACCTCTTAGTAATCATAGTCATATTATGGATTAAAAGAGTTTTTTTGCTATAAAATACAAGGGATACACATAATTTGCATCAACTAGAGGTTCCACGCCTCTGTTCCCTTTGAGTTTATATTGGGGCTATCATATAAAAAACCATCATACACCTAATGAAAAACAAAGAAGAAGATGGGAGGGGGGAGGGGGATTCAATAGAAGAGAACCTACAGATATTAAGATAATTCACCTTCATCCCCTTATAGTAGACATCTTCAGGAGGCATCAATGGTTAGGTTTCTTTGAGCTATTGAAAGGATATGATGATGATATCACTTATGAGTTTTCCATGGCCCTAAACCCTCAAGGGAGAAACAGTGCTACCACTGTGGTGAGGGGATTATCCATTACCATTACCCCTGAGTTGATTAGCAGAGTGGAAACACTTTCCCTAAAGGTCCATTGGATAAAAGAAGACAAGTCCAAAAATGCCATTGCTAAGAAGAATTTCCTCATTGATGATGAAAAACCAATTAAAGATAAAAATGGAGTCAAAAGGGAGAGCCCCCCCTATCCATGGGATGAGGTGGCCTACCACATTCGTAAGTTAATCTCTTGTGAAGGAAGACTAAGTGTAGTCTATGTCTGCCAGTTCAGACTACTCCATGAATTGAGATTTTTAGTAAGATTGCCCATAGCCCAAAGACTCAGTGTGCCTTATTTCATCCTACAATCCATCATGGACATGAGCTAGAAGGTGAAAGTGGGCAAGCAACAACACTTAGGACACCATGGCCTCATCAAGATAAATGTGGAAGATGCTTTCAATAAATTAGGAATTCTTGCCCTCTGGTCCACATTCAGAGATATGGACGAAGAAGGCTTCCTTGACACTTAGGCCCTTGCACTTGGGGGAGAAGAAGCAGAAGAAGAAGAGGAGCAAGAGGTAGAAGTAGAAGAAGAAGAAGAGGAAGAAGCAAAAGTAGAAGAGGAAGAGGAGACAGAGGCAGAGAAACCAAAGGACGAACCAAAGAAAAAGGAAGAGGTGGAGGAAGAAGAAGAAGAAGAAGAAGAGGAGGAGCAGTAGGAAGAACCAAGTCCAGAGAAAACCACTACACCTAGAGAAGAGGAGGTACCCCTAGAGTAGATAAGTCTATCTCCTGAGCACACTGAAAAGGAAACAATTGCTATCCTAGCTGCCTTGAGCACGCCAATAAAACCTAAGAAGAAAAGGTAGATGTAAAATCCCCTCTACTTCAAAACAAGGAAAAGCACTAGGATTAAGTAAGGGAAGCTTCAAAATCCCACAAAGACCCCTATTATAATTAAGGAATCACCAAGTAAAAGAGAGGATCTAGAGCCCATTAAGATGAAATTTGAGAAATTCACATCTCCTGGAGCCATATTAAAGACTCCCATCGTCTATGTAAGAAAGCATGTCACCAGTTCAACCTCCTCTGAGCAGCCTAAGGCACCTATCACATTAAAAAAAATACAAGAAAGGCCTGCTACAGGAAACACAAATAGTGCTACAAGAAGAGCAGAAGGGGAAGAAAGAGGGAAAAGAGGCATACAACAGTTACAGGAGGGGATAGCTTCTCCAAGAACCTTTGAGAGAGATTTTCCAGAGCTGCAGGAGCCTAGTCCACAACCCAATTCGAGCTCCTATTACAAGTTCATAGAAGGAGGTAGAGTGATCCCACATAATTTTGCATTCCCTCTCTTCTTTGAACTTGAGGCAGCAAGAGGAAGGACACATATATGGATGCAAATTGCCAAATCCAAGAAAGTGGAAGATTTGGGCCTTATGGACGAAAAACTCCTAGAAATGGGTAAGGAGTTGAGTGAGTTAAGCGATAGAGAGTACACAATGAGAACACAGTTGCAGGAAGAAAACACATGGTTGAGGAAGAAACTGCAAGAAAAGGAGACCCAATTGGCCACAATGGAAAGCCTCTCCATGGAGGCACTTCAATGCAGACTTCCACCCAAATCCTATGCACTTTTCCTCAAAGACCAATGGATGCAGTTCTAGATTAAGACATTAGCACAACATGGGACCATGCCATTCTAGGACTACAAGCAGTTCATTGAGTTGTGTGATAAGAGTAGCACTGAAGACAAAGCCAAATTAGTTGAATTCTACCTGCACAACCTCACCTTAACTGACATGAATGTTTGGGATCCCAATGCAAAGTTGGGAGACTTGCAGTTGATGGCTCTTGCATCTTGGATGAGTCATGAGGAGGCCAGGGTTGAGGAGGTGAAGAGAGTATTGATAAAAGAAGAAAAAGAACCCCTCTACATCAGGGCAGAGTAGATAAATTCCATGGTTGTAATCAATAATCATAGCATCATTTCCAATGATGCTAAGATGGCACCTAGATACCTTGCCACCCAAGAGAAGACCATCTCCCATTTCAAGGCACGCTAAGATTGTTAGGGGCAGAGAGCCAAAAATCATGTCAAAGAAGATGGAATACCCTGCCACACAATCTTCAGATCAGGGAGTGTCACTCCCTTAAGAGATTGAGAAATGCATTGGCTAGAACACCTATGTGCAAGAAGGCAATGCAAAGCTTGAAGATCAACTGGATTGGAATTAAACATAGTCCACCTTTGTTGTTGGGTTTACAGGAGGGAAGGAAGGAAGAAGAGGAAAGGAAGCAATGGGAAGAAATAGAGAAAATTGTAGGCTTCTATCCTCAGGAAGAGACACCATCTACAGAAGCTTGGGATGTCAGAGAGGCCACCAGGGCCATGAAGGACATGGACATAGACGATTAGGTTGTTCAAAATATGAGCAAAAGTTTCAGTAGGGGGGTGATGATGAGGCTCATCAATAGGTATATTATATGGGTCACAATGCCATCCTCTAGCTTATTAAATTATCTTTTTCTCACATTTATCTACAAATTTTGTTATATTATGCTTAGTGTGAGGAGTAAATATGTGTTACTATGTCATGTGGCCTAATGTGTGTTAAATGCGGGAATTGGAGCACTTTTGAGATTATTTGAGTGCAGGAGCTTGGAGTAGACAAGCAAGAGAGATTCTAGAATATGGTCCACCTCCTTAATTCCTCAAATCAGTCAAAGATCCCCCGCTCTATCTTATCAACTCGGTGTCATTGGCAGCCAAGCCAGTGCAAGTCAAGGAAGAGTTAGATTCACCTATTATCAAGTTAGGGAGGAAAATATACCTATTTTCTAGGGATGTGTTGGTAGCTCCATTTTTGTAAAAATAAACCAGCTAAGGGACTCATTATGATTCAAAGTTTTATTATATCCAAGAGGCCATTAAGCTTAAGCATATTTGACTATTATTGTTATGATGTATTTGCCACTTTTTGAATGATAATGAGTTTTTATCCACCACCGAGTTGACTAAGAGGGATGAAGCTCTTGGGTTAGGGCCCAAACCTAGCAACAAAATTTCCTCTCTTGTATCTATATTCTTAGTCTAGAATGTTGATTAGTTGCAACAGTTTATTCATGTTTTTCTTAGCGTAAAAGATTGATTAAGTTGTTGGTTTATTCATGCTTCCATTAGCTTAGAGGATAGTTGTTGCAGTGAAATAGAGTAAAATACATCAAAAATCTTGTGACAGTGACCCCTATCTCATCTCTCTCAGGGGATCATGATTAGAAGACCCCACTCTCACAGCCCAAAAAAATTTTTTGATTTCATCCAGCACCAAGTTGACTCAGAGGGATGAAGCTCTTGGGTTAGGGCCTAAACCTAGCAACATAAGTTCCTCTCTTGTATCTATATTCTTAGTCTAGAATGTAGATTAGTTGCAACGGTTTATTCATGTTTCTTTTAATGTAAAAGATTGATTAAGTTGTTGGTTTATTCATGCTTCCATTAGCTTAGAGGACAGATTAGCTGTTGCAGTGAAATAGAGTAAAATATATCAAAGATCTTGTGACAGTGACCCCTATCTCATCTCCCTCATGGGATCATGATTAGAAGACCCCACTCTCACAGCCCAAAAACAAAGTTTGATTTCTTTCTGATTGCATAGATCAAGTTTTAGAAATAGTTGGATAGTTGTTTATTGGAAATAGTTACACTCGTTGTTTGGCTTCTCCTGATTGTTACATCTTAGAAGATATTTCAGTTGATAGATCAAGTTCTTAGCAATAGTTAGATTAGCTTTTCCAAATTAAATTCATCTTTTCCATATTGACATGTAACAATTTGCAAATGAAAAGTAATAAGTGCAGGTGTTATGCCAAGATTGTTGATCTGCATGCAAGGACCCTTTCTCCCAGCTCCATTTAGGTCTTCTCCACCTTTTGTTCATTCATGCCAACCCATGTTCTAAACCTTTGTTTTCTAGGTCACCGTGAGCAAGCCATCTTAGCCGAATTTAGCCTTCTTGAAGTACTGGGCTTGGCTAAGGGTGAAGATCACCTTAAGATCACATTCCCCACACTTTCCACATCTATCATACACCCTTCCAACACTTACATCTCACCATTTTTATCCTCCAAAGCCTCTCAGCCAACTTCCTGTAGCATTTCAGGACATCCTGTATCTCACCTGAAGCAGCCTATTTTGACCTGCAATGATAGCCTAGCCTAGTTTAGGAGTAGTTTCACCCCTCAGCTTGGACTCCATGACCAGAAGTGCCACCTAGACTAGTCCTTTCACTCCTTTTCCCTTCCTACAAGATTCAATAGCATTAGTCCTTTTTGTCCAAACTTAGCAATTATAATTTCTTTACTCTGCAAGTGTGAATTAGGTAGACAATGCATGCACTTTTGAATTATGAAATGATAGAGTAATATGATGTTTTCAAGCAACCCTAATAGCTAGATGATTGAGTGCAAGTTAGCATAGTTTCCTTTCTGCAACCTAGCATAAGATTGTATCCTTTCATAGCATTTACAAGTTGACAACTTTCATTTTCTTAGTGTAAAAGCATTTACTTTCTCTGCACTAGGACTAGACTTTACATTATGCTTTCAATAGTTAGAATCCTTTTAGTTCAGTAGAGGAATGGTCTGGAACCCTAATGATTAAGTGGCCCAGTTGAGGGTGGCATGAGTAGAATGATGCATCTATTGTGTATACAACACTGTCACCTCTAATTTTGTACGAAACCCCATGTTGATAAAGTAAAGTTGGTATCCTTGGGAGTTGCAGCGCTCTTGTTGCAACACTGAGGCTCATCAAGACCTTCTTGGTGATTCTCAAATGAAGTTGAGAGATTTATGATCAGATATGTATTCATGACCTATAGCTTACATGTTTACCATATGTTTGACGAGATGTATACCATGTCCTAGGTAGTCTAGGTCGAGTTCTTGCTCCAAGTTTGAATGTCTAGTACTATTATATCTTTAATTATGATTATGGAAAGTTACAAGCAGTTATGGGTAGTGGTACGGAGGCTAGCCTAGAAAAGTGGCTCAGATCTCGAAACTGTTGACATTGAAATGGATTATTTAGGTCATAACTTCATGGAAGCAAGCTTGTACGTGTGGTTGGGGCCTCATAACCACACTCTTACCTTGTTGTGCATGCAGTTGGGGGTTAGGCCTTTGAAAAGGTAGTTCTAGCTCAGGATCTGGTCATCAGAGGTTGTGGACTGATTTCTCGGTGATCTAATGCACCTGAGGGGTATCAATAAGTTTTTGGATTATAGGCCCCACTTCCATAACTAGAAATTGGAGATTGAGTCATGTCGTAGTAGCACTCTTCTTCACATTTACCCAGAGGGCTTGTAAAATCTTGTAAATGTGGGGAGGTGTGATTACATCTCATAACCAAGATTATTGCTAAAAAATATTCCCGTTATAATATATAGGAAAGGGGAGAAGGGACACCCTTATCTTAGCCCTCTTTTAGCATTAAATAAGGAGGAGAAGCAACCATTAACAAGGGAAGATATCTAGGGATTACTGAAGCATGTTGAGATCCAAACTATGATTTGTTCACTAAATTTAATTTTCTAGAGACCTTCCAATAGGTAATTGTGTCAAACTGTGATGAATGCAGTGGCCATATCTATTTTTATGATCATCCCCTTTTCTCCTTAGATTTTACAAAAGTGTATAGTTTCTTGAACAAGAATAATATTATCCACTATTTGGTGTTTTTCCACAAAACCTGCTTGGTTGGTTGAAATGATTTGGTGAGTTAAGGCTTGATTTGATTTTCTATGATTTTGGACATGATCTTGTATGATACATTGTAGAGGGAAATCAATGTAAATCTCGAGAAAAAGGAAGGGTTGGAACCTTTCAAGATAACAATAAGGGAAGAGGAATTGGTAGCCCCCCACTTTCCAAGCTCACATCAAGTGATGCACATACTACAACGTTCTTAGTAGAAAAAATTTAATAACATGCCAAAAACATTGATAAAAATTGTGTAGAGAATCCATTAAGTCCAAGGGCATTGTCAAGGTTACAAAATTTTATTGCCTAAAAAACTCTTCCTTCTGCTATAAGCCTAGAAAGTTAGACATTGGCTTGAGGGCCTATGATAGAGGTAATGCGTTGTAGCATTTGGTCCACATCTCCTTTATTCACAGGCCCATACTTTGAGTGTAGGGTGTGGAAGTGAGCTAAAACAACCTCTTTAATTTTCTTCTAGGAAGTGAGGATTTCCTCCTTTTCCATCCTGATATATTTTCTTCCATATATTTGCTTTTGCTTGCCTATGGAAGAACTCAATGTTCTTGCTGGGTTGTGTTATATTCTTTCCACGTAGTAAATAGGGGGTTTGAAGGGCACCCGTAACAAAATTTTGGTTTTGGACCATATGTTAGGTTGGCCGGACCCACCTATGGTTTTGTGCATGATTTTCGCACATGTTTTTTGGACGCGATGGTTTTCGGTCCATGGTATTGGACGCGATGGATTTCGGTCCATGGTATTGGATGCTTTGGCATGTATAAATATGTATTGTAACATTGAAAGGAACATAATGAAAAATCAAGCTGGTAGTCCCGGTTTTGGGATCCAAGGAAAAATCTCTGTGCATATGTGTTTTATGGGTTATGCTCTCGCATTGTTTATTTTCTTTGTTTAAGAATTCGTATGCAGGTAATTTCTGTACAGGGTTAAAACCTACATTTGGTATCAAAGTTGTTTTGGCTTCAAGGGGACGCCTTTGTTGCCGAAGGGTTTTGCTCGGGCCTGTGGTAGACCCTGTTCAGTGGGAGATCTGCGAGATCGATTCTGGTGGTGAAAGAAGATGGCGAGCAGTGGAAAGATAGAGATTGAGAAGTTCAATGGTCAGAATTTTGAGTTGTGGAAACTCAAGATGGAGGATCTGTTGGTGGATAAAGATCAGTGGATCGCGGTAGATCCGGGTACTAAACCATCGGGAGTGACCGATGAAGAATGGAAGAAGTTGGATCGGAAGGCAAAGAGCACAATACGATTGTGTGTCTCGGATTCAGTATTGCTGAATGTATCAGGGGAAGCTACGGCAAAGGCTTTGTGGGTCAAGTTAGGGACTTTGTACCAATCTAAGTCTCTGGTGAATAAACTGTTCCTGCGGAAAAAGCTGTATAACCTAAGGATGAAAGATGGAGACTCGGTGATAGAGCATCTGAATGCATTTAATACTGTGGTAAGTCAGTTATTATCTGTTGATATTAAAATTTCAGATGAAGATAAGTGCATCAGTCTGTTGTGTTCTCTACCAGATTCGTGGGATAGTCTGGTTATTGCAATAGGTAGCAATGCAACTGCTTTGCAGTTTGATGAAATAGTCTCAGCCTTGCTGACGGAGGAGATGAGACGGAAAAATATGGACAACCAGAATGGTGATGCCTTGTCTGTACGAGGACGGTCCCAGAACAGAAACAAAAATAAGTCATCGAGTGGGAGATCTAAATCTAGAGGGAGATCTAAATCTCCAGGAAAACCTACAAAGGTGGTGTGTTGGAAATGCGGAAAGGAAGGGCACTTCAGAAGGGATTGTAAATCTAAAGCTCCTGATAAAGGAAAGGGATCTGATGATGCTCCTTCTGCAGAGGCGAAAACCACCTCAGATGAAGGTGGGGATGTGTACTTGGCTTCTTCAAGTACACATGTAGATCATGAGGCATGGTTGATTGACTCAGGTGCATCCTTTCACTTCACTCCCCATAGAGAGTGGTTCTACGGGTACGAGAAATACGATGGTGGTGATGTCTTCTTAGGAGATGATAGGAAGGCTAGAATCATTGGTCGGGGAAAAGTAAAGTTGAAGTTGCAAGGTGGAAGGGTTAGAACACTTCCGGGTGTTCTACATATTCTTGCATTGGCCAGAAATCTGATTTCTGTAAGCAAGTTGGATGATGCAGGTGTAAAGACGGTGTTCGAGAAAGATACCTGCAAGATGGTTCGAGGAGCACTGATATTAATTCGGGGAGTTCGTATTGGAACTCTGTACAAGCTGCAAGGTAGCACTGTTGTTGATGTGTGCAATAGTTCTATGGTTCCTGAAAATGGAGTAGAGAATCTAGTGGTCTCTGGAGATAAGACCATGTTGTGGCATCAAAGGCTTGGACATATTGGAGAGAAGGGCCTTCGAATACTTCATGGTAAAGGTATGGTAGAAGGTATGAATAATAGCTCTCTGGATTTTGATTTCTGTGAAAATTGTGTATATGGGAAGCAGAATCGGGTGAGTTTCCCCTCTGGTGGTAAGAGGACGAAACAGATATTAGAGCTTGTGAACAGTGATGTGTTTGGACCTGTGAAGGTTCCATCACTGGGTAAGTCTGTGTACTATGTATCATTCATAGATGAATTCTCAAGGAATACATGGATATATTTTCTTAAGAAGAAATCTGAAGTCTTTGACAGGTTTAAAGAATTTAAGGCTCTGGTGGAAAATCAGATAGAGAAGAAGA
The DNA here is from genome assembly GCA_031772625.1 of Pinus tabuliformis. NCBI lineage: Eukaryota > Viridiplantae > Streptophyta > Pinopsida > Pinales > Pinaceae > Pinus > Pinus tabuliformis. The sequence goes on along the minus strand of CM062817.1, from coordinate 806,026,557 downwards.
TAAAGGCGCTGAGGACAGATAATGGTGGAGAATTTTGCAGCAAGGAATTTGAAGAATTTTGTAAGAAGTGTGGTATAGCACGGCAGAAGACTACTCCATATACACCTCAGCAAAATGGAGTCGCAGAAAGAATGAACAAGACGTTGATGGAAAGGGCAAGAAGCATGCTCAGTGGTGCCGAGTTAGGACAGGAATTCTGGGCAGAGGCGGTGGATACTCCATGTTTCCTGATCAACAGATCACCTTCATCAGCGTTGGAGGATAAGACTCCACAAGAAGTATGGACTGGTAAGAAACCCTCTCTTTCACATCTAAGGGTATTTGGATGTGATGCATATGTACATGTTCCAAAGGAGAAACGAACCAAGTTGGATAGTAAATCTGAAAAGTGCATCTTTATTGGGTATAAGGATGGTTTAAAAGGTTATAAGCTTTGGAACCCAGTCACACGGAAGGTTGTGTACAGTCGAGATGTGTTGTTCAGAGAGGTAAAAGATGTTATTCAACATGAATTCCAACCAAAGGAACCTGAGAAGATAGAGTTTGAGCCAAAGGAGGAAGAATCAGACTCTGCAGCAGAGGAGGAATCAGAAGATGAAGAGCCACAAACTCCGGCTGTGAGAAGATCAGTTCGAGAAAGAAGGCAGCCATAAAGGTATAGTCCATCTGCTTTCAGTTCAAATTTTGCTTTGTCTGTTACTGACAATGATCCCAGAACTGTGAAGGAAGCAGTGGATTCAGAGGATGGAAAACTCTGGAAAGAGGCCATGGTCGATGAAATGGCATCTTTGCACAAAAATGAGGCTTGGGATCTGGTGGAGTTGCCGGCTGGAAGGAAACCCATTGGCAGCAAATGGGTGTTCAAGAAGAAGACAAATGCAGAAGGAAAGGTGGAGAAATACAAAGCTCGGTTGGTAGCAAAAGGTTATTCCCAGGTGCCGGGAATTGATTTTGGTGATATTTTTTCTCCTGTTGCCAAGGTAACTTCTATTAGATTACTTTTATCTGTTGCTGCTGCTTTTGATTTTGAGGTAGAACAGATGGATGTGAAGACAACATTTCTTCACGGGGATTTGGAAGAGGAAATCTACATGAAGCAACCTGAAGTCTTTGCGGTGAAGGGTAAGAAAGAACTGGTATGCAAGTTAAAGAAGTCTCTGTATGGGTTAAAACAGTCACCAAGGATGTGGTATCAGAAATTTGATACATTTATACGGGGACTTGGCTTCACCAGAAGCAAAGCAGATCATTGTGTGTATTTTAAATTAATTGGTGACCGTGTTATTTATCTGGTCTTGTATGTGGATGATATGTTGCTGGTTGGAAATGACAAAGAAATTATCCAGGATTTGAAGACCCAATTGTCCTCCAAATTCGACATGAAAGATCTTGGTGCTGCAAACTATATTTTGGGCATGGAAATTAAAAGAGATCGGTCAAAGAGGAAGCTCTGGTTAAACCAGAGGAAGTATGTCGAGGCAATACTCCAGAGGTTTAATATGCAGGATAGTAAACCGGTGAAGGTTCCTATTCCTATAGGTGTGAGGTTATCAGCTGAACAGTGTCCCAAGACACAAGAAGAGGAAGAGGACATGTCCCGTGTTCCATATGCAAGTGTAGTGGGTAGCCTGATGTATGCAATGGTCTGTACTAGACCAGACATTGCACATGCAGTGGGAGTATTGAGCAGGTTTATGTAAAAACCTGGAAAGGAGCACTGGACAGCAGTGAAGCGGGTTTTCAGGTATTTGCGTGGCACTAGTGATTATGGTTTGTGCTACCAAGGAAGACCAGGATTGGACAGAGTGTTGGATATTCATGGCTTTGTTGATGCAGACTGGGCTGGAGATCTGGATCAGAGAAGATCTACAAGTGGGTATGTGTTTAAGCTATTTGGAGGTGCAGTCAGTGGGATGAGTAAGAAACAATCTGTAGTGGCACTATCAACTACAGAGGCAGAATACATGGCAGCCACTCATGCAAGCAAGGAAGTAGCTTGGTTGCAGAGATTGTGTTCAAGTATGGGGTTAGTACAAGGAGCTATAAGAATAGATTGTGACAGCCAAAGTGCAATTTTCTTGGCAAAGAACCCTGCTTATCATTCAAAGACAAAGCACATTGATGTTCAGTATCACTTTGTGAGGGATATGATAGAAGACAGAAAGGTGTTGCTGGTAAAGGTGGACACTTTGAAGAATACTGCAGATGCATTGACAAAATCTGTGAGCTCTGAGAAGTTCTCTTGGTGTAGAGAAGCAATGGGAATCTCAGGGCTGAAAAAATGACTAAGCTCTCCTGTGGAAAGAAAACAACAAGTGGGAGATTGTTGGGTTGTGTTATATTCTTTCCACGTAGTTAATAGGGGGTTTGAAGGGCACCCGTAACCCCACTTTATGGGGTCCGGGGCAGCGCCCCGGAAAATTTTGGTTTTGGACCATATGTTAGGTTGGGCGGACCCACCTATGGTTTTGTGCATGATTTTCGCACATGTTTTGTGGACGCGATGGATTTCGGTCCATGGTATTGGACGCGATGGATTTCGGTCCATGGTATTGGATGCTTCGGCATGTATAAATATGTATTGTAACATTGAAAGGAACATAATGAAAAATCAAGCTGGTAGTCCCGGTTTTGGGATCCAAGGAAAAATCTCTGTGCATATGTGTTTTATGGGTTATGCTCTCGCATTGTTTATTTTCTTTGTTTAAGAATTCGTATGCAGGTAATTTCTGTACAGGGTTAAAACCTACAGTTCTTGTTCCCTACTTGAAGCCAAAGGATTTTGGATTTTAGCCTCCATTGTTCTTCTTCTGCATGCAAATCTCTTTGTAATCAAATAAATGTCTCCTTTTCTTCGAGGAATGCATCTTGGGTGATTTGTTATATTTCCATTTTGTTTTTTGTTTTGTTTTGTTTTGTTTTTGTTTTTTTTTTTTTTTTCTAAGGAAAAATCATAACTTTCATTATATAAAATATTGAAAATTACATGTTGTAGATGCTGCAAAAGGAGCATATGTCAAAACTGGTGGGATTGGCACACACTGTGTAGATTCTATGAAGTTACTGTTACATGACTGTAACTGATAAGATGATACATAATAAATATACAAAATCTATAAACTTTCATAATAGACAAAATGAGAAAATATGGAGTTCGGTCAATGATTTGTGTAGAGTTAAGTAGCTGTTGCCCCCTGGGCAATATGATCTATGAAAGGTCTGTGGAAATACTGATAGAAGTCATGTCCATTATGTTCCTGTATCATCCAATAACCAATAGGTTGTTGCACTGCTTCCTTGGAAAGGTTATTGGAAATTTGGTTCCTCTCCCTGTAGATATGATGACAAGATATATAGTCAAATTGATATTTTAAAGTAATAATTTCATCCAACAAATTCTTGAGTGTGTGCACATGACATTCAAATTGATGATTGAACCAATTAATGACAATTTTAGAATCGCCAAAGATCTATAGTTTTTGACATCCTTTCTCAAGGGAAAAAATAAGAAGATGTCTGAGGCTGTTAAGTTCTGAAAAATTATTTGTGCCTCTCCCTAAACCCATCTGCATCTTGAAGTAATGATCATCACTAAAATATAAAACTACTCCACTGCCACATCCAACTTGCTGAGCCGATCCATCAAAATAAGCCCAAGGAAAAGTCTTGTCGATGGTTTCTGCAGATATATTCCTGTGTTGTTGTTTTGGTTCTTCTTCCAGAATCATATTGTATAGAGCAATAATGTGAGAGTAGGATAGCTACCAGTTAGGGACCTTTTCTTGAAAGATGAGTTTGTTTCTTCCTATCCAGATACTCCAACAAACCAACAGGGGTAGGTTTCGTAGTTTTGTAGGATGGGCTCGGTTCCACCAAGATTCACAGATTACCACATGCTATTGATAACCGTCGATTGATATATCTGATTCCATATTTGGGTAATTGTCGGGCATTGCAAAAATAAATGATTTATTGTTTCTACATTATTCCTGCATAATACGCACCAGGAGGGTCCCTGAAAAGTTCGACGTTGAAGGTTGTCTCTCTTAGGGGCTTTTACACGCAATAAACACCACATAAAAAACTTAGCCTTTGGCGAAAATTTTAATTTCCACAACGGACGCCACCACCAGACATAGTTGATTTCCCTTTTTTCTTGAATGTGCTCTAACTTTTTTTTATGCCGACAAATTTATGATTATGGAGAGCTAGACTTAGATTTGGCCCATCCTTTTAGAGCAAGTTTAGTGGTCTCAAGTTTATGTTACCATATGAAGACTAGGAAGCCTTGAATCCAACCTTTTAGAGCAATTTTAGTGGCCTTGAGTTTCTACTTCCATATGAATAATGAGAAGCCCTAAATCCAACCTTCCCAGGAACATGATATAGTCTCAAAAAAGGAGGGTGAAAGAGACCAAAGTAAATTATAGTAGAAATGAATTAGGCCAAGGGAATTGGTTTCAAAGAGAGTGAGGGAGATAAAATGGTGATCAAGGAAAAACTAATGAAGAATAGAGTAGAAGAGGGAATAAATGTTTTCAAGAAAGGAGATTAAAACAAGTAAGATATCTAGTCTTGTGGCAATGTGACCTAAGCCTGAGTACCTATTTGACCAATTAAATCTTCTCTTAGTGGGTTTTATGTCAATGAGTTATAGGTGAGAGATGAGGTCTTCTATAAATTCCTGGAATGGATCTTGAATAATCCTTCCTCCTTTAATCTCCCTTGGGTTTATTGTAGTGTTAAAGTCCCCTCTTGTGATAAATTTATTGTTGGATCTTTGTCTTGAAGGTCCATAAGGGATTCTGAACGTTGGAATTTTTCTTGATAGTTAATAGGCATGTACACATTAATTATTTTGACAAAATTTCCATAGGGAAGGTTAGTTAAACTACCAAAATCCAATGGATCAAGGATTTATTGAAGTTTAGCTGGAATAGATTCAGGTTCCACAAAGTGCAAATGCCTCTTAAAGCACCTTGAGAGCTAACTACAAGACTCAAGCTAGAGCACCATAGCTAAGAGCTTTCACAAGGGACTTTAGAATCCTTTAGTTTCATCTCATGTAGTAGGAGTAGCAAAGGATTTTCATATATTATTAGTTCTCTTACTGAGTTGAGATTAGATTTTCTTCTTAAACCCTTATGGTTTTAGGTGGTGATTTTCAATATTTATTTTGAATTTTTGGGATTCTTCCCTTTGGTAGATGAGGTCCTAAATGATTCCTTGTTGATATTGTATGTTCCTTTAGGGTCTTATCCAATGAAGTTTGGATGCCAAGATTTTTCTCCCTGTATTATATCTCTTCCCTTTTTTTATTTGTTAAGTGTCCTAATTTCTTATTTAGTTTAGTTTAAGTGACCTACTTGTTTGCTTCTTCATTTAATATTTCCTCTTTTTCTCCTTCTTCTTAGATGTCTCAGATTTCTACTTTTGGTTTTGTTTTTCTTGGAGGTATTTCTATTTCTTCTTCATGGATTGATGCCATTGTTTTAAGGGAAGGAAAAAAGTTGGGATTGTTCTCTTAAGGAGCTACATTTATATTTGCAAACAATTTAGGGTCATTTTAGGCCACTAAAGGAGTGCCATCTTGGATGTGGGAAAGAATTTCATATATGTTGGAGGAAGGCTTGGGGCCAATGGGACCAAAGGGAGGGTGGGAGGAGGGGATGGATGAGGGAATTACCCCTGAGGAGAGGGGGTAGGGTCTCATTTGATGGAGTTTAAAGGGAGGATGTTGTTGGTGGGAACCCTCTTCCTTTTAGGTTTCTATCATTGACTATTACCATAAAAATTAGGGTGGCGTGCATGGGGTTGGGTAGGGGGGATGGCGAGGAGTGGTGTGGTTAGGAACAGATTGAGGCAGTTCTTGTTGAAAAATGTGTAACTAGGTTCGGTATTCATAAATATGAAATGTTCTTTCAAATCTTGTAAATTGTAAAATGAAAGAAAAAATATTATTATTATTATTGGAGCACAGGTTTCATGCTCAAGGTCTTTATTTTAGAGGTCAAGCACCCATTGAGTGCTTCTAGGGTTTGTCCTAGGTCAAGAAGTCAAAAGAGTCATTGTCATGTTGAATACCACATCGGGCACATTGTAACTTGTAAAGAAAATTATTTTTTTCATTAAAAGTGTAAAAATACCCTTCAAGACCAAGCCACCCTGGCAGCTGGAAAGTTGACCTATTTTAGAAGCCATGTCCACCTTAAGAAGCTTATATAAAGGAGGGAAATTTACCTCCTTGGAATACATTAATCTCTCTCTCATTCAAGAGAAGAAGGAAGACGAAGAAGACAGTGAAGAAGGAAGAGGGCGAAGAAGATTTGTTTCTGGGCTAATTCTGTAACACACGTGCAAAGACAGAAGCTAGGGTTTGTTGCTTCATGGTCGAAATTCTCTATCTACTTGAAGAGGATCAATTTTTTTGAAAGAATGACTCAATAGGTCACCTTCTAGCCCTAGACAAGGAAGCAAGGCAAGCAAAGTTGTTGGGAGGCCTTAGAAGGATAATTTCACTCATACATGTGGAAGCAACAACTGTTATTGGGGCCGAAAATTTTAGATCTGCAGTAGGGGCCGAAATCCTGAAGCTTGAGCTCGAAGTTGTGATACTGGAAGAGATTTGTCTGGGTTTTACTTGGACAAAGGAATCACATCATCAGGAAAGGTTAGACTTGGTCTTGGAGGGTATTGGTCTTGGTCTAGAGGTATTGGAATTCGTCAATTGAAGAATATATAAGAAGAGAAGATATTTGCGGTTTTTTCCTCTCAAGTGGAGAGGTTTTTGCCTTGGATTTCAACCTACATTTTGTGTTCTTATATACTATTGTTCTTCTTGTTTTAGTATCTATTTGATGATATTTGAACATAATAATAATTGAAGAAGCTAATAATTAAAAAGACATCACAAGCAATTATCAAAGAAAGAGAAATCATCTTAACTATTACCTTATATATTTCTCAACATGGTATCAGAGCTAAGGTTGGATAAGGGCATAATGAAGATTTCTACTACACTGAAGAAGTTCTTAAAGAAGTGTACGAAGGTGGCAAGTCAACTCAAGAAGGGCATAGAAGAAGTATGGGATCTCCTATTTTCTTCTAAGAAGGAAGTGACCAAGACATCTACAAAGGATGAAGGATTATTCTCAACACTTACTGGCACACGTCAAGATGATAATATTTGGGTGATCGATAGTGGAGCATCAAGCCATATGACTAGTCAACATAAGAAATTGAAGACTTTATCAAAAAGGAAATCCTCCTACTCCGTAGAACTTGGTGATAATAAAAGATACCTAAGCTACCTATGAGAGGAAGCGATTGAGCTAGAAAATGGAGGAAACATTCATCTAAACAATATCTTATTTGTTCCAAGTTTGCACAAAAAATTTATTTCCATTTCATGCTTAGAAGATGAGGTTGATCAAGTTGCGTTCATTGAGGGAAAGGTTGTAGTATGGGATAAAAACTCAAGCATAGAAGATGAAATAATGATTGGGATTCGTGAAGGAAGACTCTATAAATTGATAAGTCCCCTTGCTCAAGATTTGGTTCACATTGAAGTCATCTTATGTGAACATTGGCATAGAAGATTTGGTCATCTCCACTACAAAATCTTACCAACACTAAATACCATAGTAAATGACATCCCCGAACTGAAAGAATATCATGAAGGAGTTTTCAAATGATGTGCATTGGGTAATAACACCAAGAGACCATTTGGAAGTAGTGCTTCAAGGTCAAAAGAAATATTGGATCTTATTCATTCTGATTCTTGTGGTCTTATGACTCCAAAGTCACTTGGATGTCATCTATACTATGTCATGTTTATAGATGACCACTCCAAAAAAACTTGGGTTTACTTAATGAAATCCAAGGATGAAGGATTTATCAAATTTCAAGAATTCAAAGATGAAGTAGAGAACCTTACAGAAAGGAGAATTAAGATATTAAGATATGATAACGGAGGAGAATATACTTCCAAAGAAATTATAGCCTTCTGTAAGGAGTCTGGGATTAAGAGGGAGTTGATAATCCCATATAGTCCTGAGGAAAATGAAGTTGCATAATGAAATAATCAGTCCATTCAAGAAAGTGTAAAAGCAACGCCACATGATCAAGATTTGCAAAATTTCCTCTGGGGTTAAACAACAAAGTCAATTGTATGCATATAAAATCGAAGTCCCCAAATATTACTAGATAACTTGACTCTTGAAGAAGTATTCATTGGGAAGAAACCAAGCGTAGATCATCTTTGAATTTTTGGTTGTCCTGTTTATATTCATATAACGAAGGACAAGATAAAGAAGTTGGATTCATCAGGGACGAAGGGAACATTTGTTGGCTATAGTAATTCCTCTAAGGCCTATAAGATCTACATAAAAGAAGGACATCAAATAGAATTCAATCGAGATGTGATATTTGACGAAATTATTGCATTCAAGAAATCAAAAGATCTCCATATGGACTTTGATGATGAAGAACTTCCAGTATTTGAAGAGGAAGTTACTAAGGAGGAATAAGAATCGAATAAAGAAGATGAAGGTTCCAGTGAACCTATACAACCTGTGGTAATCCCTGAGATTAGAAAGAGACCTAATTGGTTGAAATCCACCCTATTAGATGTAGAGGGTCATGGAGCAACTAAAGGCACATTTAGAGAAAGTAAGAAGCCCAAAAGATATTCAGGGTATGCAACATATATGACAAAGTTAATAGAAGCAAAGCCATCCACTTTTAAGGAAGTTGTCAATCATCAAGAATGGAAATATTATATGAACAAAGAATGCCAATTGATAATGGAGAATGGGCTATGGGAGATCGTACATAGGCTTGAAGACAAGTCTGTGGTAACTTCCAAGTGGTTGTACAAGATTAAACATGTGAAAAATGGAAGGATTGACAAATATAAGGCAAGATTTGTGGCTAGGGGCTTCTCTCAACAAGAAGGCATCAATTATGAAGAGACATTTGCTCCAACAACAAGGTATACAACTATTCGATCATTGGTCTCTTTAAAAGCACTGATTGGATGGAATATACATCAAATGGATGTTAAGACTACATTCCTGAATGACACAATTAATGAGGAATTCTATATAGAGAAACCCTTGTGATTTGAAGTCAAAGATAGAGAGGTATATGTTTGCAAGTTAAATAAGGCATTATATGGCCTTAAGCAAGAACCAAGGGCATTGTCTGCAAGGATGGATGAATACCTTCAAATATTGGGCTTCACAAAAAGTTTTGTTGATATGAACCTTTATTTCAAGGTTGTAAAGGGTGAGCCTATAATCATTCTACTATATGTGGATGATCTTCTCTTGAAATGTGTGGGAGGTCGAATCAAAGAATGCAAGAAGCAGCTAGCAACAAAATTCGATATGAAGGATCTTAGTCTGATTCACTATTATTTGGGACTAGAAGTCTGGCAGAGACCTGATGAGATCTATCTAGTTCAAGGGAAGTATGTGATCAAGATGTTGAAGAGGTTTTACATGATGGATTTCAAACCAATGACAACCCCAATGATCACAAACTTGAGAAGACTAAGGAGTTACGGATCGAGCCTAGTGGATCCAACTAGATATAGAAAATTGATTGGCTCACTGATGTACTTGGTGAATACTCTACTAGACATATGTTTTGCAGTGAATGTTCTTAGTCAATTCCAAGTGTACCCAAAGCATGATCGTTGGATAATGGCCAAGCACATTCTGAGATATTTGCAAGGAACAATCCACTACTACCTGAGATATGAAAGGACGAATAATGTCCACTTGATTGGATATATAGATTCTGAATGGGGAGGTAGTGAGAAAGATGGAAGGAGCACTACAAGAGGATGTTATAGTTTGGGATCCTCCATGATCTCATGGATGAGCAGAAAGAAAGCTATAGTTTCTTTGAGTAGTGCTAAGGCTGAATATATTGCAACCTATGAAGGGAGAAGAGAAGTTGTCTGGTTGAGGAAGCTACTGTCTAACTTATTTGAAGGACCAATGGACCTTATAGTGAGACATTGCGATAACACTAGTTGTATAAGATTGTCTGAAGACCCAATGTTTCATGGAAATACAAAGCATATAAACAACAAGTATCAATACATTCATAAGCTAGTACAAGATGGTGTGCTGCAACTACAGTATATCTCCACTGATGAGTAGGTAGCTAACATGTTGACAAAATCTCTTCCTAATAAGAAGCTTGTGTATTTGAGAAACAAGATTGGTTTGGTTGATATTTCCTCCCTGGTTGAGAGGGAGAGATAGGCACATCATTATTTTCTTCACTTAGGAAGATAGAATGGAGGATTGGGTAAGCATCTGGCGTCCGATACTCTTTGAGGATGAGGTAGGGCGTCCAAGATAAGAGTAGTCAAGGACAAATATTCTTTGAGGCCTAGCTATCCAAGATAAGAATAGTCCAAGGAAGTAGGTACTTTGTGAACACCTGAGTGGGGTATGTGCCTTGAGAGACAAAGATGATAGTGTCTATAAATCATTGGTCTCACCATCATTGTGTTATGATCTTGTTGAGAGATAGAGTTATTAGTCAATGCCTTGCTATATGACAACGCTGGTTGTTATGATGTTAAACAAATGGGTTACCAATCAAACTCTTCTTATGGGATCTATTCAGATTGAGAGTGTAATGTACCATTTATGAATACCTCCCTAGTTAAGAGGGAGTGTTGAAAAATGTGTAACTAGGTTCGGTCTTCATAGATATGAAATGTACTTTTGAATCTTGTATATTGTAAAATGAAAGAAAATTTATTATTATTATTATTATTATTGGAGCATGGATTTCATGCTCTAAGTATTTATTCTAGAGGTCAAGCATCCATTGAGTGCTTCTAGGGTTTGTCCTAGGTAAAGAAGTCAAAAGATTCATTGTCATAAGTTGAATACTCCATCGGGCACATTGTAACTTGTAAAGAAATTTATTTTTGTCATTAAAAGTGTAAAAATACCCTTCAAAACCAAGTCGGCCTGGGTGCTGGAAAGTCAACCTATTTTGAGGAGCCACGTCCACCTTAGGAAGGTTGTATAAAGGAGGGAACTTTAACTCCTTGGAATACATTCATCTCTCTCTCATTCAAGTGAAAAGGGAAGATGAATAAGGAAATGAAGAAGGAAGAGGATGAAGAAGATTTGTTTCTGGGATAATTCTCTCACACACATGCGAAGAAGGAATCTAGGGTTTGTTGCTTCAAGGTTGAAATTCTCTATCTACTGGAAGAGCATCAAAATTGTTGGAAGAAGGACTCAATAGGTCACCTTCTAGCCCTAGACAAGGAAGCAAGGAAATAAAAGTTGTTGGGAGGCCTTGGAAGGTTAATTTTCCTCACACGTGTGGAAGAAACAACAATTGTCGAGGGCCGAAATTTTCAGATTTGCATTAGGGGCCGAAATTTTGAAGTTGGAGGTCGAAGTTGTGCTTTTGGAAGAGATTTGATTGGGTTTGACTTGGACAAAGGAAACACATCACCAGGAAAGGTTGGACTTGGTATTGGTCTTGGTCTAGAGGTCTTGGAATTCGTCAATTGAAGAATCTATAAGAAGAGAAGATACTTGTGGGTTTTTCCTCTCAAGTGGAGAGGTTTTGGCCTTGACTTGTAACCTACATTATGTGTTCTTGTGTACTATTGTCTTGTTTTGGTAGTTGTTTTATGATATTTGAACATAATAATAATTGAAGAAGGTAATAAGTAAAAAGAAATCATAATAAGTTATTAGAGAAAGAGAAATCATCCTAACTATTTCCCTATATATTTCTCAACAGTTATTAGTAAAATGACCATATTGGTGATAGATTTTACACTTGAAGGGAAAATGTTCATAATCAACCAGTTGTTAAAAGGTCCAGTAGTCAAGGGTAAGTTAAATGTCTTCAACAAGCCTTTATCAAGATTAAATTTGACACAAATTCAAGCAAAATATTGAAGCTTACTGTGAGGTTCAACATGGTTGATGTATTTTCTCAATGCATCACCAATACTTTTGATTGTATATGTCATTCCAACAGTGTAAAAGAAAATAGGGAAGGTGAACCCAAATAGGGACAATGGATGGTAATATCATTCTCTAGATTAAAATACGGAGTTTGATGATTGAGATACATACTTAAAGAACCCATGAAGTAGGGTTTGCTTCAAAGTATATGGTCTTTGTCCTCCCTTTCTTCAAATAAGAAAGTGAATAAACATAGCCACATAAGGAAAATGAGAGTTATACCTTGAAGAGATGCCTTCGAGTTTTTTCAATCTAGATGGACACAACTCATGGGGATGGCCATATACTTTTGAATTTTTTAGTCAATTTGTTCTTTCCAAGGTGAAGAGACAAATTTTGAGAATACTCACTCCTACCAGATTTGTTGGCCAAAAGATAGTATAAAAACCACATTAACAAAAGACAAGACAAACTAGAAGATCACATGCAGATAACCAAAGAGACCAAAAAACCCTTAGGATTTAAATACAACCAATGATCATCCTTGGTCCAAGGAATTAACTAGAGTTGTATTGTTTTGATCGGTGCTTGGTGATGGAGGAGGACTGAAAGCATAATTCACATGTCCTTCCATATGTTCTAATCGACCTTCCAACTGAACCAATTTTTCATAGATCCTCCTTTGTCCTCGCTGAAGAGTGGCCAATCGATCTTGCATATGCCATTGGTTATGTTACATGTCATTCATGAAACCAATGATCAGATTCTTGTCGTTTTTTCAATCATGTCCAAGTTGGTCTAAGAGTAGAGTGATGTGTTGAAGATGGTTTTCCAAAGAATCAAAGGGAGGTGGTAGTTGAATTCTGCTAGGGGATTATGTTGGATTCAGGTCCAACTCTTCCCCCGAATCTCAATTGTTTAAGTGGTGTTCTTCCCTTTAACCACATGGCCCTATACCTTGATGAACCCTAATGCACTATTAGTGATCACACACTAATTTTCTAAATCTTGCCACTATATACTCCATCCCCTCCAAATCCCCTTAACTATAAAGTCCTTCCAAATCTAGTACTACTTGAGTGTTGCAAGAAACGACCCCGCTTGTTACCCACTAATATCCAACTAATGACTCACCTCCTTTGACCTGTCCATTGGTGTCCTCCCCTCACACTGACTCCAAGGCTTGCCACCCCTTTGACCTCCCATCGCAACAAAGATTGCTTCATCCTGAATCTAGTGTTTAATAGCTGCATCAGATCGTTTAGAAAACAAGACCATTGAAGCACCTCTCGATGTCCTAGAGTCTTCCCAGACTTACATATGAATGAGGGAAAATATAAACCCTCGAACTAATGCTCCAGGATTCTAGGAAATATAAAGAGAAGGCCAAAGGCTATTGTAGCCTTTAACTCCCTGAAATTAAGCTTAGAAAAAAATAAGCAAGATGTTAAATAACAAATGAGCCCAATGGGCCTATCAACATGCCTAATATCATTCTCCAGTTCCCTAAATACCATGCAACATAGTGCTTTCTTCGCCCTAGCCACCAACGCACCATAATCTACCACCAGAATCGTCTATAACACCCAAAGATAAACCTACAGTATCAAGAAAAGTGGAGGCGAACCCATAATTAAAGCAAACGAGACCCAACCATAATACTAGTCTTAGAAACTTTACCAGAGGACTGAAGATTGTCGTGCTGCCCAATTTTGCTTCTCCCGCACCCAAGACCTACCTCTCATACTATGGAAAAACCATGAAGATGCAAAAGACAGACTGGGGGGGGGGGGGGGGGGGCTCTTGCCTAGGTCCCAAATTCACTTGATATGAGATGGTAAGGTGAATTTGTCATCCCTACAATAGTCTGTTTTAATTCCTTTCCAAACATTCACAACTCGAGGAGCAGGGAATGACACTAAAAAAATGCTTCTCTGCACAACTTGACTAGAAACTTCTATTGCCACCTTCACTCCCATGCTCAAGCTCTACCAATGTCGCCCTTCAGACTATACACTTCTATATACTTTCCCTCCCATCTTTAGAAGGATCTCCAAACTCTTACAACACAACGCGTGTTTGACATGCCCCATTAATCACCTTGCCAAGTGGATGAGGGTAGCGGGGCCCCCTTCGTCACTTCCATGTCTTAGATATTCATCCCCATAGCGTAGTTAAAATTAATCCTATATTAGACAAAATAACGATTATTAGAAATTCCAACTTTAAAATAATTCAAAGTTATGATGGAGATATTTTCACTTCATAAAATTGTATAAAAACATGCAATTTTAACAAACTATATATAGTTTTAATATGGACTATAAACTAAATCCATATTGGTTTTTTATACTTGTAAAAGATACCGATAAAAATAAAAATATTAAATATGAATATTTGATTACACAATATCATAACCTAAATCTCTATATTTGTTTTTTTTTTTTACTTAGAAAAGATAAAAATAAAAATATTAAATATGAATATTGGATTACACAATATCATAACCTAAATCTCTATAAAAGACTTCATAAAATAAATGAGTATTAAATTGTTTATCCATTTATATTTGTGTATTATTATAAATCATTGCTAAATCTCTATAAAAGACTTTATAAAATAGATGAGTATTAAATTGTTTATCCATTTATATTTGTGTATTATTATAAATCATTGCTACATGTATATTTTATCTTTTTGATAATTTCGGGGATTTATAATTTATTATGTATAAAATTAATGTTATTTTATATATATTTTATTTTTATAGTTTTATATAGATAGATAATTTACTTAGTATAAAGATTCACTGTGCATACATAGATCAAGGATAATTTTAATAATTCATTTTATTTTAAAGTGTAAAAGTTTATGAATTTTATTATTATTATTATTTTTTATATCGATATTTTCTATTAATTCATTATAAGAGTATATCATGGTAATCTTATAGGTAACATGTTCTTGGCCTCATTCCTACTGTATTTGTTGGTCAGGAGATAGTGACAAAAACAAAAAGACAACAACAAGAGAAAGCTAAGTAGCCTCATGCCGATTGCCAACATTAACCAAAAGAGGCCCAAGGGCTGAAAAAACCAATAACCATCTTTAGTTAGGAACATTACACAGACCAGGAGCATCCGTCTCATTGCCAAGCGATGAAGGAGGATGGAAGGCCTCATGCGCGTGGGATTCCATATGCGCCAACTTACCTACCATGCGAGCCCGTCTATCTTGGATTCATTTCTGCCTTTGTCGTAGGGAAACCAAGCTATCCATCACGTGCCACTGGTTGTGCTAAAGATCATTCATGAAGGCAATGACCTCGTTGTAAGCATCGTGTTAGTCACAGACTAATTGTTCCACCAATAGTGGGACCTGCCACAACTGAGCTTCGAGAGAATCAAATGGAGGGGGTAATTCGACTCTGCCTGGAGAGTTGGCAAGTTGTTTGTTTACCTCCTCCCCAATGTCCCGATGTTCCACATTATGCACAATGCCAAGACCTTGAGAGCTGGCACCCCTACGAGCCTATCCCCTTTAGTGTTGCATTGCATGCCAACCTACCCACTCACCCAAATTCAATTGAGGCTCATGCTAAGTAGACCAACTGATCCGGATCTTTAGAGGAGGCCCCCAAGATCTAAAAGATTGAAATGGATCTTGGGAGGAGAGATCCCCAAGATCTGAAAACTTGCATTGCCAAAAGAAAAATAGGAGAATGCCCAATAAACAAAACCACAAAGAAACTTTTATTTAAAATAGTAATGAAAATAAACCAGCTAGGGCGATGGTAGCTTATCTCTGAGAAGAGATGTGGTCGCTACATGCCTCTGAACTGTAAAGGCTACATTGTGGCAGACAATCTGTACTTTTACAAAATGTGACTTGTTACTTATAATTTTTTTCAGTTACAATACCACAGGTCAATTCCATGGGTGAATGAATACCATGGG
This sequence comes from Pinus tabuliformis, assembly GCA_031772625.1. Lineage (NCBI taxonomy): Eukaryota > Viridiplantae > Streptophyta > Pinopsida > Pinales > Pinaceae > Pinus > Pinus tabuliformis. The sequence goes on along the minus strand of CM062817.1, from coordinate 806,010,638 downwards.
TGGATTTTACAATACCACGGGCAGATGCCATTTACAATACCATGGGTAAATTCCATGGGTGGATTTTACAATACCACGGGCAGATGCCATTTATAATACCATGGGTAAATTACATGGGTTAATGAATAATATGGGTGGATGAGTACCATGGGTTGATGCCATTTTCCATTTGGATCATTCCTCCCTCCTTAAGAAGCAATGGTCCCCATTGCATAAAGTTCCCTCCTGCGAAGCCTTTGTTGAATATGAAGAGCCACTGAAGATAAGGGTTTGATGTGGTTAACCCAAAACCCTGATAAACGAATATCTGAGGATAGAGATACCCTGTAATGCTTGTGACCAACTGTGATTCTGACAGTGTGCGGCCTAGCAAATGGACTTTGATGACAAGGATTTTATGTGGTTGACCCATAACCATGATGTTGGTTGCTGATGAAGTAGCAGGTGTCTACATAGCCTGTGGTGGGAGGGCGCGCCTCCAAATAACCCAAGCCGAATGCTGCTATGTTGAAACTGATGAATGTGAAGCAGATGCCTACTAAAGTGGGGTGGGAGGGCATGTCTCCAATGGAAACCCACTCCGAATGCTGCTCCAGAATTAAAATGGACATAACTCAGCCAATATAACTCAGAATATTTATTATAACATGTTTTTAGAAGCAGAAGGATGATTTTGCATCTTCCCATGAGTTGGAAATCCTTATCTGGACACTCTGAGATCTCAGATTCGCGCTCCAACAGTTCCGCTGTCACAAAAATTCTGATAAAATAGCTGATTTTAAATCAGCGATATCCCCCACATCCGAACTCCGATTCGACCCATTTTTTTTTGAAATTGGGTGATTTTTCGAGAGGAATCCAGATCTGGTATTTGTTTTTGTAAATTTTTGTACCAAATGTTTCAGATCTAATCTGCAAAGGCGCCGCCCAAAAAATTCCTGCAAAAAATTGAGAAAAGAAAAATTCTTCCTGCTTGACCCAAGAAAGTGCTCTGTGGAGGTTGTAGCACATGCCTGAAGTTTGTTGAATATTGCTACAAAATTTGAAACTGAAATATGCATCAAACCCTCATTCCCATGGAATCATAACCTGCTCTGATACCACTGATCCAGATCTTGAGAGGAGGCCCCTAAGATCTAAAAGATTGAAATGGATCTTGGGAGGAGAGACCCCCAAGATCTGAAAACTTGCATTGCTAGAAGAAAAATAGGAGAATGCCCAATAAACAAAACCACAAAGAAACTTCTTTTTAAAATAGTAATGAAAATAAACCAGCTAGGGCGATGGTAGCTTATCTTTGAGAAGAGATGTGGTCGCTACATGCCTCTGAACTGTAAAGGCTACATTGTGGCGGACAATCTGTCCTTTTACAAAATGTGACTTGTTACTTATAGTTTTTTTTCAGTTACAATACCACGGGTCAATGCAATGGGTGAATGAATACCATGGGTGGATTTTACAATACCACGGGCAGATGCCATTTTCAATACCATGGGTAAATTCCATGGGTGAATGAATACCATGGGTGGATTTTACAATACCACGGGCAGATGCCATTTACAATACCATGGGTAAATTCCATGGGTCAATGAATAATATGGGTGGATGAGTACCATGGGTTGATGCCATTTTCTATTTGGATCACTAACAGTTATGAGCGACCTTATAAGCCCCTTTTGAGAAAGCATAAACCCAAAACCTACAAGTCAAGATAGCAAGAGAACTACATAAAGGACCCCCTTCCGACCACCAAACTAGGTGAAACCCTCTGCTACCCACACCACCACCTTAACCCCGGACATGACAACCACCCATCCTCCTTACGCACTGAGAAATTCCCAAAACTTACGACCCAAAGGCACCACCCTATGCCTCTTGACCAACCATTACACTAAATCCCCAAGGGAGAATTACACCTAATGCGGTTACCATACACTTCAAGGGGGTTACCAAAACCTTTTGCAATCACTGTAGTGAACACCAGGCATGATCCAGGTGGATATTGGTGGCCACCTGCCTATTCCACTTGGAACCCCACCGTTTTTAATTTTCAGTTTCCTTAATGGTAGCACAACTTACTATTTTTGGTAGTTTTTTGGGTCCTAAACTTATGGAGTCATTTTGAGGGACTAAAAGACGTTTTTAGGGAAAACAAAGAGACTGGAAAAGTCTCAATTATAATTAATAATTTACTTTTGGCCTCCTCTTTGAAAGCTTCAAAACGAGGTATTATGATAGCCAAACAGAGATCGTATGTCAAAGTTATGACCTCAGGAAGTTGATGTACCAATTTATCCAAATAAGGCCCACAATTTTGGCTCTTCATCTCCAAGTTTAGGGTTTTGGATGGTTAGGGTTTTCCATTGTTTCCCAATAATAAATAGGTCTTTAAGCCTCATTGCAACACAATTTAGAGGCATGTAGCCGCCACATCTCCTCTCAGAGATAAGCTACCATCACCTGAACTAGTTTATTTCCATTTTGTACGTTAGCATATTTCAGTTCTTTGATATTAATGAAATCAAGTGTTATTTTTGCTGCAACTCTATATTTATAGTTATATATGTATTTTGTTGCATTCCTGTTTAAGTTCGGATCAGTGGTATCAGAGCGGTATGCTCTTTTTTTTTTTCTTTGCATGTCCCCAACGAGGTCAAGGTATAAGGAGTTATGGCTCGAACTGGTTGAACCTTTGCAAGACCAGCCTCGCAAATCTTGGTTGCATCCCATGGCAGAAGAAAAGAAAGACGAGGGGGTATGAGATCCTTTCAAAATATTGCTCGAAGAAGCCCTCAAGCGGTAGAGGAATGCAATGATGGACATCTTTGCCCAGTTCCTTCGGTGACTACCCACAGGCGATGCATCTCCTTCCAGCAGCTACTCTGGAAGTGCCACACCCTTTAAGGTACAAGTTAATTTTGACATCTCCATATTTGAAGGTCAGATAGATCCAAATGCCATAGATAAATGGTTAAATATGCTAGAAGTATTTTTTTCGGTTCATGATTTTTCCAACGGGGAGAATATTACTTTTGCACTCCTCAAAGTCGCTTCCCATGTCAAGGACTAGTGGGAAACCTACTGTGAGAACAGGGACGAGAGTGAGCCCTCACTTGGAATTTTTTCCAAGACGCCATCAAGGAGTCGTATTACCCTATTAGGAGCTATGACGATAAATACATAAAGTGGACCAAATTGTGGCGCGGAAGGGAACAAGATGTGTTGGAGTTCACAAATATTTTTCATACCCTTCACACGAAGTTACGTATCAAGGATTCTGAGAGACATTTGCTACTCAAGTACCGTGGTTGCCTACACAAGCACATCTAGGACGAGATGGAGTTCCTAGACATCTACTTGCTCGACGCGTCCAATCGATACACTATCAAGATTGAACAAAAATTTAAACAGAAGAAGCGATACTTTGGATTTGCGAATATGAAGTAAAGGAAAGGCGCCCCCAAACCGCAAAACAAAGGACAAAGCCAAGGCGGGGAGAACCAGGACAACCCGTCAAATCCACAAGCAAAGAACAACACCACAAAGATAAAGAAGGACATAAGAAAATGCTGTGAGTTCCATAAGAGCCCACTCACAACACAAGTGAGTGTCGAGCCAAGAAGTCACTAGTGGCCGAGCTTAAGGCTTCCGATTCAGATGCATGTTCCAACTCTTAGTCAGAACCCGACAACGGGAATGACAAAGGGAAGCATATTATTGATGTGGAACCCAGTGCCACCATTTCCACCACCAAGATCCAGAAGAATGAGTCCAAAGATCCAGATGAGGGGGAGCGCCTCTTCCACTCACAGATGTGGGTGAAGGGTTCTCCATTGCAGTTCATTGTCGACAAAGTGGACCAAAAGAACCTTATTTCAACAGAGGTTGTGAAGCATCTCGGCCTACCGACCACAACACACCCATAGCCATACACCATCGGGTGGCTTCACCAAGGACGAAATCTCCGCGTTAGCAAACAATGTTGCCTTACCTACAACATTAAGCCCTTCACAGATGAGGTACTGTGTGATGTTGCTAATCTTGAAGTTTGTGATGTATTATTAGGACAACCATACTTGTGGAAGAGACATGTTGTGTATGAGTCTAGGCCTCATGTCGTTAGTATTACTTTGGGCAATAAGTTGTATAGGATACCAGAGGTAGCACCACCTACCACCCTCTTTTGATCACTATGAAGCAATGCGTAATATAATTTCCCAAATCGAGAAATTTGTTTTCCTTATGATTCACCCTCAGGCCAAGAAGAACATTATGGCCATGACCTCCTGATAGGGTTCCTCTACATGACAACAACAGATGGACAACATCATGGAGGAGTACACAAACATTTTCACCTCACCCACAGGGGTACCTCTACACTGTCAGGTCAAGCACTCCATCGATCTAACTCCGGGTGCATCGCTACCCAATGGATCGATCTATCAACGCTTTGTTATGGAGAATGGAAAAATCAAGAGGCAGATTCAGGAGTTGTTGCAGAAAGGGCGTATCAGGCCAAGTTCATCACCTTGTGGGAGCCCGATCATGTTGGTACAAAAGAAGGATGGGACTTGGAGACTCTGTATTCACTATCGGGTGTTGAACAAGACCATTGTCTAGAATAGGTATCTAATCCCACAAATTGATGAGCTTTTGAACCAGATCAATGGGGGCAAATATTTCAGCAAGATTGACTTGAAGTCTGCTTATCACCAGGTACTAATCGAACCCTCCAATGTGTGGAATATTGCCTTCAAATCCAAGGAGGGCCTTTTCGAATGGCTGGTCATGCCTTTTGGGTTGATGAATTCCCCTGAAACCTTCATGAGGCTGATGGATGACATCTTGCAACCCTTCACAAACTCATTCGTGGTGGTGTATTTGGATGACATCCTGATCTTTAGCCAAAGTTGGGAAGAGCACCTCCACCATATTCGACAGGTCCTCCAAACCCTGTGACAACACAAGTTGTGTGTCAATTTGGAGAAATGCACTTTCGGTATGACCCAGGTTCAATATCTGGGGTACATCATTGATGAGCAGGGTTTGAATGTGGACCCAACTAAGATACAAGTCATTCGGGATTGGCCAGCTCCAACCACTCTAACATATCTCTGCATCTTTCTACGTATTGCCAATTTCTACCACAGGTTCATGCTGGGGTTCTTTCATATCACTTGGCCTTTAAGTCAAGTCACCAAGGGTGGGGCAGAAGCAAATTTATTTTGGTCTGAATCCCACTAGAAGGCATTTTTTGAGTTGAAGCATTGCCTCTGTTCTGCACCAGTGCTCACATTACCAGACCTGAAACAACCATTTGAGATTGAGACAGATTCCTCCAACTATGTTATTGGTGCAGTTCTTACTCAACAGGGGCATCCAGTGGCATATCACAATGAGACACTTTTAGACACATTCCAAAAGTAACCCACTTATGACTAGGAGATGTATTCCATTGTGCAGGCCTGCCGACAATGGAAGCATTACATTCTAGGGAAGGAAATGATCATCCACACAGACCACCAACCCTTGTAGTTCATATAGACACAAGGGAAGTTGCATAACGATTTCCATCAGAAGTGGTCCACATACTTGCAATAGTTCCATTTGAACATTAAGTACAAGCAGGGAAGCACCAATAATGTTGCAGACAGCCTCAATCGACTATCGGTCATGGCACTGACCACTCTGCTCGACCCTTGTGGGCATGAGACTTCGGGGTGGCCGCATATTTATAAGAGCGATCTAGAATTCAACAACACATACCATACACTCCTGAAAGACAAGCAAGTCCAAAATTTTCACCTCCAGGATGCACTGCTATGACACCTGGGACACCTCTGTTTTCCTTCAAGCGAGCATGCCAAGATGATTTGGGAGGCGCACTACAGTCAGGTCACTACACATTTCGGAGTAGAGAAAACGGTGGAAGTTTTGCAAAAGTATTTTTATTGGACGAACCTTTGACAGGATGTTGGGAAGTACATCAAATCTTGCATTACCTACGCCATTGCCAAACCAACCATCAAGAAGAAAGGCCTATATAGTCCTCTTCCTACTCTTAGCTGGCCTTGGGAATCCATCTCCATGGATTACATGTTGGTCCTTCCTTCTACTAAGCATGCCAACAACTGGATTTTCGTGGTCGTCGATAGATTCTCTAAGATGGTCATTCTAGAGGCCTGCAAGAAGAGTATCACAATAGAAGCCACTGCTAAGATATTCTTTGAATGAGTGTGGGCACATTTTGGGATCCTACAATCGATTATCTCAGATCAAGATATTAGGTTCCTGAGTACAATTTGGTCAAGTCTCTAGTCGATGCTGGATACCAAGCTCATTAAGTCCATGATTTTCCACCCCCAAACTGATGGCCAAACAAAGGTCGTCAACATGATGATCATACACATTATGCATATGTACAACTCGAAGCATCCATGCACATGGGATGACAACGTCCCCTATGTCCAACATAGCTACAACATAGCTTTCCAAATCTCAACTGGACACAACCCCTTTCAGGTGGGGTTGGGATTCCAACCACTATGTCCCATTGATTTGGCCATACCATTTGTAGCTACTCAGGGAAATTCGGCTCATGTCCAGTCCAAAATTTATAGGGCTAATAACTTCATTAAGCACATTCAACACATCCGTAAGCAGGTCCATAGAATATTGGACAAAGCCAATGTTAAGTACAAGCAGCGTCATGATCAGCATCGGGTGCCACACAAGTTCTAGGTGGGAAACAAAGTTTGGTTACATTTTCAGAAGGAGCGCCTCACTGTGCCCCACTAAAAGCTTCACCCACTCTAATATGGGACTTACACCATCACTAAGTCTATAGGGGACAATGCTTTCGAGCTCAACGTTCTACCATTCCTTGGCCTGCACCTAGTGTTTAATGTGGACCGCCTTCGACCATACTTTCCACCATTACTAGAAACATCAGACATTGTAGAACAACTCACACCAACAAAGTTAAACCCAGACTACATGGAACAGGCCACAACTGATCAAGTCATGCACATGCAGATCAAGAACACTCACCAGCAGAAGATCCAGCTGTATCAGGTTGTCAAAGTTGGCCAACTCCTGCAACAAGTAAAGTGGCTCACCAGGGACCAAGTTTAGCTGAAGTTTCCCCATCTCATGGAGGCACTTAACGCAATGGGGATATTTGCTTCCTAAGGGGGGAGGATTGATCCAAGTGGCTATCGGTGGCTATCCACCTATTTCACTTAGACCCCCACTATTGTTTATTTTCAGTTTCCTTCATGGTATCACAACTTACTATTTTGCCAGTTTTTCAGGTCCTAAACTTTTGGAGCCATTTTGAGGGACTAAAAGAAGTTTTTTAGGGAAAAAGGAGAGAGTGGAAAAGTTCCAAACCAATTTATTGATTTGTTTTTGGCCTCCTATTTGAGATCTTTGAAACTGGGTATTATGATAGTCAAACGAAGATCATATGCCAAAGTTACGACCCCTAGAAGTTGATGTACCAATTTACCCAAATGGGGCCCACGATTTTGGCGCTTCATCTCCTAGGTTTAGGTTTTTGGATGTTTTGGGATTTCCATTGTTTCTCAATAATAGACAGGCCTTTAAGCCTCATTGTAATACAATTCATAGGCATGCAACTGTCACATCTCTTCTTAGGGATAAGCTACCATTGCCTGAGCTAGTTTATTTCCATTCTGTATGTAAGCATATTTAAGTTCTTTGATATTAATTAATGAAGAGTTATTTCTACTGCAACTCTGTATTTATGGTTATATCTATATTTTGGTGCATTCTTGTTTAAGTTCGGATTAGGGCATGTGACAACTCCCATGAAGAGAATAAGACCAGATCACTAAGTGCTCCATTCAAAAGAACTATAAATAACTAGACTCTATGAATATACCTGTGAGATAGAGAAGTTGGAGGTCCTGAGAGTAAGTGTGAGAGAGTCCCTCACTACATTAACTACTACACACTTGAACTACAAGAATTTACCACTTGTCACTGCCAAACACAACAACCCAAGGTCCTAAATGACTACACCCTGTACCACCACCAAAGCTGAAGAACCACCATGTTTCCTACATGCATAGCGTAACTTATTAATTTTCATGCAAGGGGCAGGGAATGAATTGGACTGGAAGTCACCCTGCACACCTAGAGAAGTTCCTCCCACCATTGACTTACCACTCATTGCTAGAAACCCAAAATCAAACCCCGCAACCAAGCCAGTGCCAAATAATCTTATGAGGTTCTCTAGAACCTTCACCATGTGCATGCCAAATGAAGCTTCCTCGACACACCTGATCATAATAAATGACGTGTGGGAGGGGAGTTAAATGACATCTCCCGAGCGTCTGATATTTCCATTACCACCCCCATCGAGGAGAGTCTGTCATTCTCAATAATGGTTTCCAAGTGCCTGGAGTCCTGCGAGCCCAAAGGAGGGGTACATTGAGTGGCGAAGTGTAGATTGGACTCGTGATTCCCCCAGTTCACCAACTAGTCAGCTACCTGATTCCCTATCCTCCCTATGTGCGATGTGATGAAATGAGGTAAAGAGAGAAGCAAATCTTGGATCCTCGATGCTTATCACTACAATTTCCAACCTTTGATCACTTTAGAGATAGGGCACATTTATACACCATTGAAAAACTCAGACCACCGATTTTGAGTCCCTTGTGACCTAGATCTTGGACACCCCCATCCTTTGAGCTAACAAAAGACCCTTTTTCCAAAGTAGTGAATTCTACCACATTATTAGTAGTAACCCCACAATAACAAACAAAGAGACCCAAAGGATGGTCCAAATAGTCCTTGAGAATACCCTCATACCAAGTCAGTTCGATATTACCTTTGGAGGCTCCATTGAAGTTTAGTTTCACAAAAACTTTAGGGGGGGACAAAGACTAAAGGGGATGAGTTCTATGCTTGATTTGGAGGAAGTAGATGATGCCCCATCATTGCTTGAGAGAGCTTCATTTTTGTGAGAACAAAATTTTCTTCTCCCTCAACGTTCCAATCACCAACTTCCTATTTCTCTACTAGAATTGTTTCCTGTACATTCTCCCTTGTAACATTCCAGGCTATCTGCAACGAAGATGTTTGGTTTTGAAGAGTATTCTGTTGTGTTCATTCCAAAGATTCAAAAGAAGGAATCCTGACACTAACACCTAGGCACGGTTAAGCACCTTACTTTTGAAGAGAGATCCCCTCCATTGTTCAATGGTTTCACCAAGACTGTTAGGTGAGCAGTTCAGATATCCAAATGTGCTATGCACTTTACCCCAAAGTTCTTCTACGTTTTTTGCACATTTTTAAAAAATTCTCCATGATCTCCCCCTGACATTAACATAATGGGCACCAGGATGGCCCGATGTACCCTTTCCTTTGAATATGTTTCGAAGTTAGAAGTCGTTGCCGACCTGTGAGCCAAAGGAAGTGCAAAACTTTCAGCCATAAATTGAAGACCCATATTTTTTGCCATAGGGGCTCTTAGGAGACTCCTGCATGGCCTTTTACTAAGTTATAAGCTTCCTTGATTGTGAAAGATCCCAGTGACTTGTAACCTTAATGTAATTTGTCCCTATCCTCTGTTATCAAGATTCTCCATTCCTAAAGGGTGTTTTGAGGATTAGCCAGTTTTGGACTCCCTTTGCTACTGGAAAGTCATCATATGTTTTCCATACCCACCAATAGGATTGTGGGTTAGGGCCTCTCCAAAAATATGCCACCCGTGAGGAACATTAAGTTCTTGAGTATTCCTTGATGGACCCAAGTTCTGCTAATATTGACATCTTCTGCCATGACTCTTCCCAAAATCGAGTCGATTTACCATCATGGATTCCCAAAAAATGTGTTCCTAAATTATATATCTATTCCTTTATTCCAGATTCCATAAAGGGGATACCTAAGGGTACTCTAAAGATATGAGTTTCTCTGCTTGGGATTGGCCTCGACTATTCTTCTTGTCCCATATAAGTTTCCATAATTTTGACCCACCTTGAAGCCAGGGCCACCACGTCTTTGCTTCCATCACATTGTTGAGTGTCTCTAGTTCTTGCAAGATAAGCCCCCCTCCTCGCTTTAGGAGACAAAACTTCTCCCATAAAATCAATGCCCATTTCTTGGTGAGGGTAGCCCCTTGCCACACAAATTTATGAAAAGGAGAGATAATTTCTTTGTAAATACCTTTAGGAGCCGGAAGAACTGATAATTGGTACAATGGTATAGGTTGCAAGACAACTTTCAACAATGTATCCCTCCCTGCAATATTCAATGATCTGAATGTCTAATTTTCCTAATGCTTTGATATTTTTCTATTGACCTCTTGCCAAAAATTCATCCCCAGAGGATTTGATAACAAGGGAACTCGTAGGTACTTAGTTGGAAGGGAGTCTACTAAAAAACCTAAAGTGTGAGCCAGGTTTTGTTGGATTGGCTTGGGAGTATTAAAGAAGTATATATTGGATTTATCCCTTTTGAGGAGCATTCTAGATGAATTTTGAAAATATGATAAGATAGTGTCTAATGTTCTCATCACTTATAGTGTTGGTTCTCTGAAGAGCATAGTATCATTCACAAACTGTTGATGAGTCACAGGAAGGTCTTGTCTCAGGATCCTAATGCCTTGCAGATGGCCTAACTGAACTGTAAGTTTTATGGATGTTCCTAACCCTTCAACAACTATGATGAAAAGAAATGGAGAGAGAGGGTCACTTTGTTGAAGCCCCTAGTAGGACCTAAATATTGTTATGGGGGATCCATTTAGCAAAATAGAAAATAATGGAGTGGACACTAATGATCTGATCCAATGGATCCATGCAATTGACAAACCAAAGGCCGCCAACATTCTTGTGAGGAAGCTCTAGTTCAGGTGGTTGTAGCGGCTTTGGAGAGATCCAGCTTGACCAACATCCCTGAATTTTTACTATGCTTTAGTGTATGGACGATCTCATGAGCAATCACAATACCATCCAATATCTATTTACTCTCCACAAAGCTAGTTTACTTCGAGATGATGATGTTTTTAAATAGGGGTTTAAATCTTCTAACAATAACCGATGAGATAATATTGTATACCAAATTGCATAATGCAATGGGTATGAGCCCACTTGGACCACTGGAATTATTTGATTTAGGATTCAATGTAATAAAGGTTGCATTTAAACCAGACCATACCTACTACATCCCGCGATATTCCTCAACCATGGAATCGATATCCTCACTGAGGAAGTTCCAACATGCTTTGAAGAACTCCATTATGAATCCATCCGGTCCTGGAGCTTGATTGTTAAGCACCTCCTTTACTGTAGTATCCACTTCCTCAAAAGAGATTTCTCTCATTAGAGCCTCATTTCATTCCATGGTGGTCAAATAAGGAATGTGACTAGTCACTTGGTTGATGGCTTCAGATCTACCTTGATCCCCTTCAGACAACAGATCCTTATAGAAAGACACCAAATCCTCTTCAATATCGTTATGCTCAATAAGGTGGTTCCCCTCCTGAGATGTTAGGAAACAATTCGATTATTATGACGATGTTTAATCATTGAGAATTGGAAGAGCCTCGTATTATGCTCCCCCTCCCTTAACCATTATATGTAAGATTTTTACTTCTGAAGAACTTCCTCTTGTTTGCACCACTTCCAAAGAACCCCCTTAGCCAGGGACTCTAATCTTCCTTCCACTATAATTCTACTCCAGATCTCTTCCATCCCGATCTCCAATTTCATTTTCTCCACAAAAATATTCCCAAATTCCTCTTTATTATAGGATTTTATCTTTAGTTTTAGTTCCTTCATTTTCCTTTGGAAAATATACATTAATCTAACCCATGGACTGTGATATCCTTCCACTATTATTCCAACTTGTTCACAAAGTCCTATTGTTGGAGCCAAAAGCTCTCAAAGTGGAATGGCTGATTCTTGGGCGTTATTTTCAGATCAATTTCGAGGCTAATTGGCATGATACAATCTATACTTGGGAGGATCATTGCTTCTACAAACAAATCTCGAACTAATATTTCTTCAGAGAGAAGGAATCGGTCTAGGTGGCATGCCACCTAATGCTTACCTCCCCTCTTATTATTATAGGTGTGGATGTCATTTCTTGTTTCCACTTCCACTAGCTCCAAGTCTTGGATGGTCTTGTTGAATGAGGATGCCATTAGGTCTAGACTCTTATTCACACCCTATTTTTCCTCCAAGCTTTGGATCAGGTTAAAATCACCACCAATTATCCAACATTCATTTAGAAGGAACTGCTTGATCTGTCTTAGATCTACTAAAAGTTTCTCCTTTTGTATGGGAATAGAGGGGCCATACACTACTATTAGACTAATCCATTCCCCAACTCTTAAACACCCTAACCTACGAGATAGGCTATTGGGCATTGCTATCTAGTCTTGTAATTCTATCGATCTAGGATCCCATACCACAACTATACCTCCAGCAATACCATGTGCATCGATCTCCATTACCTCACTTCCATGCCAACATCTCCCTATGATATCCACAAGTTTCTCTCTGAAAACTTTTGTTTCATGTAGCATCATTGTGTTCGACTTCTCCTGGTCTAACTTTGGCTTCAGATACTTGAGCTTACCTTTGTTATTTAACCCCTAAATATTCCAAGAGACCAATCTCATTGGGTAATTAGGGGAGTGCGTTGGTAATATTCCGTGATTTGGCTCATTTGTTGAGAGTTCAACAGATATTCACTAGCTTCTTTGAGTGCATCCTTGTAGGATTTCCGCCCCTTTTTCCCTTTTTCAAGAGCCCGGGGGTTCATATTGGTGTATTATTTGAGATCCACTATCCTTTTCAAGACGGCTAACCACATATTCCCTTCCAGTTTAGCATATTTTTTGCACCATTATCCAAGTAGGTGGTGAAAGTGTGCAAACTGATTTAAGGGGATTTCCTGCACATTTGTGCGGGCTTAGGTGCGAAAGAATTCAAGCATGGTACACTCATATTCTCCCAATTTGTTCGGTCAGTCTTTGACTTCCAAGATCTTGCTGGTGCGGGTCAGAACTTCCTTAAGTTTTCAATCTTCATGTGAATCCTATGGGATTTTACGTTTAGGAGTTAGTTTCTCCACCTCTTTATTGTTAGGCTCCTCTGTTTCCATTATTTGAATCGCCATATGCTCATTTTGGCTCTCAAAATTACCTAGTTTATAAAGTTGCTCCAAAACTGCAAACAAATGGTCTTCAAGGACCTTTGTCTTCTGCACTTGGGGAGGATTCTATGCAGGTGGTGCCACTAGGGCCTGAGGAGTGCTTTGCCCTGATTGAGCCATTTGATTACAGGTGGATTTGTCCCATTTTATTTAATTAAAAAATTAGCATATATATATATATATATATATCTGTGTGTGTGTGTGCGAATAAAAAATTAACAAGTTATTTTTTAGAAAAAGGGGAAAATTTTAACTCAATTTTTTTTTCCTTGCATAAACTTCACGTTGATAAATATATATTTTGAAAAATAAATTTAACAAAAGTAGTATAACATAACTAAAAAGGAAGAATGCATTATATTTTGATTAATTGTGTGTATATGTATATGCATGTGTATGTACGTATGCATATATGTATGTATGTATGTAGCCATGGTAGAATTAGTGATGCATTAGAGTAATTTTGGTGAGGCCCATGATGAAACCTTTCGGTCGCCACTATAACACCAAGAGTATATCCAAGAGCCTGCAATCCATATATATCATTAACTTATGAGTTAGTAACATCCCAGGGGTGGCATACTCTTTGAGCCTTATCATAATGAGCAAACATGTCCAGAGAATTAAACCCGAGTGGAGAGGATAACAAATAGTTTTCCCCACTGCTTGAGCTAAACCCAAGGGACTTCTTAACGTGGAGGACATGGGGATGGGCCTCGATCCGCTTATGTGTGCATGATCCATGAAACCATTCAATATGGTCTCTTTGGGTGCAACCACACATTCGAAACTACCTCAAGGTGCCCCCATGACTCTAGGTTAAGCCCTCATGCGAAGTGAACCTTGTCCAATAGTGAAAAACTCCTCACTTTACACCATTGGAACCCACCCTTTGGGAATGTTTAACAATAATATTCTAACATAACTAAAAGACACTATGCTTTGAATCATTCCTCCCAACAATATGAGATAAACCCAATTGACAAGTCAATGCATAAATCATGGAATGCTTGATATAGATTTAACATACTCATGGCTAGAAAATAAAACAAAGAAGTAATTTAATTATTGGTGTTATGAAATAATATTGTGCCTCCTCCACTTGATTATGATTTTCTCCATTTATCGAAGGTTCATATATATGACAAATCCTTTTAATCTTAGCTAAGAAAAGTACATTATGACTTTCATAGAGCTTGGCTTCTAACATTATACTTGCATTGTAGGTTCCTTGATGTGTTGCAAGCTACCATGCTAATTGTTCTTAACAATGGTGAGAATATTATTTGAAGATATGGTCCTTATGGTTCTATATATTGTGCTACTTGCCAAATGTTGACTAATTAAGGACTGTAATTATATTTAAAAGGATTTTCTTGGATGTGTGAGGAGAGTAGTAACTTATAATCACTTGTTGTGGATGGTGTTCATACTCAAAGTCTAAAACTTCAACCATCGAAGGGAGATTGATCAAGTTGGTTGGGCATGGCTAGCAGACAGTTCAAAGCATTCAAAACTAGGAATTGGTTGATGAGTTAAGTATATTAACCTTTTATTGGTACCTTAAATTGTCATTGCAAAGTATTTTTTTATGCCATAACAACCATAATCCAAATTACTTAAATAAACAAGTGTATACTCATGTTATTATCTCTAAACTATTCAAATATCATGTCGCAACTTTGATTGATGATTTGTATTTTCCATATGTCATTAATGACATGAGGAAGCTCATATTCCTTTGAGGAGGGAGGTCAAAGAATATTAGTGCAAGTTGAAAAATGATGCCTTGACACCAACTTTCTTGTGAACCCCATCTTATATTTGTCCCTTGGGTGGGTGGAGTGTCTATTACCACACTCCCAACTTATCATGTAAAATCAATCTAAATGAATCAAAGGCACAACAAAGATGGTATGTGTTGTAGCGGCTACAACTATCTTCCAAAATTTTGCCTTAGATTCGTTTTGGAGCCTCCCTACCAACCATCCTTAACAACATGTCTTGCACTGCCCAGGTGCTTATGCTTTCAATTGAGTTTATTTGGCTTATCAACTTGTGTTCGCTAACTTGTTTGCCTTTCACCTGCAAGTTGAACTCTCGTGACATGGTCTTCAACCGGTTCTTGTGCTGACTTGGAGAATTGTGCAGAATTGGAGGGCAACCAACCTTGCTCTCCAAAATTGCACAATGCATCCCGACATCCAGCTGCTCTCCAAAATTGCGCAGAGCATGCAGGTTACCTTCCCCAAGAAAATTGCACAGAGCATCCCATCACTGGGCTTGCTCTAAGAATTTGCGCAGTTCTGGCTGGCAGCCTTGGCTTCAGTCTAGAAATTGCGTAGAGCTTGAGTGGCAGCTGGAGCTAGTCAGCCCAAAAACTGTGCTGAAGTCATCCCAAGGCTTGTTTTCCATTGCATGTGCTCACAAGTTGACTGGTTCCCTCCATGACTGTGCAATCTTGCCTTGTATGCATGGAAGTTTTTTTCCCAAAAAAGCAAAAAACATTCCTAGATTTTAGGGATCTTTTTTTAGCAGCTGGGGGTTACATGCAAAAGCAGTTTTAGAAACCTACTGCCAAGTGTCGCTTTTTCCTAGAATTGTGGCATGCGCATCATAAGCCTCAATCTTGTCAAAACTATTTATTCAACACCTTAGAGCTCATTCCTCACTTTTGATCTTGGAGCTCAGGCATTCCCAATGCATCTAGGAACCTTCGACACACTTAGCACAACTTTTTCTGGGTAAGTCCGCTTTTATGTCTTTTGTTGCTTTTCTGTCGCTTTTTGTATCTTGGTTTGTGTGAGTGTTGTTTGCTTGGTTTTATTGAACGCTTGTTGTCATTTTAATTCATGATAGCTTGTAGAAGCATCGTTTCGAGTTTTCCATTGCATTTCCTTGCTGTCGCATGCATGCCACTATTTCTGCACTGACCGTCGTCGTTGCGGTGACTCACTTCACACACTTAGTTATTTTCCCATATTACTAAATCCTGCACTTAATGATTGCATGCATTTTCATTCACTCATGTATGCACCCAGCTTCACACATGCATTCAGTCCTTACTATTTTCAGTGGCCCGTCGGCGGGTCTGAATTGCCTTGGCCCAGACCTTGCCTTACCCGGCTTGCACTGCATATTTCTAGGATGGAAGGCCTTGCCCTGCTCCCCAGAATTGCATAGATATTTCCTCACACTAGCCTCCTAGGGTGTGCTCTGCGCAATTCTGAGAGGCAGTGCCTTAGTCGGCCCCCGGGATTGCGCAGTGTAATTTTCCCGAGTTGCAGTCATTCTGACTGAAATTGCACAATGCATAGTTCCAATGCTCAGCAGGCTAAGATCGACTGTGCTTTATGTAACTTCTACAGTCAATCAACTCATTGGAAGTCTAGACTATGCTTTGCGCATTTCTGGCAGTCAGTCTCCTAGCCTCCTAGAGAAAATTGCACAAATTTCCTAGTTAGTCACCCATGTGTGTTGCATGTCAGTCCTCAAGTTGATTTTGGTTTTCAACTAACATTTTTCTTGCCATGAGTGTTTCTATGTCTCTAGGTATCACAAGTGTTCATCAATCTCTCAGTAGTACAGGTACAGTGGTTTCCAAGAGAGCAGGGTCAAAGGACACCATTGAGAGTGCAACTGGAGATGTGGTCAACAAAGTGTTTATGAGTTTGCCCATATACGAAGATACTAAGTTGTTAATAGACAAGGATATCAAGATAAAATGGTAGGACATCAATGAAATCTTTTTAGGCACCTTTGAGGAGAATCTGGACGACTGTAGAGTCTATGTCAACATACACAAGTCTAGCTTGTATCAGGTTTCATGCAGGTATCCCGTATTTCCATGCGCAGACATGATCCACTGGATTGTCTCGCATACTGATCCAAAGACAATGGTGTTCAGTAGTGTTAGTGGAACAAAACTTTCTACCTTTGAGGCAGAGGACTTTCAGGATATGTATCACTTGCTGTAGCCGGTGAACACAATGGATGCACTCTTCACCAGTCCCAATAGGTAGTGAAAACTCAAGAGACATCTTGAAGAGATGGGTGAGAGAGTCATCTATGTTCAGGTTAACACCCAACTAGGTATGCAAGACAAAGACACTACGGAAGGCTTATCAGTTCTTTGGTCATATTCACATGCCACTTATACAGTCAGGAGAGTACAAATACCTTCCCGCAGAGTTGGGTGATTGTGTTGGATCAGCTGGCGAACAAAGGAAAACCTTTAAATTGGTCTCACATGTTGGCTCTCTAGCTGAAGGGGCAAGTAACAAATGCCTAGCATCCGCCCAAGGGTAAGCAAGAAAATATACTCATGTCTGCTTACATTCTTGATGCAATCTGTGCCTGTTAGCAGTTTCCACAACTTGGGTTAGGCATGGACACCTTCAGAAACCTCTGTGCATATCTATTTTCAGGTTGTTATCCTAGTGCAACTTCCATGGAGTTACACTACAACTATCAAACCACTTCGTCACCTTGGTGTACAAGATGATCTTTGAGTAGGATCCACCTTGCATGTCACAAGAAGTGATGGAGGCATTCGTAAACATAGCAGATTGGTATGCCTCACCCCTTGGTAGCTTCATCCAAGTGTACAATGTGGAGAAGGCTCCACATGTGTTACCAAAGTTTTCCATGGACAAGCTGGTCATGCAAGAGGTTGCATACCACATATCGACAGGGTTGTCAGTGAGACTGCACATGAAGAAGAAGGCGCCTTGGCCCGCTCTTCCTTTGTGGATTAGGTTGTATGAGATATAGAATCTCAAGCATGCTAAGGCCAAGATGGAGGAATTCAAAAGATTCACCTTTGACACCAAAAGTTTCAATCCATATGACTCGCATCGCTTAGTGGAGGATCACTGTGCGAGAGTATATCATCCTTGAATCCACGAGGCATGTCATTGCCCGAGGAAGACCCATGGAGATACTGCTACAACTCCTCAAGGCTTAATGAACCAATCATAGTGGTTATAGAATGGTTAGCAGTGCACAAGGCAACAACATCTCAGAGAGTAGCAACATCAGCAACAACAAAGGGCAGCAAACCTACACATGAAAAAGGCAAGAGGAAGGCTGTCAACAGTGCAAAGGCAGAGAAAAGCTGCAAGTTCAAGGCAGATCCACTTGTATTAAGAGAAACTTTGGAGATTGAGGCAAAGAAGCGACAACGCAACAGAAGGATTGTGCAAAGAGAGAGGGAGAAGCAGAAACTGGAGGAGGTAGAGAAGAAGTTGCAGGAGGTGAAGCAACAACTAAGGGAAGAATAAGAGCTACGTAGAAGGGAGAAGGAAGTGCAACAAGAACAAGAACAACAGGAAGTGTAGTGTGCACACATTGATGAAACTGCACAAATACAGGTTATTGACTCATCATAGCTAGCAGATAGAAAACAGGATGAGTAGTCACAGGAACATGACTTTGCTCAAGAGATTGAACAGATGTTGGAGCAGATGGAAACGGATGTAGTTCAACCAGAGTAGTATCGGGACACAGATCTCATGCTTAAAGGCCAAGAGGTCACTCCACTGACTTCACTAGATTCGGGAGCAAAGCGACTCCCAAGTGATCAAGGAGACACTAAAATCCTTGAGGACAACCCGGAAGCAGTTGTGCACAACATATCCTTTGATGAGACACAACACAAAGTTGTGTAGTCGCGCATAGTGCCCACTCTGGATGTCCATGCTTCTCCTGCACATTTTCAAGAACGAGTGATCATGTTTGATGTGCACAGACATCCAATTGCATTAGCCAATGCTACAAAGGCATATGTTGAAGCCACCAACCCAAGTGTGAGATTATTGATAGCTGAGAACGATTGCATGACTAAGGAGTTGCAAGCGGCCAAGCAGGGAGAAGAGTGAGCTACAACATCCGCCAGAGTAGAGTTGAGGAAAGTGATACTTGAAGAAGTGTCGTCTCTCGAGACAGTCATGTGGAAGATGTACTTCAGGTTCGTCACCGTGCATAAGTCAATTTTCCATCTTAATGGTTGGCAACAACGTTATGCTAAGAGAGCATGCATCTTGACAGACATACACACTACTGTCGATCACATGCAGATATGGACAATGAGGTACAAGGGAGCCCCATTGTACTTTCCAAAGATGATGAAGCCAAAGGCAGTGGAGTTGAAGGCACGCATCTAGAGTCAGATCCAGAACTATGAGGAACTCCCACATCTCATCACCAACTTACAGGCTTCACATGCACGAGTGTTCAAGAGCATGGATGTCATTATGCACACACATGCGATCCCATCCATTGGCACACTCATTGAGGCAAAATAAAAGAACCAATTCTGACTGGAGCTAAATATGTACTTCGAGCAGTTGATGCGCATAGCCATCAGCACAAATTTGCAGATGAGCGTAGACACTATGCACCAGTATGTCGTTGGTCTGACTGCAATCAAGACCATGATGCACATGCCATATGACGAATTGGATAGAGGTGCCAAATCAGTGTACCCAAATGAAACGGAGGCAAGAGTTCACTTTCAGAAGGATGTCACCACGAAGTACGTAGACACCATAACAAATTACCAAGCTTGGCATCAGTTCGCTACCATCGATCACCAAGAGGATGTTTACGAGTTAGTCTTCCCACAGTTGTTCGAGTCTTAGTGATGTCTTGCATGGCTTACTCAAGCCCATATTTGTCACACATGGGTACATGTGTAGATTGTATTATAATCATGTTGTAAAGTGAAAGACCAAGTGTCAATAGCAGAATGTAAACAATCATGTGTAAGTTGAAGAGTCATGAGGGTAATTGAAGAGTCACAAAGGGGAATGTCAAGGGTCACCCCACCCTTTGCTATATATACAATCTCCTAACTCATTGTAAGGGCTTTTGGGAGCCAAATTTCTGATAGGTATAACTTAGAGAAAGCTTGAAGTGTATTGTAACGAGCCTTGGCTTGTCCATAGTGCAGAGCGAGTACATCTCTTTGGAGGAACATGCGACAGTGGATGTAACGTTCCACTATTGTGGGTAGTGGTTGTCATGTTGTATGTATGATTGGATCTTTCATTCTTTTAATATAACAAAGCCAACACGTTTCATGCACATATTGTTATTGTAGTTCGGCTATCCTGGTTACTCTAACAATGTATGTATGGACAATTACGTATGTGTTTGTATGAACCTTATTGAAGCATGTTGTTGGTATAACTCATCACTTTGGATTATCAGCTATCCTTCTTTCCATCTTGTGGTGTCTTTCAACTAGTGTGTTCCCTTTCAAGCTGCGTGCTATCACAAGCTTCTAAGGGGCACACTCCTCTCCCCTTATGTGTGTTAGAGCCTTTCATGCACCTTCCTTGACTTGCTGTAAGGTCACACACTTACTTTCAACAAGGACATCTTACTTACCTCTAACGCAACCGCAGTCAAGGCGATACCATACTACCCACTATTGGGACTCCTACTCCAAACGGTTTGAGGTCTAGTTGGGACTTCTTACCTGGGAGATCCCCTGACATGTTGGTGGGTCCAACACCGTCAATAATATGTATTATAGAGGGGTGAATGAACATCTATGCAGTCAATGCACCTTTATTCCTTAACAAAATTAACTTTCAAACTTTCTCAATTATGAAAAGCGAGTCTCATTTGATAATTAATGACTTTTTTCAATATGATAAATTTGGAAACCCAACAAAGGAGCTAAAACCTCATCTTTGGTGTTTGTGAATATCCCTTTAGTTTGGGCATGGCATGCAAAATGAAAATTGTTGTCATCTTTGTTAAAGCATCCTATTTTGTAATAGTCAAAGATTACTTTTTGAATATCCATCAAAACTAAGATTGTTTTTTTTAAGATCTATTAAAATTAAACTTAAGAAGTGGATAGGTTGGAGATTCTCATGCTATTGAAGAAAAAACAAAGTTAATTGAACATTGATCTACTTATATAAAAGTTAAGAAAAAATTCACCTGCCATGCTCTGCATATAGACAACATTATGAGGGTTTTTGCAACACTCAATGGGTCTCCTACAGTCTGATGGCCACTAGCTTGGGTGGCCTTGCTTCTCCGCCCCCTGCACTAATATCTGATATAGTCACCTACAATGCTTTGATCTCTAATGGGCTGAAATTCTAGAAGATGAAACCCTCACACTTTGATAAAAAGCTTAAGGATATTCCGAAGGTAGAGATCAATGTTTCTTAATCAAGAACAAGGGCCCTTCAACTTACAAAACAAGGTTTAGTGGTGATCCATATTATTGGAGGAATGAAACTTAAATATTGGCACAAGAATAAAAAATTAAAACTTCCTCACAGTACAACTCTAGAGTCTAGCCGAAGCACACTCAACAACAAAGTTCTCATGAGATCTAATGCATTAATGTCATCATGATCAAAGTAGTTTAATAAAGGAAACTTCATGAATTTCAACAAAATATGCCATAATGCTTAAGAGAAATATTGCATAACAATAGTATAATAAGAAGTCAAAATTTGCATGATGTGTAAAAGAGATATTGTATAAAAACATTATAATAAGAACTCAATGCGTAAGAGAAATATTGTAGAAAAATAACACAAGAGGAACTCAAATATTTATTGAAATGGGTAATATACCATAAGCCTAGATTATGAGAAAAAAGATGATTGCGTGAGAGGCGCTCTACATCCCAGTATAGGGTAGATGTGTAGGTGTAATGTAAGTATGTAAACAATTTTAAATGTGAGCTCAATTGAAAAAAGAAGTAAAAAGCTAATAATGACGATAAATGAGATTTTCTTATAGGAAAAAAAATATAAACCCCATTGGGGATGAGTGTAAACATTTAAATGTTGACTCAATTAATAATTAAAAAATTAAAAGTAATAGAAAAAAAAATTCAATTTTGATTTTATTATTAACTTGTGAGTATGGTTTATTATAATACCATGGGCTAATACCATGACTTATCAATACCACAAGCCCAAAACCCTAACTTATTTCACAATCAAAATATTTTATGTCAATATGACAAGATTCCTAACCATGGATATTCACCCTCACTTTATTTTAGACATTATTGACTTGTAAATAGGCTTTGTTACAATACCATGGGCCAATACCATGACTTATCAATACCACATGCCCAACAAACATAACTTATTTCACAATCAAAATATTTTATAACAATATGACAAGATTCTTAACCATGGATATTCACACCCACTTTCCCATTGATATATGAGCTTGTGAATAAGTTTTGTTACACTACCATGGGCCAATACCATGGTTATCAATACGATATGCACAAAAATAATAACTTATTTCACAATCAAAATATTTTATAACAATATGACAATATTCTTAACCATGATTATTCACCCCCAGTTTAACATGGATATTATTAATTTGTAAATAGGTTTTGTTACAATACCATGGGCCAATCATGGGTAATCAATACCACATGCCCAAAAACCATAACTTATTTCACAATCAATATATTTTATAAATATTTTAATTTAATTTAATTTTATGCCATTTTCTTTAATTAAATCTAAAAGGAAAAATGTTATAATTACTTTTGATCCAAAGTATAGGCTTAATATTTTACAACCAATTGAGTTTTTTTAGACACTTTCTTAAACACAATACAATGGGATGAAATTTAAAAGGGTGGGTGGAGAGAGAGGGAGAGGGAGATAGTGACAGGTTGGAGAGAGATAAAGGGAGAGAATGTGTGATGGGAAGAGAGAGAGGGAGAGAGAGGAAGGAAGAGACAGAGCAGGGGAGAGAAAGAGAAGGAGAGAGGGAGAGAGATAGATGGATTTGTAGGGGGGAGAGAGGGAGGAAAGAACAAAGACATAGAGGGATAGAGTTGGAGAGAGATAGGAAGTGACAAGGGAGAGATGGAGAGAGAGAGGGAGAGAGGAGAGAGGGAAGAGAGAAGAGGAGGGAAGAAAGAGAAGAGGAGCGGAGAGAGATAGGGAGGGAAGGGGAAGAGAGAGAGACAAAGACACATAGATGGATGAGATAGAGAAAGAAGAGAGGGAGGGAGATAGTGATAGAGTTGGAGGGAATAAAGAGAGAGAGATTGGGGGGAGAGACAAAGGGAGGTGGGAGAGAAAGGGAGAGAGAGGAAGGAAGAGAGAGAGGACTCAAGAGAGAAGGAGAGATGGAGTTGGATGGGGAGATAGAGGGAAGGAAGAAGAAAGAGATATAGAGAGAAAGGCAGGGAGAGAGAGGGAATGACAAGGGAGAGATGCAGAGAGAGCGAGGGAGAGAGGAGAGCGGGAGGGAAGAGAAAGAGGAGAGAGAGAGAGTGAGAGAAGGGGGAAGAGAGAAAGGGAGAGAAGGGAAAAAGAGAGAGAGGGAGAGGAAGACATAGAAAGAGAGAGATAGATATATATGGGGAGAGAGTGTGCATGTTTGAGGGTGAGAAAGAGAGAGGGAATAAGAGAGAGACACACATATAAAAATATATATATTATATAGTATTATATAACCAGACTAGATCCATCTTAACCCATGGATCTATCAAGCCCGGAGAGGTCTCAAATCTGATGCAAATCTTTCCTCAAGTTTTGCACTTATAGAATAGGTTTTCACCTCAAGAGGTTTGATCCCTCTTGACACATAGATTTGCGGTTAAGATGGATCTAGGCCAATTTACTCCATGGTGAAGCTCCACAGTTATACTTTTTATGGGTTTCTTTCACCGAGAGTCATGCCTCTTGTTACATTTCCAATACCATGGGTACATACCATGGTTTACAAAATCCATGGTGAATACGATGCGAAAATACAATAAATTAGGACATCATGGGTAAATATAATAAATTATGATATGATGGGTAAATACCATGGTTTACAAAATCCATGGGTGAATACCATGGTATCATAATTATGATGGTAAAATTGAAATCATCACATGGTTAGATTCTCACTTTAATATTATGATTTATTTTGTTTATTATCATGCATTATCCATGGTTTTAACAACCATTGATAGAAAAATAATTATTAACTAGAGTAGCTATTTTTTCACTTGGATCAATCCTTCCCCCTTAAGAAGCAATGGTCCCCATTGCGTAAAGTTCCCCTCCAATGAAGCCTTTGTGCATAACTGTGGGTTTGTGGATGACCCAAAACCAAGTGTTGTTGAAGAAAATGGTTTTGCATGGTTGACCCATAACCGTGGGTTTGTGGATGACCCTTAACCATGTTGAATGAAGATCTGAGGATAGAGATACCCTGTAATGCTTATGGGCCTACTATGATGTTGATACTGTGTGGCCTAGCAAATGGACTTCAATGGCAAGGGCTTTGTGTGGTTGATCCATACTTGCGTTGAACGAAAATCCGAGGATAGAGATACCCTGTAATGCTTGTGGGCCTATTGTCATGCTGATAGTGTGTGACCTAGAAAATGGACTTTAGTGGTAAGGGTTTTGTGTTGTTGACCCATAACCATGATGAGATAGTTCATTTCCTGATTCACCTAGTAGAGATATGGTGGTTTATCTTTGTAAATTATCACCATCCAATGAGATGTTGTAAAGGCTTCCATCATCTCACTCCTTTATCATGTAAGTGCTTCCTTGAGCAACAATTTGACAATATCTCCTGCTTTGTCATATTTCATTTTGTCGGCCATGTGAGGTTGTAAGGGTCGATGAGGACGGTCTTACAAAGGTTGCAATAGTTCGAGTCTGAGCTTAGTTTGACAAGATCTCCTGCTCTTTCATATTTCATTTTGTCGGCCATGTGAGGTTATAAGGGTTGATGAGGACGGTCTTACAAAGGTTGCAATAGTTCGAGTCTGAGCTCCTTGTACCCTGACCTCGTAGGGGACATGTGAAAAAAGATAGACAAGAGAATCCACGCTCTGATACCACTAATCCAGATTGTTGGAGGAATGAAACTTAAATATTGGCATAAGAATAAAAAATTAAAACTTCCCAGCAAGTCACCCGTCCTAGTGCTACTCTACCCAAGCACGCTCAATTGCAGAACTTTCATGAGATCTAATGCATTAATGTCATTGTGATCAAAGTTTCTTAATAAAGGAAACTTCATGAATGATAATGAAATATGTCATAATGCTTAAGAAAAATATTGCAAAACAATAGTATAATAAGATTCACTAAGAGTCATGCCTCCTATTACATTTCAAATACCATGGTTTACAAAATCCATGGGTGAATACCATGGATAAATATAGTAATTTATGACACCATGGTTAAATATTATACATTATGATACCATGGGTAAGTACCATGGTTTACAAAATCCATGGGTGAATACCATGGATGAGTATCATAATTATGATGGTAAAATTTAAATCATCATGCTATTATATTTTCACTTTAATATTATGATTTATTTTGTTTATTATCATGCATTATCCATGGTTTTAACAACTATTGATAGAAAAATAATTGTTAACTACAGTAATTCTTTTCCAACTAGATCAAGTGGGCGTTCATGGGGATTTGGCCTTCCCCATGCTCCTTGAAGCAGTGGGTAAATAAAACTTGGAAGCAATTCATAAATGATCAAGTTTCCTCTTGTTTCTATGGGAGAGGGTTTTATACCTTCTTCTTTGAGAATAAGGAAGACTGAGACTTGATATTCAAAAGCGACCCTTATTTCATGGGTGCCCAAGGTCTCTATTTAGATCAATGGAGCTCAAAATTTAAACTAGAATGTGATGTTCCTTCAATAGTTTTTCTCTGCGTTAAACTCCCCTTCCTTCCTCTGCATTGTTGGAACAATGCCGCATTTAAAAGCATTGGAAATTTCCCGGGTAAGTATATTAATTGTGCAAAGGCACAAGAGGGCTTGTTTTCTTGTGTCTGGATCTATGTGGAATTATATATAGACAAAGGGCTTCCGACCACAATAAATCCCAAACTAGATAATTGGTCCCATATCCAAGAGGTGGACTATGACCAACTTCCTTTTAGGTGCAAGGTTTTTATGAGTATGGACACTTTTCTAGAAGCTACATAATATAAGATTGAGGAGCAATAGAATCGTGTGGAAGAACAAGATTAATGTAAACAACATAAAAGGAAAAGAGGACCAACCAAAAAAACTAACAACCAACCACACCAAAGCAGTCCACTAAGGAAAAAAAGCAACAACCTAGCCTCTCCAGCCTAAATGAAATCATCTCCAGGAGAAGGTACCAAAATCAAGTGCATGGAAGGCTAATAACAATAGTTTCGAAGCGCTCAACCTAATTGAAGAGGAAGGTGAGATTACCTCAAGCAGTGTCCGTCCCTCTCTTGGGAAGGACTCCAAAGCCTCTCTTGGTCTTCTCGAGGATGGGATTCTGCCCCTTGAAGATGCCTCTGTCCCTGTGACAGGGAATATTGACTCTTCCTTGGATGAGGGCGAGTTTCACTATCCCATGACGGCTTGAACTGGCCCCTCCCTTGCTAGTTCAACTTATGAAAAACTAGAGATAGAGAAATAAAATGAACAAGAGTGCATTCAATGTAAGGTGGAAATAAAATGGATAGAGAGGCTCAAATCGAAAACATTGAAAACGACAAAGAATTGGGAAGATAGGGTATTTTGGATAGACACATCATGGGGATCAAAATATAAGGAAAGGAGGTAATTTAGGCCCTAATCAAGGGGACATAAAATCTAATAAGAAATGCTGAAACTAATCTCCTATAATTTTAGGGGGTTGGGGTCAAATAAAATAATGTCAGAGGTTAAATCATTAATTTGAAAACAAAAACTACATATTCTCCTACTCTAGGAGACTAAAATGGGGGATCAAGAGATTTCCCAAAACCAATATAAATTATGGAATGGTAGTGGCATTTCAATAGTCAATTCATGGGGGGATTCAAGTGGTATTTTCATTCTTTGGGCTTCCTCATCTCTGAGGCTTTTGGATCAACGTTCCTCTCGTTTCTGGTGGATGATGCAATTTTTACATCTTCCCTCGCAAAAGATATGCTAAGTAATTAATGTATATATGCTACTTCATTTCGAGAAAATAAATATTATTGGGCATCTCTCATGGACTTAAGAGACTCAAAATATGGATAAAATTGCATCATAGGTGAAGATTTTAGTGATACCTTATATTCCTGGGAAAAACAAGGAGGCTATATAGCCAGAGATTAGTTTCAAGAACAAATGGAAGATATTATCTTAAAATTAAATCTTCTTGATATCAACCCTTCCTCCAATAAGTATAGTTTGAGCAATAAGATATTAGGTCGTAGTCATATTACTACCTGTTTGGATAATTTTTTAGTATCATATTCTCTTCTAGTTCAACATTTTATATGTTCTTCTAAAATTTTACCTTCTTGTACTAGATCACATAACCATTTATCTTGAAATTGCTAAAATTTGAGACTATGTTCCTATTCCATTTAGACTTAATCCAGTATGGATTATATTGAAAGGATTTAGCAATCTAGTTAAATCAGTTTGGAGCTAGTGGATTGCAAGTAGTCCAATCACCATTTAGGAAGGGAAAATCAAGCTCTTAAAAGTTTCTTTGAAAAGCTGGGCCAAGGCACAAAAGGATTAAATGTCCTCCAAAATGTTTATCCTCCAATCTAAATTATGATAGATCCAACTAGATTTAGAATACAACCATGTTACTCGCGAGATCCTTTTTCAAGAAAAATAAAGTTTGAGTAATATCATAATGCATTTAAGGAAGAGGAAGAATGGTGGAGACATAAATCATGAAGTCTCTGACTCCAAGCAAGGGATATGAATATAAAATTCTTCCATAATAAGGTAATAAATCGAGTTTGGAAGAATAATATTAGAGAAAACATGGTTCAAGGAATCAAAATAGATGATTTTTATCAAATATAGTCCAAGGCTATTCTTCATTATAAAGAGATCTATAGTGATGTGGGCTCACTAAAGTAGAATCAAAATGTTATATATTGGAGAACATCTCAGAAATGATTTCTTAAGAGGATAACATTTCTCTTCTTAAAGAAATTTTTGAAGAAGAAATCAATTCCATTGTGTTCTCCTTCAACTCGGATAAGGCCCCTTGGGTAGATGGGTTTTCTGCACATTTTTGTTAGTAGTATTGGGAGGTCATAAAGTTTGACCTTTGTACAATGATTGATTATTCCTGTAAACATAATTGTATTGGAAGGGGGTATTAATCAACTTTTTTGGCTCATCCTAAAGGAGTCTAATTCCTCCTCTTTCACTTGGTTTAGGCCTATTTTGTTGTGTAATGTTTCTTATAAGGTGATCTCTAATATTTTTGAATCCAAGATCAAGCTCATTCTTCCAAAAATCATTAATGAAAATCAAGGGGGTTTTGTTCATAAAAAACAAATCTTTGAAAATATCATTTTAGTCTAAGAAGCTATACACTCTAGTCAATCAAGAAGTGACAAAGGAATGGTGATAAAGTCGGATAAGGCATATTCCTTTGATCGTGTTTGGCATAGCTTCCTCTTCAAGGTAATGTTTAGATTTGGTTTTGAAAATAGATTTATACAATGGGTTTCTCTTTGCATTTTAGGTCCTTGGATCTTTCCCTTGGACAATGGAAACTCTACTGGGTTTTTAAAGCCTCCAGAGGTTGCCCCATTTCCCCCTTTCTCTTTATTATTATGGTAGACTCTCTAAGTAAGCATATGGAGTTTGAAAGGAAAAATGGTTGTCTTTTAGGTATTCATTATACAAGGGGAATCAAGAGTATCAATCACTCTCAATTTGCAGATGATACCTTGCTTCTAGGTGGAGCTTCAACCATTATTTCCAGGAGATTTAGATTATTTTGTTAATGCATCAGTAGGTCTAATCATTTCTGAAAAATTGCAGATCTATTTTTGGAATACTAGCACAAGGAAGAAAAATCCAGTTGTGAAAATTTTAGGATTTCACTTTGCGGAGTCTGTTGATGGTGCTGGATACTGCCAACATACAAGGGATCTCCCCGATATGAGGTCCCAATTAGACCTCACACTATTTGGTGTAGGATTCCCATCCAGAATATGACCCGACTAGTGTTTACTTAAAGATATGACTTGGATTTAGCTGTTAGCATGAGAGAGAAGCACACATGTGCTTTTGAATGAGCAAGTGAGTATGCCTTGTGATTGTTCGATTTTAGATGTATCAAGGTTCTTTCACTACGGAGGGGAAAGAAAGTGAGCCTCCAAGAGAGAAATAATAGCACTACCCTAATAGAGACACACATGAATGAGAAAGGGTCGTCTAACATCAAGTGAAATGGTTCACATAGATGCGACGATTGTTATAAAAGTTACGACACATTTCCAATAAGTTAAGCAATGAAGTTAATGAAATAGTTCAATTACTCAAGTACATGTGAAATCAAACATGAATCATAAATCCACAATCTATGTGTGAAAATGTGCTTTCCTAAAAATCCTTCGATATTAAGAAAAAGTTCCAAGGTACATAAATAGAATGAACATCACTAGCTCTGATAGTGGAGATTTAAAGCCACTGCTTTCTCCCCAAAAGTACTAACTTTGTCTCTCTAATTCCTAGTGGGAGAATCCAAGGTTAAAAGTCCTTTACATGAGTAATGAAGTTCCTTTAATAACTTGAGGCATGCCCTTTCACATCCCCCTGACTCTTGACTTTCCAACTCCTAATGACCTTTGGACTTCTACAACCTTTCGACTTCCAAATGACTTTTAGAATTGCATATAATTCTTATTATTACATGTCCTTTGGATTTCCATGACTCTTTTGTCCATACACGACTCTTGAAATTCCACTTATTTGTCTTTACACTGATTACATCATTACATCATAACTTCCACATCATCATGTGATGGATACATGACATTTCACTATCCTTGATCACTAGAACTGATAGTGACTGCTAACATGGACTCTCTTTAATGGTTACATGGTTGCCACTCATGTCTTTGTTCTCCATACAACTTTTGGTCTTTGATCTAATGGAGTCTTATGGGTGCTTTGATCATTAAGATTTCAATGTGCTCTTTGTTCTTCAATTCTTCCTTTGTTTGCCTTCTTTGCCCGATCTTCCTCATGTGAGATTTCCATTCTATTCCTGGAATACTTGTATCTGCAATCACTCACGACAAGAAACCATCATCTTGAAAATATCATATTCTAACATGTTTTATGCAGCTTTTATGTTCATGCCTTATAAGTGCACTTGAAAGGAACAAGGAGAGATTTTGGGCACACTTTGAAAGGCTGAAGGGCTAAAGGGTGGAGGATTCATGGCTTCAGCATGTGCCCATGCGCTCAAGGGAAAGAGGCAATCAAGGCAGTGTGTATGGTGTAAGTCTGAAGGATGAAGGAGAAAGCTTTGGGCTTCCCAAGTGCATTGTGTGCTTAATTTTTAAAAGTAACTAGGTTCACTCTTCATAACGACATGTGTAATTGTGATTTTATGTAATTGATGAAAATAAGAAAATTAATATTATTATTGTAATGCTTGTCTCATGGGTTTCATGAGAAAGGAATTTTATTTTTAGTGATGGATCCCATTGTGAGCCTTTAGGATTTGTCATCTAGTCATAAAAGTCAACTTGATTCTATGTCACTTATGAAGGACCCTTGTGGTGAAGTAAAATTATAAGTGCGGACACGAACGAATTCCTCTAGCCCGATAATGGGTCTAGCCACAATAGATACATCCTATGGAAGATTTCCTTAGGTTAGAATCAATCAAGAGGGCCTAACTCTTGGTTTCTTATCCT
Source organism: Pinus tabuliformis (assembly GCA_031772625.1). Taxonomy (NCBI): domain Eukaryota; kingdom Viridiplantae; phylum Streptophyta; class Pinopsida; order Pinales; family Pinaceae; genus Pinus; species Pinus tabuliformis. Next base: position 805,979,757 of record CM062817.1, on the reverse strand, counting down.
ACTTGATGATGTCCTTGCTTGCTCGCTCCAGCAATTTTTCGCTTCCTTCTTCAAACTCCTGAAACAAGTAAACGACAACAACACACAAACATAATAATAGACAAATTGCAATTCAACCTACTTAATGAGTCAAGAAGCATTAAGGCACAAATATGTATTATTACAAAACATGTAGGAAATCAATCGATAGTTGCATATATTAATATTCAAAGAGAAATTACAACCATTCGTTTTGACGTCGTAGTCTTCCTCTCATAAGACCAGGATCCCACAAACTTCTGCTAGCACTTCATGATGGCTTCAAACAACAATATTTTAAAGACTTTTCCCTTTAGGCTTCACTCCAAACCAAACACGCTTCTCCCTCACACAACTAGATGGCTACAACTAGTAATAGCTTGCTTATCTAAAATAGTATATTCACACTCAGCCAAAACTCTAACTCTGAAACTGTGACTTTCGCCCTAGTTTGTGCTTGGGAAGAAGGGAGGTTTATATAGGAAATATGGATGGGAGATGGATCCTCTTCTCATGGGAGAAGGACTTATCCCTTGATGTAGTTCTGTCATTATAGGGGAAAGGAGCCCAAATTGTCATCTTCGACCCCATCCGGCCAAACCATTTACCAGACTTCTGTTACGAAGCTTCTACAGATGGAAGCTTCGACTCTAATTTAAAAAACTTTCAATAACAGGACCAGCATGACTGGAACACAACTCAATCGCACCGATCGACGCAGGGAATAGTGCTAATCTCTGCACATCGGCGCGGGGGAGACAAAGATCATTAGTGCTAGTCTTGTAAATTGGGCAAAACAAAAGTTTCAGGGGAAATGGTGCAAAAGGGAAATGATTTGCTCATGAAGAGGGACATAATGGGAGTTTCTCCATGAAGGAAAAGCATGCTAGGTTCACTGTAGAGGTCCTCCAGGATCAAGGAATGGGGAGTACAAGGACAGTGACAAAATGCTATGTAACAAATGCCCCCTAAAGCGTGAAGACTGAGCCAGAGTGGGATGAAATGATTTATAAATCAGTGCGGGGAACTGGTCTGCCATCGGAAAACCTGAACGCAAGTACATATACATATACATAAACTGAGATCTCTTTCAAATGATACATGAATTATGGCATGGACGTAGCCATCTAGAGAATCATCATGAAAATGGATCCAGGTACGGGCGCAACCATCCGTCAAAGAGGATCATAATGAAACCAAGGTATGGTCACAACCATCCAATAATAAGAAGGATCACATATGATAACTCATGGTCTGGTCGCAACCAGCCATCTGAAGAGACATGCATATCATCATAAACCATGTCACATTACTTCACAACCTAGAATTTTTGTGATTTGAGTCTAGGGTGTTGCACTCCAACACGACCCGATCAAAGTACATATTCTAGCATGTGAATATATGTGTTGACATCGAACATGCTAGAAAGACGCTTGATTACCAATCAATGATGTAAACTGTTAACAAGCGTGAGAGAAACCACTAATAATGACAATGGTCCTCAAGGTACTATCAACACAATTCACGAAATGTGAATACAGGAACTGGAGTCGAACACCTGTGAAATCACTCGATCAAAAGTCAATGATGTGAACTTGTCGTCAAGTGCGAAGAACTTTCCATTAGGGATGCAAGATTTAAGGTACTAGAAGGGAGTCTCTCGGTTAACTTCTCGGATAATGAGTTGAAGTCGACGGAAAGCGACCGTGTTGAAGGAGGGCCATATTGAATCCCACATCATTGACCCAAGACGAGAGGATGCAAAGTGATTTTGGATGATACAGAGAATCAGAGGTAAGTGTAACTGTAGAAGGGAAACTCTTGAACATATCGACGACACAAACTGGAAGTTTGGCAAATTTTAGATCCATGGGATCGGTGGTCATAATGACGTGGTAGAGATAAAATGGAAGGCAAAAACGAACGGTGGAAAATCCAGGAAGGTCAATGATACAAAGGAGGATGTCCCAACCCGACACGAAGCAAAGAGTGTCATGTTCAAGAGTAAGCTACCGACACGACTAATAGATTTCCAAATTTTCCCCCACCATTTCTGGCGAGTACCCCAATTATTTTTTAATCGCAAGCTTGAAGCGGATAGCATATGCTTGCACTGTAAGTTCATCCTTTGGATGAATTCGACCTAGTAAGTTTAACAAGCCCTAGGAAGGAGAAGCTCATGTTCATCTTGGTGTTGAATCCGATGTCATTTTAATAGTTTAACGAGTCCAACAAAGGTGTAACTCAACATCTTTTTCATGTTTAGAGAGTTTGAAAAAGACACGTAAAAAAAACTCCACATGGTCCCTTTTTGTACATTTGTGTCTCTCGAGCCTGAAAAGGTAGAAAATAATACTTGAGAGAACCGCTTGACCATTTCAGTCAAGGAGTACCCTTTTCGTAAATAGTGCTTCCCAGCCTGAAAAAGGGGTAAACTTATAATGGGCACACGATGTTTCACATCCATTAACGAGTTCAAAACGATAAGGGCTCGACCATATTTTCATTTTTAAAGGGTCGGAAAAGAGCTGAAAGCGGACCCCCCATTTTTATTCTCTTTTACGAGTCAAAAGGGAAAAATACTCGACGATCTTTTCATTTTTTACGAGTCAGAAAAGAGCTTAAAAGTGACTTGTCCTGGAGGAACGAGTGGTATAAAGGGTAGCAATTGGTTCTGGCAATGGTGGAACTGCTCAAAACATGTAGTGGTCAAGAGGCTGGCTAATAAAAACCACTCATCACTGCGGTCCCTCAAGAAAGAAAAAACAACCAAGTGAAAGCATATGATCAGCCAAAGAGATGGTGGTGATGGAATGAAACAACCAAGGCTCATCTAGCAGGAATTAGTTGATAAAACAACAATCACGAGATGTAAATCACATGGGTTCATTTTTACTCAAGCTTGAACCATTGAGAACTCTACTTGGATTCGATTTCATGTTTACACAAGCTTGAAATGAAAAACTATGCTTGCTATAAGTTTGCATGCCCCCAGCATAATGACTGAATCGAGGTACATGCCCCCCAAACTTCATGTCAATCAACTAGATGGATGGAATGAAGGTTCACTTTCGAGATCTTGGAAAGACTTGAATGGGATTTTACGAGATCTTAATCAAAGACTTGATTTGGAAAAGGGAGGTGCTTCATTTTTTAATGAGGTTGACACAGTAAAAGAACTATGCTCGAGACCCTTGTTTCATTTTTTAATGAGCTTGACACAAGATAAGGAACTATGCTCATGACTCCTTATTTCATTTTTTAACGAGGTTGACACAGGAAGAAACTATCCTCGATCCCATTGATTCATTTTTTAACGAGCTTGACACAAGACAAGGTACTATGCTCATCTTTGTTCATGAACCATATGAGAACATGGCTCCAAAGAGGTCTTCATTAGAGGAAAGAACCATGCTGTGGGAGGAATACATGTCATTTGGTACCAAAGACAGTTCGAGTTCCAATGCCCCTAGTACATAATGTATAATACCATCTGTGTGATCATCTACAGATGCAGAGACAGAATGGGTAGCCACATAATTGACATGTGGTGGGGAAGGTAGTGCTTGCAAATAAGAGTCGGTAGGGGATGATGGTTGCAAAGGAGACGCCTGGTGACCAATGAATGAAAGTCGATCAATAGTCACAATTCTCCCTTCGTGCGGGAAATAAACCACATGGAAAAGTGAAGAAATAAGATCTCCCATGACATAAACATAGTCGCGTCCAAGGAGGAGATTGAAATCTAACGGACCTTGGACTACCATCACATCTATATAGACGGTCTTTCCTCCCAAAGTAATAGGGAACTTCGGAAGGATCCCTAAAGGTTAATTTGTTCCTTCGTTGAAAGCCAACAGACTCTGGGTGACAGGCACAAGCTGTGGGGAGCCCAAAGCTTGCCAAGTAGTAGAAGACATGATGCTAACATATGCGCCTTCATCTAATATAGTGCCAGGTACTACCATATTATAGGCTTGTACTGTAATCTAGAAAGGCACATAAGATGGGAGGCGGAAAGCAGTCAATGGACCCCAGTCGAAAGAGACAACCGAACTACTTGCTGGGGGTATCATATGATTGCCCCCATGCTCTGCAGGAGAAGGAGAAGGACTCTCTTGAAAAATTGGGATGGGAGGGTCACTCCTAGATTCATGAGAATCTGAGGAGATGAGAAGAACATGAGCAGTATGATCACCACTCTCTTCTGGAATAGAGTGAGCAACTAGTGGTGAAACCAAGTCGACACTCTTTTTGACCAATGGTTGGTTGGGAATAGACACAAGAGAGTCTCGCTTAGGAAGAACAGGATGGGCAAGAGATGAATCTAAGTCAATCTCTTTACCAACTGGGAGAGGGTCAGAAGAAAGCCTCTGATAACCAACAAGAAGTTGGGGTTGAGGAGCTGTAAGGTTTTCCAAAACTTTGGAAACTTTATCCATAAGAGGACAAAGGTGAAGAAGATGTTCTCCTTCACATAACCTACAGGGGAATCTAATCTTTCCCTTCTTCCTACCATCACTAGTTGAAGGTGTAGCATCGACATGATCTCCAAAGGTCGATGGGGATGGTAGATCCAGGTCTTGAGACCATACCTCTAAGACTCTGGGAATGCTAGGACAGTCTCGAAGGAGACCGTCACCCTTACATAGCTTGCAAAGTAATTTTACCTTTCATGGATGATCAGAAGGTTTGTCGATAGGAAGTTCATTCAGAGCAATAGTTGCACATTTGGCCTCTCGCTTATCTGACTTCTTCATCTTCTTCTTCTTCTTAGCCTTCTGGCTACTAGATTTGAAACTTTCACCAAGCGAAGTAGAAGAGGAGGGTGAAGAAATGGGGGAAGAGGGTGAGGGGTCAACCTTAGAATCATCGTGACGTGATTCAAATGAAGGAGACGTTTTGACAGGAGTCATGATGCTTGGGTCCACCGAGGTCGAAAACAACCAGACAGGTAAACCAATGGTTAACCCAGGAAGGGACAATGTTGCCATATAAGCAGCACTAGCATTTCCAAAAGAAGAAAAAAGACCAGGATTCCCATCCAAGGGGAATCCTTGATTGGTGGACTCTGGAAATGTTTCCATTAGAATCGACCCTAAAGAAACATTAAGGAAGATAACTTTAACCAGGAATATTTCGTGGGTAGTTAATTTTAGAACATTGAAACAAAACTTGGCCTTTTCATATTTTAAGAGTCAAGAAAAGGGTGAAAGGTGACTCTAGTCTCTTTCGGAGTCAACGAACTCGAAATGACAAGCACTCGAATGATCTTTTAAATTTAATGAGTCAAAAAGATCAAATGACTGCTCTGGATGATTTAGGTAAATAGGATTACCAGGAAACCGTGAACTGTAGAATACCTCCCGACGAAACGAGAAGTACGACAGATAATTTCCCCAAATGCTGTGTTCGGTATATCACATTTGCAAGGTGGTCGACTCTGCTTCCTATGGATAAAGGATTGCAGCCTAGAGGGGTCTCCCGTTATATACTCGACGGTACGGGGAACACAAATCCGTACTAACGCTATCTAATGCCGAAGTGAACGGCAACTGCTAGGTTTAAAGATGCTGGAACATGTCTCTAGCCTAGACCACTAAATGTGAGCATTAAGTTTCAATGCTTCCTTAGATTAATTCAATAATTTTTAACGGTTGATCTTGAATTAGGTTTCAATTACAAGGCCCTACCGCTGTCATCTGACAAAAGCTCCTACATGCAGCTATATGAGAAAAGAGATCTTGGTCTTCGATAAAAGTTGTCACTAATTGAGAGATGGAGAACACAAAATTAATGCAACAATCGAAGAATGAAATCTTTCACTAATAAATCTCCTAAATGCACTTAATCTTCGTATAACAACATAAGAAGTTTCATTTAATTTTCAATGCTTATGGTGATGCAATTCTAGCTTCTCAATAACACTACTAATGCAATACTTTCGCTTAATTAAACTAGAATGATGTTCTTCTTTTCATAAAATGCAAAATGAGTCTTTCACATAAAGCACCTTAAATAAAAATTTTCACAATTCCAAACAAACAAGCATCAATCAAATCCAAAGCATTATAAATGAAACTAAAAAGAACTTCTTCCCTGAATCGAACCAACCAAACACATAAATGCCTCAATTGAGAAGCCAAGCAGTGTAATCTATGCTTGGAAAGGGAAAAGAGACACTCGAAATAAGAGAACAAATGAGACTCTTTCACTCATTCTATTGAAAATGAAGCAATCAAAGCATCCTAGTCACTTCTAGGAGGAAAAAGAGAGTCTGAGGGTCAAGACACACTGGCACTGGAATGGGAAAAATTCTGATTTTTCTTACCCCTGAGACCGGCACGACTGCCTAACTGACAACTAGCGCCGATAGGCACGACCGGCACGACTGACCAGTAGTACAACTAGCGTTGATGGCCTGATCGACACGACTACCTAACTGACAACTAGCATTGATTGAGGGATTCAAAGAAAAAATAAAAAAGAACTTTACACAGGGCCAGACTTAACACATCATAGGCTGGGCTAAAACAAGCAAGCACACAAAGCAAGCTAAATGAAGCTTTCTAGTCAGGGAGAAAATGGTCCAAAAGGCTTACGGGGTCAAAATCACAAGAGCATAACACACTGGCCAAGATTGGGGTCAGGCCCTAATCTTCACTTACCGACATCGGTGCGATTGCCTAACTGAAAAGAAGCGCCAGAGGCTGGTTGGCGCGACTGTTTCTCAGCAACTCACGCTGGTTGGCGCGACTGTCAACAGATTAAGCGCACTAGCCGAGGTAACTAAGGAAAAAAAAAAAAAAAAATTCAAAACAGGGACCAGACCTGCTACTATGAATTTTAGACTTAGGCTAGTAAGCAGGAGAAAAGAAACATAACCAAAGGGAAAACGTGAAACTAACAAGGTTCTCACGAAATCATGAAATCCAAAACAAACAAAAGATGGGATCTCCCTAGCAGAGTCACTAATTTGTGGTGAAGTAAAATTATAAGTGCGAACACGAACGAATTCCTCTAGCCAAATAATGGGTGTAGCCACAACAAATACATCCTATGGAAGATTTACTTAGGTTAGAATCAATCAAGAGCGCCTACCTCTTGGTCACTTATCTTGCTTGATGATGTCCTCACTTTCTCGCTCCAAAAATCTTTCGCTTCCTTCTTCGAACTCCTGAAATAAGTAAACGGCAACAACACACAAACATAATAATAGACAAATTGCAATTCAACCTACTTAATGAGTCAAGAAGCATTAAGGCACGAATATGTAATATTACAAAAAATGTAGGAAATCAATCGATAGTTTCATATATTAATATTCAAAGAGAGATTACAACCATTCGTCTTGATGTCACACTCTTCCTCTGACAAGACTAGGTTCCCACACACTTCTGCTAGCACTTAATGATGGATTCAAACAACAATCGTTTAAAGACTCTTGCCTTTAGGATTCACCCCAAACCAAACACACTTCTCCCTCACACAACTAGATGGCTACAACTAGTAATAGCTTGCTTGTCTAAAATAGTATATTCGCACTCAGCCAAAACTCTAACTCTGAAACTGTGACTTTAACCCTAGTTTGTGCTTGGGAAGAAGGGAGGTTTATATAGGAAAGATGGATGGGAGATGGGTCCTCTTCTCATGGGAGAAGGACTTATCCCTTGAGGTAGTTCCATCATTATAGGGGAAAGGAGCCCAAACTGTCATCCTCGACCCCATCCGGCCAAACCATTTACCATACTTCTGTTACAGAGCTTCTACAGATGGCAGCTTCGGCTCTAATTTAAAAAACTTTCCATAACATGACCAACGTGACTGGAACACAGCTCAGTCGCACCGATCAACGCGGGGAATAATGCTAATCTCTACACATCGGCGTGGGGAATAATGCTAATCTCTGCACATCGACACAGGGGAGATAAAGGTCATTAGCATCGGTCTTGTAAATTGGGCAAACAAAAGTTTCAGGGGAAATGGTGCAAAAGGGAAATGATCTGCTCATGGAGAGGGACATAATGGGAGTTTCTCCATGAAGGCAAAGCATGTGGGGTTCATTGTAGAGGTCCTCCAGGATCAAGGAACGAGGAGTACAGGGACATTGACAAAATTCTATGTAACAACCCTTCTTGGGCACATCAATTTTTTGTATGAGTCATAAAAAATTAAAAGAGGGCCCTCTAAGACTAAGACAAAGTCAACTCCTTCAAGTCGGCTTCAAAAGAACAATATAATCTTTTTAATGGACACGTCGGTTCATCCTCCTGTCAAGCTGGATAATTAAGCATGGGAAAAGACTATAAATAGGTCTGTTTGGATATTAGTTAGAGACATAATTTTAGAGCATATTTCAGTGGTCATCATACAGTCTAAAGCAAAAGTGTGCAAAAGGAAGGAGGGAGAGCCTTAATTGTTTGGGTATGTTTTAAGGATAACCTTCACTCACACTTGCAAAGAGAAAGGGACTATTTTTTGTTGCAAAGAAGACCAAAGTATTACAGACCCATAAGAAGGTCAAATCAGAGAATACAAGGGTGTATATCTAGCCAAATAACCAAGGAACTCCCTCTAAAGCGAAGGGAATCAAGTCATAAAGGGAAGGTCTTTTGAATTAATTAGGGGTTATGAATTAGGGTCAACAATTGTAAACCTAATTCAAGAAGGCCGAAATTATGAAGCATAAATTCGAAGCTGGAGAGGAGCTAAGTGGAAGGAAGGAGCAAAAGGTTGTCTAAGGATCTCATTAAGAAAACTTGTGTCTTGGTCTTGGAGTGGCAAATAGGTTAAGGGCCTTGGTCTTGGTATTCGTCAATTGAAATCTCTATAAGAAGATTTTTTTGGGTTTTCCTCTCAAGAGTGAGAGGTTTTGGCCCTGGATGATAGCATATATTTTGTGTCTCTTGTCTCTTTATGGTTTATGCATTGGTATCTATTTGATGAAGAAAAACACTAATAACCTAATTAAAAGAAGATCCTAATCTAAAGAAGTAAAAAACACTCACAAGCAGTTACTAATAGAAGAGAAATCACTTAATTTCTATGCTCTAGTTTTATCAACACTCAAGGGAGAGAAGGAGGGCATATGGTACACTCCTAAAGATTGAAGAAAGAGGCTTCAGGCCTTCGAGGTGCGCTCATGCACTCAAGAGGCCCAAGAGGGTGCATGACGCAAGTTTGAAAGTGTAAGGATGAATATTTATGCCTTTGAAGTGCGCTCATGTGCTCAAAGGGTCTAGGGGATGTATGGCGCATTATGAAAGGCTGAAGGGTGGAACTTAAGGCCTTTAGGGTGCACTCATGCACTCAAGGAGTGCACATTCCTTCATGTTAAAGGAGTGCACTCAAAAGAAGAATTAGTTTTTGAAAGGGCACAATTCTAAGAAAGGAAGGGGAAAGGGTTTAAGGAGTGTGTTGCATGCTCTTGGAGGGTGCATGACACACTTCCAAACAATGAAGGATTTCTGATCAAGGATTCAGAGTGCACTCATGCACTCTTTTCCTTAATGGGTTCGTTTTGAAACCAATATTTGTCTAACTATGGAAGATAGGAAAAGGGGCAAACAAGATGAGTTTAGACATATAATGAAGTGTGACACATATTGACTAATCAAGAAAACTTAGAAAAGATTGAAAAATTATAAGTAAACATCAAAATTCTACTGTACAAACATTCCCTAAGCAGAACAGGTGAAGTGTGTGTGACTGCGACCAAAAAGTTTCGTTTTACAACAACAAAGATGTCATGACCATGAAATACACCAAAGATGTTATGATCAATGTGACGACACTTAAGAGCAATCAAGAATCATTGAAACATATAGGATGACATGAAATGAAACTTGAAAGCCAAGGAAACACTTGATATGATGATAAAGTAGGCTCCAAAATTTGAATTTAGTGAAATTTTGGAGGGTTTTGTAGCAATGATAACACTTGGCGACAAACTGGGTGGGCTTCAACTTCTCTATTTAGGAATAGCTTTTCAGTTAAAGGATCAGAATTTCAGGAAGTATCAATTCACCAATTGGAATTCCTTGACTTCCCCCTTTCGAATTGGTTATACACATAGTACTTGACTTTCTTCTACTTGGTCGAACACACAAAAGATACACCATATCACAATTGTTTCAATCTAGGAGAGGCTAATATGTGCAACAAGTTTATGATATTCAGAGTATGAATTTTCATATATGGCGTTTCTCCGTTCCTAGTAGTTCTAGAAGGTAACCCTATGACGTCACTTTAGGAGCACATATGTTTCTTCGCTACCAGCAGGCCTAGATAGTACCCTGCTAAAGTCGCTTGATTCACCTCCCTACGCAGGTAGACTTTCTCTTATTTCACACTTTATTAATTTATTTAATAGGATTATGCATCAAAATTTATTATTTTCAACTGGTAGAAGAGGTATCCCGACTTATTAAGAGCAGAGGAGGTTTCCCCTTCAGACAAGTATTTTAATACCTCTGATATAATTTTGCTTGCTTTAGATTTTCCCCATATCTTGTCTCTACTAGATTGGAAAAGCGTTAACACACAAGTAGATTTACACCATGTTTAGTAGTTGAGATACTAGCATAGAAATGGATCTAATAGGTTATCTCAAGGTTCTCCTTTTGTACGTATCATATTTTCCATCTGGTCTTAGCTCAACCTATGGAATTTCCTCAAACAAAGAAGGAGAACAAACAAAAAGCCAAGAGTTGTGGTTGTCACACTCCTCTTTTATTCCACCACAAATTCCTTTTAAACCATGCACTTTTACACAAGGCCTTATTTATGTACAACAACCAAGACATAAAAAGATAGGACACGACTAATACAACACACATACGATTGAAAATATTGAAAAATAAAAGAAAGGAAAAACTGTACAGGAAGCAAAACTTGTAGCTACTATCGAAAACAATGTTTAAAATCTCGGCCATTTAGGGGAAGGTGGTTGATACTCCCACCTAAAGATTTCATCTTGAAGGTATTATGACCGAGTTTTTTTGTCGATGGTGAAGGGGTCAATCCACTAAGGTTGGAACTTCGTGTGTTTTCCTTTCACTTCTTGGGGTTTTTCCCACTTTAGTACTAGGTCACCAACATCGAAACTCTTTGCCCCTGAGGATTTGTTATCAAACTAGCACTTAACATTGTTCTGGTGAACAAAAAATCTCTCTTTGGATTTTATCCTTTCTTCCTTAAGTTTAAGTAAAGTGTTTTGTCTACTCTGAACAAGAAGGAAAGGTCTACCTTGGGACTCTTACGAGAGTTTCAAGGGTGGGAGATACAGGTTCGAGGGAAAGATAACTACTTTACCATAAAACAAAAAGTATGAGGAGGTTTTGAGGGAAGGATTAGGAGTTACATGTTCAACCCATAATGGATTGGTCAAAGCATTGTGCTAGTTCCTTTGTTGAGAGATGGTTTTCTTGATTATGTATATAATATTTTTACTTGTTGATTCAACCAAACCATTTCAGTGTAGGTAATAATTAGATGCATGTTTTAATACAATCCCATTTTCTAATGCGAATTAAAAAATTTCAATGATGAAAAATAATTAGCATTATCAAAGACAAGTGACGTTAGAATGCCAAACTTGGTTTAATGTTCTATCGTAAAAGTGGATGAATTCCTGGTCATTTACTTTTCTCAAGGGAACTACTTCTGACCACCGAGTAAAATAGTTTGTTGTTGTTAGAATATATTAGCGTTGCTTTGACGAGTGAGGAAAATTTCTTCAATAACATCTAGTCCACACTATTGAAAAGGTTCCTCAACTTCTACTTGTAGTAGTGGGGTATCTGACCTATGATCACAACCTACACATTTTTGACAAGCTTGGCACTTGCAGATATGGGTGTGAGCATCTCTAAATAGACTAGGCTAGTAATAACCAACCCTCATGACTTTATGTGATGTTGTGTCGCCCACATAGTAACCACCTAATGGTCCATCGTGCAAATATCTAAGTACCTTTTTATATATCCTATGGCTCAAGGAACCTTAGCAGGACATCGTTGTGGTACTTTCTGAAAAGAACATTAAAAAGCTGGTACGATGGAGCTTTCAGGCGAATTTCCCTCTTTTGTTTATTTGATAAGGGCATGGGTAAGGTGTTGTGCTCTAGGAATTGTTGTATATCAGAATACCATGGTGCTGTAGATGTGGACTAAGGAACATGTTCAACATGTGCATTTATATATCCTGCTTCCAACTTGAAAGATCTTGTTTGAGAGCATTTTATTACTTTGGCTGCTAGCTTACAAAGGCCATGACCCTTTATGGCATGAATTGGTTTAAATTCCAGATCATATTATTGTAAGCAGGTTATCCAATTTGCCCATTTCTCACCCAACTCCTACTGCATGAAGAGTGTCCTTATCGCTGGATGAGGCACAAATATGATCGTGTGAGATTTTAAGAGATAGGGCATGAAATACTTAACTGCCTTGTATACGACATATGCTTGATTGGCGATGGAAGGGTAATTTAATTCGGACCCCTGTAGGTCGATGCTCATAAAAGAGATTGGCCACTCATTTACTTTAGTATCCTTTTGAGTCAATACGATCGCAATAGAGGAATATGAAGCAAAGGCATAAAACAACAAATCTTTTCCATACTCTAGAATGAATAATGCGGGTGCATCAAAACTAGACTGCTTGATTTGAGGAAAGCATCATTTTCCCATTTGTCCCACTTGTATGTCGCATCTTTCTTAATCATCTCTTGTAAATGCTTAACTATTTGAGTGTAATCAAAGATTAATTTTCTCAGGAAATTGATCTTTCCTAAGAAAGACTACATAGCCTTCTTATACACAGGGAATGAGATTTGTGTAATGAATTTGACCCTCTCAGGATCAATTTTAATTCTAATCTTTGCAATGATGTGCCCTAAAAGAGTTCCTTATAACACACCAAAGATGATTTTCATGGGATTGAGAGAAATCCCATATTTGCGACACTGCTCAAATATCTGTTTCAGATGACGCATATGATATGATCTTCTCTTGGAAAAAAAAGTAGCATCATCCAAATAAACAACTACGCTCTGACCAATAAGGCCTCAGAAAGCAATGTCCATTTCTCTTTGAAATGTAGCACTGATGTTGATAATCCCAAATGGCATTCTATTGAAAGAAAATGTTCCCCATTTGGTCCCGAAGGTAGTTTTCAATCGATCTAGTTCCACTACTAGTATTTGATTGTAACCAAAGAAGAAATCTAGTAGCGATAACATCCCAGACCCAAATATTGTCTGGAGGATCTGTTCCATGGATGGTACTGGATAATTATCTTTATCAGATGCTCAGTTGAGATTATGAAAATCTATGCATAACCTTATTTCACTGGACTTTTTCCTGATTGGGAACAAATTTGAAACCCAAGTGGAGTGTTTTAATTTAAAAATGATTCGAGCATCCAACAACTTTCTCAATTCCTTTTGGATGAGGGGTTATAGCATTGGATGAACTTTCCTTAATTTCTGCTGGAAAGGTTTTACCCCTTCCTTTATGGGAATTACATGCTGGATAATATGAGTGTCATATGTTTTTAAATCATCGTATGTCCATGAAAACACATCATTAATATTTGAATAAGTTGATAAATGTAATATGTTGTTCTTGTGGACAACAACATGTACCGAGGTTCACATACTTCATATCTTATTAAGTTCCTAGGTTGACTTGTTCACATGATAAATTTGAACTCTGAGTATTTTTATTGATTAGTCCTCTAAATCAGTTTCGCAGGTCATATAAATTCTCCAGGGACACCACACCTTTAGGAATAATGTTTCATTTGATCGCACTAGATGCCTCTTCCAAATCATTTTCATGCTTATCCTCTTCTATGACATCATCTTTGAATACATTTGCATTAACCATAATATGCAGTATTTGTTGGTAACACAAAAGTTAGTGACGTTGTAAGGCATAAATGGTTTATATATAATTTCAGTAGAAAAACCATTTTTCAATGGCGACATCATAGCGCTGCATTTTCTAACGCATCTATTGTGACATTTCTAAGCCTAGGAACAATAATGATATTAAAAGCTTTAAAATGATTAATTAAACACCATACCTCCTGCTTGTTGTTTTTAAGATTCGGTGAAACATAGTGGCTAGTATCTCGTACTTGATGAGTGACCACCTTTGAATCACCGATTACCTTGAGAATCTCTACCTTTAGATCGATGGCTTTCTTTAGTCCAAGTATGAGTCCTTCATATTTTGCAGTATTATTGGTACACTTGAACTCCAAATGGAATGAAAGGATATGTTTCTTATTACATGGGTCTATAAGTATGAAACCAACTCCAGATCCATCCTTTGTCTTTGAACCATCGAAATATAAATTTCAAATATTATTAGCTACTAAGCTACTTCCTATACTATCATTACTATTACTATGTACATCTAAATTATAAGATTCATTTGCACCAGCTGGAGAACAAGGAAGGAGCTCCAACTGTGTATCTGGTGGGACGAGTGGTGGTTGTTCTTGATAATAGTTATGGTTAATTTCAAGGAAACAATTTCCAAATATTAGATCAGCAAAGGCAATAGGCTCATTGTGGCCCTAAAGCGATGTGATAGTGAGTTTCAAGTGTGGCTCACTTTCCACTTGAATCTGGATATTTCTGCCCTCATATGGAAGACATAAACATGACAAGTCTGTAGAAAAATATCCTTGTAGCTTACTAGACCAGTCTTTGCTTAGGAGTACGCCATAGGTTTCTAGGATGCCCACAATTATAATATTTATACATTGGTGAACTTATTGATTAGATGATAATCAAATAAGAACATTCTTGAGTTCACCAATAGCTTGGACAAGAGACTTGTCCAACTAAATGGTTTGTGCATCAATTTTGTTCCATTTAGCATTTATTTTCTTGGAAACAGATAATGGCATTACATTAACAAATGCATCAGAATCGACTAAACAATTATGGACATTGTAACTATTTTTTTTTAAATGTTAACAAAAGTGAAGGGAATAGAGTGTTAGCTTCTAATGTTACAACATTAACTACAGATTCAAGGGAACTACAAGAATTACCAAACACTTTATGAGAGGTAGAATCTTTGTCACCTGACGATGGTTGTGAAAGGCTTAGACTAGTAGTTCACGTTGGCCTGCTGTCTTCACCAGCTCAAAGATGGAAATATTGGCTCGAGCTCTCTTCAAATATTCAAATATGTTATACTCAATTGTCTCACGTTTAGCAGGCAATGTTGAAGTGTCTGGAAGACTAGCTTTGTTTTACACTTCTGGAGTGATGGACTTACTTTTATTGATGGAGGAAGTGTTCTTAGATGTGGTCATATTTCCAGACTTACTTTGTGCATTCTGAGCATGATTTACTGGTGGTGAGATCCTTCTTAAGAATTGTTCCTTAACTCTTTGTCTCGACATCTCTTGTTCAAAAATGAGCCCTTTGTCCTTAAACTATATTGACCATTTTGCTTCTGACAAAGGGCTTCACTTTGTGGTGGTGCTTAAGTACTTTTCTTGTCAGCATTAAGAATACAATCAAAAGCATTCACTACATGTCCAATACCATTACTTTCTTCAGCTATTGTAGGTTATTTTGTTTCTTCCATTTGTTCCAACTGCTAATTTGCTAATAAGGAATCCATAATGTGTGTGGCCAAATCATTCATGTTGTGGTTCCACTATGGGCATGTCTTTTATGAATGATATTCTTGATCAGAAAGAGAAATAGTTGTTCATACCCATACTTTCTATATTCAACACAATATTTGAACTCTGGGCAGACTTGGCAGGCTGATTATTGTTGTTATTATTATTATTCCTTCGGATTTGGAAAGACTTGGGAAGATTTCTACAAGTAGAAGTCTCACTTGACCTTCTCTTTAATTCTAAAATTTCATTGGTAAGTGCCTTCACTGTCATGGTCAAGGTTTCAATATCTTGTAAGTCCTTATCTTTAGCCTTACTTGAAGAAGTTTAAGACTTCCTGCCAACTTCCTTGGAGTCTTTTGATTCATCATCATCAATAATAACTCCAATAACACATAAGTATTTCTCTACGGTGATGGCTTCTGCAAAGTTTAGGGCCAATGTTTCCTTTGCAACTCTCTTAACAAACGAGGAAATTTTGGTGGGAAAGCTAGCTGTCTAATAATCAATAATAATCGAATCATGCGGTTGCATGCCTAAGGAGAAACTTGTTCAATATGTGATTTAAATTTTGATTAAAATCTTTCACTTTCTCCTTTTCCCCCATTTTACTATTTTTGAGCTCTTTCAATAACACGGGGGGAGTTTTGTCATCAATGAATTTCTCAAGAAATGGCCTCTTAAATTCCCTCCGACTGTGGACTAAATTGACAGGCAGACTATGGTAGTATGCTCCTGCTCTACCTTCTAATGTAAAAGGAAAAATCTTACAAGAAACATCATCGTACCTTACCTCCAACATCCATAGATGCATGTAGAAATCATCAATGTGATCTTCTGCCTTTGTCTTCTTATCTGGATCAAACTTTAATAAAAACTTTTCCAGATGTATGGGCATCTTATGAAGATTATCCAGAAGATCGAGAGGCCCTTGGGCCATCCAATCCAAGTCTTGGTCGATCATGTCTTCGTCTTTAAGTTCCTCCTCCTTTTTGGAATCTATGGAGCCTTCTCCTTGACTGTTTAAACCATCGCTAAACTCAAAAACCCCATCAGAAATAACAACGTCTTCCTCATACCCTTCATTAATTGGTGGAAGTGGATCTTACTGCATTGTGTCTTCTGAGGACTCTGCTAACTCTTCAAGATTGGAAAAAACAAAATATTCCATAGTTGAAACTAATACATCGGTACAAGTTGTTTCTTTCTTCTTTGGATGATGCAGGATATTTTGAGTAGGGAGACAATCAATAGCTTTTGAAAAACGATGGTTATAGGTAAAAGTGCCTGGAGTTGTTTGTAGGTAACCTCATATAACAACTCTAGACTAGGTTAAGAAGACCCTCCTACTTTAGTAATAAGAGTTGGAATGGTGCTTGGAATGTTGGTACCTTTTCCAGAAGATCAATGGTTAGGGAGTGGAGTAGTTAGCCATAAAAAACTAGCTGCCCTCCTTCTAGTGCTAGATTGTTGACGATGCTAGATACCGCCAACATACAGGGGATCTCCCTGATATGAGGTCTAAATAAGACCTCACACCGTTTGGTGTAGGACTCCCATCTAGAATATGGCTCGATTGTCATTTACTTAAAGATATGCCTTGGCTTTAGATGTTAGCCCTAGAGAGAAGCACACATGTTCTTTTGAATGAGAAAGCGAGTGTGCCTTGTGACTGTTCGATTGTAGATGTATCAATGTTCTTTCATTGTAGAGGGGAACGAAAGTGATCCTGTAAGAGAGAAGTAATAGTACTACCCTATTGAAGAAACACATGAATGAGAAAGGCTCGTCTAACATCAAGCAAAATAGTTCACATAGATGCGACGATCATTATAAACATTACAACACATTTCCAATAAGTTAAGCACTGAAGTCACCAAAATAGTTCAATTACTCCAGTACATGTGAAAGAAAACATGAACCATAAACATTCAAAGAATAGTCTTAGAAACATCCACAATCCATTTGTGAAAATGTGTCGGCCTGAAATATCTTTGATATTAAGAAAAATGTCCAAGCTACATAAATACAATGAACATCACTAGCTCCAATAATGGAGCACTAACACCACTAATTGCTCCCTAAAAGTACTAACTCTGTCTCTCTAATGCCTTGTGGGAGAATCCAAGGTTAAAATTCCTTTACATGAGTAATGATGATCCTTTTATAACTTGAGGCATGACCTTTCACATCCCCATGACTCTTGACTTTCCAACTCCTAATGACCTTTGGAATTCCAAATGACTTTTCGAATTACATATGACTTTTGGTATTACATGTCCTTTGGACTTCCATGACTCTTTTTTCCATACATGACTCTTGGATTTCCACTTATTTTCCTTCACACTTATTACATAATTACATCATACTTTCCACATCATCATGGGATGGAGACGTGACATGTCACTATCCTTGATGACTGGGTCTGATAGTAACCGATGACATGGACTCTCTTCAATGGTGACATGGCTGCCACTCATGTCTTTGTTCTCCATACAACTTTTGGTCCTTGATGTATTCACCTTAAAAGGGTCTTTGATCTAATGGAGTCTTCTGGGTGCTTTGATCATCAATATTTCAATGTTATATTTGTTCTTCAATGCTTCCTTTGTTTGCCTTGTTTGCTTAATCTTCCTCATGTGTGCTTTTCATGCTGTTCCTAGAATACTTGTATCTGTAATCACTCATGACAAGCAACCATCAGCCTAAAAATATCTTATTCTAACATTTTTTATGCATATTTTTTTGTTCATTCCTTATTAGTGCACTTTAAAGGAATAAGGAGATCTTCTGGGTGTAAGGGTAGACTTCGAAAGGCTAAAGGGTAGAGGTGTCAGGATTTCGGCATGCGCTTAAGGCAACGAGGCAATTAAGGCAAGGTGCATGGAACAAGTTTGAAGGATGAAGGAGAAGACTTCGAGGTTTCCAAGTGTGTTGTGCTCTCAAGGGAGAGGAGGGCACAGGGTGAACTTCTGAAGGGTTAAGGAAGAGGCTTCAGGCCTTCGGGTGTGCTCATGCGCTCAAGAGGCCCAAGGGGGCACATGGCACAAGTCTGAAGGATGAAGGATGAAGGATGAATATTCATTCCTTTGAAGTGTGTTCAACCAATCAAAGGGTCTAGAGGGCACAAGACACATTGTGGAAGGCTGAAGGGTGGATCTTAAGGCGTTCAGGGTCCACTCATGTGCTCAAGGAGGGCGCATTCCTTCAGGTCGAAGGAGTGTGCTCAAAGGAAGACTTGGTTTTTGAAAGGGCACAATTCACAACGAGGAAGGGTAAAGGGCTTAAAGAGTGCACTTTGC
Organism: Pinus tabuliformis; assembly: GCA_031772625.1. NCBI lineage: Eukaryota > Viridiplantae > Streptophyta > Pinopsida > Pinales > Pinaceae > Pinus > Pinus tabuliformis. Next base: position 805,960,781 of record CM062817.1, on the reverse strand, counting down.
ACTCTTGGAGGGTGTATGGCACACTTACGAACAACAAAGGATTCATGATCAAGGCTTCAGAGTGCACTATTGTCTTAATGGGTTTGCTTTGAAACCAAAATTTGTCTAAGTATGGAAGATAGGAAAAGAGGCTAACACGATGAATTTAGACATAAAATGAAGTGCGACACATACTGAATCATCAAGAAAAAATATACAAGCTTGAACAATGATAAGTAAACATAAAAACACCACTTTACAAACATTCCCTTATCACAACAGATGTAGTGTGGGCCACTGTGACGAAAAAGTGTCGTTTTCACTGTGACGAAAAAGTGTCGTTTTACAAAAACACAAATTTTACGACCATGCAATACACCAAAGATGTTCTAATCAATGTGATGACACTTGAGAGCACTCAAGAACTCTTGAAACATATAGGATGACGTGAAACGACACTTGACGACTAAGGTAACACTTGATACGACGATAAATTAGGCTTCAAAATTTGAATGTAGTGAAAATTTTAAGGGTGTTGTAGCAACAATAATAGAGTCCTATAAGGAATTTAAGTATCTTGACATTCTAATATGTCTAAAAATACACTCATGTCATGTTATGCAATGAAATCAAAAAACAAAAGAAAATATATATCAATGACTTGAAAATTAGTCTCTTCAAGGGGGCAACCTCCTTTACATCACATAAATGAGTAATTCTTGGATGATACAAATGACAATACCTCCTTGGTATATATAGGAATTTAAGGGTCACCATATAATTAGATCCTACATAACAATAATAATGTAATATCACAACAATAACAATAGTGGGCTTTTATGGGGCACACCCAATAAAAATATGGGGGCTACATGGGCACACCAATAACAATAAGGGGGATACACTAACAATAACAATAACTGGGCTACACTAAAAATAATAATAAGGGGACTACACTATTATTATAGGGACCTAACATGCCCATGTCCTTAAAAGAAAGTGTTATCCTCAATGTTTGACTAGTTCTGGATGCTTTTGTATACAATTCTCATCTCCCATGTGGAATCTTCAGTGGGTAAGTTCTTCCACTTAATGAGATACTCTAAAATTGATCGATTCCACAATTGTCAAGTTCTTGATTCCATGACTGCTTCAAGCTCCAATATGATTTTTCTTCCTCGCAAGTTTTGGCAAATATTGTTTGAACTAGGAACTTGTCACCTATAACCTTCTTTAAGCATTAAATATGGAAAACTAGGTGTACTTGGGAAGATGCATGTAGCTCCAATCTATATGCCATAATACTAATATTTTGCAACACCTTGTAAGGATGATAGTACTTGGGTGATAATTTATTATCCTCTTTAGTTTGCTTAAGGGAAATTTGTTTGTATGGTTGTAGCCATAAAAACACCTAATCGCCTAAGTCAAAAATTATTTCACTATGATGTTGATTTGCCTGTTGTTTCATTCGATTCTGTGCCAGAGTGAGGTTATCTTTTAAGAGTTCGAGAACTTGTTGTTGATGCTCGATGTGATCTTTCGCTACTTTAACCTCATAATATTCTCTTAAAGATGATGTGATGGACAGTGGATGATATACATAAAGTGCCATAAATGGGGTCATTTCTGCTACAGAAGGGAAGAAAGTGTTATACCACCATTCAACTAGAGGTAACCACTTGAACCATTGTGTTTGTTTATTAGATACAAAGCAACAAAGGTATCCTTCCAAACATTTGTTCACTATATCAGTGTGCCCATCAGATTGAGTATGAGAAGATGAGTTATGAGATGATTGAGTACCAAGAGAAGAAAATGATTTTGTCAAAAAAATTCCAGTTAAAATGGGATCTTTTTTACTTACAATAATATTTGGATTTCCATCTAGCTTTTGAATTGTTTCCATAAATGAAATAACAACTGTAATGACTTTAAAAGGATGAGATAATGCACACAAGTTGCATATTTGGTAAGTCTATCAATTACCACCATGATGACACTCTTTTCTTCACACTTGGGTAAACCTGTGATAAATATATTGAGACCTCCCCCCAATGCTAACTTGGAATGGCTAAAGGTTGAAACAAACATGGGGTCTTAATTATCTCAACTTTATTTCGTTGGCAAACCAAACATCCTACCACAAACTTTTGAATATCATATTTAAGGCCATCCCAAAAAAAATCCTTCTTGACCCTGTGGTATCTTTTTAAAAATACTGAGTGACCTCCTAAAGGAGAGGTGTGAAATTCCAAAAGGATATTTTGTTTGAGTTGGGAATTCTTACGTAGGTATAAGCGATATTTGTACCACAATGAATCATTTTTCCAGTTAAATGTATCAAATGTACTAGGATATTGTTCCAACTTTTGAATGAGTGTCCAAAACTCTTCATCATTCTTCCATTCCTCCCTTGATTCAATATCTAGTCAAGTTGGATAATATAAATGACATAGAGCAATGCTTCCACATCCTCATCCCTTGTTGAGAGTGCATTTGCAACAACATTTTGTTTCCCTTTTTTTGTAGATTATTTCAAAGTCATAACCGAACATCTTAGTGACCCATTTTTGCTGCTATTATGAAGATATTCTTTGTATTCTAGAAAGTATTTAAGACTGTCATGATCTATTTTTACCTTGAAGTGTCTTCCCATTAGGTAAGGGTGCCATTACTTAAGGGCATATAGTATTTCCACCATTTCCTTTCCATAAATAGTTCTTTGTAAATAATTTCCCTTGATTGGATGACTTTCAAAAGAAATGGGTCTTCCTTCTTGCATTAAAACAACACCAATTCCATTTCTTGAGGCATCACATTCCACCATAAAGGTTTTTGGGAAGTCTGGAGTAGCTAAAACCAAAGTTTGGCACATTACTTCTTAAAGATGTTCAAAGGAATTAGCAAAAAAAATGCATCTTTCTTTAGTAATGTTGTTAGAGGTGTTGCTATTTTCCCACAATTCTTAACAAACTTGCGATAATACCCTATCAACCCGAGAAATATTAGAATATGCTTTAGGGTTGTGGGGGATTTCTATTCCTTGATGGCTTTAATTTTGTTAGGATCTACCTTAATACCCTCACAAGATAAAATATGACCAAAATATTCCACCTCCTGTGCCCCAAAGAAACATTTGGAGGCTTTTGCATACAATTGTTTCTCCTCCAACAGTTTGAGCACCCTGTCAACATGTTGAACATGATCCTTCTAATAATTTTTGTAGATTAGTATATCATAAAATAAAACTAACACAAATTTTCTAAGGGAGGGCTCGAAAATGGAATTCATCAAACCTTGAAATGTGGAAGGTGCATTAGTAAGGCGAAAAGGCATGACCAAAAATTCATAATGACCTTCATGAGTTTTGAATGTTGTTTTCAAAATTCCTTCAATCTTCATTTTAACTTGATGATATCTTGAACGAAGATCCAAATTGGTGAAGTAAATTGTTCCATGTAGTTAATCCAACAATTCATTAATGACAGGAATGGAAAATTTATCTTTAATAGTGACCTTATTGAGCTCCCTATAATCCGAAAAAATACACCATGATCCATCCTTCTTGTGTACCAATACTACTAGAGCAGAGAAAGAAGTTGGGCTAGGTTGAATTTTACCCACCTTTAGCATTTCTGCAACCATACATTCAATTTCACTCTTTTAGGCATAAGGATATCTGTAAGGTCTGATGTTTGGAGGAAGACTTCATGGAATCAAGTGAATAACATGATTATGATCATGAATAAGTGGGAGAAATTTGGGAGTCTCAAATAGCTTGGAATGATTGTCCAAGATTCTTTGGAGATATGGAGAAACAAATGATTTCGATGTTTGAACATCTAGTGAGCATAATTTTTCCTTGTTGTTCTTTCTTCAAATGCTTTTTGATGCCATTAGAGATGATTATCTTCCCCAATTTCCTTGTGATACCCCTTAATTCAATTTCCTTTCCTTCCCAGAAAAATTTCAAGAAAAATTCTTAAAAATTAAAAGGTATGGTCCCCAAACATTTTAACCATTGGACTCCTAGTACACAATCAACACCACCCATTGGAATGGAAAGAATTGGACTAGTCAATACATATTCCTCAATTTGCATCCATCACTTGACACTCTGGTGCTAGATATAGAAAACAATTCAATTCCTTGGCTATCTTACAATGAATAAAATTATGGGTACTACCCAAATCAGTCAACACTATTAACTTTTTATTCTTGATATATCCTTCTATCTTGAGAGTTTGAGGTGTGGTAATTTCTGCCAATGCATTACAAGATATGGTCAGATTTATTTCTTCTTTCTTTGGGGTTGGTTCCTTTTCTTCCTCCTCTTCACAATCTATGTAAAATAATTTCTTCTTAGCACACTTATGGCCTTTAGTTTATTGCTTTCACAACTGCAACAAAGCCCTTTCACTCTTTTTCCCCCATTTGTTGTGGTGTCAACCTTGTAAGTTGTGGGTGGCTAGGAGCAACAACACTTTCATCTTTATAGTTTTGAGTGGTAGACTTCCTTATTGCCATAAATTTACTTTCTTTTCTTGCCACCCTAAATGCATTCCCCAATGACTCACATTCCCAAAGGCGAACTTGATGCTAGATGTTATCTTTTAAAGTACCTATGATGGCATCAATCATATGCTCTTCTGTAATATCAGGTACCTTGATATTTAACATTTGGAAGTCCTCAATGTGCTCAACCATTAAACCATTTTGTTTGAGATTTTTCAATTGGCTAAAGAAGGTATTTCTCTTTGTATCCTCATAATGTGCTACAAATTCCTCCATAAATATTGTCCAAGTGCCAATTGATTTATGAGAGAAAAGCCATCAATACCACACAAATTAATTTGGTTCTAAATATATAGATCCAATGTGTACCTTTTGTGTGTGTGGTACATCATGTAAATCAAATAATTGCTCCATTTGTATTATCCATGTTACCGGATCCTTGCCATCAAACTTCCTCATATCGATCTTTAGATTATGGTGGATATTAAACCCAACATTGGAGTCTCTAAAATCGTAATTAATATTCCTTTTGTCCTGATCATGATTTTCATGGATTACCTTGTTACCACTAGGAAGCCCTTCTTGCAACAAATTTGTCAACCCTTCCAACTTGACATTCATCGCATCCATGTCTACTGTAAAAACTCCCATGTATGCTTTTAAACCATCCTTCAAGCCTTCCATGTTTTCTTTTATTTTTTATTCTAAACGATCCATATTATCATCCAATTAATATTTGGTGACTCTTTGCGAGAGTGAAATTTGTTGAACTTGGTCTCATAATTTTGATATATCTTGTTACATTTCTTCCTCTTCCTAATGCGTCCTAGTAGAGATTTCTGGTTGCTTACTAGGTGTATCCATTTTTTATTTCAAGGAATTTTGGAATCAAACAATGATATCTATGCTTCAAAATGTGATTTGAATCACTTCGAACTATTTTTTCAAACAAAATTTATGCAAAATAAAAACACACACACACACACACACACCTTTTTCTTAGTTTTAGGAGTTGAATATTGAAACTGTTATATCTCTGTAATTTCAGCCTCCCAAGGTTTGAAATCCTTCCTATGATATGCCTCTAAGTCCTATTTCCAATTCCACAAGTCAAACCAAGATTGTATTCTTCAATTTAAAGTTATGCCAAATCTCCCACGATGACCTGATTATAGACTGGTTTAGTAGAGTTAACTTGTATGGGATGCCATGTGTCACTGTTTCATCATTCGACCCTGAATTTGATATAAAAGAAACTATAGCTCATTCTCTTTTGGTCAATTTTTACAAAATTCAAATCTGATGCTCGAAGAGAAATTTATGACGATTTTCCCTAGGTCCCCTGTTTGAGACTGAATTATGGAGCATGCAAAAACCCTAACTTATTCAGACCATATCTTAGAAAATATAGCGAACCAAGTTTTGAATTTTTTACATGAATTTTACCAATATTTCGGTTCCATGTGGTTGAAATTTTAGCTTCTGAAACCTCATAGAATTTTTTTTATAGTGAAAATTCCATGATGGCCTATTTGAAGCAATAAAACCCTAGAATCCAAAGCTATGATACCAAATGTTATCCAATCAGATAAAAAACAGAAGAAAAGGTACATCAATGACTTGAAAATTAGCCTCTTCGAGGGGGAAAACTCCTTTACATCACACAAAGGAACAATCAGCAGATGATACAAATGATAAGACCACCTTGGTATATATAGGAGTCTAAGGGGTCACCATATAATCGTAGCCTACATAACAATAATAATGTAAGGGCACAAAAATAACAATAGTGGGCTCCTGTGGGGCACAAAAATAACAATATGGGGGCTACATGGGCAGAACAATAACAATAAGGGGGCTAAAATAACAATAAATTAAGGGGGCCACACAAATATTAGAGGGTCCTAACATCTCAAGAAAGGGAAAGGACAATTAATAAGTTTAAAATCAGGTTTTCCCAATGGGGCACTTGCTGGCTAAATTTAGCAAGTTAGTTGGTTTTGATTAAAGTTGTTCTTACAACCCTTTCTCTTTATTAGTCTTCTTCCTTAATTTCTCCTTATAACATTATTAATAGTATGACAAAAGAAATACGTAAATTCCTTTGGGAAGGTGGAAAATCCAACACAAAGAAGTTCCATATGATTAAATGGGCCACAATTCGACTACCTAAACTTGATGGAGGACTTGGTATCAAGGATCCATCATTAATCAACAAAGCTATTGGGGTTTTTGACCACACATGTGTCAATAGTCTAAGAAGCAGGATACAAAGCATTGGATCAAATTTTTTCAGATCATGGCCATCATTCAACTTCCAGTTTCATCATTGTAAACCCAATTTCTGATTTTATATTGTGAATGATTCTAGTATGTTTATTAAGCCATGCAACAACACCTAGGCAAGCCTATGATTATTCTCAATGGGTTTCATCCCAGGGGGTTTTTTAACCTCCCCAAATTATATGTGTTTGTAAACAAAAATAATTGACAAAGTTTTTCTCCCAAATATACCCCAAAGCTAGGGTGAAGCTCATTGACGAGGTCTTAAGTCAGTCCTAGTGTTTATCGAGTCTATGCATTTTTCATACTAGATCATGTGTATTATTGCAGAGTTGGGTAAAGTCTTGAGGGTCTATGTCAAATGTGTATTTCCCCTCTAAGGGTTGATAATGTAATATTTGATGTAAAAGTGTGTTTTGGAATAATTAAGTGCATGGTTACTCATAGTTAGACAACATGGCTAGATTATTATTTTTAGATACAGTTAGAGGGTGGAAAATAATTAATTCCCTCTTAATCCTTTTAATTAATTTTTTTGGCAAACATAAAAACAAAATAATTAACCAGAAAATTAATTAGATTTGGGTAAAAAATTAATTTGAGAGAAATTAAATTCTCTCCAAGTGGATATTCATAAAAAAATCATGGGTCAAAAAGAATTAAATTTTGGAGGTCCTCCACGAGGAGAAAAATGGATTTTTTTAAGAGGAATTGACCCCTTGGACCTTGATGGTTAAGTAAAAGTGATTTTTTTGAGGATAAAAGCCCAAAATATTAACTTTTGGACTAATAAAAAAGGGGTTTTAAGAGAAATTCGATTTTTCCCTCAAAATAAAAGAATAAATTAAATCGACGATGGAGATCAAGTTACTTCCCAAAAAAATGATGGATGAGATTATTTTGACCAGGATCAACCCAACTAGTTGTTGTTCCCACTTTGAGGGGTTTTCTTCTCTGATTTTGTATATAAGGAAGCTATCAAGCTCCTCATTTCATCTTTGGATGATGTAACGATTATTTGATGTACTGAGAAAGGCTCTACTGGAATTAATTTGCACTTAATAAAAAGTCTTTGGGGTTCAATTCAAGTTGTCTCTCGCTCGCTGATCTGTGATATATGCTGGATGATTGATTGATATGCGTTGAACTATTATAACGTTGATTATCTTTTCAATTTCTAGTACTAGGAACATATATTAGCACAAATATATGGCTTTAGGTGTTGGGTTAGAGTAAGCGATCTAGATCTAGTGAAATCTAGCAGGTATCTCCATATTTATAGATTTCTTGTGTCAATTGAGCCCCTTTTGCATAATAATCTATCATTCGAAGTGCATTGATTTACAGGTTTTTTAAATCCTTGGCCTCCAAGTTCAAAGATTGTGAGGGGATCACACCCTTGTTTGGATCCAAGTCTTGATTTAACAAAAAATTTATGCAGGAGGGCTTTGCAAAAAAAAAAAAAAAACATTTTTTCATTATCTTCAAATTTATTTACTTGTGCCATAAAGTTTTAATATTCTAATTAAATCTTGTAATTTAAATTCGTAAATATTGTAGATAATTTGTAAAGTTTCTAACCCTTGTATTTTTAATTTTGTATATAATTTGTTTTGGGTTTCTATTTTGTTTTTTTTAGATATTTTGGAGGGCTATTTTGATTTAAATTGCAGGTGTCAAAGGAAAAAATATCAAGGACAAAAAAGAATTCAAGGGTTTCTTCATAAATTTGTTTTGCAAGTTGGTCATTTTTTAGAAGTTTTCAATCCCTAAAAACCCTGTACATTTAGGTTTTAGGGCCATTATTGGCGTTTTAAGGGGGCAATAGAATATTTGAGGCCAAGATGGCCATTCTATAGGCCCTAAAGGCTATTTAACCCTAGTCACATCCTTACAAAGGGAGCCATGACCCTAAATAGGCAGGTCATTCCTTGAAAAGGCCAACTTTCACTTAGAGAAGGCAAAAATACCCTACCCGCAGGCAGCATTTGCTGCCATAGCCCTAACACAGACCTTGGAGGGCCAATAAAATTCACTGCAACTAGTCATTACGTTTAATCTCCTTTGTTGTAGCCCTAAGCAAAAATTCATCAAGGGTTTTGTGCTATTTCTCCATTCAATTTTTTTTCTAATCCTTTGGAATGCTCATAAGATATGTCTTGTAGGCCCAACATAATTTTTTAGGATTTAAGATTTGATCTATTGAGTTTTTCTAGCTAATGTTTGTTTTGGAGGCTCACACTTCTTTATTGCAAGGGTATCACATCATTTTCCAAGGGCTACATCACTGATCTAAGGTTAAGATGTTGGAATTTGGTTTCTACACTTAATATACTAGTCATCGAGCTTAAACATAACTCAGGGCTAAAGTATTAATTGCAGACCTTAATTTCAAGAGAAAAACACCACAAACAATCCTAAACGCTAAATAATTGGCACATAAAAATTGCTCATTAATCATAAGTGCTTTGCTTTTGTTCTCATGCCTTTAATAAATGATCTTACATAACTGGGTTGCAATGGTTTACTGATCTTGATATGGAAGAGGTTGGATTTGACTATACTGTGGCATACTTTAAGAGTAACAGTTTCACATTTGCAACAAATCTTGTGCCTTACATTTGGTAATTGATCTAAATTCCTGTAGGATGATTGCAAATTATAGTTGACTGATATCATAATAGCGATGATCTGGTCTCTCTTTACAGTGATGTTTTCAAGGTCTGGTGCATGTCTGATATGCTGATCTTAAGTATTTGGGTTGTGAATTTCCAACAATATTATGGGATGTTATCACTACAAATGTTTTCTTTGGTCATTATAAGAGGTAGCATTGCATTTTAAAGCCTAGAGGCTTTCTCTTTCACCACAAGTTTATTTGTCTTGAGGATAGCCTTTCTCCCTTTTACTATCTCCATCATCCTTGCATGGTTATTATATCTCTTTGCATTATTGGCATCTCATATTTGTAATTACATTATTTTTATTAAAGATCACTATTCGCAATCTCATATTATGCTTGTTATTAATTGTGCCTAAGAGAAATTGCATCTATCTCTTGTATCTAATTGGTTCATGAAATAAGTAAATGAAAGGGTATTGTCCCTAATTTCTAAATAACACAATAATATATTTACCTTGTCATTGTGCTTCTAAATAAGCTCTAACAATCTCTCAAGGTAATTGGAATTGCTAGTATGATTTCATTGAGTTAATCTCTAATTTCTCTCTAAGTGTTCCATTCATTTTTGCTCATATTGCTATTGTTATATTGTGTTTGAGAAACATCATTGTGAGCATTTTCATTTTAAGAATTTTAATCTTATTGGAGCACTTAAATAATCTCATTGAAACATTCACTCACATATTTCATCCTGATTATAGGATAAAAGTGCATTTCTAAAATGTACCTCCAAGCATAAGCTTGGTTGTAAGAAGATAGGAACACCTTATCCAAACAATTTGAGGACTCTAGACCCTCATTCGTAGTTAACATAGTTGACCTTGTAGTTCTCTTATAGGAAATCCATTATAGGAATGAAGGCACCTAGGTGGTTAAAACCGCACGGGAGGTATATTTAATGAGGCCATATCCTCCTTCTTTTGGGCTTCTTTCTACAACTTGCGTTTGTGACTAGTTCCAAAAGAATTGAGGAGAAGGAACCACTTAGAATAGACATATAAATAAAAATAACCTAGAGCTGGCATCTCACATAGTTTAAGTTTTGAATTTAATATAGAATATAACTTGCATATTGTAGCAATTGTTCATTCGGTAGCTTGGACTCTATTCCTAATTGAGCAAGTAATTAATCTCCTAAGGCACTGGTCTCTAACTTAAAATCTTAAGGAATCTAATCAAAGTGTGCTTGATAATCATACTTGCCTCTTAATTTCAACCAAGTTGCTTTGCCATTCAGTTGTGTCTCCTTTACTTGTTGGTTTCCAACAAGTAGTTCATCTCTTCATCTATAGGGACTACCCCCCTTTGTCTGTAATTAAGAGACAACTTAAACAGAGAGGGCAAGGACCAGAGTGAAAACCCCTGCCCTAAACGTTGTCACATTCTTGTGTATAATTTGGGTGACAACATTTTCTAGTGATGTTGTTGGGGATGCATTTCTTGTTCTCGGTGCTTTGACATTTTCTCTAGGACCATCTTTGGTTCTTGGTTTTCAATTGACATCTTAGTTTTTTCATCTTTGACCTGTCATTGACAACATATTCTGGCGTTCTTTTTGAGGAGTAATCTTTTGGTCATCGGATTTCACTACATGTTTTTATCTCATCCTCATATTTTCATTAATTCGACATCATCACAACATTATCTGACCCTGATTCTTGACTCAATTTTTTGGTTTTTTCCTTTTGGATTTTAGAGTTAAATTTATGTTTAAGTGGTGGCGACTCCACTTCTTTCATTTTTTGCAAGAATTTATACTAGAAGCTTCTTTCTTGTAGGCTTCTTGTTTTTCTTGAAGAAGGATCTCTCTCTAACATCCATTAGCTCACTTTTCCCTTTAAGTAAGTCATCATGAATGACTTGTTTGCCCCTTGTTGTTTTACTAACTTTCAAGGCTACCCTCATGACATTCCAAAGGAAATTTATTGACCATTTTGTCATTTTCAAGGTAATAATTCAATTGCTACTTTTAATCATCTCAATAACTTTAGCCTTTGTATGTTGAAATGGTGCGGCATTGCATGTTATAACCATGAGGACATCAAAAACAAACTCTTTATACTCTCTTTGAAATATGATGCTATGGATTGGTTTCATGATTTTCCTCACAATTCTTTTGATTCTTTGGAAGCTATCTTCAATGCTTTCAATAATAGATATGGGGATCAAAAGGATGAAATGAATTTTCCTTGTGCCACTTACAATGTGAAGAAATATGAAAGTAGTGACTAAATTAATATTGTTTATAAGGAGCATCACTTGTCTATAAAAGATCATGAAAAGGAAAATTACAAGCACATTATCAAGGAATTAACTCAAATGCTTAAAGATACAAAATTCAGTCAAGCATAGTCAAGGAAGACCACATAACTTAATCAAGAAAAACTAATAGCAGGTCATGATAAGGAAATGAGTGCCACAGAGAAAAGATTGCTAGCCATGGAAGCAAATCATGAGAAAGGAATTAATTCTGTTCAGGGAAATCATAATAAAGTGATAACGGAAGCTGGTCATATCTCTCTTCTGAACGCAGGTTATAGGCTATGGAAGTTACTCAATATAATCAGATGATCACTTTTCAAAACATGATAGAAACCATGTAGGTTAATCACGTACAACAAATGAAAATTATGAAGACAAAGCATGCCAAAGAAATGACTTCCATGTGGATTGAACATATCACCATTTAGGATAGGTTGAAAGAGATGGAAAAATCTCAGCTCTAATAATTCCACCAAATATTAGGTCACCAATGTGAAAAGGACGAAGAACTTTCGAGAAATTGTGAGCCTCCCACTTTGCTGAAGAAAATGTCATCTTATTATGAGGAAGTCATTGATTCTATTGAGAAATGGATAAATGAAGATAATATAGGCATGAAGGAAACCGATAAGAATCAAACTGACACTGATGAGATTGATCTTTCACCTAATTCAGACCAGACTCAGGAAAATGAGGACATTTTTCGAGATTAAGCAAAATGTTCTACATCATCGACATCACAACCTTCATAAATAAAAATAAAAAGAAGAAAACAACAAGGAAGAAGTTTGATGCATCTAATGGTTGGGAACAACATGACATTAAGGTAAGTCAAAGTCCCAGGATCTTCAAAATCCAACATGGCACATCTAAGAAGCAACCCATGGATCTTCCTGAAAGTCAACAGGTTCTCAACATGAACTTCATTGATTACATCTAATGCCATTAGGCATCCTTTGTATTGTATCTCTAACACTACTCTCTTAGATATGATTTTCTTTCTGTCATTAGTTAGTTTTCATTTCATGCATTTATGTTTTATGGCTTTATGTTTCATTGTTAGATAAGGTTTCTATTCCAGCAGATGATCTATATTTGATGATGTATACATGATGATTTTGATTTTGAGAGGATATCTACCTAATGTTTCTTTGTTTTCTTAAATAAATGATTTTGGATTCTCACATTCCTTCAATGAAGCAACATGTCCCCATGTAGAGCCAAATGTTGACCACACATGTGTCAACAATCCAAGAAGTAGGAGTGGACCAAAATTTTTCATATCATTGTTATCATTCAACTTCTAGTTTCATCATTGTAAACCTAATTTCTTCTTTTATATTGTAAATGATTCTAATATGACTATTAAGCCATGTAACAACACCTAGGTAAGCCTATGATTCTTCTCAAAGGGTTTCATCCTAGGGAGTTTTTTAACCTCCCCAAATTATCTGTGTTTGTAAACATAGATAATTGACATAGTTTTTCTCCCAAATATGCCCCAAAGCTAGGGTGAAACTTGTTTACACGGTCATAAGTGAGTCCTAGTGTTTATCAAGTCTTTGTATATTTCATACTAGATCACGTGTCTTGTCACATAATTGGGAAAGTCTTGAGGGTCTATGCCAAATGTGTATTTCCCCTCTATGGGTTGATAATGTAATATTTTGATGTGAAAGTGTGTTTAAGAATAATTTAGTGCATGGTTACTCATAGTTAGACACCATGGATAAATTATTGTTTTTAGATACACTTAGAGGGTGGAAAATAATTAATCTCCTCTTAAGCCTTTTATTTAATTTTGTTGGCAAAAATAAAAAGAAAATAATTAGCGAGAAAATTAATTAATTTTGAGTCAAAAATTAATTTGAGAGAAGTTAAATTCTCTCCAAGTGGAAAATCATAAAAAATCAATGGTTCAAAAATAATTAAATTTTGGAAGTCCTCCACCAGGAGAAAAATGGTTTTTTTAAGAGAAATTGACCCCTTGGACCTTGGTGGTTAGGTCAAAGTGAATTTTTTGAGGATAAAAATACAAAATATTATTTTTTGGATTAATAAAAAAGCAGATTAAGAAAAATTCATTTTTTCCCTAAAAATAAAAGAATAAAATTAAATCGACGATGAAGATCAAGTTATTTCAAAAGAAAAATCGATGAATGAGATTATTTTGACGAGGATTAACCCAACTTGCTATTATTTCCACTTGGAGGGGTTTTATTCCTTCATTTTCTATATAAGGAAGCTATCAAGCTCCTCATTTCATATTTGGATGATGTAACGATTATCTGATGTACTAAGCAAGGCTCTACTAGAATTTCTTTACACTTAATAAAAAAATATTTGGGGTTCAATTCAAGGTGTCTCTCGCTTGCTGATTTGTGGTATGTGCTAGATGATTTATTGATACACTTTGAACTATTATAACATTTATTATTAGTTCAATTTTCAATAGTAGGAACATCTATTAGCACAAGTATATTGCTTTAGGTGTTGGGTTAGAGTAATCACTCTAGATCTAGTGAAATCTGGCAGGTATCTCGAGATTTGTAGATTTATTGTGTGAATTGAGCCCCTTTTATTTAATAATCTATCATTCGAAGTGCATTGATTTATAGGTTTCTCCACCCCTTAGCATCCAAGTTCACAGACTGTGAGGGGATCACACCCTTGTTTGGATCCAAGTCTTGATCTAATGAAAATTTTATGCACGAGGGCTTTGCAAAAATTAAAAATAAAATGTTTTCTCATCTTCAAATTTATTTACTTGTGCCATAAAGTTTTAATATGCTAATTAGATCTCGTAAACTAATTTTTTAAATATTTTAGATAATTTGTAAAGTTTCTAACCCTTGTATTTTATTTTATTTTTTATTTTTATTTTGTATATAACTAGTTTTGAGGTTTTATTTTGATTTTTTTTTAGATATTCCGGAGGGCTATTTTGATTTAACTTGCTAGTGTCAAAGGCCAAAATGTCAAGGACCGATCCAGGTGTATATTGGTGGCCACCCACCTATTCCACTTGGACCCCCACCATTGTTTCTTTCTGTTTTTTTAGTTTCCTTATTTGTAGCACAATGTACTATTTTTAGCAGTTTTTCAGGTCCTGAACTTCCGGAGCCATTTTGAGGCCCTAAACGACATTTTTTGGGAAAAATGGGACCAACAGGTCTAGATTATTGATGTTGGTCATTCAAATGTTGTAGTCCTCGGATAGATATTTCTAGTGACGTATTGTGCGTGTTTAACAAAGATCATATGCCGAAGTTACGACCCCGAGAAGTTGATGTACCAATTTACCTAAACGGGGCCCATAGTTTGGCGCTTCATCTCCTAGGGTTAGGTTTTTGGATGTTTAGGGTTTTCCATTGTTTCTCAATAATAAATAGGCCTTTGAGCGTCATTGTACACAGTTCAGGGGCATGTAACCACTACATCTCTTCTCAGAGATAAGCTACCATCACCCGAGCTAGTCTTATTTCCATTCTGTTTGTAAGCATATTTCAATATTTGATATTAATGAAATGAAGTGTTATTTCTACTACATCTTTGTATTTATGGTTATATGTGTAATTTGTTGCATTCTTGTTTAAATTCAGATTAGTGGTATCAGAGTGGTTTGGTCCTTCTCTGTTTTTCTTTGCATGTCCCCAACAAGGTTGGGATATAAGGAGTTAGGGCTCGATCTGGTTGAACCTTTGGAAGATCAGCCTCGCAAACCCCGAAGGCTGCCTATGAGGGAAGAAAAGAAAGACGAGGGGGCAGGAGATCCTATCAAAATATTGCTCGAGGAGGCCCTCGAGAAACAAAGGAACGCGATGATGGATAACTTTACCCAGATCCTTCAATAGTTGCCCATCGACGGTGCATCCACATCTAACAGCCACTCTGGAGGCTCCACTCCTTTTGAGGTACAAGTAAGACATTCCCATATTTGAGGGCCAAATACATGTAGATGCCATAGATAAATGGTTAAATCTGCTAGAAGGGTATTTTTCTATTCGTGATTTTTCCAGCCGAGAAAAGATTACTTTTTCTCTTCTCAAAGCCGCCCCCCACGTCAATGATTGGTGGGAAACCTACTGTGAGCAGAAGGATGAAATTATGACCTCACTTTTTTCAGCCGCGCCCACTTGGAACTCGTTATGGGATGCCATCAAGGAGTAGTACTACCCTATCGGGAGCTGTGAGGATAAATACATAAAGTGGACAACGCTGCGGTAGGTAAGGGACCAAGATGTGCTAGAGTTTTCCAATGTTTTTCATACCCTTGCATGAATTGGGGTATCGAGGATTCTGAGAAACATTAGGTACTCAATTACCACGTCTGCCTACACAGGTATATCTAGGACGAGATGGATTTCCTGGAAATCTCCTCGCTCAGCATGACATACCGATACGCCATCAAGATCGAGCAGATGTTTAAAAAGAAGAAGCGAGACTTTGGATCTGCGAATCCGAAGCAAGGGAAAGGTGACCCCAAACCACAAAACAAAGGACAAAGCCAGGGTGGGGAAGCACATGACAAACTGCCAAAGCTGCAAGCAAAGAACAACACCGTGAAGCCGAAGGACACAAAAAGTGGTGTGAGTTCCATAAGATCTCCACTCACAACAAAGGTGAGTGTCGGGCCAAACAATCACTGATGGCTGAGCTGAAGGCTTCAGAATTAGATGCATGTTCCGATTCTGGGTCAGAACCCGACAAGGGGAATGACAAAGGGAAACAGATTATTGATGCAGAGCCCAATGCCACCGTTTCCACCACGAAGATCTAGAAGGAGGAACCTAAAGATCCAGAAGGAGGAACTCGAAGATCCAGAGGAGGAGAAGCACCTTTTCCACTCCTAGATGTTTGTAAAGGGTTCCTTGCTACAGTTCATTATCAACAGTGGGAGCCAAAAGAACCTCATTTCCGCAGAGGTGATGAAGTGGCTAGGCTTTCCAACCACATCATACCCACAACCGTACACCATCAGGTGGCTTCACCAAGGACGGGATCTTCACATGAGCCAATAATGTCGCCTTCCATACAACATCAAGCCCTTCATGAATGAGGTATTATGTGATGTTGCTCCCCAGTTGATGTTTGTGATGTATTATTAGGCCAACCATACTTGTGGAAGTGACATGCTGCGTATGAGTCAAGGCCTCGTGTTGTTATTGTTACTTTAGGAGATAAGTTGTACAGGATACCAGAGGTAGCACCGCTTACCGCCATCTCTTTGGTTACTGCAAAACAATGTAGTAATCTCATTTCCAAAATCGGGAATTTTTTTTTCCTGATGATATGCCCTTAGGGAAAGAAGAAGACGGTGGCCGCGACTTCCAGACAGGGCCCCTCCGCACGACAACAACAGATTTACAGGGTCGTGTAGGAGTACGAGGACATCTTCACCTCCCCTGTAGGGGTGCCTCTGCACTGTCAGGTCAAGCACTCCATCAATATGACGCCATGTGGGCCGTTGCACAATGGAACAATCTATCGGTGCTTCGTTTTGGAGAATGACGAAATCAAGAGGCAGATTCAGGAGTTGCTACAGAAAGGTCACATCCGAACGAGGTCATCGCCTTGTGGGAGCCCGATCGTGTTGGTACTGAAGAAGGATGGGACTTGGAGACTTTGTATTCACCATCGGGCGCTGAACAAAATCACAGTCTGGAATAGGTACCCGATCCCACGGATTGGTAACGTTCTGCACCAAATAAAGGGGGGAAATATTTCAGCAAGATCAAATTGAAGTCTAGATATCACCAGGTACCAATTGAACCCTTCGATGTGTGGAACACTGCCTTCAAAGCCAAGGAGGGCCTTT
The DNA here is from genome assembly GCA_031772625.1 of Pinus tabuliformis. Classification (NCBI taxonomy): domain Eukaryota; kingdom Viridiplantae; phylum Streptophyta; class Pinopsida; order Pinales; family Pinaceae; genus Pinus; species Pinus tabuliformis. The sequence continues at coordinate 805,943,238 of CM062817.1, read as the reverse complement.
TCAAATGGTTGGTTATGCCTTTCGGGTTGACGGATTCTCCTGCAACCTTCATGAGGATAATGGATGACATCTTGCAGCCATTCACCAACTCATTTGTAGTGGTTTACTTGGATGACATCCTGATCTTTAGCCAGAGTTGGGAAGAGCACCTCCACCACATCCGACAGGTTCTCCAAACACTTCGACAACACAAGCTGTGTGCCAATTTGGAGAAATGCACTTTTGGCATGACCTAGGTTCAGTATCTGGGATACATTATTGATGAATGTGGGGTTCATGTGGATTTAGCTAAGATCTATGTCATTTGGGATTGGCCAACTCCAACCACTCTGACAGAGCTCCGAAATTTTTTGGGTCTTGCCAATTTCTACCACAGGTTCGTGTTGGGATTCTCTAATAACACTTGGCCCTTGAGTCAAGTCACTAAGGGAGGAGCAAAAACAAAATAATTTTGGTCTGAATCTCAAAAAAAGGCATTCGCAGAGTTGAAACATCGCCTCTGCTCTGCACCAATGTTCACATTACCAGACTTGCAACAACCATTTGAGATTGAGACAAATGCCTCTGACTATGCTATTGGGGCAGTCCTTACTCAACAAGGGCACCCAATGGCATATCATAGTGAGACACTTTTAGACACAGTATGGAAGTATCCCACTTATGACAAAGAGATTTATTCCATTGTGCAGGCCTGCCGACAATGGAAGCATTACATTTTGGGGAAGGAAAAGGTCATCCACACAGACCACCGACCCCTGCAGTTCATATAGACACAAGGGAAGTTTGCAGAATGATCGCCATCAGAAGTGGTTCACATACCTGCAAAAATTCCATTTTAATATCAAGTAAAAGAAGGGAAACACTAATAATGTTGCAGACTGCCTCAGCTGACCACAAATCATGACGTTAACCACCGTGCCCAATTCTTGTGGGCACGAGACTTCTGATTGACCACTTATCTACAAAAGTGACCCAGAATTCGGCCACACATACCAGACACTCTTGGAGGGTCAACAAGTTCTAGATTTTGACCTCCAGGATGCCTTGTTATTCCACCTAGGACACCTTTGTGTTCCTTCAAGTGAGCGTGCCAAGATGATTTGGGAAGCACACTACAGTTGGGCCGCTAGGCATTTCGGGGTCGAGAAAATGGTGGCAATACTGTAGAAGTATTCTATTGGCTGAATCTTCGATAAGATGTCAGGAAGTACATCAGATCCTGCACTGCTTGCGCCATTGCCAAACTGACCATCAAGAAGCAAGGCCTCTATACTCCGCTGCCTACCCCTAGTCAACCTTGGGAATCCATCTCCATGGATTACATGTCGGGCCTTCCTTCTACTAAGCATGGAAACAACTGTGTTTTTGTGGTCGTCGACAGATTCTCAAAGATGGCCATTATGGCAGCCTGCAAGAAGAATATCACAGCAGAAGCCACTGCAAAACTCTTTTTTGAATGAGTGTGGGTACACTTTGGGATCCCACAGTCTATCATCTCAGATCAGGACAACAGGTTCCTATGTACATTTTGGTCTAGTCTCTGGTCGATGCTGGACACCAAGCTCACTAAGTCCACAACTTTCCATCCCTAAACTGATGACCAGAAAGAGGTCATCAGCAGGATGATCGTACACATTATGCGCATGTACAACTCAAAGCATCCATGCACATGGGATGAGAGCATCCCCTATTTCCAACATAGCTATAACTGGGCTCTCCATAGTTCGACTGGCCACAACCCTTTTTAGGTGGGCTTGGGATTCCAGCCACTAAGTCCCATTGATGTAGCCATACCATTTGCATCTACTCAGGAAGATTCGACTCATGTCCAGTCCAAAGACGATAAGGAAAAAAACTTCATTGAGGACATCCAACATATCTACAAGTAGGTCCACGACATTCCGGAGAAATAAAATTCCAAGTACAAGCAGTGACATGATCAACATTGGGTGCCACATAAGTTCAAGTGGGCGACAAAGTCTGGTTGCATTTGCGAAAGGAACACCTTATCGGAGCCTATTGGAAACTCAGACCACTCTGATATGGTCCTTACACCATTACCAAGGTTGTGGGAGACAATACATTTGAGCTCAGCATTCCCCCATTCCTTGGCCTACACCTAGTGTTCAATGTGGACCGACTTCGTCCATACTTCCCACCATTGTTAGACACATCAAACATTGCTGAACAACTCACACCTACAGAGTTAAATCCAAATTGCATGGAACAAGCCAGAACTGATTGGATCATGGACACGTAGATCAAGAACACTCGACAAAAAAGGATCCAACTATATCGAGTTGTTAAAGTAGGCCAACTCCTTCACCAGGGAAAGTGGCTCACCAGGGACCAAGTTCAATAGAAGTTTCCTCATCTTATGGAGAAACTCAATGCAATGGGGATCATTTCTTCCTAAGGGGGGAGGAATGATCCAGGTGGATATTGGTGGCCACCTTCCTATTCCACTTGGACCCCCACCATTGTTTATTTAAGTTTTTTAGTTTCCTTATTTGTAGCACAATTTACTATTTTTAGCAGTTTTTTAGGTCCTACTCTTCTGGAGCCGTTTTGAGGCCCTAAACGACTTTTTTTGGGGGAAACTGGGTCCACCATTGGTTATGGCCAAATTTTGGTCAATAAAAATTTGTATTCCTCGGATAGATATTTCTAACGAGGTATTTTGTGTGTGAAACGAAGATCGTATGCCAAGGTTACGACCCCAGGAAGTTGCTGTACCAATTTACCCAAATGGGACCCATAGTTTGGCGCTTCATCTCCTAGGGTTAGGTTTTTGGATGTTTAGGGTTTTCCATTGTTTCTCAATAATAAATAGGCCTTTGAGCCTCATTGTAACACAATTCAGAGGCATGTAGCCTCCACATCTCTTCTTAGAGATAAGCTACCATCGCCCAAGCTAGTCTTATTTCTATTCTAATTGTAAGAATATTTCAGTATTTGATATTAATGAAATGAAGTGTTATTTCTATTGCATCTTTGTATTTATGGTTATATCTGTAATTTGTTTTGTTCCTATTTAAATCCAGATCAAGGACAAAACTAAAACAAAAAATGTTTAGGGTTTCTTCACAAATTTCTTTTGCAGGTTGGTCAATTTTTAGAAATTTTCAGCCCCTAAAAACCCTAGACGTCTAGGATTTTAGGGCAATTGTTGGAAATTTAAAGGGGCCGAAAAATATTTGAGGCCAAGCTGGCCTTTCCATAGGCCCTAGATGCTACTAAACCCTAGCCACAACTTTACAAAGGGAGCCACAACCATAAAAAGGGTTGGTCATTCCTTGAAAATCCCATCGTTTACTTGGATAAGGCAAGAATACCCTAGCCACATGCATCATTTACTACAATATCCCTAACACAGGCCTTGGAGGGCCAATAAAATTCACTACAACTGATCATTAAGGTTAATCTCCTTTGTTGCAACCTTAAGCAAAATTTCCTCAATGGTTTGGTGCTAGTTCTCCATTAAAAAAAAATTCTAATCCATTGGAATGTTAATAAGATATGACTTAAAGGCCCAACGAATTTTTTTAGGATTTAATATCTGAACTATTGAGTTTTGCTAGCTAATATTTGTTTTGCAGGCTCATACTTCTTGATTGCAGGGGTATTACATCATTTTCAAAGGGCTACATCACTGATATAAGGTTAAGATGTTGGCATTTGAGTTCTACACTTAATTTATCAGCCATTGAGGCTTAAACATAACTTAGATTTAAAGTATCAATTATAGACCTTAATTTCAAGAGAAAAAAACCACAATCAATCCTAAACACTAATGAATTGATACATAACAATTGCTCATTAATCATAAGTGCTTTGATTTTGTTCTCATGCCTTTGATAAATGATCTTATGTAACTGTGTTGCAATGGTTTACTGGTTGATATGGAAAAGGTTTGATTTGACTATATTATGGCATCTTTTAAGATTAACAATTTCACATTTTCAACAAATATCGTGCCTTACAGTTGGTAATTGTTCTAGACTCTTGTAGGTTGATTGCAAATTACAATTAACTGATATCATAATAGAGATGATGTTATCTCTCTTTACAATAATGTTTTCAAGGTCTAGTGCATATCTGATAGGTTGATCTTAATTTTTTGCACAGTGAATTGCCAACAATATTGTGGGCTATTATAATTACAAAGGTTTACTTTGGTTATTAGAAGAGGTAACATTACATTTTGAAGCCTAGAGGCTTTGTCTTTCACCACAAGTTTATTTTTCTTGAGGATGGCCTTTCTCCCTTCCTTACTAACTCCATCATCTGTGCACTGTCATTATATCTCTTTGCATTCTTGGCATCTCATCTTTGTAATTACATTAGTTTTATTAAAGATCACTGTTGGAAATCTCATATTTCCTTAAGTTTGTTATTAATTGTGCCTAAGAGAAATTACATCTCTCTCTTGTATCTAATTTGTTGATGACATAAGTAAATGAGAGGGTATTATCCCTAATGTCTAAATAACACAATAATATATTTCCATCATCCTTGTGTTTCTAAACAAGCTCTAATAATCTCTCAAGGTAATTGGAATTTATAGTCTTGTTTCATTGAGTTAATCTCTAATTGGACTCTAAGAATTCCATTCATTTTTGCTCGTATTGCTTTTGTTATATTGTGTTTGAGAAACATCATTGCGAGCATTTTGATTTTAAGAATTCTAATCTTATTGGAGCACTTAAATAATCTCATTGAAGCATTCACTCACATCTTGCATCCTGATTCTAGGATAAAAGTGCATTTCTAAAACATACCTCCAAGCATAAGCTTGGCTGTAACAATATAGGAACACCTTCTCCAAACAACTTGAGGACTCTAGACCCTCATTCACAGTTAACATAGGTTACCTTGCAATTATCTTCCAGACAATCCCTTGTAGGAACAAAGACACCTAGGTGGTTAGTACCCCACGTGAGGTATCATTAATGAGGTTAGAGCCTCCCTCTTTTGGGCTTCTATCTACAACTTGCATTTGTGACTAGTTCCAAAAAAATTGATGAGAATTAATCACTTAGAGTATGCATATAAATAAAAATAACCAAGATATTCCATCTCATAGTTTAAGTCTTGCATTTCATATAGGATAGAACTTGCATATTGCAACAACTATTCATCCGGTATCTTGAACTCTAATCCTAATTGAGCAAGTAATTCTCCTAAGGCACTGGTCTCTAACTTAAAATCTTGAGGAATCTAATCAAAGTGTGCTTGCTTGATGAGCCTCATAAATGGGTAATTATATGGGCTCATTACCTCCTAACCTAGTCAAATCAACCATTCTCTTAGCTTATTGTATGATTTTCTAATTATATTTATTCTTCTAGGGTGAGTTGAGTTAGTTATGATGCTATGCAGTCTAACATGTATTTAGTACACATTATTGATGGATTTCGAGATCAAAGTCAAGGATCCTGTGGTCAAATTGCAGCAATAACTTGAAGTAGATAGAGGAGAGGAATTATAGGAGGGAATCCCCATCATTTATGACTCCTCACTTCGAATTCCCCTTCATTCAGCTCAGAGTACAAGCAGGCGAGTCATGCACTAGAAGGCAGCCGAGCAAATGGAGGATGATTGATAGTTATCTCGAGTTTTGGGAGCCAAGCCTCCCTGATTTTAAGGAATCTGTTGGTAGCTTCAGATGTATAAGTAGAGAGGCCTAGGGCCTCACTAGGGTCAGATTTTTTTTGGCTTGTGTAAACTCTGCTCAAATTTTGAGCTTATTATTTTGTGACAGTTTCATGTAATCTTGCTATTGTTTTGATAATGAAGATGGAATCCTTTTTGAGTGTTGGTATCTAAATTTGAATATCCATTCCATTCCAAATTCATCTTTTAACTATCATTCTTGGCCATTTAACCTTTATTATTCAACAATAATCCTTAGAAACTAAGTCATATGTTGAAATTTTCGTTATTTTGAGCTTGGGATTAATATTTGAAACTTTTATATTTAAATGACATTTTTTTAGAAAAAATCACAGGAAGTTGTAACAACCTGTGATTGCTTTATTGTTTGAGATGTTGCAGCACAGGTGGGAAAATTCGAAGATTATGGGCATAAAGTACAATGTACAAGGATGGTGAAACAACTATTCACTTTCAGTTTTGGAGAAAACAAGTGTCTAGTCAAAGCTGGTCAAACCCAGCCACTTCATCACTTTTTCCTAATTTTTGTGCACAAGATATTTTCCAGTTTTAGATTTTTTGCATAAATGGAGGAACAGACCTAAATTCGACCTCCTTGGGATGTAATTAATAGAATATTGTTAGTATTAGATGGAGAAACAATAGTTGTTTTTGTTAGAGGATTCACGATAAATAACCCATATGGGAAAACTATGTTTTAGAATGGTTTTATGAACATATGAGAAGACAACTTGTGTATCTTTGATTCCAGACTTAATACAAACTATTAGAAAATTATATATTACAGAGCAATGGAACACATAAAATATTGCAGAAATATAAACACAGAAAATTCATAAAACAAGAGAGACACAGATATACGTGGTTCACCCAGTTTGGGCTACATCCATGGAGAAACAACCAGTCCTTCTTTTATTATATTATCCAGCAAACTGAAGAGATACAACCTACAACAGATCCGCTGTAACACCCTCTTCGCTCTCAATCTCCTCTCTCTTCCTCACTCAGAATACAGATATATATAGACACAATACAATTCCCTCATATATAGTGAGGGGTTGCCTTCTAGGGCAAAAAAACCCTAAATTAAACATAACTTCTACCGTCAGATCATTCGCCTAATGAACGGCCTAGATTGACTAGAAATTACTAGACTTTTACAAGGCAATTTTACATCTATTTTTAGCTTTGGCGGCACTGCCCCCGAACCCCCGCCGAGGGACTGCTGACCCCCGGACCCCCCAACCGGGGGGGATTAGCCCCCTCAGATCCCTGCGGGGGGGACAAGTCCCCCCCGCACCCATGCGGCCCCCTCGGACCCTCGCGAGGCGGACACCCCCCCGCATGGAGGGGTGTATAGTCTTCCTGGGGTATACATCTGGATGAAACCTTTGAATACAGAAGATAATCAGGCTCCACACCCAACACAAAATTCTTTAGCAATTTTATGTTTCAAGATTTAGCAGCTACACTCTTCTGAATCATTTCATAGTGTGCTTGTGGAGTGCTGAAGGGCCCTCACCACTTTGCTGGTACACTTTATCTTTACTCTGTTTTTCTTACTAGCTGCAAATTCGAATTTGGCAATTAGTCATTTCATGTTCAGAGTTAAAAGCTATGTTAGCAGAGTTATCAGTTAAGAGAGCTTGAATTCGTTGTGAAGAGAGAGCCTTGTAAGAGGACTCAACTAATCTTGATCTTGAAATTGATATTTACATGCTGCTGTCATACAACTTCCAGATTCGTTTGCTAACTTTAGTTTTGAATGATAGTTCTAGTTTTATTTCCAAAGTGATTTAAGAATGGAGTTTTAAAATTCAATTTTCAGTTTGGTAAATGATTCTTGTAAGAGATCTAACTGATATTGGTTTATAACACTGCTTATCTTATTCACTGTGTGACTTAAATTGAAATTACTTTGGATTTTTGTGATTGTAAAAAAATTCTTTGAAGCAATATTCCTGTAAGGGAATGTAGGATTACAATCAATCATCAACACTCTGCTTTTGTTATTCTGCAACTAGAATTTCATAGGATTTGTTTCTCTTAGATTGATGTTTGAATGATTTAAAAGGATAATAAAGGATCTTTTGTAGAAAGCACTGTTAATTTAGTCCATTAGGTAGCCATTAGAATCTTAGAGCCTTCTAGATCTATATATTTTAGGTAAGCACCTCTAAGTGTACTTTTTAAGGTTGATAAAAGAATTAAGAGCTTAACTTGCCTTGGTAAGTTGGGACCAAACATTGAGCTAGCACTGAGTTACCGCAGAGGGCTGAAGCTCTTGGGTTAGGGCCCAATTCAAGCAGCCAAGCTTCTCTTTACTTGTATTTGTATGCTTTACTTCAGTTGGTAGATTAGTTTGCTATTAGATGTATTTTCCTTATGGTTAAGAATAGGTTGCTTTTGATGATTTAGTAGTTTGCTTCCATTTGTGCTTTCTGTAGCAGGTCAAGAAGTGATCAGAAAAGATTCAAAAGGTTAGCAATAGTGCCTTGGCCTCTCTTCCTCCCTCCGGGACCATGATTTGAGGCAAAGACTCTCTTGCTACCCAAAAACACAGATTTTCCTCATTTCTAGGACTTCTAGTGTTTGCAGCTCTCTAATAGATTGATAGTCCAGTTTTTCTTTGCTTTAGATCTCCTTTATCATTTTAACTTCCTGATTTTCAATAGTCTTCTTTCATGCTTTCCTTTCTTACGACATCTACCAACATTTTCTTCAACACATCATAGTTTAGGCCATTCTAATGCAAAACTCCGTTTTTCCTAGGATGCACTCATTTCATTTGTTGCTTGATTTTCTTAGTTGATTGTCAGTTGCTATGCAATAGATCTCTTCCAGAAGTAGGCCAGCTTACCAGTAATCACACCCTCCATCTGATCCATGCCCTATAGGTCTCCCAAACCTCACCTCAATTCTTCCCTAGTTTCCTTCATTTTTCTTAGAACTTCTTCCTCTCTCCTTGAGCAAACCAAATCGTATTTCTCTCTCTTGGTGACTCATGGTAGACCTTAGACACCCTAACACCTCATTCCAACCTTCACCCACCTTTACCACCCACTCTCACACCCTCAAAACAGCGAAAATTGCTCTCGGGCTCCTCCTGTAGTTTCCTTGTTTTCCTCCTGTAGTTTTCCTTTGTCCTCCTGTAGTTTTTCCTGTAGGCTTTCTTTTGAAGGCCGAGTGTGGGAGAAGCCTCCAAAAGGCCACCTAAGACTTCCTAGTAGCCATCCACATCATCCTACATCCCCCCAAGCTCCAAAAGCGCCCTCTAACGCCACCTGTTTGCTGCCACACTCACACATTAAATTAGATGCATGTTAAATTCACATAAAAACACATAAAAATCCAAAAATATGTTTTTTGCTTATTTATTTCCATAAATAACATGGTTAGATGTTGTTTACTTCCTCGAGTAGGTAATGGCATTTATTTCATGGTTTTCATAGTGTTTTTGGGAAAATTAGAATTAGCTTGTTAATTAGGGTTTACTAGGGTTTGCTTTACATTCCAGTCTTTCTTCTTTCTGTAGTTAGAATAGCATCTGTAGAGTAATATTTCTTTCCTTTCATCACACATAGAGCTTCTTCTGAAATCTATAGAAGTTGGCTTGAGTTCCTAGTGATCTTGTTCCGGCTGACCAAGTGACAACCTACAGTGAGAACTAGTACTAGTGCATACAACACCGACGTTTCCAAGTTTGTTATGAACTACCGGTTTGATAAAAGTAAAGTTGGCAACCCAGGAGTTTCAACATTCTTGCTGCAATACTGGCGCTCACCATTGCTAATCATACTTTTCTCTTAATTTCAACCAAGTTTATAGGCCATTCAATTGTGTCTCATTTACTTATTGGTTTCCAATAAGTAGTTCATCTCTTCACCCATAGGGACTACCCCCTTAGTCTGCAATTAGGAGACAACTTGAACGAAGAGGGTAGGGATCAGAGTGACTAACCTTGCCCTAAGCGTTGTCACATTATCGTGTACAATTCAAGCAACAACGGGGGACAAACTTGTTTGGAGGTTCTTATCCCCAAAAGAATAATGGTGGAAATAAGTGCTATGAGAAAAATATCTCCTAGATCATTCCCTCTATTTGGATTCTCTTCATTTGTAGTGTAGAACTTATTTGGTTTGGAATGTATTTATGTATTTTTCCTCTCTCATCAATTCAAATATCTTTTGGAAGCTTAGGAATGACATGTGTATTAATATTTGGTCTACTAAAATCAAGAATAAACTTCCTTTAGAAAGGGACAACAAACTTTTTCCTCTTAAAGAAGTATTCACAACAAGCAACAAATAACATTGGATGATATTTCAAGATGGGATGTTGAAGGTAATTGGATCAAATTGAAATTAGACTTCATCCCTCCCCCTTTGCAGTGCCTCTTGCTAAAGCTTTGTAGTCTCCTAGCTAGATGTGCTCCTTGGAATCAAGATACTAAGAATGAGCGTCGCTGGAAGTTTTCGACTTACTCTATTTGTTAAGGTTACTCCTCCGTCCTCTTCCCCTAAGGGGATTTGCAGAAATCACATTGTTGCTCCAGGGTATGTCTTCTAAACTGCCTTCCTAAAATTAACTAATTTTGTTAGTTGTTGGTTCAAAAGAATATTTTAACAGCCGAAAACTTGAAAAAACGAGGTATTTTGGGTCCTTCCTAGCGCCCTTTGTGTAAACAAAATAAAGAAACCATACAACATATTTTCTTAGAATTTTCTTTCACCATGGAAGTCTAGTCTTGGGATTTATCTCCTCTATCTAATAGATTGACGTGGCCAGATTCGTTCTCTAGATTCTTCTCTTACTAGGACTCGAAATATTCTAGAAGATTCATTGAAAATCCACTTCTCAAGAAAATATGGAAGGTATTACCAAAATTCATTTGTTGGAAAGTTTGGTTAGCTTGAAATAAGTGTATATTTAATGCTTCAAAGACGCCTCCCCGGTTAGTAGGATTGAAAGAATTGTACTTGTTCTCATAATTTCAGTCCACTAAGACATTTATACCTCTTTCCAACTATGGAATGGATCCTTCTGAAGTTGTGTGACTCTCCAATTTTTCCTTTACTTTAGTTAAATATTAAATTTCAGGAGATGTTTAAAGGCCTTATGCAGAGGCATGTGAGCTTTGTCTTTAGTGGATAGACTTCAAGAGTTGGAAGCAAGACTCTTATGACTATAATCTCAGCTTTGATGGTGCATCAAAATTAAATCCTTTGGTGGTAGGAGGGGGAGAGGTCCTTTATGGCCCTAGAGAAATCAAAGTTTTATAATATTCATGGGGCTTGGGGAAGATGACGAATAATTAGGCAAAATCCTATGGTTTAATCCAAGGCATTCTTCTCACCAAAGAATTTTATATTTGGTCAAAGGATCTTCCCCTATAGAAAAATTTCTAGATAATATCCTAAATTGAATTAAGCAGGTATCCAAAGACATCCCAAAGATGAGTTTCAAGCACAATCGAAAGGATAATAACTAGGAAGAAGATCGATTTGCCAACCAAGGTTGCAATTTTAAGTTTGTAGAGTTTATGGTTAATGGTAAATTAATACCATCCTCCCTTCCTTAGTGGATTAAGCATGAATCATATGGTCAAATCTCTCTCTCTCTCTCTCTCTCTCTCTCTCTCTCTCTCTCTCTCTCTCTCTCTCTCTCTCTCTCTATATATATATATATATATATATATATATATTTGGGTGGGGTGGGGGGGGGGGGTGGGGGCAGGCAGGGGCTTGTTAATGAATGTGGATTTGGGGAAATCTATTGTAATTAAGGATTATATTTGAAGTAGGCTATATGTACTGAAAGTTTTGTTTAATATTGGGGATCTATTAGAAGGTATTAACCTCCAAAGACCTATATATCTTAGTATTAGTTGTATTCCTCTTTGGGAGATAATTTTGGCTCAGGATTCTATAGATGATATTAAAGATGGAAGAAAACTATAATGTAACTCCCAATGTACAACTATGATCTGAGCACAAATTTGCAATTAATACAAATATTCTCATTACCATTAAACAAAAGTTTGGAGGTCCACTCCCTATAAATCAAGAGATACCTCCCCAACTTTAAGGGAGAGGTCTCATGTCTAACTCATGTATGCTTGAGCTAACCCTCTAAAACTAAAAAAATGATAGCTAGATATGATATAAAAAGAAAATATACATAGCGTTAGCAAGTTATGGATGAAATCTAAGGCATTACATATGGAACCAAAGTAAAGTTTGAAAATCTTGGACTTATGGGCTGTAAATTTTTAAAAGATTTGATTTTTTTTTTTTCAAAAGTAGAACTTGATTGAACATCACAAATGTAATGAAGTACAAAATAATTTGTGACTATTGTATCAAGATGTATAAAATGGGCCTCTGAAGAAATACATTAAAATAGTAAAAGAATACGCCACATCATAAGTTAAAGAATTAGTATAACATTAATAGATGGAGGTTAAAAATAATAATGAAAGTTTTAGATTCTTATGCACATAGAATAAACGATATAATATTACATAATATATCATATTTGTTAAAATTTATATGTAAGTTTGTTCTTTATTTATAAAAAGGAAAAATTACATTTCCATATGCCTCCAGGCATTCAAAAATTGCACTATAACCTAGCCGAACAAACAAATCTACATACATGTCTTACATATCATTGAGAAATTTGTTCCTAAACTTAAAAGGACATAGATTACATCTTTCAATAGAAAGATTGGAAAATTTTACACCATCAAAAATCTAGGAGTTGTATCAACAAAATTATTTGATTGTTCATGGTTTTAAAAGACAACAAGACATGACTGTAAAGATAAAAGTTTGAAATTTCCCCCCATTTGTAGAAAAAATTACGGCCAAGGTGCATAAGAGAAATCATTTACATTCCAATCCTAAACATATCGAACTCTAACTCAATGCCTCTTTTCAAAGGTCATCAACTACCCTATTCCAATCCATATATATGGGATAATGAAATATGAAATAAGGTTGTCTTCTATTGTTGTATATCATAAAAAATTGGTTAAAATGTAAGTTTTCAAGTGATGGTTCCTTTTTGTAACCATTGAAAAACCAATAGTGAATCCCCAAATATTTGTAACTATGTGACATCTTATTTTTGAGAAAACTATGGGATTAATTTGAATGCCATCATAGTAATGGTTAGTTTCCTAACTATTGTGGTACCCAAAAACCCCCTATTATTTATAGACAGAAAATTTAAATAATGGGGAACCTTTTAAAATTTTGCTTTAGATTTATGTTCCAAAAAATTCCAAAAAACCCAAAAGATGTCATGTTCAGTTATCTTTTCGGTTTAATTCCTAGTTGAATAACTTAGGTTTACTTTTTAAATAAAACCGCGCATTAAAAAATGATTAGAAGTCATGATGATATCCTTATCAAATGTTTTGATACAAGATATCATTTGCAAATAAAGATTCTCTTAATAAAATGAAGAAAACAAAGAAAAAATGCACTCCCACACATAAAGCTTCATTGGACTTGCCACAGAGATACGTCATTATCGCAGATCGCGAGTCACACATCCCTACCGACGCTTTATTAACTCATACATCTATGTGTTGTGATTACAATATAAAATAAACACTGCCTGATCTCTGATGCACGTATGCAATATTGCATATCACAAATCGCAGATCGCAACATCACTTCAAATGAAATAATTCCAAAGAAGATTTGCGATGCAAAATTGATGACTAAGCTCCACTTAATGAGGATCCGTGTGTACTTATATTTTCATTAAATTTCAAATCTAATGGTTTTAATGTTCATCGGTTGACGAAATTGATTTAATTGGCAAGTTGTTATTTGAAACGTATGTATTTGCCCCGCGTGTCCTTTCGTTCTTGGAGATATAAAACATTCCTCTGTATTTCCTTTCTACAGGATAATACTAATAAATGACATTCCGTTGAAATATCCAAAGCAGGAAAGAAAGGAAAAGGGTCGTCTGTTCAAACATAAGTAACTCAATTCAAACTAGAAGCAACAGAGATGGCTCCGTTATTCACAAACACCACATGCACGCCGAACTCTGGTACTTCTTCTTGGGAGTCAATGTACAATCTATTTGAAGAAGAAAATCCCAGAGTAGTAGTGGTTAAGCAAGCAACAAATTATGCCTCATCATCATCCGAGGCTACCTTCTCTGATGTCACCAATTCCTTTCTTCAATGAAATGCTGCGTGGCTTAAATTTTTACGCTATGCAGATATGATTAAGTGGATGATTGATAATGTGAATATTGAAGACAAGACGTTCTTGACATCAAGGCAAACGATAGTAGGATCCTTCAAAGCTGCAGATTTGAAGAAGATGTATCATTTTCCAGACCCTCAAAAGATTTACAACAAGCAGTTTCTCAAAAAATATGCAGAGAAGAAAAGATTAGAGTCAAAGCCCATTATACAATGGAGAAAAGACCCAAGCAAGCATAAGCTGTAGAAATTTTGAATAATATGACACTTATTCACATAGATTATCCCGATTATACACTATTGCAGAATACATGCACAATACATAATCTCCTCTACGTTGATCATCAATTTAGCAGCATTAAAAACAATGAAACATCAATCGCATGCACACATTAACACAGTATGTAACCCGGGGAAAGCATATAGCTGAAAACCCCACACTATCTATATATTATAATGATTGAGAACATGTAACAATACATAGTACAATACTCCTCACAAGTACTCAGTACTATATCCACCTGTTACACACAAAACTAGCTCAGATCCGAACAAGTCACAGGCTCAAATCTCCTCCGCTGCTTTGCCTGCCTCCACTGCGCAATCTGCAAGAGAAATCATGTGAGCACAAGCTACAATTTCCTTGATATTGGCCCACACTACGCAAACCTAATTGGCATTACTCAATCCATGCATGTGCAAAATCTCATGCACAACTGATAGTCACAACTCACCCTTTCACTTATCTCTAACACGTGTCTCTGTTGAACTGTCCATGCACTGAGTTAACTGATGTATTCTTTAGTTGCTTTATGAGTTAATAATTAGTGAATTAATTAAAAATCAATTCACACAACTCATCACTAGTGTATTCTTTAGTTAGACTAAATACAACTAGTTCAACTAAGTCAAACTAAACACAACTCCATCAACTCCACAGTCAACTCCACAGAACTCACATGCATGAGTTCTAACTGAAGTCCTCCATGCAATAGCTCAACTAACACATAAGAAACCACGTGATTCCTTCTATCAGCTACATGTGCCACATCCGTAGCTCAAACTGAAGTGCTCCAAGAGAATAAGATAATGTTTAGAGTCCAAATATTACTAAGGGCTAATAATATTTGACTGTTTCTATTTTTAGCCTGGCAGTCTAAAAATAGACTCTGATCACTCTGCTGTGAACCAAAAATTGAAGTCCATCTATTTTTCCCAACATGACCAATCATCCATAAACAACATCCTGCAAGTCATAGACCATGATCCATATGTCTAAAAATAGACATAGTCTAAAAATAGACTTTGCGCCAAAAATAGCCTGCGGGCCCACTTAGTGAAGGCGACTCCTTTCCACTAAGCTCCATCATCTTTTTGCATTTTCAACACTCCCTCTCAACAAGATATGGACTATCTGCAACCCCTATCCTGCAACTCTGGAATGTTCTGCATGCAACACATTTGCCCGATCCACTTGCTCCAACAACACTTGGAACAAAAACACTCCCAACTGACCACTCTGTTGGGCTAGGAACATCCTCTGATGCTAAAGCTCTACCTGCTGCTGACAAGTGCTCCCTCTCTGAAATCTGTGCTATTGCAACATCTCCATGCATCTCGCACCATTTCACACTTCTCTGTGCCACCTAACACTGTGCAAAACACTTGTGCCTCTCGCATTGCTGCAGCCTGCTAGCTATGCGCTGTCCTGGGATTCCCTACACTGTCGCTCTCTCTGCCGCTCCATCCCCATCTGTCTCTACCCAATCAGTCAGTTCTTGCTACTCCACATTGGGGCTCCCGTAGCAAGGTCTCATCTAAGAGGTTGGGTACCTCAAGGATCCTGCCCCTCCTCCTTGGGACAATCAATCCACATCACCCCACCTCCTACCTGGAGGTATGGCTGCATGTGATCCTTCAGCCCACCTGGCTCGAAGTTTCCCCCTACTAGAGGTCTCTGCATGAGTAGATGTCTTACTCGATCTCCTCTCAGCTTCCCTTGTTGTGGCTTCTCCACAACCTCCTGAAGCTGCTGCACCAATCGTGGCTCCTCCACAATCGTTTGAGACTTCTTCTAGCTCTGCATGTTGAGAGGTAATATATGCTCCCTCTCAACCACCAAGTCTCCATCAGTTGCCTCGCTGCTCAAGGCTTTGCATGCATCTTGAACCTCAAGAGCATACAGGTTCTTGACCCATGAACCAATCTGCTTCACCTGCCTAGTGATGATGTGTCTAAGGAAAACCTTTCCCTCACTGAAGACTACATCACAGCCTCTGTCTTCCAGCATTGCGATCGACACCAAGTTTCTCTTCAGTCCTGGTACATACTTGACATCGGTCAAGGTAAGGCGAGCTCAATGCTCCCTCTGAAAAATAACCGTGCCTACACCTGAGACACTATACTTCTCATCATTACCCATCGCTATGAGTATCTGGAGATCTTTCTCCTCCAAAGTACTGAACGAACTCTTGTCACCGGTCATGTGGAAAGAAGCTCCACTGTCAAGAAACCAACCACTTCCCACCATGGATGAAACCATGCATGCGAAGAGTGTGAAATCCAACTCAAACTGTGAAGCAAGTGCCTCACCTTTAGATCCTTCCCCGAATCCCTTCTTGGATTTCTTCTTTGGGCAATT
This sequence comes from Pinus tabuliformis, assembly GCA_031772625.1. Classification (NCBI taxonomy): domain Eukaryota; kingdom Viridiplantae; phylum Streptophyta; class Pinopsida; order Pinales; family Pinaceae; genus Pinus; species Pinus tabuliformis. Next base: position 805,926,688 of record CM062817.1, on the reverse strand, counting down.
AGTAGCATAATTGTTATAGACATTTTTGTGCCTTACAGCATAGAGCATGAAATGTCAATAATCTAAGGGATCCAAAGTCCCTAAACAAGTTGTTCTTACCCTTAGAGGAACAAGGTCAGCAAACCACAGCACTACAAATCAGTTCTCCACTGAAAAACACTCAAAAACAGGTCAGTTTTGGATCATTGCAGCTGCTCCACTAGGCATCTGCGCTGCATAGCAGGTACAACAAAGGCCACCTGCGTTGCATAGCAAGTAGAACAAAGGCTACCTGCGTTGGGCGTACTTGGACATGTGGAGGAATCTTTTTCTCAAAGTGCCAGTGCCCAGGAAGCTTCTAAAAAGACACTTGATGATAAGATTCGCCTAATGATGAGTTAAGAGCTTCTAAAACTCCAAGTGGAAGACAGAAACTCCGAGTGAAGAACTGAAGAACAACTGGAGTTGAAGAGGACAACAAGTCACACATCAAGCTGACTTATCTTCACTCCAAAACTCTATATAAGGATCTCATCCCATGGAATCTAGAGGCCGGAATTTTGTGCAAAGAATTGCTGTTGGTTTACAGTTGTGAGCATTGGGTGATTGCTTGAGGGAGGTGAAGAAGAGATTTCTCTCCGTCGGGAAGGTGATGCTGGATTGGACCTCTCATGGTTGTATCACCGCCTGAACCTTACTTCCATATATTAATAAAGCTTTTGAGGTTCTTCTATTCGCATGTGTTTCAATGGTGTATTGTCTTACTTGCGTCTTTGATTTATGCTAATCCTTGAATCAGTTATGAATGCATGCTTCTTGTAGTTTCCTTTCTTTGTCTTGTTCGCAGGATCTCGTGTAGCTGGGCCCGTGAAAAGACTTGGATCTGGGAGCAAGCGACAAACAAAGGGGATTGGATCGACCATTTGCGCAAGACATCGGTAAGTGGATCTCTTCCTTCTATCTCTTGCATGTCATAAAGAAGAAACTTTAGATAGCTTTGCTTTCAGCTGTTGCTAAGGAACTGTCACCCTTAGAGTGGGTTAGGGTCATTTCGAGTTGGATACTTTCCCCCACAACAGACTGGTGACTCCGCTGGGGATCGTGTCTTGTTGGTAGCTTGTGTTTATTGCTATTCATTTCTTAAACGAAAGAGTACCGAATCGAACTGCATGCGAGTCCTTCGAATGCAAAGTAGAGGGCAGCTACTCTAGCCCAATGCTAGGCGTGTTTATGATTTGAAGAGCTGATCCACAAGGACTCTTTTTAGCTCTTTGTGATAGTGTTCATCTTCCTTTAATCATCCTCTAGAGTATACTTGACTGATAGCAACTGATTTGGCCAAAAACCGTTCATTTTTGAGCAAACTGTGAGCCGGAATCTGAGAGAGACGAGAGTTGTCTCATCAGTGCAGCTGCAACAAAGGCTACCTGCACTGCAACGCAGGTCCCGAAGGGGCTACCTGCGCTGCATCTCAGATTGACAGTGCAGCACCTGCGCTGATCCAGTTTTGCCTTGTGCAACTTGGATTCTCCACTGTCTGTTGCCCAGTTTTCAGTATTGTTTTTGCAGCCAGTTGTCAACCTGTATACCCAGCTGAAACCACTTCTCTTTGCCTTCATTCCGCCTCAGTTGTATGAAGAAACCGTGATTGTTCTTATGGTATTTCTTGCTGTCATTCACAGTTTCCCATAGCGAAAGTGAACTAGTCTTGCTATGACCTCTTGAATCTAGACCTGTGAGAAAGTGTCGTTGTGATTCTAAGAGTTAGTTTATTGCTGTTCATAGCTGCTTGAGCATTTGCTTTCGTTATATGGTTCGAATTTCAGTATTTCTTGTGTTGAAACGAGTGAATCTTAAGGTGTTCTTTTGATTATTGGACAAAAACTTGTTTTCTTTCACTTGAAATTGAATTCGAAATTATACAACAGCTTTCTTTTTGTAATACATCAACATTAAGGAAGAAGAAAAGAAATACTTGCATTGTGCATGTGCATTTTGACAGTTTGCATGTCGATTTAGGAAAAGTGCATCAGTGTGTGCTCTATGATCTGTTTGAAAAGATGATGTCTTTCTTTTCCTTCAGTAGTTAAGGTTTTCATAAGTTGAAAGAATTGAAAAGCTTGCTTATCATTCTTAGACTGCATTTAGGAGTTGTCTCATACATCACGTGGTGATCCATAAAGGCAAACTGCTAAGCAAGATCAACCTAAAAAGAACTGAATTTATCTAACAACACTTTGAAACATAACGAAACACAGTAGAGGTCTAGGTAGAGACGTGAACCGGCGTCGTTAAACATAGTGACTGTCGATCTCTACGAAGGTGGGTGATTCCTCCTGAGGGACGATAGCACTAATACGGACTTGTGCCCCCGCGTACCGTCGCGTATATTGGGGGACCCCTATAGGAACAAAGCCTTTATCCATAGGAAGCCGTGTCGGCCGCCCTACTGATCGCGATGCAGTGAACACATCATTCACGAAGATTGACCACTCGTACCGTAAAACGTATTCTGTGGTTTCGCGAAAGGTTTGGCACACCCTTGCCTAGAACTCCAGAGTAGTTTCTTTTGGCCTTTTTCAAACTCTATAACTGAAAAAGTCCATCCGAGCATTTGTCACTTCGGGCTCGTTAATACATCGAAGGAGACTAGAGTCATCTTTAGCTTTTTCTCGACTCTTAAAACATGAAAAAGCAAGTTGTGTCTTAAAAGCGTCTAAAATTAATTCAATTCGAAAACACATTTTACCCTGTGCATTGTTGGTTGATCAAGTAATCCGCAATCGTGGAAGAAAGTCAATCGATGAACCGTCGTTCGCGGAGGAATACGAGACAAACGTCTTTGTCCCCGGAATCGAAAATAACCCGGGCAAAGCGACCTCGTTCAACTGGTTCCAAATCTCCTGTCAAAGTTAGAACAAGTGTTCCAACGACATCTGAGGTTCCGGTTACTCCAAACATTTCTGGAAACCCTGCCCCTATTGAAGAAGTTCAACAGCCCCAGAAGGACAGTAACACTGATCCTAGTCTGAGAACAAATACTTGTGTTACTGAATCAGGTCCATCAGTGATCGGTTCAGAGAGTCTTGCTCCTCAGACAACTGTCGCTGTCGAAACAACCCCTTCTTCGGCACCAGAAATATTCTACGGACCTGACGGTCTTCCTCTTCCACCCGGTCTGATCGCAATAGAAGAGATTGTAGAAGATCCGCAAGCAACTACTCCAACACATTTTGGAGCAGGGATCACTCTACTTCCTACTCCATCAGAAGCTAGCCTATCACCCAGAGAAGTTCCTGAAGAATCACTAGGCAATCTACTGGATAGACTCAAAATGTCTGAACAACCGTCGACATCCAGGACTGTGCCAAATGACACAGCGACCGCAGAACTCCCTGGGGTCATTCCGACAATGTTCGCCGGCACACCATCTGTCCCTAACTCTCAACAGCTTGCGGGGGTCCCTTCGGGGGCCATGACGACAGTATGGTCTGTTCCTGTTTGTTCTCCCGGGATAATACCCGGTAACTCCTATGTTGGAACTCAACAGATTGATCCTTTTGGAAATCTGTTGGGGCAATCCGGTCCTCGAGGTGTAATAAATCCTCTCGTCTCCGGACCACCACCGTATGGGGGGCAATATGCTTTCTCATTACCTCCTCCGGGAGGTTACCCATACGGGAGTTCACAACCATACCCAAGTTATACTGGAATAACTACAAGTGGTTGGATACCTATGCCATCCCAGCAACCAAGAGTTGTGTATTCTATGCAACAACAGATGCCTGTGACGAACATCCCGACGACACCAGCAATTGTGACTGTGTCGCAAGTTCAAACGATACCTGTTACATGTCAACCTCAGTTTTCTCAGGTTGTAATGCAACAACCCGTTGACCCTGCAACCCAACCGCAATCGCCGGCTAGCGAGGCGTCACAAACACAAATGGGTACCCTTACCCCTAATCTTGGCCCAGTGGTAAGCATAGCACAACAACCAATGGCGTCACAACCATGGTTAGTGCAGTATCAACAACCGCAGTTCCAGCAAGTGTACCAAGGTACCGAGCAGCAGATTTTTGCGAATAATGGACAACCGTACCTACAATACGGTCAAAACCAACCACTCTACGGTGGAGTAGTCCATCAACCGTATCAATCATATCAACATCAATTACATTATGCTGGTATGCAAAGACCAACTGCTCAGGCGATTCCATCGTACCCTGGGTACGCTTCACCTAACTTGAGTCAGCAGCTGCCATTCGTGGCAACTCTGGAGTTACCCGATCTACATCGGTTGACAAACGATCCTATCGCCTACGCCCCTTGGTGGCCCATGATTCCTCACAAACTTCCATCGGACATTCCTAAATTCAATGGAAATCCAGGTGAAGACCCGTCGAATCACGTCATGACCTTTCATCTGTGGTGTTCATCGAACACCCTGAACGATGATTCGATAAGACTTCGCCTCTTCCAGAGGACATTGACAGGTCCGGCGGCTAAATGGTATATAGAATTGCCGAGAGCCTCTTTCGACAATTTCAGCTCCTTAGCCACGACTTTCTTAACCCATTTTCAATTACCAATCAGGTATGAAACAGGAACCGAGATACTGACCAACTTCAAACAGACGACAGCTACTCACATATCTGATCATATACATGAGTGGCGTCGCCGTCGTAGGATGGTGAAAACATACGTTCCTGATCAGCTACTAGCTGAATGGTTTATAAAGTCACTGCTTCCAGCTATAACGGAGGATGTGGCCAAGGGAGGAGTCGTAACAGAGGAGCAAGTCATTGCTCGTGCTCAATATTTAGACTTGGTATATACTCAGTCTGGCACGCTCTATGACAAAATACCTGATGCCCCCAGACCTGAATTTTCAATTCCTCCCCCTCCTAAATCGAATATTGACTCTCATGCCGGAGATGGCGTGATTGGCACTGCAAGCGCGAAGTCGAAAAAGGCTTCACCTCAGAAAGCCCGTAAGACTTCAGATCGAAATGCCCATGAAGAGATTCTTGCTTCGGAAGTAAATGCCATATCAGCAGATAAAGGCAAAGAAACCAATCAACCAGGAAGCAAGAAGAAGCAAAACAAAGGGAAGAAGAAGCAACAGGATGACCCGTCACCTGAAAAAGCTTCTTCAAGCTCTCCTAGGAAAGGGAAACAGAAAGGGAAGCCACCTCATCCATGTTTTGTATGTGACGAGGATCATTGGACACAAGATTGTCCATACAAAGCTGAGCTCAAGAGATTCTTTAAAAGTCCAAAGAACCCGGCTGTGCTGACTGATCCATTTCCCAATCCAGGTCAAAATATGGTTGATAGTGGAAATGCTTCCCCATCGCAAGTGCTGATGTTGTCGATCTCTAAGCAGCAAAATGATGCTTTGATTTCGACAAGGAGCAAAGATTACGGGAATCCGCAACTGTCAAACGAAAAAGGTAAAGATCAACCTAGTAGTTCGACAACGACTTCGTCAGAAGTTGTCCCACCCATAATGCCAGAATTAACGATAAAACCACCTAAGGGTGTAGTACACAAGTCGACTTTTAATCCTCGTGCCAGAGCGGCGCAGCATTATAACATAGTGGAAGATTTGGCTCAATCGCCATCCGCTATGTCGACTCTAGAAGTACTACAAAATTGTCCATCCCAAAGGCAGGCATTGTTATCGGCAATAGGGGGGGTTGATCCTAAGGATTCCAATCTTGTGTCCTTTGATCACAAAGGGTATGACCCTCAGTTACCAGCTCAACTAGCTTTCCTTATTCAAGTGAAGGCCCTCAACAAAACTGTTCACAGAACAATTATTGACGAGGGGGCATCGACATGTATTATGTTGATGAGCTGCTGGAAAACGCTGGGGTCACCAACCTTGTCGAGATCTTCGACAACACTAAAGGCTTTCGACGGTAGGACATATACCCCTTACGGTATCCTAAGTAACTTGAAAGTTGAACTAGGTGGAAAAACAGTAGAGATTGATGTTGAAGTCATAGATGGAAATCTAGATTACAACATCCTACTGGGAAGACCATGGATTTATGCCATGGCAGCTGTCGTGTCGACTTATTTTAGGAAGATCGCTTTCCCGTTTGAAGGAGGGATTACGGTCGTCGACCAACAGAACTTCCTCCTTAATGGTTCACAAGTTACGGGAAGCATTCCCATGATCCATGAAAGCGACCATTCAATTCAAGATATAGGAGTAGGACTGTTGAAAGACCCCACGATGATGGGGACTTTCTCGCTACCAAATCATATGTACATAGGAAATGTACCATTGGTGGCCACCTGCAACATGATATCTTCCACGAAGGTCGCAAAAGACAAAGTCATCATGGATCGGGCAATGGTGTTACACCCAAGCCCAATCGAAATATTGTAGCAATCAATGTTTCAGGCATGGGAGGCGAGCCCAAATCAATGCTCGTCAAGCGTTTGGGTAGATAGGTCAGGAGAATGTGGTACCCCTTTGGATCCTTGGTCACGAGTGCATGCAAGTGACGAAGGAATCCTGCAGTCAATGTTGATTGAGGGGGCACCATGGGATGATAACCACCATCGTTCCCTTCCTCAGGAAGATACTCAAGGCGACCTGTATCACCCCTCAGTATTTGAATTCCTAACAAATACTGTAAATACGGTGGATTCCGAGAGAAACCTATCCAATATAGAAGAGACTATAGCCATAAATATCTCGACCAAAACAGACATTGTAGAGAATATTTATGTCGGCAAAGGTTGTTCCCCTTCAGAACAAGAAATATATAAAGCTCTTTTCCGCGAATTTAGAGATGTCTTTGCTTGGTCATATGATGAAATGCCAGGCATCGACTCGAGTATAGTTGAACATGAAATTAAGATGTATCCTGATGTCAAACCAGTAAGACAACGGCTTCGGCAGGTGCACCCCAAGAAAGCCGCTGCCATCAAGGCGGAAGTTGAAAAGCTCCTCCATGCTGGTTTCATCTACCCGGTTCCTCTAACCGATTGGGTATCGAATATTGTCCCTGTTATGAAAAAACAAGGAACAATACGAGTGTGCGTCGATTATAGGGATGTAAATCAAGCTTGTCCAAAGGACAACTACCCTACACCCTTCATCGACCAGATAATTGATGAATGCGCCGGATGTGAAATCTTTTCATTTATGGACGGATTTTCCGGGTATAATCAAATTAATATCCGCCCACAGGACCAGTCAAAGACTGCATTTATTTGTCCGTGGGGCACATTCGCTTATCGAAAATTACCCTTTGGTTTAAAGAACGCAGGGGCGACATTTCAGAGAGCAATGAATTATGCTTTCCATGACATCAAGAACATCGTTCAACCTTATCTCGACGATCTTCCGGCTCATTCGCAAAAGCGGACTGATCATCCGCATCATTTAAGAGCAATATTTCTACGTTGCCGACACTACAAGATAAGACTCAATCCACACAAATGTGTGTTTTGCGTCGGTTCTGGTCGTTTACTTGGCTTTATAGTCTCCAAGGATGGGATTCGTCTCGACCCTTGCAAGGTGCAGGCAATCATTAATTTGCCTCCACCTTCGAACTTGCTTCAGATTCAGAAACTCCAAGGGAAAGCAAACTTTCTGAGGAGGTTCATTCCAAATTACGCAGAACTTGCTAAAGGTTATACCCGTCTCCTGAAAAAGGATGTACCTTTCGTCTGGGACCAGGTTGCACAAGCTTCCTTTGATGCTTTGAAAGAAGCGCTAGTCAAAGCATCATTAATGTACGCCCCAGACTATCTAAGGGATTTTAACCTGTATCTGGCTGCAGCAGATACGACCATTGCAATGGTTTTAGTTCAAGAAGTCGATGGAATTGAACACCCTATATATTATTTAAGTAAAAACTTAAATGATACGGAAAGTAGATATTCTCATGTTGAAAAGCTGGCATTAGCAGCTGTTCAAGCGATTCAAAGATTTCGACATTATGTCCTCTTTAGGAAGACCACTGTATTGTCAGATTGCAACCCCATGACTTATATACTGTCGCGACAGTTGCTTGGGGGAAAATATTCAAAGTGGATAGCTATCCTTCAAGAGTTTGATCTGGAATTTGTGAAATCCAAATCAAAGAAAGCTTTAGTTTTCGCAGAATTATTATGCGATCTCCCGTCATCGTACAACGATGAAACGTCCAAAGAATCGATCGTGGACGAAAGTTTGTTTCTGATATCAGCAAGTGATGAGTGGTATGGAGATATAATAATTTATCTCCAAACCCAAAAGTTTCGGCCAGACACCTCTCACTCAGAACGAAAACGCATTCGATACCAAGCAAAAGACTACATGATCGTCGGTGATACGCTTTACCGTCGTGGTGTCGATACGGTCCTGAGAAGGTGTCTAACCCATGAGGAAGCCGAAAAAGCCCTGAATGAATGTCATTCAGGCACCTGTGGGGGGCATCAATCTGGATATGCTACAGCACAAAGAATCTTACGAGCAGGATACTTCTGGCCAACCATGTTCAAAGATTGCATAACTGCGGTTAGAAGTTGCCATGCATGTCAGATTTTTGATAGCAAAACCAGAAGACCCCCCGCTCCTTTACAGCCAATAATAGCTGTGGGGCCTTTCGCCAAGTGGGGCATCGATTTCATGCAATGTAACCCCACCTCGACCGGGGGGCATGGGTATATTATAGTCGCAGTTGACTATTTTACCAAATGGGCCGAGGCGATGCCTACATTGGATAACACTGGTGAAACAACAGCCCTATTCTTTTTTAATCATGTAGTCGCCAGATTCGGCGTGCCACAGGCCATAGTAACAGATCATGGATCGCATTTTCGCAATCACATGATGGTTGAATTAACTGCCAAACTAGGATTGTCTCACGACAGCTCTACTCCGTACTATCCGCAAGCTAACGGACAAGTTGAAGCGATCAACAAGGTCCTGAAGCGCATGCTGCAAAGGATGGTGGGGGTTCACAAAAGAAGATGGCATTTGATCCTATACTCGGCTTTGTGGGCCTACCGAACATCGGTAAGGAATGCCACTGGGTTCACACCGTTTCAACTGGTGTATGGCCTGGAAGCGATCCTACCAATCCAGTGCGAAATTTCGTCCCTTAAACTCGCAATTGATCTCCTCCCCGGAACCTCAGAAGAAGAAGCTCGTTTCTTAGAGTTAATCCAGTTGGATGAAACTCGTCGTGATGCCGCCTTGGCCAACGAAGCCCATAAGAAACGAGTCAAAGCGCAGTTCGACAAAAATGTCAAACCCCGTGTCTTCTCGGAAGGTGATTTGGTCTTGCTTTATGACCAAGAATCCGATAAATTGGGAGCTGGGAAATTCAAGTCCTTATGGATGGGCCCTTATATTGTTAAAAGTGTATTAGCAAAAGGTGCCTACGAGTTGGTAGATTATGACGGAGTTCCACTGGCGCAACCCCGCAACGGGTTGTACCTTAAGCGTTACTATGCCTAATAGTAACCTATATGCTTTTGTTACATTTTTGTTTTCGCTAAAGCGTTTGTTCCGGTTTAAGTAATCCACTTTTTACACTTATTGCAGATGTCAAATCCATTGGAACCGTGGGTTGGATATGCTGACGGAGCGAGTCGTAGTTCGAGGAACCTATCCTCTGCAGCATGGGCCATTTTTAACCCAAGCGGCGAGTTAGTGAGTTTCAGGGGGGTATGTATTGGTCAATCAACAAATAATATCGCTGAGTATAGCGCGTTGATAGAACTCCTCTCTGATGCCATCACCCATGGCATACGCCGGCTAGTCGTCAGGCTAGACTCACAGCTCGTGGTACTACAGCTCAATGGTACCTACTCTGTCCGAAATCCAGCTATTTATCGCAAGTTCCTAAGAGTTAAAATCTTGGAAAGACGGTTTGATTTTATCCAATATCAACACATTTCCAGAAACTTAAACACATTAACCGACTCATTAGCAAACTATGTGTTAGATAGACATCTGCAAAATTGATAAAAAGAGAAGCATCATCGATGTTTCATACATGGATCACATAAAAACTGGAATAAACTCCGAAAATCAAAAATATACATAACTGTTTACGGTTTACATGTAATGTTCTGTAACCAAGACAAAAATCGGTCATATGACCCCAAAACTCAAAAATGGCTGGGGGGCACCCTAGCCTAGTGATGCTCATGATAACATGCCACGGCCTGTGCAATCATGCGCAGAAGACGAGACCATCGTCTGGGAACACCAACAGTATGTCGCTGCAATCGTAGAGGCAACTCGTCGATCCGTACATCCGGAATCCCAAGGGTAAGACCCTCGACATGTTCCTGCACAGCTGTAAGAGTCTCGGCCAAGTCAAGGTCACGGAGAATAGCTCTCCCAGGAGCCTCCCCTACGGGGGCAGCGGCCGGAGCTCTCGGACGAACTGCTGGACGGACAGGGCCCACATCTGCATGCACACATGAGTTTGATTAGAGTCTTGATAGAGTAAAGCACAAGGACATTATAAATAAAAACAGTAAACAGTGATAAGGTCAAAATATTTACCAAGATCACCCCACTGCTCGCCATCCGGTAGTACCAAATCCGGATCACCTCAGAAGTCCATGCCAATATATGGATACTCGGAAAAAGCCATATCCTGCCGCTCAAACCACCTAAAGAAGGCATCAGTAAAAGTAATCTTAGATTGACCTGCATGTCTAGCCATGTGGTCAACCCACCTCTGCATGCGTGGCTCAGTAGGAGATGGCAAGTCGAGAATAATGTACTGAGGTTGCATCAGGGGTATCTTCTCCAAAGCGAAGGCAGTCAAAACTGAACCGAAGCCAAAATTCTTCAGTTTCCCGTCCTTTACTTTGGTCAACTGGTTTTTCATCTGAACTAGTACTGCATCACACCAGTTAAAAACTTTCGGCTGAAGACACTCCAGGGCGCGCTGCACATATGACCTGTTGGCAACATGAGGGGATGCACTACCGGCCATCCTACAAATCGTGTACATAATAGACCTGAGAGACCTGTCAGTGACATCACAGATAGAAATCTTGCCGTCTCTGCTCGGCTGAGATCCCTCCCTGCAATACTGACGGATATAATCTTTCACGGAATCACTCCCTCGGGCCGAACCGGACAAGGAAATGGGGGCACCCCGCCTTGACAACCCAGTCAAGAAGTAAATGTCCACTATGGTCAAAGGGATGGACTTGCCCCTAATCTGGAACACTTGGTTAACAGGATCCCAAGCATCAAGCAGGTACTTCAGTAAACGTATCTGTGCCCTCATGCTAGATATCCGGAAGAATTTTAGCAAGCCACAGTTCCGCAACGCGCTCACGGTAACAGGGTCATGGAGGGCAATCATGTCCTCCTCTTCATGCTCTCGTTCTCGCCACGTAAGAGTCATTCTGCTCCAATAAACTCTGCCAAACAAACAAGAGGAGTAAGATCCCTGACTCAGTGAAGAAAATGGCAAAAATCTCATAAAAAATTGTGCAACCAAGATGTTTTCTGTGCCCAACGCAGGTAGGGAAGGGTCTCACCTGCGTTGGGGCACAAACTGCCTTTGAAGATGAGAACCCCAACGCAGGTTTCGATATAGGGAACCTGCGCTGATGGCAGAGCGCCCTAAAGAAACCCCAGGGGCTCATGGGGGCAGGAAAACAAGCATAAAACTGAGAAATTAAACCATGAAAAGATAGAGCTAGGGTTTAGCTCCTACCTGGTGAAAACGGCGTTGAAAATCGTCCACAGAATCTCCCGAAATCAGCTGGTGAAAAATCAAGAGGAAGAGGCACCTCCAAAGCTCCAACAAACCAAATGCACATGAAATGGTAAAATGAGAGGTAAAAACATCTTTTAATTGCTTTTTACGTAGTTCGAAGAGAAATATTAGTATTTTTACTTCATGTTATCCGTTTCTAACAAAGTTTGTTGCAGCAATTGATGATACAGTACTATCTCTGAAAAAGAAGAAGCTAGTCATGGTAAAATATGAATTTGATCTTATCAAACGAGCAGTTTTGGCAAAGTTCATGCTCGTTAAAAAATAAACGCAAGATCCGAGCAATTTTAATGCGGAAATTCATGCTCGTTAAAAAATAAACATAAGCTTGTGAGCAGGCTTTCCCCCCAGTGTTCAAGCTCATTCAGAAAAAATGAACCGGTAAATAACCATTTGAGACCGTAAATTCATCAACCATAAAAGCCTTGGTCGTGTTTGTGCACCGTCACCTCCACTTTTCACTTGGCCGATCATTCACATCCACTTGATTGTTTACCTATTTTGAGGAACAGCTGCGAAGAGTGATCCCACTTAGCCATCCTTGTAATACTGCCGTGATTGGAAAATTCCAACCTGTACCTGGAATTTGCTGCTATCCCTGTTTATCACTCGTTCCTCAAAAGACGAGTCTTCTTTGAGCTCTTTTCACTGACTCGTAAAATATGAAAAGTTTGCCGAGTTTTGGCCTTCCAGCTCGTTAAAAGGACCAGAAGAGCTATCCCTCCTCTAGATTTTAATCTTTTTGGACCTGAGGGATTATTGCACAAAAAGATCGAGCGCTTGTCTAGTTCGGCTCGATAAAGATATCGAACATTCATCCCTTCTGTATTGTTTTATACTTTTTCGGACTTAAGGGATTAGATGACGAAAAAGGACCCCTGGAGTCCACTTTATGTACCCTTTTCAGACTCTCTAAAAATGAAAAGGACCGAGTTGTCTTTGTCGCTGGGCTTGTTAAAAATATTAGATAGCGACAAACTTGTCTTTGGACGAGAACGAGTTTCCCTATCGCTAGGCTCATTAAAAACATAGCGATGGGCTTGCCCGAAGGGCAGGTTATAGAACAAGCATATGTTATCCTCCTCAAGCTTGACAAAAATAAAGAGGTACTGGTCAGAAATGACTGGGGAAAAATTGGGAAGAACCTCAAAGCTTAATGGTAGCAAGTCGCTCTTGAACATGACACTTTTGCCTTCGTAAATATCGGGTTGGGTTATTATCATTCACCGGTCCCTTCACCATGGTCTCGCCATACCATCCAAATGGGGTAATTCTACCGATCCATCACATCAGTGTCGAGATATGTTCAAGAGATGTCATTCAGAAAGTGTCAACCGGGTCCCATCCACTACCATACATCATCTTTCATCCTTCCATGACCGCCACCCTGGATCATATTTCACAGATTGTTTTCACCATCATCACTAGTTCCGTTCCGTGTCACTGATGTGGGATTCATTAAGGCCCTCCTTTGACGGATCGCTTCTTGTCGACATCAGCTCACTATCCAAGAAGTTGATCTAGGAACACCCCCTCAGTACTTTGAAGCTTGCATGCCTCAATGGCAAGTTTCTCACTTCCGGCGATAGGTATACATTAATGACCTTCGACCGGGAGACTTTGCGTGGTGTTCGACGTCAGATCCTATATTCACGCCACGTGAATTGTGCTGCAGTACCTTGAGGGTCATCATCATTATCGGTGATTCCTCTCGCGCTTGTTAACAGTTTACATTATTGACTGGTAATCAAGCGATGTCTTTCCATGTTCGACTCCAAGAAATTCTCACATGGATCGACTTGTACTTAGTGTGAAGATCGGAAGTTTGAAGACCCCGGATCTAGTTTCATCCATCCGGGCTGCGATATATATTCAGGAGATAAAAACATAGACATGTACAACAGATGATCATCCTACTAAAAGGATGATAATTAAAAGCAGAGAATTATCAGTCTACTATCAGACGATTGTCTGTTTATGTACAGCAAATGTATTTATAAAGCTGCGCACGGGAAATGCCCGCATCAGCTAGATCATGAAAAGAAAGTATGAAAAGATAATGTATTGTATTGTATTTTGTTACAGGTCACCTCCCGGCGATTGAATGAACTTCGGATCCTCCTAATAAAGCATTTCACCCGATAAACGACCTCATACTTTAGGGGGCAACTGTTATAGACATTTTTGTGCCTTACAGCATAGAGCATGAAATGTCAATAATCTAAGGGATCCAAAGTCCCTAAACAAGTTGTTCTTACCCTTAGAGGAACAAGGTCAGCAAACCATAGCACTGCAAATCAGTTCTCCACTGAAAAACACTCAAAAACAGGTCAGTTTTGGATCATTGCAGCTGCTCCACTAGGCATTTGCGCTGCATAGCAGGTACAACAAAGGCCACCTGCGTTGCATAGCAATTAGAACAAAGGCTACCTGCGTTGGGCGTACTTGGACATGTGGAGGAATCTTTTTCTCAAAGTGCTAGTGCCCAGGAAGCTTCTAAAAAGACACTTGATGATAAGATTCGCCTAATGATGAGTTAAGAGCTTCTAAAACTCCAAGTGGAAGACAGAAACTCCGAGTGAAGAACTGAAGAACAACTGGAGTTGAAGAGGACAACAAGTCACACATCAAGCTGACTTATCTTCACTCCAAAACTCTATATAAGGATCTCATCCCATGGGATCTAGAGGCCGGAATTTTGTGCAAAGAATTGCTGTTGGTTTACAGTTGTGAGCATTGGGTGATTGCTTGAGGGAGGTGAAGAAGAGATTTCTCTCCGTCGGGAAGGTGATGCTGGATTGGACCTCTCATGGTTGTATCACCGCCTGAACCTTACTTCCATATATTAATAAAGCTTTTGAGGTTCTTCTATTCGCATGTGTTTCAATGGTGTATTGTCTTACTTGCGTCTTTGATTTATGCTAATCCTTGAATCAGTTATGAATGCATGCTTCTTGTAGTTTCCTTTCTTTGTCTTGTTCGCAGGATCTCGTGTAGCTGGGCCCGTGAAAAGACTTGGATCTGGGAGCAAGCGGCAAACAAAGGGGATTGGATCAACCATTTGCGCAAGACATCGGTAAGTGGATCTCTTCCTTCTATCTCTTGCATGTCATAAAGAAGAAACTTTAGATAGCTTTGCTTTCAGCTGTTGCTAAGGAACTGTCACCCTTAGAGTGGGTTAGGGTCATTCCGAGTTGGATACTTTCCCCCACAACAATAATGGCCCAACTCATGACAACGAAAGCATCTCACATTCGACTTGTCACCCTTCTTCCCATCATTGGAAGAACTAGATTCGGAAAGAGAACCCTTCTCCTTCCCCTTCTTTGCTTTGGCAGCCAAAGCGCAATCTTCTTCATCATATGCCTTTGATGAAGATCTGTCCCTGGTATTCCACCTGATGTCCTCTTGCACAAGATCCGACCAAAGTCTCTCCCATCCTGGCAATTTCTCCCGACCATTGACAGAGTCTTGATAGGAATGCCAACTCTTCGGAAGACCAAGGAGAGCTAAGCTCACCAAGTCCTCATCACCAACAGTCACCCCCACACTTCCCAGCTCATCCCGGCATTGGGTGAACTTTGTGAGATACTGAGGCACACTGTCTCCATTCTCACACTTAGATGTTTCTGAGTTTATCCTTGAGCGCCATTCCACTAGCTCAAAACTCAACCGCTTCTGATCTAAAATTTGTGAGAAAAAAGTATTTCCCGTATAGAGATTGACTGTATGGGCTTTTACCAGATATCTCACCTTCCAAAAGAAGGATGAATCCAAAAGCTACCTGGCCCGATTATAGACTCTGCCTGAAGAAATAAAATGTAAACACTTTCTGAATAATAGATCTTATGATCAATCCCGCTTTGATATCCTGTAAAACTTTTTCTACAAATCAACTAGCTCCGATACCATGTAGAAATTTTAAATAATATGACACTTATTCACATAGATTATCCCGATTATACACTATTGCAGAATACATGCACAATACATAATCTCCTCTACGTTGATCATCAATTTAGCAGCATTAAAAACAATGAAACATCAATCGCATGCGCACATTAACACAGTATGTAACCCGGGGAAAGCATACAGCTAAAAACCCACACTATCTATATATTATAATGATTGAGAACATGTAACAATACATAGTACAATACTCCTCACAAGTACTCAGTACTATCTCCACTTGTTACACACAAAACTAGCTCAGATCCGAACAAGTCACAGGTTCAAATCTCTTCCGCTGCTTTGCCTGCTTCCACTGCGCAATCTGCAAGAGAAATCATGTGAGAAAAAGCTACAATTGCCTTGATATTGGCCCACATTGCGCAAACCTCATTGGCATTACTCGATCCATGCATGTGAAAAATCTCATGCACAATTGATAGTCACAACTCACCCTTTCACTTACCTCTAACACCTGTCTCTGTTGAACTGTCCATGCACTGAGTTAACTGATGTATTCTTTAGTTGCTTTATGAATTAATAATTAGTGAATTAATTAACAATCAATTCACACAACTCATCACTAGTGCATTCTTTAGTTAGACTAAATACAACTAGTTCAATTAAGTCAAACTGAACACAACTCCATCAACTCCACAATCAACTCCACAAAACTCACATGCATGAGTTCTAACTGAAGTCCTCCATGCAATAGCTCAACTAACACATAAGAAACCACGTGATTCCTTCTGTCAGTTGCATGTGCCACATCCGTAGCTCAAACTGAAGTGCTCCAAGAGAATAAGATAATGTTTAGAGTCCAAATATTACTAAGGGCTAATAATATTTAACTGTTTCTATTTTTAGCCTGGCAGTCTAAAAATAGACTCTGATCACTTCGCTGTGAACCAAAAATAGAAGTCCATCTATTTTTCCCAACATGACCAATCATCAATAAACAACATCCTGCAAGTCATAGACCATGATCCATATGTCTAAAAATAGACTTTGCGCCAAAAATAGCCTGCGGGCCCACTTAGTGAAGGCGACTCCTTTCCACTAAGCTCCATCATCTTGTTGCATTTTCAACATAAGCATGATAGTAAGGGTATGTATTCTTTAGCTTCTCTTGCCGGTCCGTTCTGTTATGTTGCTGCTATGATATGTAGATTGTTTGGTTCTTTGAACACACAAAAATTTACAGTTGAATGGTTTCCCTTAATTCAAGCCGCTTCTAATTCTGAAGCAATGGATTGGACTACTATCTTGCCCAACAATATTGCGTCCAAAATCTTAGAATATAGGCAAAAGCATAGTGTTTCAGAAAGAATCGTGCCAACTTTTTATACGAGTGCCTATATTATGGATGCCATTTGTTTCTCTTTTTATTTTCCTTCAATAGGATGGAAATGGACACTTGAAGACCCTATGCCAATTCACTTATATCATGATATCATATGGGAATCTAAGTACCAACCTCATTTTTACAGAATTTGCAATAAGGTAATGTTGCCTTTGTACAAAGCCATTTTTTATCGAAATTCCCCCACGTTGTCTCAAGAAGCCACGATAGACTTCACTGCTATTGGAAGTTGGTTTAATAAAGAAAATTTCACTTATGTTAGAGTAATTGGGAGTCTTGCAGTCCCACATGTTCTTCCAATTTATGTTCCCGATAAGCTTCTGGCCTGAGAAGTTTCCTATTAGATCATAGGTCACGGTATAACTAAAGTCTTGAAACACTCCAAAAAGGCTATTTGGCCACAATTTCCTATTCAATGTGGAGTCTATGCTCTTGACAATTAAAATCATGCTGTCCTATAAATCAAACAAATCCAAGGCACACAACTCCCCACTATTCCTCCTAGACAGTATGACCCTAAAAAGGTCATTCATGATTTCACTACTTAGGTTAAAATAAGGCCATTTGTTCATGAACCTGATGATTTTGATGATTTGTTTGAGACATGTGAGTCATATAGATAGGTGGAACATTTAACACAAATTCGACTGGGCCCTGAGGATTTTGTCTTATTCCAAGAGTACAAAAATAAAAGGCTACAAAAACTGCCTTCTGAATGCCTAATTTCTTTACAGCCAGAATTTCCTACAGGAAAATCTTTGTCGTCGTCTACAAAAGAAACAAAAAAGACACCCACTACTGCACTCTCATAGAAACAAATAGAAGAGCTCCTGTCTACTAGTGAGCTCAATAAAGTCTGGGATCAGTTCAAAAAAGAACTAGATAGCACACAGGAGAAGGAAGTGCAAGATTCAGCTTCAATGGAGATAGATAAGACTCATGTAGCTAGTAAGACAAAGTCTACTGTAAATGAGTCATCAAGTCAAATAATGGATAAAGAAGTTATCTCGATAGTCCCCACCTTCAAGATCATCCTCAGAGTAGAAGAGATTCCGCCTCTTGATATTTTTTACAATCCTAAACATCGTGCTGTTATGGGTCGACATAAGAAGAAAAGAAGAATGGAACATTTTCAGGAACTTCTTCCTGGAAGCGTTCCATTATATTGTGGTATGGAAATATTATCAAGCTAATTCGTCTGATGAGTTACCTAAGATTTCGCAATATGCAGGAGCCTATGCTATGACCACCATTTTCAAAGCTACTGAAGTTCAACAGCTGGTTAAATAAAAAGACGAAAAAATATTGCAATTAGAACAAACATTACTTAATTCAAGACATGATATGGAGCAGGAATGACAACTCAAGTTGTCAAAATTACAAACTAAGTTTGATCAATTGAAAGTTCAGAATGAAGCTGATATTCAGAGCCAAAATGTGCAGCTTGACCAGCTTCAACTTAGAATAACTCAGACATAGAAGGGCACTAATATTGAAGGATTAAGAAAAGAATCTAGAGATATCAATGCTCTCCTCACACAACAAAAAGTAAACTTTTGTAAGAAGGTAAAGATCATTAATTACTTCTGTGAAAACAATGACTCATTGACTGATCAAATGTCAGAATTAAGAACATACTATGAAGATATCAACATCGAGATTTCTGATTTCATCACTTGGTAGGACTGTTCAGATGGAATAAAATCAAGTCTTCCCAAAATACAAGAATTGCACAAAGATCTTCTTTTCAGAGATTGGGATATTTGAATAAAGCAGGCTGAAGAAGCAATTTACGGAGCAAGAGACCTAGCAAGCCAAATTACCAAAACTGTTAGAGAAAGTCTAACAAATGCTAATCTTATTACTAATTTCCCAGGAGAATGCTTGCCAAATACTCAAACACTCATAGAGTATTGGCATAACAAATCAAAGGAAAAAGAAGATAGCATCAAGAAATTATCTAAGTTAAATCTTGAATATTATCAACAATTTTTGGTAAATCCCTATGGACAATGGTTTGTTCTTCACAACCTTGTTAATACAAATAAATACATATTCCCACCTCTTTTAGATGCCTTGTTTGCAGGACAGATGCAGATCAGGATAGATCATCCCCCAGAATTGAAGCCGATGGAAGTTATTTATAGGTTACGAGAGAAAATGGGAGAGTAGTCAACTTCCCATCGTTAGTTTCTTGTTAAAACATAAGCTATTTTTATCTTTTTGTTCCCTATTTCGAGGAATGTTTTTTTCAACCTCCTCAACAAAATACGTATTTTCTATTTTGATAGTATGAATTTTATTTATAAATACCCTCTCATGTTTTTAGAGAAGGGGTTTAGAATTTTTGTAAGAAGACTCAAGACTCTGTATTTCTTTGATAGTTTTAAAAGAAGGGCTGGGCTAGAGATTGTCTTCCTCCATAAGTAGAGCATTGATATATGTGGTACTATTATCTTTCCTTAACGTTATGTTTTATGTTTAAAAGTCAGTTAAGTTTTATCATTGTTTTATTATATACAATATCACAACTCAATTAAGCATTGTTTCACTATTGAAAAGTGTATCAATTGTTATATTTAGTTGTATGTATGAAATGGTATAATTTTTATGCGATATGTGGTTAATAATTAAATTGATTAACTATTTAATCAATTTAATTATCTTTAATTTTTTTTAACTCTTTTAAATGTTTGATGATCTATATTGTCTTTCATTTATAAAGAAATCTTTATGAAATCACATATGCAAAGTTAGTTATATCCCGGGAATTAGATAGATAGATATAGATTTATTTATTTGCATTCATATTTACTCTATCAAATAGTTTTCACCCCATCTATATCACACCCCAAACTCCGTTATATATTTGAATGGGAAATTGGTCCCTATATCCCCAGTTGGAACCGCTATCCCAAATGGAAAAGGAACGGTATTCAAGTTCTTGACCGGGTGGTTTCCATGATGTTGAGGAAAGGACATTCCGAGCCTTCAACATTTTTGGTGCTAGAAGGAGGTCCCTCACTATGAATGGAAAAAAGAGTTGAACCTAAATCTAAAGGCCATTCTAAGAGTCACTCCCCCTCAAGATCACCTCCAACTTCTAGATCTTCATCTAAAACTCCTACTTCTAGATCAAAAGTTGAACAAACATCTACAAAATCTCCTAGAACACTACCCCGATCTTCTGATCCACCTTCTTCTCATCAAGTACCAGAGGTTGAAACCTTAATTGAAAAATTGGAAATTATTTCTATTTCTGGAGAAAAACCTCAACGATAAGAAATATCTGAAGGTAGTGTATCTTCATCTTTTCAATCTACTTGGATTTTAACTCGTTCTCAGAGAGAAAAACTTGGAGTTACTCCATTCGAGTTTCCTCTTCCTTCTTTCCGAAATAAGACTAAGAAATATGAATCACAAACATCCACTAGTGAGATTTTGTCAAACTCACCTCCACAAACACCTTCATTTCACACATTTCCTCCATTCAATCCTCCTATTCATCCCCCTTATTCTCAAATTAATGGTGCTGGTTCATCTAATACTAATACACAATCTGCCTCTTCTTCCACACAATCACCTTCTACATCCACCTTTACCCAAACTCCAATAATGGCTAGAAGACAACAACCACCTCCAGTCAGACCATGGGCCAATCCTGGAGCTGTGAAAATGCCAGCACCTCTCCATGATCTACCTAAACATCTTGAAAGATGGCTACCAAAATTTAATCCTGATGATGGACTTCCTGCTGAAGAACATCTTCACAATTATATGTTAGCCATTAATCTGAATGGAGTTGTTGAAGAGGATTGTGTAGTAAGATTATTTCCATACACTTTTGAAGGATCTGTAGGTTCATGGTATTTTTCATTACCATCAGGGTCCATTACTAGCTGGGATATATTTGAAGAACAATTCTTAACTAAGTTTGGTGATGATCACACTACTTCCACTTTGATTAATGATCTCTCCAATCTTAAAGCAAGTCCCAATGAAAAAATCAAGGATTTTAATTCTAGATTTAATAAAATCTTAAATAAAATCCTAGATACATCCAAACCTGGTGTTGACATACAGAACGAGTGGTATATATCTGCCTTACCTTCAAATATCACATTTTTTGTCGATAGGGCTAATAAAACGACTCTAGTAGAAAACATGAAAGAAGCATTAACAATTGAGAAAATAATACTTACTTTAGAAAAAAAAACTGCACTGGATGAAAGAAAAGCCAAGAAAATTACATTTAAGGATGAGCCAAAGAATAAAACTCCAAAATATCCTTTTGATCTCGAAGGAGTATAGAAAGTCCTCAAAACTATGTCTAACGAGATGGTTGAGATTAAAAAACAAGTGGTTGAATCTTCAAATAAATCTTTCAGACCCTTTAAAAGAACTCAGACTTTGACCTCCCAACCCCCCAATGTCATATCAAATGCAAAATCAGATGAAGAATAAATAAGTATGCTTGCTGAGGATTCTCAAGATGAAGAATTTGTGGAAGTTCATGGGCTTTGGGATTTTATCCTCCCCACTTTTGACAATGAAGAAGAACACAAAGCCTTAAGTACAAGAAGTAAATGACCACCCGATTCTCCTCAATTAATACATAAAAAAAAGGCTTCTATTTTTGCCACTAAAGACAAGAACATCAACAAAACAACCCCTTCTTCTTCTTCTAATCCTCCATCCACATCAAAAACTTTGGTTGTCTCTGATAACATTGAGTATAATATAGTGGAAGATATGAAAAAAGTTAAGGCTAACATTTCTTTATATGAAGTTTCAAAATTAAAATAGCAGTAGAGGTATCTTCTTAATGAATTGAATGCATCTCCTTTACCAGCTGTTGTTGCTTCTAAAGCTGCACGAGGAATAGGTAAGCCTCCTACTAATTCTACAGAGAAAGTTGCTTCCACAGATACTATCTTGATCGGAGATAGATCAAATTCTCACACTCCCCCATTTATTTTAACTTTTGAACTCTTCAATAAAAACATGCACAATTGCTTAGTCGATTCTGGAGCGTCATCAAATATAATGCCCCAATTAGTTTGTTCAAAATTGAACATATCTCCCCAGAAATTTGTTGTTCATATAATGCAACTTGATAGAACAAAAGTTAAAGTATTAGGAGAAATCAACTCCGTCCTCATTAGACTTTATTCTAATCCTGAAGTATTTCAAATCATTGACATTCTAGTTGCTGATATTCCGGATTTATATGGCTTATTCCTAAGTAGGGATTGGTCTGAAAAGTTACACGGTTACTTTGCTACAGACTGGTCTCATATGTGGTTACCATATAATGGAAAACCAAATCAAATCTGTGTGGATCGTGAAAAACATATGAAATATTCAGTAATTGATCTAGATGAAGAAAATGAATGAGTCATCTTCACTAGTAATATTCTTGGTGTAGGAATTTACAGGGTAAGTTCCTCAGAAAGAAAACCAAAAGGACACCGCTCACAACCAGATCTCAAATCAATACACCAGTATTTTTGACGTGGTTAAAACCCTCAAAGTGCAAGGAGGGAAACAGTCCACGGCCTGTCCCAACGTGGGTACTACAGGCAATTTATTAATCAAAGAATGAAAATTTACATAAGCTTCTCTCATGCACGGATTACCCGAACAATGACCCTCCATGCGCTTTAAATAGAACTCATGGACCAATCGGGTGTCAAGCCACGGATCAAGTGTCGGTAATACCGAGGTGAGAGTGAACCGTCGGATCACTACATATCGTGACCGTCGGATTGTAAGTTACAAAATGTACAACGGTAAAGAAACACACTTTACCTAACTCTATACTAGACCAAGTTGAACTTAACTATATCCTATGTGTCGGAATATCCTAACATCCCCCCTTAAGAACAACTTGGGATAGGATTGAAGGATTTACAAATATGACACAATAGGAGAAGGAAGGAGGCACTAGAGCCTATCCCCCCTTAGTGACAACTTCCTGAACTCCAAGCATATATCGAAGTTTAGTGAACTTCGCCTCTGTGAGAGCCTTTGTGAAGATGTCTGCAACCTGATCATCTGTTGGACAATATTGCACTTCAAGAACATGGTCATGAATGAGCTTTCTGATGAAGTGCATGTGTAGTTCAATGTGTTTGCTGCGCTGATGCTGGACTGGATCTTTGCATAGCTGAATGGCACTTTGATTATCACACCAAAGTGTGGTTGGATGCTGCTGCTCAAAGCCAAACTCTGATAGGATCTGACGAAGCCACAAGGCTTCCTTACTAGCTTCCACGGCACCACGATACTCTGCTTCTGCTGACGAAAGAGAAATGGCAGCCTGTTTCTTACAAGCCCATGTAATAGGTCCTGAACCAAGAGTGAAGACATAACCGGCAGTAGACTTCCGATCATCAGGGTCACCAGCCCAATCAGAATCAGTGAAACCAACTAACAGAGGAGCTGCTTTGGCACTGTAATGAATCCCAAACTGTACTGTACCTCGAACATAACGAAGTATTCTTTTAGCTGCTTTCCAATGACTTTCACGGGGGTTTTGCATAAAACGAGCAACAAGGCCAACAACAAAGGAAAGATCAGGACGAGTATGGGTTAAATACAAGAGTTTTCCGACAAGTTGACGGTATAAGGTAGCATCAACTTCAGGAGAAGTACAAGAGACTGAAAGTTTGACTCCAGACTGAAAGGGAGAAGGGGCTGGCTTACAGTCTTCCATGTGAAAATGACGAAGAATATCACAAGCATACTTGGACTGGGAAAGGAAAATACCCTCCTGGGATTGCAAGACTTGAAGACCGAGAAAATAGTGTAAGTGTCCTAAGTCTGTCATTTCAAATTTCTTTTTAAGGCTGGACTTCACATGGTTTATAAGGTTGGGATCACTACCAGTAAGAATAAGATCATCAACATAAAGAACAAGGATGATAAGAGAGTTGCCCACTTTCTTGGTGTAGACAGTATTGTCAGAATGACACCTAGAAAAGCCAGATTCTAAAAGAAAGCTATCCATTTTGGCATACCAAGCCCGAGGAGCTTGCTTGAGGCCATAAAGGGATTTCTTAAGTCGACAAACAAGGCTGGAGTCTGTTTGTATGAAGCCAATGGGTTGTTCCATATAGATTTCTTCCTGCAAGTCCCCATGCAAGAAGGCAGATTTAACATCCATCTGATGGACTTCCCATTTTAAAGAGGCAGCAAGGGAAAGAACAAGGCGGATAGAGTTCATTTTGGCAACAGGGGAGAAGGTTTCAGTGTAGTCAATGCCTTCAACCTGTGAAAAGCCCTTAGCAACGAGACGAGCTTTATGTTTATCAACTTTCCCATCTGGTCCATACTTGGTTCTGTAAACCCATTTACATCTAACAAGTTTGCGTCCCTTTGGTAGAGGAACAAGATCCCATGTATCATTTGTCATCAATGAATGATATTCTTCATTCATAGCTGCTTCCCAATGTGGATGGCCTGAAGCTTCTGCAAAAGTGTCAGGATCATGATTTACTGGAGCTTGAGCCAGTAAAGAAGAGGCTCTTTCAAACTGAGAACGTGTACGTCGCTGATCTGTAGGATCACCGGCAAGATCACCTGCTGCATCCCGAGTAGCACGGACCCATCTTGGAAGTTGAGGATCCTGAGAAGGTGGGGGAGGATTATCATCCTCGCTTTCATCATCTGAAGAAGAAATGTTTTCAAAAGTAGAAGAGATAGGAAGAGGTGGCACATCCGCCGGACTAGGCTCGCAGGCCGATTTATTTTCATCAAATTTTACATCTCTTCTAATGATAACATTTTTGGACTTAAATGGAATAAGTCTATAACCTTTTACATCTTCAGAATATCCAACAAAAGTACATTTCTCACTCTTAGGTTCTAAAGCTTTATGCTTTTCATCTGGAATATGGGCCCATGCTTCACTTCCAAACACACGAAAGTGACTTACATCTGGTTTAATGGAACTCCAAGCTTCTTCTGGAGTGATATTCTCTAGAACCTTAGTAGGAGTGCGATTGATTATATAATTTGCACAATTAATTGCTTCGGCCCAAAAACTAAGACTGAGTCCTTTAGATTGCAGCATACAATTAGCCATTTCCTTTAAGGTGCGATTTTTCCTTTCAGCTACACCATTTTGTTGTGGAGTGTATGGAACAGTATGTTGCATTTGAATTCCATTTTCGGTGCAAAAGTTGATGAATGTGTTTTTAACATATTCTCCACCATTATCAGTTCTTAGCTTAAGAATTTGATGTCCAGATTGTTTTTCAACAAAGGCTTTGAAGGCCAAAAAGGTGTTAAATACTTCGCTCTTGAGTTTTAAGAAGTATACCCAAGTGCGTCTGGAGAAATCATCAATGAAAGTTAAGAAGTACTTGCAGCCAGAGAATGAAGCAACAGGAAGAGGACCACATAAATCACTGTGCACAAGCTGTAAAGGGGCTGAGGCGTGCCAAGAGGCACGTTTGTCAAAACTGTCCCGATGATGTTTTCCGAGTACACATCCGGAACAAACACCATCTCTGCAAGATACCATAGGAAGACCTGTCACCATATTTTCTTTACATAGATGCTGAAGGGAGCGATAGTTTAAGTGACCAAATCGCTCATGCCAAAGTTTGCTCACTTCATCATTATGAGCAACAAATACTGAGGGAAGATTTGATGACCCAAAGTTGTGAAACTTATACAACCTTTTGGAATCATCAGCAAGACCAGTAGCTAGAATCTGTTTAGGATCTTTTAGATCCTTGATTACAACATCATGAGGTGAAAATTCAACAATTTTACCTTCACCTGAATGAGTTATCTGATAGACAGATAGAAGGTTGCAGGATAAGGTTGGAACACATAATACATCATTAAACTGACCATTGTCTAGATGAACAGTTCCAGTCCCTACAACATTAAGAGATCTATCATCACCAACATATATATTTTTGGTGTTACAATCATTTAAAGAAGAAAACATGGCTTGGTTTTTGGCCATGTGACAAGAGGCTCCAGAATCAATGAGCCACTCATGAGAATGAGAAGAAGAAGAAGATACATTTAATGCATAACCAGACTGAGATGATTGACAATGACATGCAGAAAGTGCCATTCCGGAAGTTGAAGTTGAAGTAGGCTCCACATGGATGTTATGTTTCTTCATTGCGGCTTCCAAGGCTTCCATCTTCTTAAAGCATTTAGATTCTAAGTGGCCATCTCGATTACAAAAGTTACAATGTCTATCAGTCTTCTTCCATTTGTTTTTATTGGTCTTATCATTTTGCTGAAATGATCTTTCATTTTGAGGCTGAGATGGTTTAGGACCATTCTTTTGAGGATATGACTTCTTAGGATTCTTTGAATTTGGTTGCTGCTGGGCGGCTAACGCTTTCGTGGAAGAGTTTCCAAGATTAAGAAGACCAAGGTGTAAGAGTTTTTCTTGTTCTCTTATTAAGGAATCACAAAAGGAGTCAAAGGAAGGGGCCTTGTAGTCTTTTCCTTGACAAATGAAAGCTTCCCTTGTAGAATGGAAAGTGGAAACAAATACAGAGTAGGCTGGTCCCAACTTAGTAAGGATGGAATAAATAAGGTTACCATCTTCTTTCTTAACTTTAACACCTTCCAAGAGATATCTAAGGGTCTTGAATTTGGACAAGAAATCTTCAATGCAAGAAAAATTATTAGGATCCAAAGTAAGCAGCTCATTTTCAAGTTGATGGGCTCTAATTTCATTTTTAATCCCAAAAACTTTAGCGAGTTTTTCTAATGCTTCATGAGGAGTCTCAAGTTCTGCAATGTGGAATCTAAGATCAGGAGAAATAGACATCCCTATCAAACCACGTGCTTGATCTTGTCTATTTTCCCATTTTGCAGCCTTGTCTTCATCTTTTGGTTTCTTCTCTTGGTCTGTGGCTATTCTGAAGAGACCTTTACTTCTAAGTAAATCTTCCATGTAGGCTACCCATTGGAAGTAGTTAGTGCTGTCAAGAATGACTTGGCATGGACTTTCCATTTTTAAAAAAAAACTGAAGCTGAAGATGCTGAAAGTAAGTGTTCCAATGGATAGATCTCGAAAAAATAGGCGGTTTTAAAAAAAACGGCTCTGAAAAAGGCTTCCGGATGAAGAAGTTATGGCTTTTTGAAAAAAAAATTGTTGACGTTGCCGGCAAAGTGCGCGAATGTGCGGGAATGAAAAAATCCGCCCCCACAAAATGGAGACTTGAACCCAAGACCTCTACTCTCTTAAAATAGCTTTGAACCAATTGATCTATACAAAAAATTTGAGAGAGAGAGAGAGAGAGAGGGGGGGAGGGGGGGGGGGGGGGCCTTGGTTTGCGTGCTTGCCTTGAGAAAGCTCTTTTTCCCTACAAAACACAAAACACAAAACCCAACACGAATATGCAAAGAAAAACGAACCTTGCGGCTCGAAGTTAGCTTTAGCCAAAAAACTAGAAATTTAAAAAAAAAATCTCAAAGTTAGCTTTAGCCGAAAAACTAAATATTTTTCTCAATGTTTCTGATTTTCCGAGATCACACTAAGGTGCAGGGAAAAGAGCATACGCATGAGAAAAATCCTTCCTTTCTGTTTCTGATTTGCCCAGATCGCACAGAGTCGCAGGGCAAAGAGCATACGCAGAAATGAAAGGTATAGATCCGGTTAAAAAAAAAGGCTAAATAAACTGAGACCGAAATAAGCAGAGAGAAAATAACAGTAAACTGCAAAAAAAGACATTGTATACCTCCCGATCTGAAAAATGACGCAGCTAGGGCTACCGGAAACCTTTTCGCGTGAAACGAAAGGGGTTCCTCACTGGAACAGATGCTCCGAACGCAACAGAGCAGTCCTCTCGGCCCGAAAGCAGTCAGAAACAGCAGATCTAGGAAACGACAGCCGCATGCAGTTCTACCGGCTTCAGATTTGGATCACCAACGGACGCGGCCCTCAAATAGCTCCGATACCATGTAGGAATTTACAGGGTAAGTTCCTCAGAAAGAACACCAAAAGGACACCGCTCACAACCAGATCTCAAATCAATACACCAGTATTTTTGACGTGGTTAAAACCCTCAAAGTGCAAGGAGGGAAACAGTCCACGGCCTGTCCCAACGTGGGTACTACAGGCAATTTATTAATCAAAGAATGAAAATTTACATAAGCTTCTCTCATGCACGGATTACCCGAACAATGACCCTCCATGCGCTTTAAATAGAACTCATGGACCAATCGGGTGTCAAGCCACGGATCAAGTGTCGGTAATACCGAGGTGAGAGTGAACCGTCGGATCACTACATATCGTGACCGTCAGATTGTAAGTTACAAAATGTACAACGGTAAAGAAACACACTTTACCTAACTCTAACCTAACTCTATACTAGACCAAGTTGAACTTAACTATATCCTATGTGTCGGAATATCCTAACACTTGGGAATTATTTCTCAGAGTCTTTTTGGGGTAACTTTAGAGCTCAAGAATCACCTTTCTCAGTTAATTCTGTCACATCGCAAATTGAAAACTATTCATAGACAAATTTAGCCAAATGTGTAAATTTTGTAGATAAGCCTTTAGTTAAATATTTGTTTCGGACTTTGTATTTTGATGGATCTAGATCTAATGATGGTGCTGGAGCAGGATGTGTCTTAATTAGTCCTGATGGAGAAAAAACAATGCTAGCTTGTCGATTAGAGTTTGAATGTACAAACAATGTTGCTGAGTATGAAGCTCTGGTTCAAGGCTTGTACAAAGCAATATCTCTTGATGTCCAGTATCTTCAAGTATTTGGAGATTCAGAAATTGTTATCAAACAGGTAAGAAATACTATTCATTGTATCTCCAACCATTTGAAACATTATCAGACTCTAGTTCAATCTCTTACTTCACATTTCTTGGATTTTGATATTTCTCCAATCCCTAGACTTCAAAATGCCAGTGCTGATTTATTAGCCAATGTCACATCCAAAATAATTCCACCTGAAGATTTCAGTCCAGATTGATTTTCGATTGAGCTAATTTTTCGCCCTTCCATTCCTGATAACATTACAAATTGGCGTGTGTTTAATGATGATGGAGATATCTTAAGTTTCTTAACATCTGAAGAATCATATTCTGATAAGATAATTGACGAAGATGAACATGACAGATAGATGAAACAAGCAAATGAAGATAATTCTCTCCCCAAATATGTGGTTAAACTTGAAAACCTTTATGATCTAAAAGATAGATTCAAGAAAGTATCTAATTGTAAACTTCAGAGTTCAACATTGAGGTTTGAATTAGTAAACCTTGGATTTGAATCTAAACCTCAAAATGTCAATTTAGGTCTGAGTCTTTCTCCTGATGAGAGATTATATTTTATTCGTCTGTTGAAGAAATATAAAGATGTCTTTTCCTGGAATTACGAAGATCTAAAGACTTATGATACTTCCATCATCCAACACACCATCCCAATGATGCCTGATGTCAAGCTTGTTCAGCAGAAATTAAGAAAGATTCATCCAAATCTGGAGAATCAAATAAAAAATGAATTGAATAAACTCCTTAAAGAAAAAATAATTTTTCTAGTGAGGCATTCCAAATGGGTATCTAATTTAGTACCAGTTAGGAAGAAGAATGGTGACATTAGGATTTGTATAGATTTTCGCAATTTGAATAAAGCCAGTGAAAAAGACAATTTTCCTTTACCACCTATGGAACAAATCTTGCAGTCAGTCGCCAGTTTTGAGCTTATGTCTTTTCTTGATGGTTTCTCAAGTTACAATCAAGTACTTTTTCATCTAGATGATAGATTAAAGACTATATTTAGAACTAAATGGGGAACTTATGTGTATCAGAAAATGCCTTTCGGATTAATAAACACAGGAACTACTTTTCAAAGGGAAATGGACATCGCTTTCAAAGGTCTGATTAACAAAACAATTGTTGTTTATTTGGATGACATTACCATATATTCTAAGAAGAGAAACAATCACTATCATGACCTGAAACAAATATTTGAGAGATGTAGAAGATATGGGATTTCTCTTAATCCTAAAAATTCATACTTTGCTTTAAGTGAAGGAAAACTTCTAGGATTCATTGTCTCTAAAGAAGGAATCTGTATAGATCCAAATAGAATTAAGGCTATTTTAGAAATTCCTTTGCCCTGTAAAAAGAAATCGGTGCAATCATTCTTAGGAAAAATTATTTTTCTAAAAAGATTTTGTTCCTGATTTTTCCCAAACTGTTTTACCTTTACAGATCATGATTAAGAAAAAATATTTTTTTAAATGGGGAAATAATGAAAGGGAATCCTTTCAAGCAATCAAACAAGCTATAATTGATGCCCCCTCTTTAATCACTCCCAATTTTTCTGATCCTTTTATTTTGTATACTTTTTCTTCTGAATTGTCTTATGCTGCAGTGCTAACACAAATCAACGATCAAAATATAGAAGCACCTATCTCTTTCTTCAGTTTGAATTTTCAAGGAGTAGAACTCAATTATTCTAAAGTAGAGAAGCATGCCTTTGCAGTCTTCAATACTATCAAACATTTTATACCTTTTTTACTAAAATCTCATACAAAAGTTATTGTTCCATTCTCAGCAGTGAGACAATTACTTATACAGAAAGAGTTAGGTGAAAAAAGAGCAAAATAGGTAACAGATCTGCAAGAATATGATCTTGACATTAAACCTGCTAAAATTTTTAGAGGACAAGGTTTTTGCAGACTAATTACTGGTTCCTCAAATATTTCAGCAAATAAAGATTAAGGTAATACGATTCAAATAACTGAGGTATGTATTACTAACATTGAATCTCAATATGATAATATTTTGTTCTATTTAAAAAATGGTTACAATCCACCATAACTTAATTATAAAAGAAAAAGGGCTATAAGAATTAAAGAAAAATAGTTTGAGATCATTGATGGTGTGTTATTCAAAAGAAATTATGACTATGTTTATTAAGGCGTGTAGAAAAAATTTGAAGTAGAATTTTTTTTGCAGGACCTCCATGATGGACCAGCTGGAGGAAATTTTGGAGGAGATACTACTGCACATAAAATCCTTCATGCCTGATATTATTGGCCAACATTGTTCAGAGATACACATGTCTACATGAGAAAATGCAAAATTTGTCAGATAGTTGCAGGAAGACAAAGGAAACCTGCCCTACCACTCCAACTAGTTAACATTGAACAACCTTTCGAACAATGGGGACTGGATATAATAGGTGAGATCGTTCCTCACTCTTCTAAGCAGCATAAGTTCATCCTAACTACCACAGATTATTTCACAAAGTGGGTAGAAGCAATTCCACTGAAGGTAGATAATTCTGATAACATTATTGAATTCATCGATCAATTTATTATTACCAGATTTGGATTACCTAATGCACTCATATTTGACAATGCATCTTATTTCTCAGGAAACAATATGACTGAATTTGCATTAAAAAGAGGATTTAAGCTAAAATACTTTGCTAATTATTATCCTTAAGGAAATGGTTTAGCAGAATCTACCAATAAAAACCTCATTAGGATTATCAAGCATACTGTTTATCAAAGTCAAAAGAATTGGCATAAATCTTTGGTGTTTGCTTTATGGGCTGATAGGAGAACTATGAAAGCTTCTATCAGAACTACTCTTTTCAATTTAGTTTATGGAAAAGAAGCTATTATCCCTCCCAATCTAGCTTTTCCTTCATTGGCCTTAGTACAATTTATTAAAGAACAACCCTCCTCTTCTATACTACTAAGGATGTCTCACATTATAAAATTAGAAGAATAAAGGGAAAAGGCTAAACAAACCCATGCACATCATCAACAATAGTTAAATCTTCCTTTGATGCAAGCTCAGTTAGAAAAAAATATTTTCAAATTGGCGACTTGGTTTTGAAATAGGACAAGGCACGTGAGGAAAAAGGAAAGCACACCAAATTTCAGAAATTATGTCTTGTATCATTCCAAATCGTTGAACAGTTAGGTCCATCGACTTTTGTTTTACAAGATCTACAAGGTAAGAGAGATGCTCTTCCTATTAATGGACTAATTCTCAAACAATTCTTTTCATAGGACTTCCATTCTACTTTATTATATGTATATATCCATGTTTTTGTTATAAATAAGACTGAGTAACACATTATTAGCTTTCATTTAAAAATATTTGTTCATTTATGACTTTAAACTTGAAAGGTATCGATTTTAAGAGAAAGCATCTCAAAATTGAAGACTAGATAAATACTTTAAAACTCTGAAATTTTTATACATTAAAGTTGTAGATCCTTATCACTTCAAACCTCATAAAATATTCATTCTTGATAATCAGTAAAGAAAGGTTCCTTTAACAAAGTAAAAGGATATTTTGAAATCTTAGTATCTTTAGCTTCAGTTGTCATCCATTACTCTTAAGAAGTAAGCGAACCTCCCCACTCATTGTTCAAGTATTTTTAGAGTGTAATTGAAAAATATAAGAAAATTAGAAGATAAGAAGTCCCATCACGAGCTTGTTACCATGATCATAAGGAAATAACAGGTTGACATTGTCGTTACTGGCCACCAAACCGGGATAGTGGCTTATGCTTTTTTTTTTAAAGTATATGACAAGGAGTCTCATCACGAGCTAGCTTGTTCAATTCTATTATCACTTGTGATTGACATTGTCATTATCCAACCACCAAACCGGGACAATGACTTCTAAAGATCCTTGAAAAGGAAAATGATTACCTCTAAAGATTTACAAACATGGATGGGATACTGGTTCACCATTTGGAAAAATATAACCGTGTCGAGGCTATGGACGCCTGCTGGCAGCAGTGGCTCTATCTATGAAAAAATAAGTTCATCAAAAGCTAAGTTTCAAATATTTTTTTACTTTATATTTATTAACAATTAAGGACTGATTTTAATGATTAAATCTTTTATCTATAAAAGTGATAAGGAACTTTACAATTAAGTGAAACTTTTGATTCAGAGTAATTTTATTTATCTCATTTTCAAAATTGTTTTTCTTTCCTTAAGGTCCTTACTTTTAAGTTTAAAAGTTCGTTTTACAAATTTTCAAAGATAACTGGTTCTTCCAATGAATCACCAATTGTTGTGGTACCCAACAATCCCCTATTATTTATAGATAGAACATTTAAATAATGGGGACCCTTTTAAAATTTTGCTTTAGATTTATATTCCAAAAAATTCCAAAAAACCCAAAAGATGTCATGTTCGGTTATCTTTTAGGTTTAAGTCCTAGTTGAATAACTTAGGTTTACTTTTTAAATAAAATCGCGCATCACAAAATGATTAGAAGTCATGATAATATCCCTTATCAAACGTTGCGATATGAGATATCGTTTGCAAATAAATCTTCTCTTAATAAAACGAAGAAAACAAAGAAAAAACACACTCCCACACATAAAGCTTCATTGGACCCGCCACAGAGACATGTCATTATCGTAGATCGTAGATCACGAGTCACACATCCCTACCGGCTCTTTATTATCTCATACATCTCTATGTTGCGATTGTGATATAAAAGAAACACTGCCTGATCTCCGATGCATGTATGCGATATTGCATATTGCAAATCGCACATCGTAGATCACAACATCACTTCAAATGAAATACTTCCAAAGAAGATTTGTGATGCAAAATTGCTAACTAAGCTCCACTTAATGAGGATCCGTGTGTACTTAGATTTTCATTAAATTTCAAATCTAACGGTTTTAATGTTCCTCAGTTGACGAAATTGATTTAATTGGCAAGTTGTTATTTGAAACATATGTATTTGTCCCACGTGTCCTTTCATCCTTGGAGATCTAAAACATTCCTCTGTATTTCCTTTCTGTAGGCTAATACTAATAAACGACATTCCGTTGAAATGTCCAAAGCAGGAAAGAAAGGAAAAGGGTCGTCTGTTCAAACAAAAGTAACTCAATTCAAACCAGAAGCAACAGAGATGGCTCCGTTATTCACAGACACCACATGCACGCCAGACTCTGGTACTTCTTCTTGGGAGTCAATGTACAATCTATTTGAAGAAGAAAACCCTAGAGTAGTAGTGGTTAAGCAAGAAACAACTAACACCTCATCATCATTTGAGGCTACCTTCTCTGATGTCGCCAATTCCTTTCTTCATCGAATTGTTGCGCGACCTAAAATCTTACCCTATGCAAATATGATTAAGTGGATGATTGATAATGTGAATATTGAAGACAAGACGTTCTTGACATCAAGGCAAATGATAGTAGGATCCTTCAAAGCTACAGATTTGAAGAGGATGTATCATTTTCCAGACCCTCAAAATATTTACGACAAGTAGTTTCTCAAAAAATTTGCAGAGAAGAAAAAATTAGAATCAGAGCCCATTAGACAATGGAGACAAGACCCAAGCAAGCACAAGCATGATAGTAAGGGTATGTATTCTTTAGCTTCTCTTGCTGGTCCATTCTGTTATGCTACTGCTATGATATGTAGATTGTTCAGTTCTCTAAACACACAAAAATTTACAGTTGAATGGGTTCCCTTGATTCAAGCTACTTCTAATTCTGAAGTAATGGATTGGGATACTATCTTGTCCAATAATATTGCATCCAAAATCTTAGAATATAGGCAAAATCACAGTGTTTCAGAAAGAATCATGCCAACTTTTTATATGAGTGCCTATATTATGGATGCCATTTGTTTCTCTTTTGATTTTCCTTCAATAGGATGGAAATGGACACTCGAAGACCCTACACCAATTCACTTATATCATGATATCCTATGGGAATCTAAGTACCAACCTCATTTTTATAGAATTTGCAATAAGGTAATGTTGCCTTTGTACAAAGCCATTTTTGATCGAAATGCCCCAGGTTGTCTCAAGAAGCCATGACAAACTTCACTGCTATTGGAAGTTGGTTTACTGAAGAAAATTTCACTTATGTCAGAGTATTTGGGAGTCTTGCGGCCCCACATGTTCTTCCTATTTATGTTCCCGATAAGCTTCTAGCCCGGGAAGTTGCCTATCAGACCATAGGTCATGGTATAACTAAAGTCTTGAAAGACTCCAAAAAGGCTATTTGGCCACAATTTCCTATTCAATGTGGAGTCTATGCTCTTGAAAATTACAATCATGATGTCCTAGAAATCAAACAAATCGAAGGCATGCAACTCCCCACTATTCCTCCTAGACAGTATGACCCTAAAAAGGTCATTCATGATTTCACTACTCAAGTTAAAATAAGGCCATTTGTTCATGAACCTGATGATTTTGATGATTTGTTTGAGACATGTGAGTCATATAGACAGGTGGAACATTTAGCACAAATTCGACTGGGCCCTGAGGATTTTGTCTTATTCCAAGAGTACAAAAATAAAAAGATACAAAAACTAATGCCTAATTGCTTTACAACCAGAATTGCCTACAGGAAAATATTTTCCGTCATCTACAAAAGAAACAGAAAACATACCCACTACTACACTCTTAGAGAAACAAATAAAAGAGCTCTTATCTACTAGCGAGCTCGATAAAGTCTGGAATCAGTTCAATGAAGAAACAAATAACACACAGGAGATGAAAGTGCAAGATTCAACATTAATGGAGATAGATAAGACTCCTGTAGCCAGTAAGGAAAATCTCCTGTAAATGAGACATCAATTCAAATAATGGATAAAGACATTATCCTGAAATTCCCCACCTCTGAGATCGTCCTCAGTGTAGAAAAGATTCCGCCTCTTGATATTTTTTACAGTCCTGAACATCTCGCTGTTGTGAGTTGACAAAAGAAGAAAATAAGAATGAAACATTATCAGGAAATTCTTCCTAGAAGCGTTCCATTAGATGTGGCATGGAAAGATTATCAAGCTAATTCATCTAATGAGTTAGATAAGCTTTCGCAATATGCATGAGCCTATGCTATGGCCACCATTTTCAAAGCTACTGAAGTTCAACAATTGGTTAAAGAAAAAGATGAAAAAATATTGCAATTAGAACAAACATTACTTAATTCAAGACATGATATGGAGCAGGAATGGAAACTCAAGTTGTCAAAATTACAAATTGAGTTTAATCAATTGAAAGTTCAAAATGAAGCTGATATTCAGAGCCAAAATGCACAGATTGACCAGCTTCAACTTAGAATAACTCAGATACAGAAGGACATTGATATTGAAGGATTCAGAAAAGAAGTTGGAGAGATCAATGCTCTCCTCGCACAACAACAAGTAAACTTTTGTAAGAAGTTAAATATCATCAATGACCTCTGCAAAAACAGTGACTCATTGACTGATCAAATGTCTGAATTAAGAACATACTATGAAGATATCAACAACAAGATTTCTGATTTCATCACTTGGCAGGACAGTTCAGATGGAATAAAAGAAAATCTTCCCAAAATACAAGAATCATACAAAGATCTTATTTTCAGAGATTGGGATATTAGAATAAAGCAGGCTGAAGAAGCAATTTATAGAGCAAGAGACCTAGTAGGCCAAATTACCAAAACTGTTAGAGAAAGTCTAACAGATGCTAATCTTATTATTGAGTGCCTAGGAGAATGCTTTCCAAATACTCAAACACTCATAGAGTATTGGCATAAAAAATCAAAGGAAAAAGAAGATAGCATCAAGAAATTATCTAAGTTAAATCTTGAATATCATCAACAGTTTTTGGTAAAGCCCTATGGACAATGGTTAGTTCTTCGCAACCTTGTTAATACAACTGAATACATGCTCCCACCTCTTTCAGATGCCTTGTTTGCAGGATAGATGTAGATTAGGCTAGCTCATCCCCCAAAATTGAAGCCGATGGAAGCTATTTATAGGTTACGAGAGAAAATGGGAGAGCAGTCAACTTCCCATCTTTAGTTTCTTGTTAAAACAGAAACTATTTTTATCTTTTTGTTCCCTATTTCGAGGAGTGTTTGTTTCAACCTCCTCAACAAAATATGCATTTTCTATTTTGATAGTATGAATTTTATTTATAAATACCCTCTCATGTTTTTAGAGAAGGGGTTCAGAATTTTTGTAAGAAGACTCAAGGAACTTGCACTTCTGTATTTCTTTGATAATTTTAATAGAAAGGTTGGGCCAGAGACTGTCTTCTTCCATATGCAGAGCAATGATATATGTGGTACTATTATATTTTATTAATGTTATGTTTTATGTTTAAAATTCAGTTAAGTTTTATCATTGTTTTATTATATACAATATCACAACTCAATTAAGCATTGTTTCACTATTGAAAAGTGTATTAATTGTTATCTTTAGTTGTATGTATGAAATGGTATAATTTTTATGCGATATGTGCTTAATAATTAAATTGATAAACTATTTAATCAATTTAATTATATTTAATTTGTTTTAACTCTTTTAAATGTTTGATGATCTATATTGTCTTTAATTTATAAAGAAACCTTTATGAAACCACATATACAAAGTTAGTTATATCCTGGGAATTAGATAGATAGATATAGATTTATTTATTTGCATTCATATTTACTCTATAAAATATTTTTCGCCTCATCTATATCACACCCCAAACTCCGTTATATATTTCAACGAGAAACTGGTCCCTATATCCCCAGTTGGAACCACTATTTCAAATAGAAAAAGAACGGTATTCAAGTTCCCGACCAGGTGGTTTCCCTGATGTTGAGGCAAGGACATTCTGAGCCTTCAACACTAACCTGTACTAATTTTGAATACTATACTATGAAGAGAGTTATAAGATTCCTCCTAAACCGACTTTAGGGGATTCCCTTGAGAGACACAATCAAAGTATGCCTAGTGAATGTCCTTATTGATAACCTTTTCTTTTGTCCCCTATATTTTTTGTTTTTACTCAACCCGTGGATATGCATTTAGTAGATTTAGAGTTTAGATTACACATTTGAGGGGAGGAGTCTCTTATCCTTCAAATACCTTGAGGTTTCTAGCAAGACATATTCCCCAAAGCTATATTGAGTAGAAGAGCTCAAATATTTTCTTGCTTGCAATGGGTGTGCACGCATGAATATTAGAGCTCTTCTACTTAATATAGCTTTGGGGGAATATTCCATTCATTCATGCACACCCATATTCCCCAAAGCTATATCGAGTAGAAGAGCTCTAATAGAGAGAGAGAGAGATGCATGCACACTCATTGCACCTTCAATATCACCAAATTTGTGGATGGAGAGGAGCATGAGTCAATGAATTTTCATTTTTAATCTTTAATTTTGATCACTGAAATAGATATTTTCTTTTTTAACAACTAGAAAGTCACTAATATATGTAAATAGATATAAGCTTGTACAACTTGAATATTTTAGAGAATTGATGGAATAGATTCTTATGATGGATGTCAACATGGCCAACTTTGTTTATTTTTATTCTATTTTGAAAAGGAAAACAAAAATCCAAGAATAGTTAGTTTATAGGATAACACGATGTATATTCATTCCTAAAGAATATAAAGGTATTTTTTTGTTCCCAATGAATATAAAGGTTTTTTTCCCTTGTGGATATTTGTGTGTGTGTTAGTTGCTATATATGTATGCATGTGTAGATGCATGTTTTTCTTTAAATGTGATATTAAAAACACTATATGTGGACTCTTTATTGACATCTATTATTTTCTGACAATGATGAAGATCATAAGGATTTATTCTTCCTTTTCAGTATGTTTAGATTTTTTTTAGAATGAAGTTATAAAGTAAATTCTATGTGACATACTTTACATGATCTACTTACAAAATGGGTTATTGTAAATGTGTTTCTAACATAGTTAAAAAATGCCTTTTTTGTTTATAATCAGAATTGGGTGATATTGTATTATAAAAGATCAACAAGAACTGGCAGTGGAGAATACATATATAGTAATGTTGATCAACTTGTTACTATGTAAACACTTATTGTAAAATTTGTAAGCTTTAATTGTTATTGAGTATCCAAGGAAGATTCCCTCATCTACTATGGAATCAAATTTTCTTCAACTATGTCCATAAATATCTCAACATGTATTACAAAAAATCTATGATGATATTGTTAGGACCCTACATTGTCCCTTTTTGACCATACATTTTGCTATTATGTCATCCTTTTTCAACCTATATCTAAAGTCCATGTTATTACTTTAATCCATTTTTCCAAAGGTATGCAATATGTATACGTTTAATTTATTTTACATATAATTACATTACCTTCATAGTTAATCATTGAATCAGATAGTTGTTGAAACAGTTACCATTGCAATCTATGTTGCTGAAACAACTTGGAGACTGCAGGATTATCATTACAGGATATGTTGTTGTAACAATTAGAACAATGCGCAAATCCCGTTGCTGAAACAACCGTGATTTGCATTCTAGATTCGACAACAACAGAAGAAGATCATTGAAGGAGCTGCTACATTGGCTGTAACAACCACATTCCAAAGTCAGCATTACCATAACCATTGTAACAACATTTTGTTAATGGGAAAAATGATTACCCTATTTTGGTATATTGGGTTAAAGATAGGACTTACAATGTAATCAATTGTAATAGATGTCTCCTCTTTAAAAAGAGGAGACATCTACATTAGGAGGGGACAGACTGTTGGAAGGTTTGAGCTGAAGGAAAAGAACTAGAATCTTTTTGTAACATGAAATATTGATGGATGAATAAAATACTGTTCTCAGAATTTCTTTCTAGTTCCTGTTTCCTGGGGAATCTTGTGAGAAGGACAGGGCCCACCTTCATCACAAGATTCACCCATTACATTTCTGCAGTGTGTTAAGTGTGTTTTCTATCCATACCTTGTTAAAGTTCTATTTACTGAATGTTGCTCATGCGTTATTGCTGAACTCTGTTTTTCCAATTGATTGCTGCATTACTTTCTTGAACTCATTTATAGTTAATCTGTGAGTGTTTTATTGGAAATTAAGTTTACAGAGTGAGTTGGTAAGCATAGTAATCAGAAATAGGTGCTGAAGGTTCCTGCTTGGGGAATAGGGTCTTGTTCTCTGTTACAGCATAGCTAGTGCTTTCTTTTGCAGAGTGACTCCTTTTATTAGATTGCTCTTTTTAATGAAATCAATCATTCTTTGATAAATATATTGTTTTTGCTGTAACTCAGAGTAGAGCTTCAGTTTGCTTAGAACAAGGTGTGACTAGTATACTTATTACTACAACTTTTACTGCTTTTGAGATTGAGCACATACAGTGTGTAGTTTCCTTTGAAATAACAGACTTCCCTGGGTTGACAATTTATGTAGCACTTAGTTGTCTGAATTAATCAACAATTAAAGTGACCAACATTTTGGCGCCGTTGCCGGGGAAGGCAATTGTAGATTTCAAAAGCATTAATGTTTTTTGTTTAGATATGCAAAATGCATGAGAGGACGCAAGAAAAACAACTATACAGGTGGCAAGGGTAAAGGAGGAGGAAGAAAGACCTTTATTGATGATATCATATCAAAGGCTGAAACTTCTCAGAGGTTAAGCTCTCGGAAGCCCAAGCCTCAGCACTCCCTCCAAACAAACTACGAAACATAGGAAGTTGTGGGTCCTGAAAAAGTTGAGGAAACAGTAGAAGAAATTGAAAAACCAACAGAAGATTTTAAGGAGCTGGTTGAGGACATTGAGGAACTAGTTGAAGACATTGAGGAGTCAATTGAGGAAATTGAGGAACCAATTAAGGACGTTGAGGAGCTAACAGAAAACATTGAAGACAGAGCAAGTGCAGCAGGAGAACAACCAATGGAAGAGAATAATGAAGGATTCTATAATGGAAGATAGGAAGGAAGAGGGGAGAATTCTCTCTCTACCTTGGGATTTCCTATTGGGGATCTTCCTAGGGGGCAACTCCCATGAAGAATATCCCACTCTCAGCCTTACCTAACTTCCATGGTTTATCTTCTGAAGATCCTGATGAGTTTCTTTTTGAGTTTGATATATTGTGTAGAAGTTATGATTATGTTACTAATGCTCAGAAATTGAAGCTATTTCCAGCAACATTAAAAGGAAATGCACTAAGATGGTTTATGAGTCTGGGGGGCCATGTAATTGTTGAGTCCCAAACTTGCATCTTCCCTATACACCTTTTTAGCCTTTTTCCATTTACTTGGACCTCCTAAGCTATCAAATCATTGCATATTAGTTTAAAAAGAGCATATAAAATGGTTTCCTAACTATGTCTTGTGACTGCTGTTTGATCTAGATTTTCGCTCAGTCAGCTGTGGAATCTTGTCACTTTCCGCAGCCAGCTCAACTTTCCGCAGCCTTTTTGTTGAAGTATATGTTACAGGTGTCTACAGGAGAATCCGGCCACATGGGCAAGTTGCAAATGATGTGGACATGGACTGTGTCCTCTTGGTTCAGCCGAATCCCTCACAGAAG
This sequence comes from Pinus tabuliformis, assembly GCA_031772625.1. NCBI lineage: Eukaryota > Viridiplantae > Streptophyta > Pinopsida > Pinales > Pinaceae > Pinus > Pinus tabuliformis. The sequence goes on along the minus strand of CM062817.1, from coordinate 805,885,333 downwards.
GCTGTGGTCAAAGACAGTCAAGCGGTGGTCAACCTAAGAGTTTTACGGTGGTAGAACTCTATTTTTCACCACGTGAAGACTTGCGTGGCAAATTCCTAAATCTCAGGAGACATGCTAACACCTGTGGACTGCTCCATGAACCGAATCTAACAGCCACCCTCCTTGGATTTAATTTTCATGGCTACCATAATGCTAGATTTCTGGACGTGGTTATTCACGTGTCTTTTTATCAGTGCAGATTTTAGGAAAGTATTGTGTCATCCTCTGTTATAAATAAAGCGTTTTCATAAGCATATTAGCTAGCTTTTGAATGTAATTTTGACTATTTACGAGGCCACTGTGCCGTGACTTTATCCTTATGTTATGACTGCATTTTAACACATGAGAAGACACTGTTTATAAGCTCAATTCGTGGTTGATTGCTGATTGGCCGAGGTTGTGCAGAGGGCCCCTGTACACACCAAGGTTTTGTAATTGATGTATAGTTTCATGCTTTATTCCTTTACGTTCCTGATGCCATAATTGTTTGCTTGTATATATTACACTGCTTATGGTATTCATGTTGATTGCTGTCCATAGTTTTTTTATGCTTTCTAATGCTGTTAACTGATCAGTGTCTTTATTTCAGGTTCTAATAGATAGCCTGGGCATTTGCACATAGCTTTATAATGACTAATGACATGAAATTATCTTGTCCTTCTGCTGATTTATTTTCTTAGTTCTAATTCTAGCACTGTTTATTTCTTTCAGTTTTGTTCATTTACTTTTCTGCAAGATAGATATTAGATTACTCATGTCATTTTCAGTTACCTCCTATAGCCAGAGCGAGTCAAATGGTGAGGGATTGAAGTACGTAGTTTGATATTAGTTTATTTTTTTGCAAGTTAGTTATTGAATTGCTCATGTCATTTTCAGTTACCTCTTATAGCCAGAGCGAGTCAAATGGTGAGGGATTGAAGTATGAATGCGTAGTTTGATCTTAGTTTCATTTTATGCAAATTAGATATCAGATTGCTCAATTTGTTTATGATTACCTCCTATAGCCAGAGCGAGTCGAATGGTGAGGGGTCAGAATATGAGTTGATGTAATATGATTTAGTTTACTTTGTTTGCAGTTTTTGAATTTCTTCGAGTTCAGTTTCTTTTTATATAGCAGCAAGGATACTGGGTTTCATAGTCACTAGCTCACAGTTTGGTTTAATTAGAATATAGGTACATTTTTATTTTCTCTTAGGAATTGATTTCATCATTGCAAGTTTTAAAACCTTTTTGAAAACTTTGAAGTTTGGAAATCATTTTAAAGGTCACCATTGCCTTGAACACTTATATCCATACTTGAATTTTAGAATTGCCATCTCACATTAGGGAATCAACAAAAGATAAAACAAACCAAAAATCAAAAACGACAAGGAAGTAAGAAATCGGTTATCTTTTATATATAGTGCACCTCACTTCAGCAGTTTACGACTCCTGAATTGAAAATTTATATAGCAATTTAGGATACACCAAATTGACCAAACATTTTGGCGCCATTGCTGGGGAAGTGAAACTAGGTAGCCAATTTCTTAAAAAAAAAAAACAAGAAAATTTCAAGGAAGGTAAAAATTGATAACTTCTCAAAGTATGCTCTCCTCTTGCACCTAGTGTGACCAGGAGGATCAGAAAAGAGAGTTATTGGTTCAATAATTTCTTGAGTATGCTCTCTTCTTGCACCTAGAGTAATTTGGAAGATCAGATAGAGAATTATTAGCCCGACTTGAAGAAAAATAAAAAAAATGACATGCATAGAGCAAGAGATTCTAGGGGAAGGTTTATAGCTAGGGCCAAGAGTTCAATTTTTACAACTCCATCTACTTCAAGGTATAGAAAAGATACACCTCCATCATCTCCAACTCACACTCCTAGCCTTAGGATTCCTAGAATTCAAGGGGCAGCAACTGAATTGGGAGACTCTCCCACACTATCCACCGAATCTGAGTTAGGAAAAGACCCTTTCTTTACTTCTACAGGAAAACACATTGTAATCGAGGAAGTAGAATCACCTGAAGAAGAAGAGGGAGAAATTCCTCCTTGTTCGCCATTAGTAGAAGAACCAGACGACTCTGAAATCTATGAGGAAAATATCATGACAGAGGAAGTAGTAAATGGATTTGGAGGAGGTAGAGGTAGAGGTAGAGGAGGAGGAAACAATGGAGGAGGTAGAGGTAACAACGGGGGAAATAGGGATGGAGATAACTCATTTGGATTTCCTATAGTTGATGAGGAATATCGAACAACAACGAAAAACATCTCACCATCTTTCCTCCCAAACTTTTATGGGTTGCGAAGTGAGGATCCTGAAACATTTCTATTTGAGTTTGAAGTCGTGTGTCGAACTTATGATTATATGGAAGACTCTCAAAAACTCAAATTGTTTCCTTCAACATTGAAGGGAGTTGCTCTAAAATGGTCCGTGGGATTAGTCACTCAATCTATTAGGACTTGGAATGATATGAAACAAACATTTTTGGATAGATACCTGGACTATTGTATGCCCACCAATCATAAGGATGAGGTATTCAAAATGGTGCAAAAAGAAGATGAAAACTTGGAGGATTTACTTGAAAGATTTCAATACAACCTGAAAAGAGCAAAAATGAATAACCTAGATGAGGAAACCTTGAAAGCCCTTCCATTAAAAGCCATTAGAGATGAATGGATAGATATTTTGAACATGATGGGAAAAGGAGATATATCTCAACTTCCACTTCATGATATAGCAGAGCTATGTGTCCATCTCTCAAGGGGAAAATCTAAAACTGAAAAAGGGCCTAGAGATCCTTCTCTCATTAGAGAAAACAAATTTGCAACTGGATTAGTAAGTAGGGCTGAGATTGGCAACATGCTTGATGAGTTCAAAACTGATATTTTATGGAGCCTTAGTGAGCAACTAGACACCCTTAAGATACAAAACAAGCAGAAAGCGGAAGCTGAAGCTTTGGCCATCTTTTGACCAAATGTAAGAAGAAACATGCTCTAAGGGAATGCCCCTTGGATGAAAAAGTTGTAGAAACATGTATGATTTGTTCAGAAAGCCATGAGACCAACGATTGTCCTTCAATTCCCGGGCTCAAAGATGTCTTTCAAGAAGACCCAAATTCAATTGAGTCTCTCTGTTTTGTTTCAAGGAGACCTTGGCAGGGGCAACAAAATCAAGGGCTTAACAAGCCCACGAACTTTCAACCCCCACCAAATTGGAATCCTTGGCAACAACCTTGGTCCCAACCTCAAAATCCACCATCTAAACAAAAGAAGTATATATAGGTATGCACTGATTATGTCACTAAATGGGTAGAAGCCAAAGCATTATTTTCTGCTGCTGAAAATTCAGCTGTTAGTTTTCTTTATGAGGATCGCTTTGGTGTCCCAAGAGAAATTGTGACAGATCAGGGAAGTCAATTTACATCCAACATGATGGAGAAGCTGATGGAAGAATACAAAATCAAGCATAGAAAATCTACTCCTTACCATCCACAAGCAAATAGCCAAGTGGAGTCTACAAACAAAGTTATTGAAAGCATCATCACCAAAACTATTCATCTACACAGAAGAGATTGGGCAGAAAGGCTACCTGAAGCCTTATGGGCCTACAAAACTACATGGAGGAATACAACAGGACATTCTCCCTATGAAATTGTTTATGGGAAAGAAGTCCTACTCCCCATTGAGTTTCAAGTCAAAACTTTCAAGATGGCAGTTCAGTTGGGGATGGATCTATCAGAAGCCCAAAAGCACAGAATGGAGCAGTTGAATTGAGTCCCAAACTTGCATCTTCCCTATACACCTTTTTAGCCTTTTTCCAATTACCTGGACCTCCTAAGCTGTCAAATCATTGCATATTAGTTTAAAAAGAGCATATAAAATGGTTTCCTAACTATGTCTTGTGACTGCTGTTTGATTTAGATTTTTGTTCAGTCAGCTGCGGAATCTTGTCACTTTCCACAACCAGCTCAACTTTCCGCAGCCTTTTTGTTGAAGTCTATGTTACAGGTGTCTACAGGAGAATCCGACCACATGGGCAAGTTGCAAATGATGTGGACATGGACCGTGTCCTCTTGGTTCAGCCGAATCCCTCACAGAAGGCCGTGGTCAAAGATAGTCAAGCGGTGGTCAACCTAAGAGTTTTACGGTGGCAGAACTCTGTTTTTCACCACGTGAAGACTTGCGTGGAAAATTCCTAAATCTTAGGAGACGTGCTAACACCTGTGGACTGCTCCATGAACCGAATCTAACAGCCACCCTCCTTGGATTTAATTTTCACGGCTACCATAATGCTAGATTTCTGGACGTGGTTATTCACGTGTCTTTTTATCAGTGCAAATTTTAGGAAAGTAGTTGTGTCATCCTCTGTTATAAATAAAGCGTTCTCATATGCATATTAGCTAGCTTTTGAATGTAATTTTGACTGTTTATGAGCCCACTGTGCTGTGACTTTATCCTTATGTTATGACTGCATTTTAACACATGAGAAGACACTGCTTATAAGCTCAATTCATGGTTGATTGCTGATTGGCCGAGGTTGTGCAGAGGACCCCTGTACACACCAAGGTTTTGTAATTGTTGTATAGTTTCATGCTTTATTCTTTTACATTCCTGATGCCATAATTGTTTGCTTGTATATATTACACTGCTTATGGTATTCATGTTGATTGCTGTCCATAGTTTTTTTATGCTTTCTAATGTTGTTAACTGATCAGTGTCTTTATTTCAGGTTCTAATAGACAGCCCGGGCATTTGCACATAGCTTTATAATGACTAATGACATGAAATTATCTTGTCCTTCTGCTGATTTATTTTCTTAGTTCTAATTCCAGCACTGTTTATTTCTTTCAGTTTTGTTCATTTACTTTTCTGCAAGATAGATATTAGATTACTCATGTCATTTTCAGTTACCTCCTATAGCCAGAGCGAGTCAAATGGTGAGGGATTGAAGTATGAATGCGTAGTTTGATATTAGTTTATTTTTCTGCAAGTTAGTTATTGAATTGCTCATGTCATTTTCAGTTACCTCCTATAGCCAGAGCGAGTCAAATGGTGAGGGATTGAAGTATGAATGCGTAGTTTGATCTTAGTTTCATTTTATGCAAATTAGATATCAGATTGCTCAATTTGTTTATGATTACCTCCTATAGCCAGAGCGAGTCGAATGGTGAGGGGTCAGAATATGAGTTGATGTAATATGATTTAGTTTACTTTGTTTGCAGTTTTTGAATTTCTTTGAGTTCAGTTTCTTTTTATACAGCAGCAAGGATACTGGGTTTCATAGTCACTAGCTCACTGTTTGGTTTAATTAGAATATAGGTACATTTTTATTTTCTCTTAGGAATTGATTTCATCATTGCAAGTTTTAAAACCTTTTTGAAAACTTTGAAGTTTGGAAATCATTTTAAAGGTCACCATTGCCTTGAACACTTATATCCATACTTGACTTTTAGAATTGCCATCTCACATTAGGGAATCAACAAAAGATAAACCCAAAAACAAACCAAAAATAAAAAATGACAAAGAAGTAAGAAATCGGTTATCTTGCATATATAGTGCACCTCACTTCAGTAGTTTACGACTCCCGGATTGACAATTTATATAGCAATTTAGGACACACTAAATTGACCAAACAGTAATCACGACATGGGAACAAATGAAAGAGAAGTTCTTGATTAAATATCAAGACTAATGCCGGACAAGAGAAAAAAAGGAGGAAATATTTAAGATGGTGCAAAAGGAGGACGAGAATCTGGAGGACTTTGTGGAAACGCTACAATATAACCTGCAAAGATACAATCACCCCGATGTAAGTAAAGATATTCTTAAAACAATATTATTGAAAGGGGTGAGGGATGATTGTCTAGACATGTTAAATATGCTTGGTAAACGAGACATATCTAAAGAATCATATGATGAAATTGTTAACCTCTGCAAAAGATGTTCAAGAGGAGCTGCAAGGAATAGATCAAATAGCAAGGATAATACATATTCAAGAGTTCACAAATCAGCCAGTGGAGGAGCAAAAAGAGTTAAAATAGGTAATTTACTTGAGGAATTTAAAACTAAAATGTTAAGTTTTTTTGCTTCACAGATTGACATGTTGTAGGCTAAGAAGAAACAGGCAGAAGCAGAAGCTGCTTTGGCCATCTTTTGTTCTAAATGCAGAGAAAAACATCCACTAAGGGAATGCCTATTGGACAAAGTAACAATTTGTACCATTTGTGAGAGGGATCATGAAACACAACAATGCCCTTCTTTACCAGGAATAAAGGCAGCATTGCAACCAACTGAAGAAGAAGCTGAAGCAGTTTATTTGTTGACACAGAGAAGGCAATGGCAACCACGAGGACAAGGTATGAACTCTAATATGCCATTTTCTAATCGTTGGAATAATTACCCTTCTTTTAATCAAGAAAATTACCCTCCCTTTAACCAGATGCAATACCCACCCTTCAATCAAATGAGTTACCCACCCATGCAACAACCAAACCCTCCCTTTGTAGATCCAGCAATGTGGACTTCTTGGCCCCCACAACAACAATCTTATTTTAATCAATGGAATCCAAATTGGAGGGGTCAGCAACTCCCGTTTCCAAACCAATTTCCTCAGTTTCAGCAACCACTCCTGCCATCAGGAGCTCCACCTAATAATCAAACAATGAGACCCCAGCTACCGGTACAACCGAACCCTAACCCCAATAATAAAGCCGTACAAGTTATTGATATTCAGAACCAGCCTATGCAGTGCAATGATATCCACTTACGATCTGGGAAAATAGTTGAACCTATTATTGATGACATTACCTCTTCTGATTCTGATAAGGAAGAGACTGAGAAAAATAATTCTCGTAAGGAGGAACAGTCACCCTCTAACAAGGGTGCTGAAACTGCTGAACCACCATTCCCTGAGCATTTAGCTTTGACTAAAACCCCTGAGCCACCTGCTTTTAACCTTTTGGGGGAATTACAGAATCTTTATGTTAAAATTCCACTTTTACAAGCATTAAGAGATGTACCAATCTATGCCAGAACTATGAGGGATATTTGTATCAAGAAACCTGGTAGGAAAGCTAAAGATCCCCTTACAGTTCATGTTATGGGTGATCTATCAGCCTTAATGACTAGAAAAGCTCCCCCTATTAAATATGGTGACCCTGGACATCCTACTGTTACAGTTCAGATCGGAAAAACTATCATCTCATGAGTTCTGGTAGATTTAGGTGCTACTATAAACATTATGACTTTGGAAACTGCACAACTGTTACAGCTGAAAAATGTGATCAGAGAGACACCAACCATTCTAGAATTAGCTGACCGTTCTACAATCAAACCGGAAGGAGTCATTGAAGACCTAATCATTTTAGTTGAGTCTTGGAATTACCCAGCTGACTTTGTGGTGTTACAAACTAAAACAAAGTTGGGGGGACACCCTCTAATTCTGGGAAGGCCCTGGTTAGCCACAGCCGATGCCTTTATCAGCTGTAGATCTGGCTCAATGATAATTTCTAATGGGTGTGAAACCAAGCAGCTTACCCTATACCCTCATGCCACACCTATGATTGATAATGACAATCCTATATGGTTGGACTATGATGGTGATGCTACCCAACCTATTTTGACTATTGGACAAGCTTTAAGTCTTAAAGATACCACTGAGGATGAAGTAATTAATAATTTTATTTGTGAACCTTCCTCAATCACTGCTGAAACACACAACCACTTGACTGCAATTTTGGAATCTGATACCCAGGAAAAGCTTAAATCAGAAGATCTACCTCAAACATCAACCACCATCTCTTCTAAAAGCATAACAGTAGAAATCAAACCTGGCAAAACATTGAATATAAACCCCAATTTAACAAATGCTGAAACATAGCAATTAATGAAGCTACTTCGTGAAAATAAGGAAGCATTTGCATGGGATTATATAGATATGAAGGGAATCTCTCCTGAATTATGTACTCATCGCATCTATATTAAGGAAGGTTGCCGACCAATCTGTCAACCCCAACGACGAATGAATCCCAATTTAAGGGAAATTGTCAAAGAAGAACTTCAGAAATTACTTAATGCAGGGTTTATATATCCTATATCTGATAGTGAATGGGTTTCTCCATTGGTTATAGTACCTAAGAAAAATGGGAAATGGAGAGTATGTGTAGATTATAGAGCCTTAAACAAAGCAACTCAAAAGGATCACTTTCCCTTGCCATTCATTGATCAGGTGCTAGATAGTTTGTCAGGAAAGAAATTCTTCTCCTTTTTAGATGGTTTTAGTGGGTACAATCAAATCAAAATTGCACCCCAGGACCAGGATAAGACCACTTTTACTAGTCCCTGGGGAACTTTTGCTTATAGAGTTCTCCCATTTGGACTATGTAATGATCCAACAACCTTTCAAAGAGCAGTGGTAGGAATATTTTCTGTTATGATTAATGACTCCATGGAGATATTTATGGATGATTTCACCCCTTATGGTGTGTCTTTTGAAGATGCATTGCAAAACCTTGAAAAAGTACTTAAACGTTGTGTACAAGCTCATCTTTCCTTAAGCACTGAAAAATGTCATATGATGATGAATGAGGGAATTGTACTTGGAAATTTCATTTCATTTCAAGGAATTTAGGTAGATCCATCCAAAATACAGGTAATTCAGAATCTTCCTATTCCTAGAACACAAACCAATGTAAGAAGTTTTTTAGGACATGCAGGATACTATAGAAGATTTATTAAATTTTTTTCTAAAATAGCTTCTCCTTTGTTTGTGTTACTTATGAAAAATGCTGAATTTAAGTGGACTGATCTTTGCCAGAAAGCATTTGATGAGCTCAAGCATCAACTATCCACAACTCCTATTTTAAGAGGACCTGATTGGGCACTTCCCTTTCATATATCCTCTGATGCTTCAGATACTGCAATTGAAGCTATCTTGGGACAAGAGGAAAACCATCTTCCTTATGCTATCTATTTTATTAGTAAGAATATGACTCTTGCTGAGCTTAATTACACAGTTATTGAAAAGGAATTCTTAGCAGTTATTTATGCTATTAACAAGTTTCGACATTACATTACTGGTTACTCTACTTTTGTCCATACTGACCACTCGACTATTAAGTACTTAATGAACAAATTTGTCACAAATGCCCGAGTTACCAGATGGTTATTGTTATTACAAGAATTTGATATTACAATTGTAGATCGACCAGGTAAAGAAAATGTAGTTGCTAATTTCCTTTCTTGGATAAAAGCTGATGATAATACTCCAGTAGATGATTCCTTTCCTGATGAGTATTTATTTGCAGTATCTGCTCACTCACCTTGGTATGCAGACATTGCCAATTATCTGGTTGCAGGGAAGTTACCATCACACCTATCACATCGGGAGAAAAGGAAGATCATTCAACAAAGTGCTCGGTATAGCTGGATAAGTGGGTGTCTTTTCCATACAGGACTTGATCATGAGATCCGAAGATGCATTAGAGAAGATGAGGTTTATGATATACTGAAGGCTTGTCATGATGGCCCTTGCGGAGGGAATTTTGCTGATAAGAGAACAACACATAAAATTCTCAGAATGGGTTATTATTGGCCCTCACTATTCAAGGATGCGAAGAAATATGTTCGGGCCTGCGACAGCTATCAGAGAATGGGTCAACCAAATCATAGAGATGAAATGCCATTGAATCCCCAGGTAATACCTGAACCCTTTGAAAGATGGGCTCTAGATTTTGTAGGGCCCATTAATCCTCCATCCAATCAAAGAGTTTATATATTATTCTGTATAGATTATATGACTAAATGGGTGGAGGCTAAAGCACTCATTAGAGCTAATGAAGAATCCGTTCTAGCTTTTCTATTTGAGGAGATCTTTATCAGATTTGGAGTACCTAGAGGGCTAGTTACAGATGCAGGACCTCCTTTCAATTCTCATGGTTTTAAAGCCACCCTCCAAAAATATCATATTCATCATAGAATGACTACACCATACCACCCCCAAGCTAATGGGCAGGTGGAGAGTACAAACAAAGTTATAGAAGCTGTTAGTGCTTGGAATTCACCTAGGCTGAGATAGACAAACTCTCAAGGCTACATCAAACCATTTCACCTCGTAGCTAGCCCTACGAGGTATGAGAAGGCTCTCTCGGGTCAGATTTGATAGATCTTATAATATAATTAGGCTGACCAATTAGGATCAAAGATATTAGGCTAGTAAATTGATAGAGGGGGGGTTGATTTAAAGATTTTTGGGGTTTTTTAATGGAATGACGGGGCTTTTCTGGGCTACATGGGCAAAATCACAGCTTCAAACAGAAAAATATAATGACTACAAAGGTTATCAACTGAGGCAAGGTAGGCATGCAATTTAACACCAAATCTGGTTTCAAATGGGATGGCAAGACTGGTGAGGAGCTAAGGAGGGCAGACAATAACTCTGAATCCTCCTTAAACAGTAGAAAACATCGAATGCGAACAAACTTATAGGAGGAGCATATAATACTATGAATTCCTACCTAATCACTTCATTTGTTCAGCTTGAAAGGGTCATGAAATGAAATGGAACATAACTGATTACATATGAGACAAAGGGAAAAACTTATGCTAAATCAACATACCACATGAATCTCGGCAAACAGAGCTGTGAAATTCCATTAAATTCTCTGTCATAAAACTGTACAATAAAAAGCTCTCTGCTTCTCCAGCAGCTCCCAGCGCTCAGAAAAAACTCTCCCTCCTTCACTCACTCTCTCCCTCTTACAAATGATTTTGTTTTTTTTTTATACATTAAAAGAAATCTGTAAAGGAAAAAATGAATCGGTCTCCCCCATTCAGCGCGCTGTTTGAACTGCCATTTCAAATAATAGAAAAAAAATCCTCTGATGGATTGACATATGGAGCGCTGGCCCTTTTGAATCGGGACTGAGGATAGAAGTAGGCGCATTGACCCGTCTTCTGCTGTGATAGATGTCTTTACAGTTGAGCTTGGGGGCAAAAAACAATTCACGTATTAAAAATACGATCTAAAAATAAATGGGAAAATTCTGTTTTGAGTTAAGTATTTATTTAGCCAAATCATGATGTTGAATGCCTCTTCAGCGTCTTCTCCCTCAAGAGAATCCGGATGATGAGCGCTACCATATCACTGCAATGCTATTAATGGTCTCGGTCCAGATTTTCTGCCTTAAATATTGCAACCACTGCCACGTTCATGTATCTGTAATTCATATGCAAACGGTTGATCTTCCCTTTGGCGATTTTGAACTTCGATATGCATAATAATAACACCAATTTCTTCAATGGCCTCACAAATTGCTGCGTATTAGAATCACCATCCTCAGTCCCATACTGCATAAAATAAAATACTGAGGGCATAACTTCATCCAGCATTTCTGTAATAACTTCTTTCACTGCGGGTGTTTCATTAGGAATTTCATTTGAATCAAATTTTCGAGCACACTCTAAAACCTCTTCTGCAAATCCCGTAACAAGAGCACCAAGTCTTGAAGTGATTTCAGAATCTTCTTTGCCAAGCACCACACCACATACCCGACCTACTTGTAACTGTCTAAGAAGAGAAATCTTAGATTTTGGATCCATCCTCTTTGATACTATGGCTAAAATACAATTGGCTGCAGAACCTCTAAGCACTGAAGATCTTTGTTCACGCTCTTACAATCTGAGGCACACATTGTTCTCTCATTGCATCCTTTATCCGTCTTGCAATGCTGATTTCCTCAGAATTACGAGGATAATCCAAACTAATCAACTCGTCATCAAGTGCATTAAAAATACGGCAAAACATATCTACAACCATGGGACCTTTGCTCACAGCAGACAGCAAATCTAGGAAAACCAATGGCCACCGGGCCGGATACAAGATAAAGGTTAAAATAGCAAAAATTTGAGCCAGCTTAATTTTCACAAAAACTGGTCTCTCTAATCCTGAACTCTGGTGATTCAAACCATTCTCGATTCCTTCCATACAAACAAAGGACATAACAGAATTTTGGATAAATAGTTGTTCTTGCTGATCTAATGAAGTATAGCGGAGCTTGACAATTTCTTCCAAACTCTGCAAACACCAAAACTGCACTTCTGCATAATTGCTGGCACCGAATCTTTGTATGCAAAGCTGTGAGATTGAAGGTGATTGTTTTATTTGTTGACAATAGGCTGCAGCTTGTTTGTGATTTCGACCATAATGACACAAAAATACACGGTCATTCTCATGGATCCTCCAAGAAAAGACGCAGCTCCAGAGACACTTATTGCTGTCCTGACCTTTGAAAACATTGTGCTTAATGCAAATGCCATAGTAATCAGAGATAAGTAGAAAAGTCACTTTTGTATCTGATACAACAAAGAGTTCAGTGACTTTGGCCATCAAAACCAAGATCAGAGAGGTGAAAGCATCCATTGCGGCATATGTCAGCAACCAACTCGTCCAATAGACAGATTCACGCAATCCCATAACTAAAATACAGTCCTTTATCAGGTCCTCTTCTGTACCAAAACTCCTTGGTGCAAGAACTGGTGTCTCATACTCATTTCCAAACTGGTGAATAACTTGATGGATGAATTCATCACTAAAGCATTTCCTCTTGGAACATAGGCAAGCTACAAATTTATAAATGCATGAAAAATGCATAAGAAGCACTGGATAAAAATCCTCATAAAAGCTCTGAGGGTAAAAAAGTTCAGTATCACAATAAAACACTTTGATTGGAGACACACTATTCAGAGCCAAGGACATGGAAAATGTTTCTTTCACATCTAAGCCACCCAATAAACATTTCCCACACATATAAGAAAAGTGAATTAAACTTTGCCCAAATTAAGTGTAAAGCAAATGATTTTCAACTGTTGTAACATGTCTCATAACTGCAAAATAACCATTGTCTCTGTTGGGATTTCGCTTATGTAGGTTCTCGCAAACACTCTGACTCCCTGACACAACAGGCTGACATAAAGCATCCACCTTTGGTTGCCATGGGGTAGCAGGAATGTTGGTTTCCGGTTGAATAAGTTTCAAAAGAACGAGAAGTCCAATAATGTATACTTTCAAACATTAAAGCGGAAAGAAATGGATTTGAGGGTAGACCATTCTGTGGCCAAGTTGTTCCTCTTTGATAATTATTGCTGCTCTAAGGAGCTGCAAAGCTTCGAAATGAATGAATGGATGTGCCACTGTAGAAAACCTCTGTACCATGATAATTGAAACCATATGAAGATAAAATTTGACCAAATTCATCAACAGTAGAGTCTGATGTATGCTTTGATTTCTTTTGTTTGTGCAGGGATAGAAGCTTGAAGTTCGCTGCTGTCTTTTGAAAAGCTGGAGATAAATTACACAAATTTAAACAACACATTAATGATTTCTTCTTCAAAACCCCGTTTTGAAGAAGAATCTATCTCTGACATGAGACGGAGTCTAACATTGGCTCCATTTGGGATGGCAGCTGCAGCTTCCTGGAGGTGCCAAGAACCGCAGAACTTTGGGAGAGCAGATCATGCCTCCACCATTGGGCAATGGAGTCATCATCAACAAATCAACACAGCTGAAGACTTATTTTCACACTGAAACTGAACTCAAACAAACTAAAAGCCAACTGAAACAAGATGCTGCCCTTATGGCTGCTTATTTATGTACAAAACCTACTCTAATCTGCTGTACAAAGAATAGATCAAGTAATGCTAAAATGCCAAATTAACCACTCGAGTAAACCTGGAAATGAAGCCGCTTGAGAATGCTGCCACGAAGTCACAGATGCAATTGCTGGCAGCCCTTCATGCACATACTGACCCTGGTCACGGAAAAGACAGCCTGATCTGTCAATCAAACTGAAAAATGTGTCCATGTATGCCGCAATAGGATCACGGACACCGGACTCTGTTGGCTGCCCCAACTCTGCAATGCATACTTCCAGCTGCACATTGTCAATGTATACCTCTATAGGCAAATCTGTTATTGCTTGTTTCGATGGAGGAAGGATTTCCAAAAACTTTTTAGGGTCTTGGAAATCATAAGAGTGGATCTGCTCATCTAACCATTGAATCTCATCTTCAATTCTTTCCACAAGTAACTCACAGACGCTAGGATGATAATCCGGAGATTTCAAACATTGAAGGAAAAAACTTAAAACTTCTTCATTAATTTCAACATCCACTAAGCTTTCTCTAAATTCATTTAGAGCTTCACACAGTGCAGGGTCTGCCACATACCCTACCATTGCATGAACATATCAACAGGCACTGGAAAGTCTAGATCGAGCTGGAGTCGCCAGGTGAATGATTCAGCCTGCAAATGTATCTGACTGCTGTCCACCATCAGCATCAGATCTGACATTGATACAAGTACTGGGGTAAAAAGCAAATGAAGTGCTATATTCACAAATCCCACGGAGATAGACTGAAGCAACGTTTATCTACTTGCGCTGATGTAAAACAAGAGCGTTTTCGAAGGCTTCTGGCGTAACTTCAGGCTCCGTCTAAGACTTATGAAACAAACACATCAATCAACAGACAAGTTTGTTCTCCCCAGTATGGTCGCCAATATGTTAGCGCTTGGAATTCACCTAGGCTGAGATAGACAAACTCTCAAGGCTACATCAAACCATTTCACCTCGTAGCTAGCCCTACGAGGTATGAGAAGGCTCTCTCGGGTCAGATTTGATAGATCTTATAATATAATTAGGCTGACCAATTAGGATCAAAGATATTAGGCTAGTAAATTGATAGAGGGGGGGTTGATTTAAAGATTTTTGGGGTTTTTTAATGGAATGACGGGGCTTTTCTGGGCTACATGGGCAAAATCACAGCTTCAAACAGAAAAATATAATGACTACACAGGTTATCAACTGAGGCAAGGTAGGCATGCAATTTAACACCAAATCTGGTTTCAAATGGGATGGCAAGACTGGTGAGGAGCTAAGGAGGGCAGACAATAACGCTGAATCCTCCTTAAACAGTAGAAAACATCGAATGCGAACAAACTTATAGGAGGAGCATATAATACTATGAATTCCTACCTAATCACTTCATTTGTTCAGCTTGAAAGGGTCATGAAATGAAATGGAACATAACTGATTACATATGAGACAAAGGGAAAAACTTATGCTAAATCAACATACCACATGAATCTCGGCAAACAGAGCTGTGAAATTCCATTAAATTCTCTGTCATAAAACTGTACAATAAAAAGCTCTCTGCTTCTCCAGCAGCTCCCAGCGCTCAGAAAAAACTCTCCCTCCTTCACTCACTCTCTCCCTCTTACAAATGATTTTGTTTTTTTTTTATACATTAAAAGAAATCTGTAAAGGAAAAAATGAATCGGTCTCCCCCATTCAGCGCGCTGTTTGAACTGCCATTTCAAATAATAGAAAAAAAATCCTCTGATGGCTTGACATATGGAGCGCTGGCCCTTTTGAATCGGGACTGAGGATAGAAGTAGGCGCATTGACCCGTCTTCTGCTGTGACAGATGTCTTTACAGTTGAGCTTGGGGGCAAAAAACAATTCACGTATTAAAAATACGATCTAAAAATAAATGGGAAAATTCTGTTTTGAGTTAAGTATTTATTTAGCCAAATCATGATGTTGAATGCCTCTTCAGCGTCTTCTCCCTCAAGAGAATCCGGATGATGAGCGCTACCATATCACTGCAATGCTATTAATGGTCTCGGTCCAGATTTTCTGCCTTAAATATTGCAACCACTGCCACGTTCATGTATCTGTAATTCATATGCAAACGGTTGATCTTCCCTTTGGCGATTTTGAACTTCGATATGCATAATAATAACACCAATTTCTTCAATGGCCTCACAAATTGCTGCGTATTAGAATCACCATCCTCAGTCCCATACTGCATAAAATAAAATACTGAGGGCATAACTTCATCCAGCATTTCTGTAATAACTTCTTTCACTGCGGGTGTTTCATTAGGAATTTCATTTGAATCAAATTTTCGAGCACACTCTAAAACCTCTTCTGCAAATCCCGTAACAAGAGCACCAAGTCTTGAAGTGATTTCAGAATCTTCTTTGCCAAGCACCACACCACATACCCGACCTACTTGTAACTGTCTAAGAAGAGAAATCTTAGATTTTGGATCCATCCTCTTTGATACTATGGCTAAAATACAATTGGCTGCAGAACCTCTAAGCACTGAAGATCTTTGTTCACGCTCTTACAATCTGAGGCACACATTGTTCTCTCATTGCATCCTTTATCCGTCCTGCAATGCTGATTTCCTCAGAATTACGAGGATAATCCAAACTAATCAACTCGTCATCAAGTGCATTAAAAATACGGCAAAACATATCTACAACCATGGGACCTTTGCTCACAGCAGACAACAAATCTAGGAAAACCAATGGCCACCGGGCCGGATACAAGATAAAGATTAAAATAGCAAAAATTTGAGCCAGCTTAATTTTCACAAAAACTGGTCTCTCTAATCCTGAACTCTGGTGATTCAAACCATTCTCGATTCCTTCCATACAAACGAAGGACATAACAGAATTTTGGATAAACAGTTGTTCTTGCTGATCTAATGAAGTATAGCGGAGCTTGACAATTTCTTCCAAACTCTGCAAACACCAGAACTGCACTTCTGCATAATTGCTGGCACTGAATCTTTGTATGCAAAGCTGTGAGATTGAAGGTGATTGTTTTATTTGTTGACAATAGGCTGCAGCTTGTTTGTGATTTCGACCATAATGACACAAAAATACACGGTCATTCTCATGGATCCTCCAAGAAAAGACGCAGCTCCAGAGACACTTATTGCTGTCCTGACCTTTGAAAACATTGTGCTTAATGCAAATGCCATAGTAATCAGAGATAAGTAGAAAAGTCACTTTTGTATCTGATACAGCAAAGAGTTCAGTGACTTTGGCCATCAAAACCAAGATCAGAGAGGTGAAAGCATCCATTGCGGCATATGTCAGCAACCAACTCGTCCAATAAACAGATTCACGCAATCCCATAACTAAAATACAGTCCTTTATCAGGTCCTCTTCTGTACCAAAACTCCTTGGTGCAAGAACTGGTGTCTCATACTCATTTCCAAATTGGTGAATAACTCGATGGATGAATTCATCACTAAAGCATTTCCTCTTGGAACATAGGCAAGCTACAAATTTATAAATGCATGAAAAATGCATAAGAAGCACTTGGATAAAAATCCTCATAAAAGCTCTGAGGGTAAAAAAGTTTCAGTATCACAATAAAACACTTTGATTGGAGACACACTATTCAGAGCCAAGGACATGGAAAATGTTTCTTTCACATCTAAGCCACCCAATAAACATTTCCCACACATATAAGAAAAGTGAATTAAACTTTGCCCAAATTAAGTGTAAAGCAAATGATTTTCAACTGTTGTAACATGTCTCATAACTGCAAAATAACCATTGTCTCTGTTGGGATTTCGCTTATGTAGGTTCTCGCAAACACTCTGACTCCCTGACACAACAGGCTGACATAAAGCATCCACCTTTGGTTGCCATGGGGTAGCAGGAATGTTGGTTTCCGGTTGAATAAGTTTCAAAAGAACGAGAAGTCCAATAATGTATACTTTCAAACATTAAAGCGGAAAGAAATGGATTTGAGGGTAGACCATTCTATGGCCAAGTTGTTCCTCTTTGATAATTATTGCTGCTCTAAGGAGCTGCAAAGCTTCGAAATGAATGACTGGATGTGCCACTGTAGAAAACCTCTGTACCATGATAATTGAAACCATATGAAGATAAAACTTGACCAAATTCATCAACAGTAGAGTCTGATGTATGCTTTGCTTTCTTTTGTTTGTGCAGGGATAGAAGCTTGAAGTTCGCTGCTGTCTTTTGAAAAGCTGGAGATAAATTACACAAATTTAAACAACACATTAATGATTTCTTCTTCAAAACCCCGTTTTGAAGAAGAATCTATCTCTGACATGAGACGGAGTCTAACAGAAGCCATTCTTACAAAAACAATGAAAGAGAATAGGAAGGATTGGTCCCAAAGTCTCCCTGAAGCATTATGGGCTTATAGAACTACTTGGAGGAACACTGCGGGATTTTCTCCCTATGAATTGGTTTATGGTAAAAGCGCTGTTTTTCCTGTGGAATTTGAAATTAAAACTTTAAGGACTGCTTTAGCTGTTAACGTTGATTTGACTGATGCACAGATAGTAAGGTTGCAGCAGCTTTAGGAATTGGATGAAAAGAGGTTAGATGCCATTCATCAAACAACTATGATCCAACAACAAAGAACAAGGTGGCATGACAAAACCATCAAGCATAAGCAGTTCTAATAAGGTAATTGGGCTTTATTGTATGATTCTCGGTTTGAAAATTTTCAAGGGAAACTACGCACAAGATGGTTGGGACCTTATGAAATAGATACTGTTTTCCCCAATGGAACAATAAGGCTCCTAACAATTGATGATTCTAGGAAACCATTATTGGGGAATGGTCACCGGCTTCGTCTGTACCAGCAACCCATTTCCAAAGAGGACTTTAAGGCCACTTGCATGGTAGAATCACATTATAACTTTTTGGGGGAACCTGCTGCCCCTCATTGCTATTAATTTCTGCATTATATATTTTTTTTAAGTATTAGATTAGATTTCTTAACTAATAATCCTTGTCAAGGGTTGGCATGTTACAATTGGTTATTTTGCAGATGTCAGATGTAGGAGAGGCTGATGGAAAAGAACAATCTTACTGCATGCAGATTTAAGCTTCATTTTGTGAAGCATTGTTATCTCATTCCAATTCACAAATTCATTCCCCCATTTCGATCATTTTTCCCTTTTTTCTCCTCCCTATGTCCCCCATTATTTTTCAGCAACATTTTACATTTTTATCATCATGAAATAAGTATTTTTCAGCAACATTTTCACTATTTTTCCCATTTACAGCAACATTTTTCTTTACTTTCTCCGTTTCTTAAACACCATCTTCCACCCATTTTTCCGTTGCTAAAACACTATCTTTTATCCATTTTCCCTGTTGCTGAAACACCAACTTTTATCCATTTTCCCCGTTGCTGAAACACCATTTCTCCTCAAGGAATTATCATACATTACTTTCCGTTGTAAGAATCACTTATTGCATTTAACTCTGTTCTTTCACTGCCCTCTCCTATGTTTATACAGGCCTTTCATATAATTACCCTCATATTTCAAAACCCTCTTCCATAACCATTGATGATCTATTAGCAACGTATACTATATTTTCCGAATATCAATCAAAGGTAAACATGAGGTATGTGTTTGTTATGTGTGAATATTATTAAACTATAGTAAATGAGAAGATTATGACATTATTACCACGATCTCCGTACATTTAAAACTCATTATTACAGCCGTAGTTGGGGGGAATATCAAAATCACATGCCATCATTTCACAACACGCCAATCACCATCATTTTTTAACCCACGATTACGTCCTATCACCCCATCTTTGTCCTATTATTCCATGATCTCATTTGCAAAATTTACTCTGTCCTGGGTGCGGTAATTCGGTTTGTCACTGTGCATTTTACTGAAGCTGGTAACTATGGGAGGACCTGCTATTCGACATGAGCCTGGCTCCATAGCTTTATTAGAATTACACCCAGAGGTATATCAGATTTTTCAGCAGGCAGGCTGGGTAGATTATTTTCGGAGGCTCTAGGGATTTGATCCACAACAAGTCCTTGAATTTGCACGTAATCTACGGGATGGCTACTCTACTGTTCAAGGAGTTCGAATTCCAGTCTCAGAGTATGATATAGCACAGGTTTCAGGCCTACCGACCGCTGGCATTCGATGGTTTAGTCGTAAACACATCATTTTGAATGCACAACAGGACTTTCTTCTGCCAGGAGAGCAGGTCGAGCCTAAAGGCAGGGGTGTCGCACTTCATTCATTACCACCTCCATGGCCGACGGTTGCGGAATTCGTCAAGCACTATCTCACCTGCGAAGGATGCTACCAGGTAGTCTATCAACATGATTTTGTCTTGTTAAATCATTTGAGACATGGTCGACTGTTAAATATGCCGTATTATCTACTTGGGTGTCTAAAGAATATGTCACATTACTGTTTTCATGTAAAATACCCACTCCTTTCCCTCACCCATCATTGTCTTGTTCAATTATTAATTCAGAGGGGTTTCGCTCAAAAGAATCCTCCCCCTCTTAACAATCCACCCCTAGAACCTCAAGAAGCTGCTGAAATTCCTCAAGCAGCAGCTAAAATTCCCCAAGAACCCGCTGAAACTCCCGAAGTCCCTCAATCAGCTCCCGAAAGTCCCCAACAAACTCCTAGAATCTCTCAGCAAGCTGAAAATCTTCTGAACAACAACTAGGGAGAATTCCTGATCCCCCAGAAATCCCACCAGCCGCATCAGCCAGCCCAATTGACCCTTCTACCACATCAATTCCACCCCATAATTTAGCAGAATCATCTAGTCCCACTGTCCACATTCCTAGTGATGATTTTGAGGATAACCTTCCCATTGCTAGGCTAAAAAGAAAAAGGCAAGATAAGGCTGCTTCCCTACCAAAAAGACAAACAAGGGCCTCAACCAAAGAAGCCACCATCCCTGATGACCCTCCCCTTCTAAAGAAACCTACTCATAAAAGAAAAATCACTACTTTACCTGCCTTTTTACCTCGAAGACGAATGAGGACGTCTATTGAAGCAACAACTGTTACTACCATCCCAAATTCCCCACCTGTTAGCCTAAAACCCCATACACCACCATAGTCCCAAGTCCCTGAATCTTTACCTGTCTCACCCTCGGGTACTGAAATGCAAGACGCCCAGGATTTTGTGACATCATTCCTTTCAGAAAATGTAGCTGCCACACAAGAACTAGCTACTGATTCAGCGACTGCCACACATGAACCAGCTGCTGATTCACCAAAATTAGATACCCAAGATGATGTACAACATGTAGCTGTCCCACAAGAACCAGCTACTAATTCAGTAGTTGCCACACAAGAACCACCTGCTGATGAACATAAAACAACTGACCAAGATGTAGCTACCCCACAAGAACCAACTACTGATTCAGCAGTTGCCACACAAGAACCAGCTGCTGATTCACCAAATTTAGATACCCAAGATGATGTACAACATGTAGCTACCCCACAAGAACCAGCTACTAATTCAGTAGTTGCCACACAAGAACCACCTGCTGATGAACATAAAACAAATGACTAAGATGTAGCTGTCCCACAAGAACCGGCTACTGATTCAGTAGTTGCCACACAAGAACCACCTGCTGATGAATAGAAAACAGACGACCAAGACGTAGCTACCCACAAGAACCAGCTACTGATTCAACAGTTGCCACACAAGAACCACCTGCTGATGAAAAAAACATAGACAACCAGACCGTAGCTGTTACAGAACTAGCTGATGATTCAACAGTTGCCACACAAGAACCACCTGCTGAGGCTGCAAGAGATGTAGCTACTACGGAACAACATGCCATTCATTCACTAGAATCAGCTACTGAGACTACGACTGCTACACAAAGTCTAGTCACCTTGGCTTCCCTTCTACAGGAAAGCAAGTTTCTAAAATAAGAACTCGAAGCTTATAAGCAGGAACTAATAATGGCAAGGGAAGCCTATGACAAAGAACTTAATTTGTACACTTTAGCCCATGCAACATCTGCAATTGAGAAGAGTACAAGGAAATATCGTATAACGAATATATGTGCAGCCAATGTGGTAATATTTATCATCAAGCCGGTTATAAAATAGTTGAAATTCCACTGCCTGGAGCCACCCCTGCATCTACTTCTGCTGCAATTAAAAAGGAACACCCTGCTGTCACACAAGAACCAGCAGGGCCTTCAAATTTTTTTGAAAAAGAGGTTAAACCATAAATACCTTGGCCTACTGTGATTGTTAAAACTGAAAGTCCTGTACCTCGGTCTACAAAAACTGTGTTTACTCAGACTGAGCCTCGGCCTACAAAAACTGTCTTCACTCAGACCAGCAGCACTCAAGCACAAATGGATAAATGGAAGAAAGAATATGTTATGTCACAAGAGAGGATCTTGCAGGAGCATAAATCATCGTGGCAAAATCATATATATTCAAACTGGGAAGTTTTGGATCAGGTGCTCCAACACTCTCATGCCCAGAACAAGGAGAATAAATAACTAAAAACTAGATTACTTCTCATGTTTGATTTGGTTCAAAGATTACTGGCCACCAGGAAACCATCCTCCAATTACTCTCTTTTTCTTGCAGAACGCTTAGCGTTCTTCCAAATAAAGGCAATTAGAGATGGGAGACCTCATGAGATATCTGCACCTGAACAATTTGTGAAAACTTTCACAGAGGCATCTACCAGTGAACATAATTTACTTTGTGAATTGTATCTCCATAATGAAGCCATCCCTGAGGATAGGAAGCTCAATCTGAACCCTCTGGTCGGTGATATTCAGATCAGAACCTTTGTCTCTTTCCTTGCAAATTAGCTCACGTGGCAGAATTCCTTCCTTTTAGCAAGGCATAATGAAGATAATCGTCTTCTGTGGATTCAATCCGAGCCATATAATGCTGCCATTTTCATCGCTGAATATCGTCAGTTTTTGAAGAAACCAGGAATGTTTGAACACATTAGACAGTTACAAGTAGTAGTCTTAAAAGATTGCCAACATTATGTTAAAGCTATGGGAGCTCTTGCCTTACAAGAAAACAACTTATTTTGGCAACAATATTCTAAGGAGAGGCAAGAGTATCATCCCTTTAGTCCTCTTAATGTTGAAGCAACAATTTCACGGTTACCTGACTATGTCAAATGCGTTCAACAGTATGTCGAAAAATGGGTAGGATATCATTTTCATTTCCCTCTTCTATGGATGCCAGCACAAGAGTATAAGGTTCATTACAGGTTGTCCAAAAAGGAGGAAGTAGCAGCATGGCAGAGATTACAGAATCTTTATGGCTTCAGAGATCTAGCTGATAGCACCTTCTATACTTACTGCCTAAGTAATTTGCACTACAAGGCCCAGTACTCGGACTCAGATTCAGAGTAAAGTTGCATGAGGACATGCAACCCTTTCAGTTGGGGGGATGTTAGGACCCTACATTGTCCCTTTTTGACCATATATTTTGCTATTATGTCATCCTTTTTCAACCTATATCTAAAGTCCATGTTATTACTTTAATCCATTTTTCCAAAGGTATACAATATTTCTTCTCATTACTATACGTTTAATTTATTTTACATATAATTACATTACCTTCATAGTTAATTGTTGAATCAGATAGTTGTTGAAACAGTTATCATTGCAGTCTATGTTGCTGAAACAGCCTGGAGACTGCAGGATTATCATTACAGGATATGTTGTTGTAACAGTTAGAACGATGCACAAATCCCGTTGCTGAAACAACCATGATTTTCATTCTAGATTCGACAACAATAGAAGATCATCGAAGGAGCTGCTACACTGGCTGTAACAACCACATTCCAAAGTCAGCATTACCATAACCATTGTAACAACATTTTGTTAATGGGAAAACTGATTACCCTATTTTGGTATATTGGGTTAAAGATAGGACTTATAATGTAATCAATTATAATAGATGTCTCCTCTTTAAAAATAGGAGACATCTACATTAGGAGGGGAAAGACTACTGGAAGGTTTGAGTTGAAGGAAAAGAACTGGAATCTTTTTGTAACATGACATATTGATGGATGAATAAAATACTGTTCTCAGCATTTCTTTCTAGTTCCTGTTTCCTGGGGAATCTTGTGAGAAGGACAGGGCCCACCTTCATCACAGGATTCACCCATTACATTTCTGCAGTGTGTTAAGTGTGTTTTCTATCCATACCTTGTTAAGGTTCTGTTTACTGAATGTTGCTCATGCGTTATTGCTGAACTCTATTTTTCCAATTGATTGCTGCATTAATTTCTTGAACTCATTTACAGTTAATCCATGAGTGTTTTATTGGCAATTAAGTTTACAAAGTGAATTGGTAAGCATAGTAATCAAAAACACGTGCTGAAGGTTCCTGCTTGGGGAATAGGGTCCTGTTCTTTGTTACAGCATAGCTAGTGCTTTCTTTTGCAGAGTGACTCCTTTTATTATATTTCTCTTTTTAATGAAATCAATCATTCTTTGATAAATATATTGTTTTTGCTGTAACTCAGAGTAGAACTTCAGTTTGCTTAGAACAAGGTGTGACTAGTATACTTATTACTACAAATTTTACTGCTTTTGAGATTGAGCACATATAGTGTGTAGTTGCCTTTGAAATAACATACTTCCTTGGGTTGACAATTTATGTAGCACTTAGTTGTCTGAATTAATTAACAATTAAAGTGACCAACAGATATGTGGAAACTTATATAAAATTCCTATAATTTTGAGTAATTCATAATACATTATTAAAACTCAAGACTAAATATAGATCAGAAGTCATCTGGATCCCTTTGGTACCACTTCAGTCCCTTTAGTATCATTTTGAGTCTTACTTGAGCCATTTTCTATTATTTACAACTATTTCCTCCAATAGAAGAGACAAAAAAGTACATAAGTTTCTTGAACTAATTTTGAACATAGAAAGAATTGTCTACTCAAGCGAGTTCTACTTGGCCTCCAAGGTTGATATCCTCTCAAACTAGGATGCAGGACCCCCAAGATTACATCCTCATTGGAACAATTTAATTCCATCCAATCCTCTAATTTTCTGGCAACATACTCAAGCTTGGATGGGAGATTATTCAAGGAATTTCTTGCTACCCTTTCCTTAAAAGAATCCATATTCCTAAATAGAAGAACCCAATGTAGAGACACAAACAAATAGAAAAAGGGTTGAAGAGAAATATTATGAGAGTGGAAATACCATCATTCCACTAAAGATGCGACTAAGACTAAAGATATATTGCAAGAAATAGAGTCCAACACTCAATTGATGTTAAACAAAGGACAATACAGAGCCTCTTTTGCTGATAGAAAAAAAGAACCCTAGACAACTAGGTGCCAAAAATGCAAAAGGATACCTAAAAGTAGAGCCAATTTGGTTTTGAAATGCTATTTTGACCTAGGTAGAAAATGGGCTCCAAACTGAAATAGGCCACCAACACCTGAGAGAACCCCTGGGCCAAGAAATGATTCCACAAAGGTTATTGATAACTTCAATCCAAAATACCCATTCCTAATATAAAATCCCACATAAATACAATTCATGATTCATAAATTTATGTGGATATTTCATTAGATAGTTGATCACAACATATTTGATAAAAATAACCTAAAATCTATATTACGATGGTTAATTTCCTTAGATTACATATATATTATTATTGTTTTATGCTTACACATGTAATAGATAAAATTCAAGAAATGGAGAAGAATAATATATAATCACCCACCAACCACAATGAATAAAATATATGCTTTGGGAAACCCTTATGTGAGAAAACCTAGCTGGAAGGGGAGGTTTCTCTACTCTCTTTTGTGTGGAATGGAAATATTGCAAGTACAAAGGAGAAGGAACTCTATATGGAGTCAACTTATACCTGTAGTTTGATATGATACTACACAACACTAATCTGTTATTCTCTCTTATTCATATTTCTAGTTGTTTTTCTCTATTGTGGAACAATATACAATTGAAAAATGAATGGAACCCCTTTTCCTCCTAATGGCCTAGTTATAAAATAACCTGATAGCCAACTAGGGCTCAAGTTTGACTCCTTCAACTCTCAAACATAGTTACAAATTTGACCCTTTTATAGCATTATTCCAAGTTCCCATGTGTCTATCCCATTTTGCATGAGTGATGGCGGCTGATGTGGCATCCTCTTCAACCATGGTGGCTAAACATGATATTTCAACTTCTGGGAGACATAACTTTTGCATATGAACTCTGATTGATACAATTCTTATGCGATTATAAAGTTATATGAGTGTAGAATAACATCATTGGTCAAACACTTCATAGGAAAGTTTTACCCCAACAACATGTCATTTAAGACCTTAAAATGGCCCCAAAAAGGTTTTATAATTGAATTCTCAAAACTAGGTCCAACTGATAAAACTAGTCCTACAAGTTGATTCCTTCAATTTTTCCATTTTGAAAGCATTGAGATAGATATAAAATTATATAGTGATCCAATCTGAATCAATTCTACTTGTTAAATGATTTTTAAAATTGGTGTGAGAAGGGGGAAGACATGCTGGAAGTAGTGAGGAGTCTCATCACATTCTCCAAGTTGAGTGCACTTAACATCACTATCATGTAGATTTGAAAACCCTTAAAGTCACTAAGTCTCATTGAAAACCTTAAGGTATGGTTTCCATGAGACCTCGTGGTTTATTACTAAGGTTCCCACTATTTATTTATGTTGCTTCACTTGCTAACCCGTCCACTTTCACATTATTATCTCTCAGGACATGGTGGTAGCACAATTTAGAGAAAATATGATTTAGGTGGATATTGGTGGACACCCACCTATTCCACCTAGAACCCCCAGTCAATTTCATCTGTTTCCTTGTTC
Organism: Pinus tabuliformis; assembly: GCA_031772625.1. Classification (NCBI taxonomy): domain Eukaryota; kingdom Viridiplantae; phylum Streptophyta; class Pinopsida; order Pinales; family Pinaceae; genus Pinus; species Pinus tabuliformis. Next base: position 805,858,807 of record CM062817.1, on the reverse strand, counting down.
ATTTCAGCGTTTACTATTTTTAGTAGGTTTTTTGGGTCGTGAACTTTTGGAGCATTTTTACCCCCTAAACAACGTTTTTTTGGGGTCTACAACAAGCAAATAACCATAGATAGGGGATTGTGATGAAACCTGTAGTACTCAGAGAAACCTTTCCAAAAAAGTATCGTACGCACCAAACAAAGATACTATGACTAAGTTACGACGCCGGGAAGTTGACTGCCCAACTAACCCTAATAGGGCCAACAAACTCTTGGTGTTACATCTCCTTGGGTTAGGGTTTTGGTTGTTAGGGTTTTATCATGTTTTCCAATAATAAATAGGCCCTTGAGCCTCATTGTAACACAATTTAGAGGAATGTAGCCGCCACATCTCTTCTCAGAGATAAGCTATCATCGCCCAAGCTGTCTTATTTCCATTCTGTTTGTAATCATAGTTCAATATTTTTCTATTAATGAAATGAAGTGTTTTTCTGCTGCATCTCTGTGTTTATGATTATATCTATAAGTTGTTGCATTCCTGTTTAAGTTAGATCAGTGGTATCAGAGTGGTATGCTCTTTCTCTGTTTTTCTTTGCATGTCCCCAATGAGGTCAGGGTATAAGGAGTTAGGGCTTGATCTGGTTGAACCATTACAAGATTAGCCTCGCAAAACCCGATGACCTCCCATGGCGGAAGAAAAGAAAGACGAGGGGGTAGGAGATCCTTTCAAAATGTTGCTCGAGGAAGCCCTCAAGTGACAAAGGGACGCGATGATGGATAAATTTTCCCAGATCCTTCAATGGCTAGATGCGGATCACAGTGCCACCGTGGCCACCACTAAGATCCAGAAGAGGGGGAACACCTCTTTCACTCATAGATGTGGGTGAAGGGTTCTCTGCTGCAATTCATTATCGATAGCGGGAGCCAAAAGAACCTCATTTCAATAGAGGTCGTGAAGTGGCTGGGCCTAAATACTGTAATACATCCACAAACATACACCATCAGGTGGCTTCACCAAGGAAGAGAGGAGGTGCAGTGCGCAGCACAATGCAACATGATGAGAGGAGGTGCAGTGGGCAGCACAATGCAACATGATGAGAGGAGGTGCAGTGCGGATGCAGTGCTGGGAGACAAGACCAGCAATAGCACGGATGCAGCATGAGGAATCAGTGCGATTGATGCAGTCAGAGATCAAAGTGACAGAGGCTAGAGTAGTCAAATACTGAAGAGCATAGAGGTGTAGAGTTTTCAGTCGACAAAGGCAATAATAGTCATAGACTTTGATGACAGAGGCATCATTCTGATTCAGGTTGAATATTTTTTGTTTCTGAGTTGCTGGAGCAACAACACTAGTAAGAAGTGTTGCATGTAGAACATTCCAAAGGTTCAAGATCGGGTTCGAGTTGAATGCATTTCTTGTTGAGAGGGAGTGTTGAAAATAGCAACAAGAAATGCTAAAAATAGAAATGATAAAAATAACATTGCTATAATTAGCATTTCAGGATATACTCCAACTCTGTTGGAAATAACAAAAAACAGAAATGCTAAAAATAGCATTTCAGGATAGATTCCAATTTTAATTAGTCCCTGAATTAAAATTCGAATTTAGTCTTAGTAGCTATTTGAAAAATAATTAATTAATTCATCTTGAGTCAAATTAGTTGGAGAAAATCAAACATGAAGTCTTTGTGAAGACATGCAACAGTTATCCCTTTGATTGAGGAAGTTATCCCTCAATTAAGGAGATAAGGATGAGTTGTATTTGAGTTGTAATTAGTTAGCTCAGTTCACTGATTTAAGTCCAGTTAAATTAGTTCCAAATAGTTGGAGTAATTAATTGTGAGTTTAGTCAGTCAATGCATGCATGCATGCAACTAGTGTTCTCCAGATAACTGAATATTCTCTCATAAGTAACTCATGCATGTCAGTTCAAAGAAAGACCCTGTTGAGATTAAAGGAAGGGACAATGTACTATCAGTTGGAGGAAGTTTCCTATAAAGGAAACTCATCCATGCAGAAGGAATTATCTCCTTCAGGATTGCGCAGTTATTTCAGAGGTCAGTGTTGTGTGTGAGAGGATTATTCACACAAGTTGCAGCTAGAGGACCCAGGAGAAACTGCGTAAGGAAATAGGAGGCTTTGAGGACTGAAGGAAGGCATATGTGTTGTCTATTCTGTCTATGAGCAGTAGTGACGGATTGTACTGAGAGCTGGATAGCTTGCGAGCTAAATCTTTGTGTAATCCTGAGATATTTCCACTTGTATGATAATACATATAGTGGGGTTTTTAGCTGAGGCTTTCTCCAGAGTATTCTTCTGTGTTTCATGTGTGATTGAATCTTCTTCTCTGTTATATGTGTTCTATTTGATCTTTCTTAGAATCAATTAAGCTTCCGCAAGTTTGATTTTAGAAGTAGATTAAATATTTTGCTTTAGTACATTGCATAGTTAGTTTAATCTACAGTGAAATTTATACACTCTGTTTTGGAGAATGATGAGATCAAGAGGTAGATTCAGGAATTATTATAGAAAGGGCACATCAGGCCAAGATCATCACCTTGTGGGAGCCTGATTGTATTGGTACAGAAGAAGGATGGGACCTAGAGGCTCTGTATTGACTATCGGGCACTGAACAAGATCACTGTCTAGAATAGGTACCTAATCCTGCGGATTGATGACCTTCTGGACCAGCTCAAGGGGGCCAAATATTTCAACAAGATTGACTTGAATTCAGGTTATCACCAGGTGCTTATTGAACCCTCCGATGTGTGGAAGACTGCCTTCAAATCCAAGGAGGGCCTTTTCAAATGGTTGGTCATGCTGTTCGGATTGACGAACGCCCCTACAACCTTCATGAGACTGATGGATGACATCTTGCGAGACTTCATGAATTCATTCGTGGTGGTGTATTAAGATGATATATTGATCTTCAGCCAGAGTTGGGAAGAGCACCTCCACCACATTCGATAGGTCCTTCAAACCTTGCGCCAACACAAGTTGTGTGCTAACTTGGAGAATTGCACCTTTGGCCTGACCTAGGTTCAATATTTGGGGTACATCAATGATGAGCAGGGTGTACATGTGGACCCATCCAAGATACAAGTCATTCAGGACTGGCCAGCCCCAACCACTCTAACAAAACTCCAGAACGTTTTGGGTCTTGCCAATTTCTATTGTAGGTTCATGCTGGGGTTCTCTCATATCACTTGACCTTTAAGTCAAGTAACCAAGGGAAGAGAGAAAGCAAAGTTTTTTTGGTTGGAAACCCGACAAAAAGAGTTCTCTAAGTTGAAGAATCACCTCTGTTCTGCACCAGTGTTCACATTACCATACCTGCAACAACCATTTGAGATTGAGACAGATGCCTTCAACTATGCTATTGGTGTGGTTCTTACTCAGCATAGGAATCCAATGGCTTACCACAATGAGACACTTTCAGACACAGTCCGAAAGTACCCCACTTATGACAAAGAAATGTATTCCATTATGCAGGCCTGTCATCAATGGAAGCATTAAATTATGGGGAAGGAAATGATCATCCACACAGACCATCAATCTCTACAGTTCATATAGAAATAAGGAATTGCAAAACGATCGCCATTAGAAATGGTCCACCTATTTGCAACAGTTCCATTCGAACATTAAGTATAAGAAGGACAACACCAATAATGTTATTGATTTCCTCAACTGAACACCATTCATGGTGCTGATAATTGGGCTTGACTCCTATGGGCATGAGACATTGGGGTGGCCACATCTTTATAAGAGCGATCCAAAATTCGGTAGCATATACTAGACACTCATGTAAGGGAAGTAAGTTCCAAATTTTAACCTTCAGGATGCACTGTTATGCCACCTAGGACACATCTGTGTTCCTTCAAGTGAGCGTGACAAGATGATTTTGGAGGTGCACTAAAATCAGGTCGTTGGACATTTCGGAGTAGAGAAAACAATGGAGGTATTGCAGAAGTATTTTTATTGGCCGAAACTTCGTCAAGATGTTGGGAAGTACATTAGATCTTGCATCGCATGTGCCACTGCCATACTGACCATCAAGAAGCAAGGCTTGTATACTCCTCTACCTAGTCCTACCAGGCCTTGGGAATCTGTCTCCATGGATTACATGTCAGGCCTTCCTTCTACTAAGCACGACAACAATTGCATTTTCGTGGTTGTCGACATATTCTCTAATATGGCCATCATGGCGGCCTGCAGGACGAGTATCACAGTAGAGGACACTGCTAAGATCTTCTTTGAGTGAGTATGGGTACACTTTGGGATCCCACAGTCCATTGTCTCAGATCGAGACAACAAATTCTTGAGTGTATTTTGGTCAAGTATATGGTATACAAAACTTACTAAGTCCATGACTTTCCATCCCCAAACTGATGGCCAAATAGAGGTTGTCAACATGATGATCATACACATTCTGCGCATGTACAACTCGAAGCATCCACGCACATGGGATGAAAGTCTCCCCTATGTCCAACATAGCTACAACAGAGCTCTCCACAACTCAAAATGTTACAACCCCTTTCAGGTAGGGCTAGGATTTTAGCCATTATGCCCCATTGATGTGTCCATACCATTTGCAGCCACTCAGGTAGATTCGGCTCATGTTCAGTCCGAAGCTGAAAGGGATAACAACTTCATTGAGCACATTCAACACATCCGTGCGTAGGTCCATGATATATTGGAAAAAGCCAACGCTGAGTACAAGCAACACCATGATCAACATCGAGTGCTGCAAAAGTTCTAGGTGGCCGAGAAATTTTGGCTATATTTGTAGAAGGAGGACCTTGTTGGACCTAATCGCAAGCTTCACCCTCTTTGATATGGGCCATACACCATCACCAAGGCTGTCGGTGACAATACCTTCGAGCTCAACATCCCACCGTTCCTTGGTTTGCATCGAGTGTTCAATGTAGATCGCCTTCGGCCATACTTTCCACCATTATTGGACACATCTGACATTATATAACAACTCACACCAAAAGAGCTTAACCCAGACTGCATGGAACATGCCATAATTGATTAGATCATGGATACACATATTAAGAACACTCGCCAACAGAGGATACAACTATATCGAGTTGTAAAAGTATGCTAACTCCACTAGGGCAAGTGGTTCACTAGGGACCTGGTTCAACAAAAATGTCCTCACCTCATACAGGCTCTGCACGCAATGGCGACCATTGCTTCCTAAGTCGGGAGGAATGATCCAGGTGGATATTGGTGGCCACCTGCCTATTCCACCTAGACCCCCTAGTCAATTTCATCTATTGCGTTGTTCATTTCAACATTTACTAATTTTAGCAGTTTTTTGGGTCTTGAACTTCAGGAGCAATTTTGACCCACTAAACGACGTTTTTTTGGGGTCCGCAGCTAGCCATAGCCATTAGTAGGGGCTTTTGGCGAAACCTGCAGTACCTAGAGAGACCTTTCCAACAAGGTATCTTACGTGCCAAACAGAGATAATATGACCAAGTTACGACCCCAGGAAGTTGGCTGCCCAAGTAACCCCAACGAGGCCCACAAACTATAGGTGTTACATCTCTTGGGGTTAGGGTTTTGGTTGTTTAGGGTTTTCTCATGTTTTCAAAAAATAAATAGGCCCTTGAGCCTCATTGTAACACAGTTCAGAGGCATGTAGCCACTACATCTTTTCTCAGAGATAAGCTACCATCGCCCAAGCTATCTTATTTCCATTCTGTTTGTAAGCATAGTTCAGTGTTTTTCTATTAATGAAATGAAGTGTTTTTCTGTTGTATCTCTGTGTTTATGATTATATATGTAAGTTGTTGCATCCTTTTTTAAGTTCGGATCAAAGTAGTGGCTAATTGATGGATACAATATAATCTAGAAGCTACATTGGTGTCCATAAAGGTGGTTCTTTTGATCATATGTCTTATGGCTACTAGCATGTCACCAACCATAATTGATTATTGAATTTTCCTTTTCTTAGCAATCTTCAAGCTTGGATATAGGTCACACACCTCCATTAGATTATTGTATAAATATCCAAATTACATAATAGTTAGTTTCAATTGTTCCTCAAAGGTTATAAATAATCCCCTCCTCCGCCCCCACCTACGAGCCCACCAATGAAAGGCTTGGTCGGGTGCCCATGTGTGACTCATTTTAAATTGGAAAATCATGAACTCCATCTTATGTCGAATGCAATTTTATTTATAAGTGTTAAAACTATGATTTTTTTTACAAGGTATATATTTATGTAGTGTAATATAAAACACTCCATATTGAGTATATTCAAGAGGAGTTATTATATCTCAATATTATATTACCAACATCTTAACTAAAGTGAGGTTTATATGTAGTTAACTATTGCCAAATAAAAATATAACACATAATCATGTCTGAACTCTATATATATAACGCAATGAATCTTGTTGACGCAATTTCTTGAAATTCCATTTGTTTTTGAATTCCAACTCACCAATGCATATTTTTCTTATGAGGCCTATTTTATACCCAAATTTTAGTCTAATCAGATAGTTTAAAATGTCGCATGGTCCAATAAATTGAAATTGCATAAAACAACATTCACAAATCAATTGAAACATCACTTTAAAGAAATTATAACTGTCTTTAAAGTGATGTTAGTAAAATCACCACTAATGAGATGTTATTGTTGTATATCCTACCAACAAAATAAGTGATTTTGACAAAGAAATAAACATTCACTTATAAACATTACTTTCACATTTAAAAAACATCACTTTTAGACTTCAAGTGTAGTTTTGGTGGCTGCCTCTATTTGACATCATCTACTTCAAAATATGCATATTTTTTCTCAAATCTTCAAAATTATAATACACGTTTGAAGAGGTTTCATCTCATATAAATTGTTTTTTCTTCCTTAAAAAAGCATATTTTTATTTCTAGCAAAGAAATGAAAATACAATCTTCATTAGTTTACAAAAAGGTTAATCACTTTGCTAGAGATTGTGTTCATAGATCCATACCTTAATCCCCATATTTTCTCTCGTATTTGAGATCCCAACACCATACATCATTTAAATTTGAATAAAAAATTGACATAGGATACCTCCACTTACAAAAATAAAAAAGATCATAGTAATAACAAAATCTACCCCACACATTTAAACTACAAAATGATGAGACCTTTGCTAATTACAAATCCAAAATTTGATTAGTTTGAGAGGAATACATAATATTGTCCCTAAATTCCTTGTTAGTCAATTGAGAAAGGATGCCTTTAAGCCCTTGCTTGTACAAAGAATCCACTTCCTCATTCTACTACCTAAGGATATTGGTGACTGAAATTTGTTGAAAAAGGTTTGCAATATCTTTTAAGTGATGAGCCAAATATTGTAGACCTACAATTTGGACTAGAATTTCCCTTTTCATCCACCTGATCATGAGCTCAAAGTCTTCATAGAATTGCAACTTATATATGCTCTTTTCCAAGGTTGATTTAATTAGTATACATAATGACTTAAATTCACTATAGTTTTTTGATCCAAGACTTAGGGATAAGATTCTAGTAAAGTGATGAGTCTCTAGATACAACTCGCTCCATAGACCTATCCATCTCTCTAACTTGTGCCATTTAAAAATCCGTAGGGAGGGATGTATCAATTTCAAGAGTGTTTAAATGTCTTGCCTTACATATTTTTGAAATTGAATTTAGATCTAGAAATGGTGAAAGTTCCTCGGTGGATACTTGGAAACTAGGGATATATCTACCTTTAAAAATATAATCATTCTTCATGAGTCAAATTATCCATATGACCAAGAAGGGGACTTACCAATACTATTTGAGCTCATGCGTTATGAAATAGTCCTATAATTTTTCCAAAATAGCCACCTTGATCCATAAATCTTGGAGTCCCAAAGACATGCCAACTTCCAACCATACTTGTGTAGTAAAGGAACAAGAACAAAATAAGTGAATGTTGGTCTCAATACTCTCTTTTCCAAGGACACATCATCCTATTCCATTATTATTTTCTCTTTTAAAGTCTATTGGATGTGAGAAATTGATTATTTAGAGCTATCCACATGAATATAACTCATTTTATGGGAGCATTTACCATCCATATTTTAGCCTACCACTAATCCTTAGATAATGTCGAAGGATATTGTATAGATTCATAATCCAATTTAAATATACAGTCACCATATTCATGGTTCTACACCCATGCTCACTCATACTTAACTCTAATTAGTCTAATATGAGCTCACTTTAGTTCATCAATGAAATTCTTCTAATGATATGCATGCTGACCTTCTAATCCAATGTCCAAAGTCAAGAGCTAGCCCTAGGACCAGATGAAAGTCTCTTCCACCTTAGAAATTTTGTTCAAGGTATACAATCCTTTTATTTGGGTGTGTGAGATTGTATAAGGAGATCAAATGATATAGGGGCTACATCCAAATATCGCATGAGATCTAACCCATGCTTGACTACTATTCAAGATGTTGGAAAAATGGTTAGGGAAACCTATTTAACTTATCATTTTCCTTCTTTTACATTTACTTTTGATTTAGATTCTTCTTATATTGATTATGTTTATGTTTTTATCATCAAATAAATTCCAAGCACAATAAATATCACATGAACACAAGATATAGGCTCCATGCCAGGGTGAAACCCCTCTAAGGGGAAAAACCATTAGAACTTCTCTTCTTATCAACTTCAGAAGGAGAGTTCTGACCAAACAATACCTTTAGCTCTCATCAAGAAACAAGTCTGCCAACTAGTCAGGCAAGTCTTTATTACTTCTGCAACCTCGGATCTATGAGAAACCTCACAATTTTCACATATATCATACTTCAAAAAGACTTCTAGGGCTAACTACACTTTCACATGGCTCTTATGTCCTTCTTAGCAACCTTCACATGCCTCTTTGACCTTAAACCATATCTTAAAGTATGTGTAGATGTGTGTTCCTAAGGAGGATAGAGTTTACTCTATAAATAGCCTTCCACATGGGTCCATAACCCCTCTCTAGGCTGACATCCGCAGGCTGGTTGACTTGTTCTTGGGAGCTGACTTAGGAACTTCCTAATACAAAATATTTTTTTCTTTCTTTATTACAAGTTCCCAAAAGGGTCTTTTACATAATGATAATGACACTTTGACTCATGGAAACCCTAAGAGCATACAATGGGAGCTCAACCTAAAGACATAAGCATGAAACCCGTGCTTTACAAAATACATTTTCTTTTACATTTTCTTTGTTTTTATTATTTTGAAAAATATAAGAATTACATTATATGAAACAATAATTATGAAGATCGGTACTAGTTACATTTTCCAACACTCCCTCTTAACTACAGTGGTATTCATAATTGTTTAACTGGTACAAGGAAAATACTCACTTTGAAAAGTTCTCATAAGAAGAGTATCACAAACATCATGTACAATGTTAGAAATCTAGATACCATATAGGCTAACTGCCAAGGTATCAACCCATTTAGGTACCATCTAGGTTATCTACCAAGGTACCATCCTAATAGGGATCTAGGTGTCATCTAGGCTATCTGCCAAGACACCAACCCTAACAAGGTTCTAGGTATCATCTAGGCTTCCTGCCAAGATACTAACTCAACAAGGATCCATGTGTCATCTAGGCTACCTGCCAAGACACCAACTCAACAAGGATCCACGTGTATTCTATGATACTTTCCCAAACAAAAGCTCAATAAGGATCCAAGTGTCATCTAGGCTACCTGCCAAGACATGAACATGGATCTAGGTACCATCTAGGCTACCTGCCAAGGTACCAACCCTAAGTACCATCATACTGGCTATTCAACCTAAGGTACACCAACTCACCAAACTTCTTTCTCAGGTCATTATTTTCTTTGAATGCTCCATCTTCACTGAGGTATAGCTCCATCTTCAATCATTAGTGTGGAATATTCAATATCATCACAACAACTCCCTTTTTCCATTTCATCTCATTATATCAAGGTTGTATCATGGAGTCATCTTCAATCTTCAATCTTGTAACAAGATCTAGGTCATCAATTTTGCACCTCACTTTCATCTTTGTCATCATTTAACAAAGCCATAATCCCATCATAGAAACATCTCATCAGGATGTTATTTCCATCAAAGTATCAACATCCTCACGTTCCTTCTCCACAAGAGTCTTTCTTTATGTATCAGAGTGCCCAAGGATCGAACTTGATTACCAAGTTATAATTTTCTTTCATCTTTCTCATCTTGATTTCACAATTTTTGAAAGTCTTCATTATGTACTTGCATTTTTATCAAGCAAAATATACCAAGACAAGAGTATGATGTTATTTATGTAAATATAGGGTTTCTAAGGGTAATACTAGGGTTTCAGTTACAAACCCTAGATGTTTCATGAGCTATAGCTAAATAGGGTTTTTATTTCCAGCAGAAACATCTATACTTTCCATATACCCTAGAAAATGACCTCATCAACATTTAGGAATACCACCCAGCCAGGGTCCCAGATTAGAATCTTATCCGTTTAAGTGATGGGCCCGACTGGTTCTATTGGGTCCAATTACCCTCCCCCCCACTCTCCTCGCTAACTTGTGACATTACTAATTAACTATCAACAAGAAGAGGGATATCATAATTACTCTCTTACTGCTAGCTTGCAAGAAAGAAATCCTCAAGTTGAATTGAGGGCTCAACCAAGCCACACCTAAGGTTGCTCCTATATAAGGAGACTTCTAAAATGATTTTTCAAATAAAATGCAAATTAATTTAAATGCAAGTAGCGAAAGGAAATCTAATTTAACCTATCTTGATTAGAACAAGATATAGATCTTGCCAAATCAAGAGAAAAGTAACTTATAAAAAATGGGGATTTAACATGTTCTTTTAATGATGAATATTAGACTACAAAATAAGTTCTAACAACTGATATAGTAAGCACATAACATGCTTTGTTTGGAGATTTTAAAGTAGTGAATGATTAACCACTAAAACTAGGAAAAAGTTCACTTAATTCTAATGACAATTAAATCTATTTAGATGGTAAATTTTTGAGTAAATAGTTACTCTGAAATTTGATTTAAGCGTTTGATAAAAATGGAAATCAATAACAGATCTATGATACCAATAGATCATATAACTGATCTAAAAGACAAATCATTCTCATATCAACAAAAATGCTAAATATGAAATAATAAACACAAATATGCCATTGAAAAGAATATTATTTTCATTTTACAAATAAAAGTACTTGCAAATATAATCAATAAACCCGACTCTCTTGCTTTGTTTCTTGATGAATCTCCAACAATATATTCAATATTATGAACTCTTCCACTAGAGGAAGGATATGCAATAGTGCAAGCTCTACCATAAATACAAAGACTAGATCTTGAAATGAAAACCCCCAAATAACCCATATCTAAGTTTTCCTCCCTATCTAAAACTTAAAATCCCTTTACAAAAGTGCTTAGAGTCTCTAAGTTGTAGAGAAGAGGAACCCTTTACTCCTTCTCTAAAACATTATTTATAATTTACAATAAATCTCCAAAAATGGGGAGTTGTTTGAAGTAGTTCAGATCCATCAATTTTTGAGATGTAAATCCTCTTTGTTTCCTTTTTGGTGTAATATGAATTCTCCAAGATATTTTAGCTTCATCCTCTACAATAAATCTCCTGTAAAAAAATCATTAAATCAAAATTAAAACCAATAAAAATTGCTCATCAAATTGAAAATGCCAAATTGGAAAAACAAGTTTCTCCAATTAAAATCTAATTAAATAAATAAAATAAAGTAAAATTGTGCTTCCCAATGACTTCTATCAAAGATTTTGTGGCCCAAGGAGGCTGTATTCAAACCAATTTTAAATAGTAAAACTCTTAGCAAATGAAAATTCAAAACCAAACTCAGAAAATTAGTTTTTTTGTTGCAAATTCGGAGTTCGAACTTATGCTAATTTTTAGATATAGTTAATGACAAAATATGGTCATGCAACCACTTCCAAAATTTTATTTATGGTTTTAGCTTTCCAACAAGCAATCTTGGGCCTCATTTGGCTAAGGGAACTCAAGATATAGCCTTCCAAAGTCAGAATGTCAAAACTGCCAATGCACTGGAAAATGCATGTCTTAGCAAATTATTTGATTTTCTGTTTTCTAATGAAGTTCTATAAATTATTTAAAAAAATAAAAAAATATATGTACAAATTAAAATAAGGCAAAATAACACAAATATAAACCATTAATAACTATTTGAAATAAAGAACAATTAATATATATATATATATATATATATATATATAATATTCCCTTGGAGCTTGGATGTCTTGGTGCCCGGATGCCCTGGAACTCGAAAGCCCATTTTTTTAAATTGCAGCTAAAATTTCATCCGAGCATTCATTATTTAATTTTTGTTTTGATATTTGTTAACAATTATGCATACAATGGTTAGCTTATACATATATGTTCTTGCACCTGGTGGTTTTGTAGAATAATTAATTAAAAAATATTTATAATTTAATTAAAAAATACAATTAATTAATTAAATGAACTTATTAATAAATAATAATTATAAATTAATTAAAATAATTAAATCAACTGAGTAAAATTAATAAAATGATTATATTTACATATTGAAATTAATTAAACTAACGAGATAAAAGTAAAATAAATTTCATACATATTTAGGCCCAGGTGTGGATAATCACTTAAACTTTGGACAAGCGTCATTTACAAACTGTAAGTCCAAACTCAACAAAATTAGAGTCGTTGGGAAGACGATTAGAAATCACACACAATGAAGTGATCAAAGTGACAAACCAAGAAAAATGAAAATATCACAAAATTAAGAAAATCAAAGCATGAAAGAAGCGATATGACCAAAATTTACATAGAGGGTCCCCACATTTTTTGTAAAACTATTTATGGGGGGGGGGAGAGTTAAGGCATCAACAAGATGAAAGAAATCAAGACCCTAATACTATAGTTACTGATACCACTTCACTCGAATCATCAACAAGATGAAAGAAATCAAGACCCTAATACTATAGTTACTGATACCACTTCACTCGAATCCTGAACTAGAACAAAACTTCTTGCCAAGAAACTTGAACTGCCCACTTGCATGTATCAAAATAGGCAAATGAAACAATAATTCTTTGGAACAAAACTATATATGAATAGAACCAATTGGGACCAGATCACTTTTGTTCAAGAGTAATTCCTTCTGTTTAGTTTCTATTGTTCATTGTTCAAAGTCGAGACCTTGTCATATATATAATTCCATCATGAAGAACAAGTTACCATAATTATATGAGCTACAGGAGATATGCGTGCTAATTGCTATGTGAGTCTCAGAGAGAATAATGATCTATAGTATCCACTGTAATTACAAACCATATCACAAAATTGATAACACAGACACAAAGAATGAGCTTTTGTAGGTAATGCAAACCATAAGAGGTGTATTGAGCTACTGTACAAGTGTTTAGTGAACAAGGCACACGAGTATACTATTACAATGGATGTGAATTTTAGAGTATATGTGACATATGCGAAACATTCATGTCACTAAGTATAACACGAACAAGTCACAAACTGAGACTATCGTGTAGATGGAGACCATACCACTAAGTACCATAGTGAGTTTAATGATAATGTCATTTAGAGGAGCGAGGGCATACTGTTTGAATGAGATCATATTGAAGGAACCAAAATGCAAGTGCGATACCCATACAACAAGATTGCCATAGAGTAGTGAGATAGTTACATGGAGATATTATATGCCTTCGATGCAAGATCATATACTAGAGATTATCATATAAGAATGGGAAACATGACCGATAATGTAAATTTCTTGCTATGAGCCCTCATAAACAAATCATGGCTCAGAACATGCCTCCAAAAATGTCAATGTAGTGATCTTCCAGTTGCCTAGGATACTGACCTTAGCTATGATACCATGTTGGAAAAATGGTTAGGGAAACATATTTAACTTATCATTTTCCTTCTTTGACATTTACTTGTGATTTAGATTATTCTTATATTGATTATGTTTATGTTCTTATCATGAAATAAATGGAAAAGATAATAAAGATCACTTGAACACAAGATATATACTCCATGCCAAGGAAAAACCCCTCTAAGGGGAAAACCCATCAAGACTTCTCTTCTTATCAACTTCAAAAGGAGACTTCCAAGACCAAACAATAACTCTAACTCTCACTAAGAAACAAGTCAGCCAACCAATCAATCAAATCTTCATTACTTTTGCAACTTCGTCTTCTGCAAATTCGGATTTGTGGGAAACCTCATAATTTTCGCATGTATCAAACTTCAAAAATACTTCTAGGGCTGACTGCACTTTCACATGGCTCTTCTAGCCTTCTTAGCAACCTTCACATGCCTCTTTAACCGCATATCATATCTTCAAGTATATGCAGATGTGTGTTCCTTAGGAGGACAAAGTTTACTCTAAATAACCTTCCACGTGGGTCTGTAAGCCCTCTCTAGGCCAACATCCACTGGCCAACTGACTTGTTCTTGGGAATTGACTTAAACACTTCCTAATACAAAAATAATTTTTCCTTTCTTTGTTACAAGTGCCCAAAAGCGTCTTTTACATAATGATAATGACACTTGGACTCATGGAAATTCTAAGAGCATACAATGGAAGCTCAACCTAAATATATAAGCATGAAACCCATGCTTTACCAAATTATTTTCTTTTACATTTTCTTTGTTCTTCTCCTTTTGAAAAGTATAATAATTACATTACATCAAACAATAATTATGAAGATCAATACTAGTTACATTTTCCAACATCAGACTCACCATGATTTCCCAAGATTGGAAATGCAAGAGTAATTAAATTCCAATGGTTAGATCCCTAGTGAGTGGAATTTCTTTTTGATTGAATCTAATCTAGGATCCTATTGGATGTAATGTATTTTTGATGAATGATATGCCTCCACAAACTTCTTTTAGTGAAGACATGCCATTACAAATTTGCAACAAGGGATCGACCAAAGAGTAGCAAGTATTTTAGATCCACCATATTTCTTTAACCTTGCTAATTGATCCCAATGGGGCAAGCAAGTTCCGTTATATATCACGCATCATTTCAACAAGTAGTTCACACATAGTTCCTTGATTTTTCTCAAGATCTCCTTTGGGATATATGCAGGTGTATGCTAATAAATGGGTATAACTTTAATAGCAGGTTTTATTAACACAAATCTACAAATCTAATGCCTCTCGATATCCATCTATTTCACCACATTTTGATATGACACTCCATCCTTGCAATAAATCATTGCCAATTGTCCTTTTTGTCATAGTTGGGCTTAATGTGGTAACCAAGATATTTCATTATTGTGTCAATATCTTTTAATGGATTATCAAATACTCGTGCAATAGTTTTAAAAAGTATATCATTCACACCAAAATTATACATGCTCGACTTGTCCAAGTTGACCATCATCCCTATTGCAGTGGTAAAATGAGTTCAAAGATATTTCATCACCTTAATTTCCCTTTTCTAAACATTCCCAAATAGTAAAATTTCATCTATAAAAATTAGATGTGAGACAATGCATTCTCTAGCAATTTCCACTCCAAATAGTTGTCGTGGAGTTCTGGCTTGGTGGATTAATCTACCTAGTCCTTCAACAACAAGAAAGAAAAAACAAGGATATAGGGGACAACCTTGTCTGAGGCCTTTGGAGGATTGAAAAAAAGGAGAAGTTGGGCAATTGATTAAGATATCAAAATTAATTGAAGATAATGAACACATGATCCATTTTACAAAATCATAAGATAAACCTAAAAGTATTAAAAGAAGTCATATAAATAACCAAGAAACTCTATCATAATCCTTTAAAATATCAATGTTGATGGAAATGATAGGAACTTTAGAAACCTTTATTAAATATAGAGTTTCTTGTGCAGACCCTATGGCTTCATGAATCATTCAACCTTCTAAAAATCCAAACTGCTTTGGTGAGATATATCTAGACAAAATGGAAGTTAAAATTGATTAGAATTGGCTCATTATATTATTTGTAATCCATCTTGATGCTTTTAGATTTGAAAAATTGGAGGAATAAGTTCATCAAACCATTTTTACCGGTAGGTCCTAGTTTGGAAAATTAGGGTTTCAAACCTTCAAAGGAAATTCGAGGGATTTCTTAAAGTTTTTCGGGATATAAAAATTCTCTCTTATGCCAAACCCTTGAAAATTTTCTACAATCAGATACATTTTCAATGACATAAGAAAGACCTCAAACGAAGTTTGTTGTGAAAAAGTTATGCCACCCAGAAGTTGACTTTCCTATTTTGACCACCGTGATTTGAGAGGATGTCATGTCAGGCCCATTACTCATTGAAAAGGGGTCAGCCACATTCACATCATGAATAATACTCAAGAAGGGTCAATATTGTAACTCTAGTTAAGAGTTTAAGGAGTCAAACTTAATGACTAGTAGGTTATCATGTTGAGTTATAACTAGGCCACTAGGAGGAAAGGGTTTCCATTCTATTTGAGTGCATTTTGTTCCATAAATGAGTAGAGTAGCTATGAGTGGATGGAGAGAGAGAGAGAGAGTTTGTGTTATGTAGTATCCCATGGGTCATATGTCTCACTCCTTTATACTTTCATCTATTTCAATTCATAGAAAGAGAGAACATAGAAATCTCACCTTCCAGTTAGCTTTTATTCCATAAGGGTTTCCTAGAGCATATATTATGTCATTATGGTTTGTGAGTGTTCATTTTTTCCCCACATCTCATATATTGCATGCATAAGAAAAAGAATAATTTAATAAATCTAGGAATCTAAGGAAAATTAACCCTCAGGGTATAGATTTCATATTATCAATATATTTTACCAGATTTGTTGTGATGAATTGTATAATGGAATATCCATGGTAGTTTACAGATCAAGTCTCATTACTAGTATTTTAGACATAATATTGTATGCACAACTACATAGGTAAATAGGCTTGAAACCTTTAAAGGTCTCTGAGTAGTCATGCTTCGAAATTAAGGCGACGAATGTTGAATTAAGACTTCTAAGCATTCTTCCTTGTTCTCTTACTTCTTCACCAATCCACAATAAGCATTCAACCACTAGATAAAATAAATCCAACTAGAATTAGACCGACCATCAATCTGGTCCTTAACTTTTGTCTTTTTGGAAGGAGTGAAAAACATTCAAGAGTTTGTAACTGGTAACTGATATAAATAATGTATCGTTGTATTCTTCATTAACCATTTTAGGGAAAGAGAATATTACATTTAAGATCTCCTCAATATTGGCTTACTCTAGCTCTTCGAAAAACAATAAGAATTAGTGGACTCACATTTATACTACATATTTAAAACCATTAACCTTAATTCCATCTACATCATGAAGTTTCTAGACTGTGTTGTGGCTTCTCCAAAAGTTTGCAAAGGAATGGAAGTATTTTTGGTTTTGATCTCCAACAGAGAGACACGTCTTCAAAATCTTAATTCTCCAATCTCTTTCCCTTTCTAAGAGCAATTTGTTCCTCCAACCTTCTAACTCTTTGATAGCTATTAATGTCTCATATGTGTACAACCCCTAGGATTTTCATCATAAATGTTTCTTAACTTTTCCTCAATATTCACCAAATTCTTATCCCATGTATCCATCCATTCCTTATCCCTAGGAATTTATTTTTCTTTCAATCCACCAAGATATTTTACACATAAACACATGCAACGTCACTTGAATATGAATCGTATTTGACCCTTGAGTTTGTGACCATATTTTTAAAACCTTTGTTCTCTGACCAAGCATGATTATATTTGAAAGGGGATTTTGGCTTTCCCTAGCCTTGATTGAGCTTAAGCATGATTGGGAAACTATTTTAACAATGAGTCAACTCCACCTAGAACCTATAACTGCACAATGATTCCAAAAATATGTGATGTGCCAAGAACTGATTGATTCCTTTCGCAATATTTTCTACACCTAATCGCTTGTTAGACCATGTTGGTTTCACTTCCAGTGGTTCTAAATCCACTAATCCTTGTGCTTCAAAAATATTTGTAAAAAAATCTAACAACCTCTATGGCCTCCCATAGGTACTCCATATTTCTCCTCAATTCAAATTTAAATTAAAATCACCATTAATAATTACATTGTCACCCATAATCCATTCACAAGCTAAAAGAGTAGACCAAAACTCTTCTATACCTTTGTATGGGTCATGAACATTGGGAAGCTTTAAGGTCGTTCCCAAAGTATGTAAGTACAATTCAATGCATAATCCTATGAAGACAACATAGGAATTTATTACTAAAAATCATGTGTTCCACCTTGTCACCAAACCACTAAAGAAACCAACAACATCTAGGAAAATAAAATTCCAATTGATAAATAACTTCTTCAAATTGTTCACCAAGGGATCCCTTGCACCCAATGTTTCCTAGATAAGAACAACATCTGGGACAATATTTTTAAGTAAACTTTTGTGGTCCATTTGTTTAGATTCTACCCTAAGTCCCTCATATTAGTAGATGATATCTTCATGGGATAACCTTGGAGCTGGGGAATTTGTTTGCTACAAGAACCCTTAAAAATAAGTGTTGTTTTCAATTAACTTCTTTCGCTACTAATGCTTGAGCATGCATGAGGGTATAATTTTATCCTCCCTTAGCCCTTCCATGTTTTTAAGGGTTTCCACAACCGAGCCTCCTAATAAGGGATTACTTTGAGATTGATAAATAGATTATGAATTCGACCACATTTGTAAAACATAGGTACTCCCTCCTCTCTTAATCATAGGGGAAGTTTCACATACTTAGCTGAAGGGAATGGTAAGTTTTCACAACTAGGGTAAAATTCATGTCCCAAAATTTCCATTAAAGGACCTAGCATTGATACACCATTCTCTTGATGGGAAATCAGGGTTGATTGACATTTGTTCATGATTTCCATAGAATTGTTATCTCTACATTCTAGACCAAAATTACAACTCATGGGAAATCTAGGATTTTCCCTTTCTTAGAACCAAGATAATTTATTTCCAAACCTCATTGAGCTTCTAAAGTTGTGAAGGAGTGATAGCTGGGAAAAGTAACACCATAGGGGATGCAGTCCTAACACCCTCTACATGTATTATGAGGTCTCCTAGTGTTGGATCGCCCAAATACCATCTTTTTACCAACCTTTCACTTCACTTTCACTTCACTTTTAAACCATTTTTCTCTTTCCCATACCCTCACATTAATCTATTTTCATGATTACATTGGGTCTAGACCTATTATTTTCCACTGCATATGTTTTAGTGTTTGAGTGAATTTATGATTAAATTTTGGAAAAATAACATGTTTTCACTTATATATGGAAGTGGGATAAGTTTCATGATGTTTGTAGGTGTATTTTAAGGCTTCAACAAAGTCATATTTTCCACCAAGCCTCAAATTCTAATTTCTTCTTAAACCCCTTGAAGATTTGATGAAGATTTGGGAGATTCCTTCAAGCATACTTTATGGAGAAAAATTGTGGAACTTTTGATAAGATTTCTTATCAAGAATATTAGATATTTGTGAGAGGATTTGTAGAGATGTTAATTGCTGAGTTTTGCACATGGTTGTAACCACATGAGACATTTGTGGATTTAGGAGAGATTTGTGGATCTCAAATCTTTGTTAGTTATCTCAATTTTATGTATAAATATGAGTGCCTCCTCCATTCCAAGGGGAGGACTCTTGGAGCATGTATCCAACTTATGATGGAATAGAATAAAGCTTAATTTTACATAAATTTCCATTCTATATTTTTAGATGTAAATTTATCTAATCATTTGGATTTTGGAGTTGATCTCTTTTCAGTGACTAGTTTGAGTAAGGAAAGACAACCCAGGTCTCCAAGTTGGAGCCTCTTCCTTGTGAACTAAGAATTGGATTGAAATCTCTTTCTATGCATTCATCTTTTCTTTCTTTCTTAAATTTCTCTAATCCTTTAGATTTTGGACTTTATCTCATTTCAGTGTTAAGTTTGGATAAAGAAGGACAACCTAGACCTCCAGTTGGAGCCTCTTCTTTGTGGACTTGGACTGAAATCTCTTTTCATCTCCTCTTGCTTTCTTAAAACATTAGTTACGCTTTATGGTGTGTTTTTTTTTAGTTGAAAAAGAAACCAAAGGAAGGACAACCAGGATCTCAAGATATAGAGCCTTTTCTGTGTTGTTTCTGATTCAGTTAAAATCATTATTTTCTTATTTATGCATGTAAATCAAGTTTTCATGGATTTACGGAATAATTTGTCTCTTTGATCTTATGAGAATTGAGCTCTGTCCAAATGGATCAATGAAGCATTTTATTTCATTACGACCAAGTTTGCTTAGCTTAAAGACAATTTCCTACTCTTGCATATATTTTGTTGGCATCATCACAAGCTTATGAGTATCCTTGGTTGATAATTTAATGAAAGCAATTTAAGCAATTGAATTGCCCAACCTTTTTTATGAGGTAGTACCTAAATTTTTCTTTGGTTTGATTCATGGAAAAGCTAACTCATGTTGAAAGGATAACTTGGTGACAAAAATATATTAGTAACATGGGGAAGTATACATAGGGGTTAGCTTTGAATCTCATTTTTAGCTGCATATATAAAGCATGATAAATAGGATGCATAAATTTGAATCAATCTTTGCACTATAAGAGTTTCGAACTAATCCATTTATGGATAGGATATCTAGAATGATATTCAAGCATTTGGAGGAGAGCCAAGAGAATGAGGACTACATTGAAGATTGGTTTCAAAAGGTGACTAGGCCACAACATTCTTCCATTCTTCAACAAATCCTAGCATTTAATCCAAATGTGCAATTGATCTCTCATATCCTTGTAAACATTCAGGTATATTTTTCACATTTGGATGTGAGCATACTAGAGATTTTGATCCGTAAATGGCTTCATTGGAAATACTCCTACACTTAAAAAAAATCTTTCTCAAAATAGAATAAGATAGAATAGGAAAATAAAACCAAGCTTGGAGAGTTTTTAAGTTTTTGATTTCCAAATTTGATCTCATTTATTTCTTGGAAAATTTGGTGGTGCAGTAGGGCCACCTCATTCACTGACCTTTGGCAGGAAGATCTACGATCAAAGGGACATTTGTGAAGAAGGAGAACAAGTGGAGTTTAGAGAGCTAAAATTTGAGGTTCGAGATCAATTCTTTTTACTTGGTTTTTCAAATTCTAGATTTAAAATGTACATAGAATTGCCAAAATTACTCTGTATGCTCTCTTCTCGTGCCTTGTTGCGACTTGGAGGATCAGAAAAGAAATTTAGATAAGTTAGCTTTGAAATTTCACAATAAAAATGGCTAAGAGATCTAAATTTACTATTCAACCTAAAAATTTATTTAAAATTTGATCTCCAATTTCTAAATAAATTTGTCTCAAAATTTCTAAAACTAGGTTATTTATTTATTTTTAAATAAAAACACAAAAATATTAGAAAATAATCATTTAAAAATTATATATAAAACAAACAAAAACACATTTAAAAAATAATAATAATAAAACATTTAAAATAAAAAATAAAAAACCAAACAATAAAAAATAAAGCAACACAAAACACAGAAAACAAAAAATAAAATATAACATTAAGAAAATAAACAATAAATTGTTTTTTTTAAACATACAAAAACAAAAACAATAAAAATATCAAATAAAACAAATATAAAACAAACCATACAACCAAAAAATAAAAATGAAATAAAATTAAAACAACAAAAGAAATAACTATATCAAATAAAACAAATATAAAACAATCCATACAACCCAACAAAAAAATAATAAATAAATAAAATTAAAACAACAAAAGAAATAACTACATTAAAAAAACAAGAACAAAAGAAACATATTCATAAAAACAAACGGAATGCATTAAAATAAAATAAATCACAACACACAAACCAATACAAACAAAATAATAAAACAAAGGAAACGAATGACACAAATCGCAGGTCTGGAGTCTAATTTATGGTTCCATTTTTCAACCTTTAGTTTTAATAAAAAACCTGCAACAAAAAAAATTATGATGGCGTTGGTCAACTTTGGTGTAGTGATTAAGCTATGTTGCATGAGTTTCTAGAATGTGGGAACGTTGAGAATTTAGGTACGGGTGTCGAGAACAACTAAAAGTTTCCTCAAAATTTACAGGAAATGACTAATCGGAAACAGTGATATTATATAATAAAAAAATTAAAAATAACAAAATAAAAAATATATAATTATATAATAATCAAAATTAATATTAAATCAAAATATTCAAATATTAAAATCAATTTAAATATATAATCTCTCTTATATATAAATATATTCTCTGGGTGTTTCTCTTCCTGAGTCTCTCCCTTATATATATATAAAATATTAAAATGTCAAGTTCATTATGAGTTCTCTGACACTTTGAAACATTCTGCCTTAAAAATACGAAGGAACAATTTTACCTATGTTTCTCTAGTTATTCTTATGAGAAAAATTAAAGCAACTCTAATGGTTAAGCATTGACTGCCACATACAATATGAACACAATCTTCTGCGATACATATACATAAACAAAAAAATAAATACTCATCAGCATGACATCCGAGATATTGCTTCTACATTGAGGTGTCACACGCTTCCTTAACCCATCAAGAGATTGCTCTAGTTTCTCAATTAAGGGTATCCGTGTTAAGGATGTCTTTGGCCTTTTTTCCTGCAAAGGTTTCAACGAAGCCTCATGTTTTGTGGGCAGTTCAACATATTTGTCTACATGCTTTGTATTCCCCAACCCTAGGGAACGCAGGAACTCCAAAAAAAACAGCCTTCAAAGCTCCCGAAACTTTCCCAAGCTCCCATTGCAGCTCCCACAGAAAAGGGAATGTTCCCATATAGTTCCAAAGCTTCCTAGAGCGCGAGAACCACTGGAAAGGGTTTCCCACCTCTAGGGAGCGGTTTCGGTGTAACAAAGTGATTAAGTGATGGTTTGCATAACTGGTTCAAAGAGCGGCAAACTGTTGCATTTATTCTAGCAAATAAGATGAGTTAAATTGAAATAAAAACTTTTTGAGTCGTTTATGAAGGCAGAGGAATTTCTCGTATGGCCAAAAGAGGCCGGAATCCATGTAATTTTTTTCAAAAAATCTTATAGGGGCATTGTTTGAATCATGTTTTTGATGGTGGAAATGGATTCAATGCCATCAAAAACCTCTAGGGCACCTAAAATTATAAATTTTGACAACTTTTACTTGGATTCACAAAAATCCTTGCCAGATTTTTTCAAAATATGGCTGGAGTTTCCATAACGTTTAGGGAAAAAAAGCATAATCATTAGACTACAACAAAAATTTTGTGTGGATTTTAACAAACAACACGTGCTTTTTCAGTTGTGTCAATTGGTTTATGTGGGCGGAGATCATGGATCCAATTTGTTGGTTGTTTGTCAATTTTTTTTACGATTTGTTAATTTGTCAAATGCTTAATATTTTCAATTTTAAATAAAGTTTTTTCTAATAATTTAATTCAAAAAACATGCATTTGATTTATTAGTAAATCTTTTAAGTTGTGCACAACAGGTCATGAGTTCAAATCTGGCTAGAGGTGTTTTTTTAACTATTTGACATTTTGGAAGCCTTGCCTAACCATGTGACAATTTGGAAAATTGTTGTCCACGATTGCCCCATGTGGCAGCCATTCATTAGCCCACATATTGTCCATGTCAACACTTTTCCATATCATATTTCCAACTCATCAGTCCATGTTAACATCCATACTGCCACATGGCACCCCCTGGTGCTTCCACATGGCACTCCTTGGTACTGCCACGTGGCACCCATGCTCCATTTTCACCATTTTGCTAAAAATTAAAACATTAATAACTTTCTCATACAACGTCCATTTGAGGTGATTCAAATGTCGTTGGAAAGATCTTGGCAAGCTCTACGCAATGAGATAGGTTTCAAGAACATTTGAGACAATAAAAAATGATCATTTTTTTTATGGATTTTATAGCAATTGGAATTGGAAAAAATATTAAAACATAAAAACATCTTTCTTATATGAATTTGCTTTAACCCGGTTTCTGAATCATTGTAATTCAATTCAAACGAAGAAATTATCAATGAAACACTGATGAGTAGTCCAAGGTGCACCACTCCCTCGCAGTTAAAAAGTGCATTTTATTTATTTTCCTTGAATTTGTTTTATTAGCATTAATAATGAATTTGTTGCGTATATATCGTATGAAGAGGGACTGATCACCTCTCTCCTTTGACATTCTTACATTTTATTGCAGATTAGTGCTAAATTTTTGCAGGTTCTAGGATGATCAAAGAAGATCAATTTATGCACAAGTGGTTTTCAAAGATTAGTCAATTTTTCAAAAAGAACATGAAGAAGTCAAGTCCATTTCAAATCACATCCATAATACCATTGCTACTCAGCTTACAATCCATTCATCCATTTCTATCTTCCTAGAGCATAACTTCAAATAATTTTTCCTTTGTAAGTTTCACACTTTCTTGCATCAATTACATTTTATTCCTAACCCATGAATAAAGTCATTCAACTCACTTACAATGTTGAGTTACCTCATTGGCCTTTTACTTTTGAAAAATAAAACTTGCTTTATAAATGCAAATCTTTCATCTATGGTCCTTTAAATCATTACTTTATGCTCGTGTTAGATGATGGGGGATTCATTAAGGCCCTCCTTCTAGCAAGTCTTGACCCATCGACTTCAGCACATTATCTGGGTTTCAGACTAGAGTTATTTTAGTACCTTGAGGCTTGCATGCCTTAATGGAAAGTTCTCTCGCCAATGAACATTGGGAATACATCAATGTCCCATGTTTGTTGGATCTTCTAGGTGACTTAACTTCAACTCATTTATTCGTACCTAGTAAGATGTACTTGGGCATCTTGACTCTCATTGACATTAATGGTGAGTAGTCTCATGTTGGTTAACGACATTCATTAATGGTCGGTAATCCAACAATTTCTTTCTATGTTCGACATCAACAAAATTTATTCACATAGAAAAGAATTATGCCACGATGTGGATATGAATGAAGACTATATGGTTCCATGACACTTACAACATCATGTAGCAGTGTTATAATAAATCAAAATTTAGCTCCAGAATTCAATACTAGCAGCCTAGTTCCAGCAATAAGACGGTACAAATGTACCAATTTTCGATCTCATTCTATGTTCATACAACCAAGTAGATCATATTTTTTCACTTCAAAGATAGATGATCCAATAGTAGCATCCAAAAATATTCCATCCATACAAAGATCCCTCATATGCATAACTTAGAATCTTCTCAGATAGGTGAAGGTACATTGTTTTCTACTCTTTAATCAATAATTCCTTGAATGCTAAAATACATGTATTTGGAGAATTTCCCTATTTTTCCTTTCATATCCTTCCCCATTTCATGTCATTCTAGGTCTTCCTTATTTGCTACATTTTCCAAGGATGGAAAATACCTTCAGTTGGGGGGGAATATTCATTACACTATTTGTCAATCCCATATTTCATAACCTCATTTACTGTTCACCAATATGTTTTTCCCAATTGAAATTTGTTGTTCTTCTAAACACCTTGATTGACATCCATAATGCATCAATGGTTTTCATATGAAGCATACATTCCTAAGCAAAACTACCATGTGGAGAATGTTCCAAATAATTTTTGCAACCATTGAAACATAAATTTTCAATAAGTTATCCATAATTTTGTGGTTTCCTATACATAGGCTATTTAAAGAGCATGTTTTGAACAACAATTTCAAGCAAATGAGGCTAAAAAGGTTGAATGGTTGATGCAACATTACCGAATCATCATTTGGGATGTATTCATATGGTTGAATTTTCAAGATCATTCTTTGTTGTAGTAAGAAGAAGAGTAAAAAGGAAAGTGTTGTCACACAAGAACCAACACTTGCAATATTTATGGTTGTCACACAAGAACCAACCATAACAAAAAAATGTTTCTATACATCAGAAAATAAGGCTCCATTACACAGTTCAAGAAATCTAATGTAAGGTTGCATGAGGACATGCAACACCTTCAGTTGGGGGGAATGTTGGGTTTCCCAAATACCATCTTTTTACCAACCTTTCACTTCACTTTTAAACCATATTTCTCTTTCCCATACCCTTACATTAAACTATTTTCATGATTACATCAGGTTTAGACCTATTATTTTCCAATGCATATGTTTTAGTGTTTTTGAGTGAATTTATGATTAAATTTTGGAAAAATAACATGTTTTCACTTATATATGGAAGTGGGATAAGTTTCATGATGTTTGTAGGTGTATTTGAAGACTTCAACAAAGTCATATTTGACCACCAAGCCTCAAATTCGAATTTCTTCTTCAACCCCTTGAAGATTTGATGAAGATTTGGGAGATTCCTTCAAGCATACTTTATGGAGAAGAATCATGGAACTTTTGATAAGATTTCTTATCAAAGATATTAGATATTTGTGAGAGGATTTGTAGAGATGTTACTTGCTAAGTGTTAGCACATGGTTGTAATCACACGAGGCAATTGTGCATCTAGGAGAGATTTGTGGATCTCAAATATTTGTTAGTTATCTCAATTTTATATAAATAGGAGTGCCTCCTCTATTACAAGGGGAGGGCTATTGGAGCATGTATCCAACTTATGATGGAATAGAATAAAGCTTCATTTTACATAAATTTCCATTCTATATTTTTAGATGTAAATTTCTCTAATCATTTAGATTTTGGAATTGATCTCTTTTAAGTGACTAGTTTGAGTAAGGAAGGACAACCCAGGTCTCCAAGTTGGAGCCTCTTCCTTGTGAACTAAGAATTTGACTGAAATCTCTTTCTATGCATTCATCTTTTCTTTCTTTCTTAAATTTCTCTAATCATTTAGATTTTGGACTTGATCTCATTTCAGTGATTAGGTTTGGATAAAGAAGGACAACCTAGGCCTCCAAGTTGGAGCCTCTTCTTTGTGTATTTGGATTGAAATCTCTTTTCATCTCCTCTTGCTTTCTTAACAAAATTGTTATGCTTTATGGTGTGTTTGGTTTTAGTTGAAAAATAAATCAAAGGAAGGACAACTAGGATCTCTAGATATAGAGCCTCTTCTGTGTTGATTTTGATTCAGTTAAAATCATTATTTGCTTATTTATGCATTTAGATCAAGTTTTCATGGATTTACGTAATAATTTGTCTCTTTTATCTTAGGACAATTTAGCTCTCTCCAAATGGATCAATGAAGCATTTTATTTTATTACGACCAAGTTTGCTTAACTTAGAGACAATTTCCTACTCCTGCATATATTTTGTTTGCATCATCACAAGCTTATGAGTATCCTTGGTTGATAATTTAATGAAAGCAATTCAAGCAATTGAATTGTCCAAAACCTAGTTTTATCTCTTTTACCTCTAGATTGTTTACCTTTAATTTTTTATAGGCCAACCCTTCCCCTCAAAAATTTCCCTCGAGCTATTTTTTGTAGAAATTTGATAGAAATTACAACTGCTCAAGGTTTCAAACTAAAAAACAAGAGACACAATTCTACTCTACGACCCACAAAATGGAAATCATAATTTAGAACAAAATGGATAGACATGCAAAAAGAAAAACCACAAGCATATAGTGATTTCTAGGGGAACCCAATTGGGAAAAATCCCTCAAGCCTCTTTGCATTAATAAGTTGAATAGAGAAATTGTTACGATTACTTGCTCCAGCTCTGAGCATAACCTACAAAAGAATAACTTTTCTCTTCGCTAAATGAGAAACTTTGGCCAACACTTAGCATATTATTTGCTCATGCAACCTCATGTTTCCTTACACAATTCATGATGAAATTATCCCCTAAAAGATAGGAATTTCCTCCTATTTTCTTTTGCAAATCCCAAGGATGGATCAACTGATCTCATGCAACCATTGTACACTCAAACTAGTATACAAGTCATGTTACACTACCTTGTCATCTCCACTTCAGCTAAGGAATTCAAATTCCTTGCATGCATTAGCTATTTTGGGTTGATTGATCAGTTAACTGACATATCTCTGAGTTAGACTACTGTGCCACTACACAACTGACCTTCAAATGACTCTATCAATAGTTAGAGGTCAGTTAACTAAATCCAACAAAATCCAATTGAAAATAACTGAACTAGATTGCTAAAATTTAGCAATCACGCATGCATAACTAAACTCCAATCCCTCTAAATTGAATTTACTAAGCTAACTGAGTGAAAAGAGCCACGTCACACTATTTAACTACCTCCAAGTTGTCCTGCTGATGTGGAAATTCGATTTACTCAATTTGACTAAGGCTAAAGTCAAATTGAGCCTTTCTTGCTACATTTTTTAACAGTCCCTCTTAGCAAGAAAGGGATTTTTCACCACCACTATCTTGCACCTATGGAATTAAAATTTACCTCTTAACAATGCCTTTGTCAAGATGTCAACATATTTCTCCTCTGTTGGAATGTATAACAACATAATTCTCCTTTATATACAGTACCACAAATGATGATACTAGATATCAATGTGCTTGGACATGTCATGAAATACCAGATTCTCAGAGAGCTTAATGCAACTATGATTATCGCAATGTATCAATGTCGGATCCATCTCCTAACTGAAAATACCCACATATTTTCCTCATCCATATGGCCTCACATGTTGCTTGACTTGCAACCATGTATTCAACCTCTGCTAAGCTGAGTGCCAGGGACCTCTACTTCTTGTTGTACCAGGAAATAACTATAGACCCAACACTGAAGATAACGCTTGAAGCACTTTTCCTTTATTATGGAATCCCTACCCAATCTGCATCGATGAAGCCTTGAATCTTCATTCCCTTTGTCCTTCGGTACCATAATTGATACTTGGTAATGCCTCTGAGGTACTGTAACACATGCTTTGCTACCTTCCAATACAACTTGGTATGCCTCACTATAGTTTGAATCAACTGGTTTACTGCATAGGACATGTTGGGTCTTATGTTCACAAGATACATAAAAGACCCCACAAGCTGCCTGTAAATGGTAGCATTAACCTCTTCACTTGAAGTGTCATTCTCCTTCCTCCAGTTTGTATCTAGAGGTGTGTCCATGGGCTTACAATTCTCCATGTGAAATTTCTAAAGTATTTTAGAGGCATACTTCCCTTGAGACACAAACAATTCATCATCACCTTTCCATACTTCCAACCCGAGAAAGTAATGCATTAATCCCATGTATTTCATCTCAAATTCCCTTGCAAGACCCTCTTTGCAAGAGCGGATCAACTGCTCATCACCTGTCAATATTAAATCATCAACATATAAAACAAGAATAATCAACTTACCATCTACAACAATGTGATAGAGGTTAGCATCTACTTCATTTTTGGTGAAGCCAAATCCACTGAGATAACTATCAATCCTATTGTACCATGATTGGGGAGCCTGTTTGAGACCATACAATGCTCTCTTGAGTCTGCACATATGTGACTGTCAATCATATGTCTCAAATATTTCTGGATGCTCTATGTAATTTTCCTCCTCAACAACACCGTTGAGAAAGGTGATCTTCACATCCATTTGGTGGATTTTCCACCCCATCTATGCAACTAATGCTAGAATGGATCTGATTGAGGAATACCTTTCAACCGGAGCAAATTTTCCTCATAGTCCACTCCCTCTACCTGAGATAATCCTTAGGCCACAAATATGGCCTTGTACTTCTTGATGCTCCCATTAGCCACATGATTCACTTTGTAGATCCATCTAGAACCAACAGCTGATTTCCCTTTTAGTCTCGACACCACCTCCCACATATTTTTCTTCATGATGGATTCATATTCTTCCACCATGGCATCAACCTAAACAGGTTGAGAAGCTATTTCCTCAAATGAAGAAGGCTTTGTCTCAATGAGCTCTATCATGAGAGCCATGTAACCAGTGTATATGTCAGGTGATCTCCTATGCCCGTGCTATGATGTAGGGGCTCCCACGTTCTCCCTAACATATTGCAACAATCTATCAACTTCTCTGGTTCCCTTTCTCCCTTCTCTGAAAGATTATGGTTGAGTGGATGCCTCTAGTCTGTCTCCTGTATGATCCATTTCATGTGCCTACGCTACAACCTCCTGAAGCTCATACCGAGGCTCCTCCTTTGGAGATAGAAGCTCCTGCTCCGGTGGCATACTCAACTCTCATTCGAGACAAAATATCATAACATTCTCCTCATCGAAATTGACATATATCCTCACAACTATCATCCCCAGTGAAGGTAAATATACCCAATAATTGTGTGGAGTTTCGGTGTATCCTACAAAAAATCCCAACTCTGTTGTAGGCTCAAGTTTTCTCCTTGAATCCTTAGAGACATGGAAATAAACTAAAGCTCCAAATTTATGAAATGAGACACATCAGGCTTTCTCTCAGAGAAAGCTTCCTCCAGTGTGATCATGCCAATCATTCTATGAGGACTCTGGTTCTGTAAATAGACTATTCTGTTGCATGCTTCTGCCCATAGATGTAATGACAACCCCTGATCATGAAACATGGCCCTTTCTACTCCCACTATGCTCATGTTCTTCCTTTGAGCTACCCTATCTTGCTGTGAGTTATGGGGTGCTATCAGTTCTCTTTGAATACCTTCTTTAGCACATAAATCCTTGAAGTTATGCAAAAAAAATTCTCCTCCATTGTCGCTCTTGAGAGCCTTCACCTTCTTCCTAGTCTTCTTCTCAACCAATGCCTTGAATTCAATAAATTTTGAGAAAACATCATTCTTCTTTTGCATGTAGAAGATCCAACATTTTCTAGAGAAATCATCAATAAAAATAACATAGTACTTATGTTTTGTTGTGGATGTTATAGAAAACAGTCCACAAACATCAGAGTGCACTCGCTACAAGATTTCATCTACTATGCTCTCTGGGTCAAGGAAAGTGGATTCGACATATTTCCCAAATGTGAAACCCTTGTAGACATATTTATAGTTGAGGGAATATTTAGGGAGATTGATGGTAATTTGCTGCATGATTTTTATGGCACCATGGTGTAAATGACCCAATCTCCTATCCCAAAGTTCTCCAACATCTCGACTCTACACCTTTTCAGCCTTATTTCTCAATGTAGTATAATATACCACCTCAAGTTTGTATAGGTTCTTCACTCAAACCCAAATCTACTTCACTTTCTCGATAACTATGTGTCTCAGAAAAGATTTCCCTTTACTGAAAATAACATCATAGCCTATATCCTACAATACTGCTACGTAGATTAAGTTCTTCTTCAACCTAGATACAAACATAACGTATCTGAGGCAAAGAGGAGAGGCTTTCTTCCCCTCAAAGGTGATAGTACTAATTCTTGTATCACTATACCTCCCATCATCCCCCATTTTGATATGCATTTGGAGATCCTTCTCGTCCAGGCTACTGAAAAACTCCTTGCACCCTGTCATATGGAACGAGGCACTAGAATCAAGGTACCACGTAATCCCCATAATAGTGTTGGAAACTCATGCTATCCGGGTGAAGTCTAATTTGAATTGTGAAGCCAGTGCTTCAAATCCTGCTCCTCCTGAAGGATTCTTGTGCAAACATTTTTTTTCATAGTGCCCAAATTCATGGCAGTGGAAGCATTTTATATTGCTCAAGCCTTTCTTCTTGCCCTTATTTTGGTTTGATTCAGGTTTTCCATGGGTCTTCTTCCTTTTCCCTTCTTCCCCTTTCCAACCCAGGAAAAATTCTCTTCATCCTTAGCTTTGGATGATGTTCCATCTCTATTATTTCTCCTGAACTCTTCTTGAACCAAATCGGACCACAACATTTCCCAATTCGGTAATTTTTTCCTTCCATTCACAGAGTCTTGGTAGCCATGCCGGGATTTTGGAAAGCCTAGAAGAGATAGGATCACCATACCATCTTCTGCAACATTCACCCCAACCCCTCCAAGCTCATGGCAAACTTGATTAAATCTGGAGAGATATTATGGAATAGTATCATTCTTCTGCATTCTTATGTTTCAAAGTTTGTCTTTCAGGGCCAATTTTCTACAGTCATTGCTATTTTCGAATAACTCAGTCAGTTTCTTCCACATAACAAATGGTGTCTCTTTTCCATGGAGAATTTAGACCACATGGTCTCTCACACCTTCCAGAAGAATTCTCCTAGCCTTTGCAACATCCTTCTTCCATTGGGATAATTGTTGTGCATTAGACTGATGTAGTTTTGCAATGTCAATTTTAACATATTCTAACACACCATTGTCATCAAGCATTTTTTCCATACGGTCCTTCCAGGCTATTAAATTCTGGCTACCCTCTAAGGCATATTCCAATATCAGTTCGTTGAAAGAAATTCTCCTGATCCTAAAGAAAAAATATGCTACATTGAAGCTACTAATTCAAAAATCCTGGGAGACAAGTTCAAAATACTGGTTCTAATGTGATATTAGGGCTTTGATACCATGTATAAATTTAATAGAAATTGAAACTACTCAAGATTTAAAACTGAAATATAAGAGAGACAATTCTAATCTACTAATCTACAAAATGGAACTAATAATTTAGAACAACATGCATAGACATGCAACAAGAAAAACCACAAATACATAGTTATTTATAGGGAAATCAACTGGAAAAACCCCTCAAGCCTCTTTGCATTAATCAATTGAATAGAGAAATTGTTAAAATTACTTGCTCCAACTCTTACCACAACTTGTAAAAGAATAAATGTTCTCTCTGCTGAATGAGAAACTCTGGTCAACACTTAGCCAATTATTTTCTCCTCCAGCCTCCTATTTCCTTGTGCAATTCATGAGGAAATTAGCCCCTAAAAGACAGGAATTTCCTCCTATTTTCTTGCGCAATTTTCAAGGATGGATCACTTGACCCCATGCAACAACTGTACACTCAAACTAGTATACAACTCATGTTACACTGCCTTGTCATCTCCACTTCAGTCGAGGAATTCTAAGTCCTTGCATGCATTAGCTATTTTGGGCCAATTGATTAGTTAACTGATAGATCTCTGAGTTAGACTATTGTCCCATTGCACAACCAACCTCCAACTGACTTTATCAATAGTTATATGTTAGTTAACTGAATACAACTGAAAATAACTGAACTAGATTGCTAAAATTTAGCAATCACACATGGATAAATTAACTACAAGCCCTATAACTTGAATTTAGTAAGCTAATTGAGTGACAAGAGCCATGTCACACTGGTTAATTGCCTCCATGTTGTCCTGTTGATGTGGAAATTCGATTTACTCAATTTGACTAAGGCTAAAGTCAAATTGAGCCTTTCTTGCTACATTTTTGAACATTTTTAATAGTAAGGATAGGGATGGTTGACAAGGCTACCCCCTTCCCAAAAAAAATTGGGTCCTTAAACTCCTTTACCATCCATAGCTTTTTGATAAAGGATTTTGCACAATCTCTAGTAGAGTGACCATATGCAGGGTAGTGTATGCATCTAAATGGGAAATTTTGGTAGTTTGGGAGTTTAGTATGTTTTGAATGGTCTACTTTAGTATCCATTAATTCATATAAATCCTGTTAGGGTCCTATAATAATAGGATTCATAATTTTGAATTGGCTATGATTAGTCTTGTTATATTGTACATACTTTTGCTTTCTGCAAAATGTTTTCCATATTAGAAATTTAAAAGATGTAAAGAGGGTATATCCTAAAAGAATAATCAAAGGACAAAAAGAAAAACAAAAGATCAAAAAAGTGAAAAATATGAACCCCAAACAAAAACAGATCATGAAAGTGTGCAAATTCAAGTGCCACTTCTTTTACTTTTATGTGCAAAATAATGGTTATGTGCAGCTTGTCATAAGTGCCATGGCCCATGATAGTCAATATCTTAATCTTGACTAATTCATGCTTTAAATTTCACGTTTATAGATAGAGAAGAAAGATCTAGCCAAACTTTTTAACCTTGGTAGATCAATAGTTAGGTAGAGAAATAAAAATGTTCTCATAAGCTTAATTTGAGCCATTGGAAGTTATAAGGTTAGAATTAGATAGTTTGCTTGTCAAAGGAAAAGGAAAGGAAGGGTCTGCTAGCTTAAAGACACCCAATAAAGTGAAGAAAAAATGTTAAGATAAGTAAAGGGTAGGTAGAAGAAAGGTTGCATATGTACAAGGTTGTTAAAGCATAAGCACATTTATCATGCTTAATCCTATGTTTCAGTGTGCATGAGCATTTATGAGAGTGAAAAGATGTTCACAAGCTTACTTGATTAACTTCCTCTCATTTCATTTCACCCCCACTACATACTTACTAATTTCCACATGATCCTATCATCTCTTATGAAAATACCCATTTCCCCTTACTCCTTGGTTTCACACATTTCCCTAGTAATTTACCCTCCAAAGGTCATCCCCCTACCTAAAGCTCCTTTTCCCTAGTTTGAAACCCACTCCCCATTAAAAAAATCACATTCCCCTTTATTAATTTCCCTAAAAACCCATAAAATCCCTTTATCCTAAGTTTTATTCCCCCCGCATTATTTAATTAATTCCCCGATTTATATGTCCCCGACATAAACCTATTAACCCACCAACCCTTGGTGAGGTTAAATAAAACCCCGTCACATTTAACCCTGGTCCCACTCCATTAACCCTCTCATTATATTTTTAACCCCCACTTTACTCATTAATTAATTACAATTAGTTGTAATTAATCCCCCGGCCCCGCAAATCTTCACCCTGATTTCCCTCCGTCCAGCTTCACCGCGCGACAACTGTTAGATCTCTCACCCCCAAATCTGACGGCGCGCATCCATATTGTGCTCATTCCCTTTCCGACCTTTACCAGCCCGAGAGCACGTGAGATTCGCAGTTTTGCTCGGGCCCTTTTTGGCTATGTGGCAGCTCCAGGTGAAATCACATGCTCTCAAGGAAATACCGCTCCCTGCCAAAAGTAGTGCGATGGCCCCTGAAACCACCTCCCCGCCAAAATAAAAAACCACTCACTATTCATTTATGAATTTCGCGGCACATTCTAGCCGTTGTTGGTTAAAAGGCCGAAGAAGCCCATTTTGACTCTTTTCGCTCGTTTGCACTGTGAATGTTTCCTAGCCTTTGTGCGCCACCTTGAGCCTCTGCAACCAAAATTGACCGCCAATTACCTCTTGAACAATCTCCGGACATCCCATTCAAGAATCCAGCGCACAACTAAAGCAACCATAACCTCTACATTCACCATTGAAACCAGTTTGCAGCCTGAACCATCAATTTCTAGGTATTTTGGTTAAAAACCAAAAAATCCCCCTCAGAAGACCGACCTCCAACTGTCTCCTCCTACCTAAAAGCCTCATTCGACTGCTTCACTGTGTATCCCCGGAAGCCCTATCATCGATTGCTGTGCGGTGATTAGTAGAATGGGAGCTTGGACAAACAGTTTTGATACTAGTTCCAAAACCTGTTTACTCCAAGATTCGCAAGGAAATATATTCAAAGGCTTTATTCAGAAGGAAAAGACAATTATCACAAAGCAAGAAGAAATCATGTACACAGAGGCATATGAGATTTTCAGGAAAATGATCAATATCCAATTACCAGATACTGAGACATGGGAGAAACTAAATGATTTACTGTAGAATACACAATAAAAATGTAAAAAAATGTATAGTAAAAGTAAAAGGGCACAGTAAAAGGATATTGATAGGTCAGCCAAGTCAAAGTGTATCAGAAGAAAGTGTATCAGATGAAAGGTTAGAGTAAATAAAACATCCAGCGTGAAGACCAAATAACAAAGCAGATTAAATTGCAAAATATCAAAAGATCAAAGCCATCAGAACCTAAATAACAGGGACAACAAGCAACAGTTCAATTGTTGTCTCTATCTTCTTGCATGAAGATATTTCTTTCTCCTAGATTAGTTCCCAAGGCAGTTTGGGCTATTTTGTAAATTATTTTTGTATAAATACTTCATAATTCGAAGTATTGAGTGTGGATTGCTATACATTTGTAGAGTTATTTTGATCTTAAACCTAAGGGTTATTTTACCAATTTTCAAGTCAACAGATTGGAGCAAGTAATAAAAAGATTGCACTACATGATTCATGAGATGAGCTATTATAGTGAAGTATCTTCTTTGTCTGATTTTGTTACTTTCTTATTGTTGATCTAGATTCTCATTGATGTCAATATGGAAATATTCTAGGATACTAAATGATGATATGAAGCCAAGGAGAAGTAGAGCA
The DNA here is from genome assembly GCA_031772625.1 of Pinus tabuliformis. NCBI lineage: Eukaryota > Viridiplantae > Streptophyta > Pinopsida > Pinales > Pinaceae > Pinus > Pinus tabuliformis. Next base: position 805,822,618 of record CM062817.1, on the reverse strand, counting down.
GATCCGTAGAGAAATAGGAGCAAGAAGCCAAGGAGAAAAGCCATCAGGGAAGCCATTGGAAAGACATTGGAAGCCATTGGAAGTCAAGAACAAGAGAAATCAAAGAAGAGCTATTGGAAGAGTTCATCGGACGCAGTTTATCGGAAGCCATCATGAAGCCAAAGCGTAGGAGGAAGAGGTCATTGGAAGCCACGAGAAGCAAAGAGGAACACATCCGCGGAGGTGCATAAATAGTGTTAAAGGAGGAGTTAACAGTAATATCGAAGAAACAAGCGGAGGGAGTATTAAACCATGGAAACCCATTAAAATCCTCAACACATGTAATAAAACACATCGACGACTTTGTATGGGCAACTTTACCAGCGGTCTATTATGTGCCACTACCCAAAACCCCTGATGTGATATGTACTATGGAACAGGTTATGGTAAAAACCCCATACAATATTGCATTCATCGCATAATCGCAAGCCATAAAGGGATTTTCTATTCAAATTACCAATTGCGATATATATGCGGACCCAAACGCCCTATTAGAATACATAGTTATGTTATATCGCGTCCGCTGTGTCAGAAGTTATGTATCACAAGCTATAAAGGGATGTCACATTAAAAAATGCGATTTTGATAAACCCCCGAACCGCTGACTGGGATAGCATTGCGGACCCGCTGCACCATTATAGCATGACTTAATAAAATATCGCATCCGCAGTAATCACAAGTTTCAAAGGGATGTCAAATCATCGATTGCGATAAGGCTGTGGACTCGATGGATTTATTAACAACTGTTTAATATCATATTGCATCCACTCCATCGGTAGTAGGGGAATCGACTATGTTATGTGCAAACCTCCGATTGTGATAGAGTTGTGGACTTGATGGATTCATTAAAAACAGTTTATTGAAATGTATCAAGTTCAGATCTGATTGTTTATGGTGGACAACAATCAGACATAGGAACGCTGAAATCATTCACTTGGCGACTCCAAATCAGTTTCGAGATTAGATCCAAGGACTCCACTGGAGGATGAACCTGACCAGCAGAAAAATGAAAGGACAATATGGAAATATTAGGTATTCAAGTTGGAATTTCATCCAAGACATTATGTTCTTCGTTATAAATTATTTCTTCTCTTTTCCCGAGAATGTCAAGAAGGCTTTACAAAGTATATTGTATTCAAGGAAATATCCTAGATCTACATTTGATTCTTTCCCTTTGAAGATTGTGGATACAAAATATGCGCATGCCTTTGATCTTGATCAAGACCCTTCTTCTAAATTTTACGATGATCGTCTTCAAACTGATGAGCCTCAAGAGACAAAGACTGATTCTACACCTTCTGTACATATTCTTATAACTTGTAAAATTCCAGATAGATACAAGCCTCTGATTTTACCTCTTATATTCCATGTTTTCCCTAAAAATCATTACCTATATCTACCAAGATTTGATGGTGAATGTGACAACATCACTGCTGAGAGACATGTACTGAATTTTGAGTCTTTTCTTGACCTTTTTGAAGTTGATGCAGAGGATGTCAGTATTAGGCTTTTGCTCTTTCTTTGCAAGGAAAAGTCAAGAGTTGGTTCAAAACCCTGCCTGATGTGAGCATTTCAGATTTCCAGTAGTTCGTCAAAGTTTTCCTTTACAAGTGGGTGGTCAGACAAAACCTTTTCTTGATTATAGAAGAGTATAACCAGCTGAAAAGATTGCCAGGGGAGACAGTACAATAGTTTTCTGCTAGGTTTAACCAAGTCTATTTTTTGATGCCGGTTAATGTAAGACCTCCTCCTGGATCCGCTCTCTTGCACTACCCGGATACCTTTGATCAGGAAATGGAGTTTCAGTTGAGAAAAAGGAACCTTTCAACACTTGAAGAGATGAAAAATAGTGCAGTAGATGTAGGGGCTAATTTTCTGATCAGAAGGGAAAATTTGAAGGAAGAAGAGATGAAGAACATAGATCCAGAGGAATCGACATATTTAGAGGTAAAGCTCGACATTTGGTAAGTGCAGTGGAAGAGATGATGCAAAGGATCAACACAAGGAATGAGTATAATGTTCAAGACCATGGCTCGCTGATTGAAGAGGAACAAGCTATTGATCCAATTTTTTTTTTTATTATCCCAGTTGTCATAGACCTGATAATGATTGTTTTATAGATCATCTTGGAGAAGAGAGATCTGTTGATATGACATGTATGCTTGATGATGTGTTTTTTTACTGATGATTTGCCTCAGTTTGATCAGTATGATGATGATTATGTCCTCCAAACAGAAGCTAGTTTTGCAGATAAATCAGCAGCTGGTTTGTGGAAGGAGGAAGTCCACTTTAAGCAACTCGAATACAATGATCAGTGGATGCATATCAACTATGGAAGTGAGGAGGAAAGTGTAACAAATTTTGAAGTAAGTGAAGAATCTTTGCCTTTTTGTTTTTCTTTATTTCAGATCATTAGAGACAACTTTCATTCAATCAGAAATCAACCATCGATAAGTTTTGATTTGGACCATCTAGAGGGCAATGAGATCCTTGTTCAAGACTTCTCATATCTAGATTTGTAGCCACCGAATGCCATTGATTTTCAAGTTGCAGATGAAGACTTGGAAGCTGGAATATATGATCAAATGATGAAAGATGATTCCGTACCATTCTGTTCGAATCATTTCAGTTTTTGAAGGGAAATTTGCATAGTATATCTTCAATAAAGGATAAGTAGCCTATAGAAAATCATGCCATCTCATTGGAACCAATCAAAAATGGGTTGCAATAGTCTTTTCAAGTTTTTCACGATCCAATAGTTGATGTGTTGGATGATGTCTGCAGTCAAAGTCCTTCTCCACTAGCTAACTGTGATATTGAAACAAGTATTGATGCAGACTTGATCTGGAAGCCGGTTTCTTTGTCATTTTCAGACAGGAAGTCTCGTCACAAAGTTTAGACGAAAGTTTGCATTCATGGTATGAGGAGGAGAAAAGTAATCCATCGGATGAGCTAAGTCCCAGTGCACATGAATTTAAGATCCTTATGCAGTATTTTTGGAGTTGGATAGAAAATCCATATTATTCAATGGATCTGTTTACAATTTTTCATGAAGTAGCCTTTCAATAGTTCTCTCTTGTTGTTCATAAGAAAGCACTTGCGGAGAATTCAAACAGCT